>CM034233.1:29247039-29864539 GCA_019916065.1 Vitellaria paradoxa | reverse complement strand
CTGTGAGATCTAATTTGTTTTTTATTGTTCAATTTAAGCTTTGAGTATTGGACGTTCTTCTGTGCCTATGTTTATGATTGTATCGTTAATCACTAGGAGGCTTACTAGTTTATTGTTCGTTGCAATCTCCTGCTAGGTTAGATATCAAATCCGTAATTGTTTGATCCCTCTAATTTGTGAAGTAACTAAGATTTAATGATTTGCTGCGTCAAAAATTTTTAAATCTTAGGAAGAATGCTCAACTAAATTAAATACAACCGCTTGTGCTTGTTTTGTTTAGCTTCATCGATCTTTAATTCTTAAGGCTGCTACTAGATTAAACCTTTAGCGCTTGACTTGAGTTGTCTAGTAGTTAGGGTTATTACATTGCTTGTTTTTTAATTAATTGTGACTAAAGAGAGATAGAAAAATAGTTCCAACGGTGAATGTTCAAAGTGTGGTTGATATACACTTGGATCAATGATCAGTTGTAAAATTCCGATGGTGGATGTTGACTTAGACCAAGATTTTTCTTTTGATTAATTTCGATTCTTTAATTTGAATTGTTCCTCAATTGTTTTTCTTAATTTTTTTTATTGAAACCCCTAATCCTTGTTCACTTAGCATAAAACTAGGCTAGATACTCCCCGAGAGAGCGATCCTTACTCGCACTACTCCATGTATTTTTAGGAGTATAGGTTTTATTTTTTTTGGTTGCCTACGACAGCACACCAAACAACCTTAGCCATAGCTAGGCTAACACTGCTTCAATAAAATCCTACTGACCTCCTATTCTTGGTGGACCAATCTTTTAACTTACAAAACAGACTATAGGGGAATGAACACTAGTCTACGTGTGCTCACTTGCATGCAAACATACGATATATGTCTGATCATGCTTCTAATGTAACAGGATATTAAAAATAAACACATTAAACATTAAATAGGAAAATAAAATCTCACCAAATCAAATACCACCAAATCAAATACCTAATCCCCAATACCCGTACTACTCTAATCCTAGTAGTTAGCTTAATTTAACTGAAATTATTTTCCAAGGCAACATCCTTATCTTTACCTTTATTCCATCGTTTTATTATTCGAGTTCTCATAAACTTCAACTTTAATCATTTATTATTTTCATTGACATTTCTTTACCAGATGCATTACTTGTTTTCATTATTTTATTTACACACACCTTCACTATTAGAAAAATGCTAATTACCAACTAACAAAATCAATTGGTAATCAGCTAAATTCGGTTGGTAATCATGGATTACCAACGGATTACCAACCGATTTTTGTCGGTGGCAAAAACTGTAGTTGGTAATGTTTTTAACCAAAATTTTTTAAGGTCGGTTGGTAATTACCAACCGAATTTCAGTTAGTAAATTAAATAAATCAGTTAGTAATTTGTTATTGGTATGAAATTAAGTTTCAAAATTTTGGTTGGTAATTACCAACCGAAGTTGTTATTGCCAACTGATTCTTCGGTTGCTAATTGCCAACCGATTTGTTAGTTGGTATTATTTAACTTTCGGTTGGTAATTTATTATTGAATATTAAATTGATATTTCATAATATACCAACTGAAATTTGCTTTGTTGCAACTGATATTGTTAGTTGGTATTTTATCAACCGAAATGTTAGTTGGTAATATACCAACCGAAATGTAGTTGGTAATTACCAACTGCTATTATTGGTCTGCAATATTAAAATTTTCGGTGGGTAATTTACCAACCATTTTATTAGTTGCTAAATTGTCTACTGTTAATTTTGCCAATTGTTGTGATTGGTTGGTAATCTTATCGGTTGGAAAATCACCAACCAAAGTTTTAGTTGCTAATGCTTATGGTTGCCAACCGAAATCGGTTGGTAAATTCGGTTGGTAGTTTACCAATTGATTAAAATAGTTGGTAGTTAAACCTTTATTACCAACCTATTACCAACCTGTATTTAACATAACAACCCCACAAAATAATATAATCAAAACACACAAAATTATTCATTTAATTAAAATCCCATAAACTCAAATCCAGTTGGCATCACTAATTCACCAAAAAGCACATCAAACTTGCAAATTGAAACAAAGAATAAAGTGAGAGTTCAGCAATGTCTAAAACGAACAAGTTCATAATTCCGAACCAAGTTATCAAGGATCATTAGAAGGCACATCCTGTGATGGATCCAATCCTTTGAGCTGCATAACCTGCTGTGTTAGGGATGCAACTTCAGATTTAAGATGTTCGTTTGCCTCTTTTAGCTCTCCAAGATACACACTAAGAGCCTTTTGCACAGACTCCTCAACACTTTGCTGAAATGCTGTTGTCTGAACATAGTCTGACGGCTGTGCTGATGAACAGGATGAAGAAGAGGATGACCTATATGCAGTGGACTTCTCTAAGCAACTAGAACTGAGGGATCCCATGCCATAGACTGTCCTTCTCTTCTTTGGTGGTCCCACAACCCGCAACCAAACATCAACCTTGTTCACTGGTGGAGGTTGCTCCGCTTCAGGTGTTTGGCTAGCAATTTGCGCCATTTCCTTTGCCAATTCTTCCTGGTACTGGCGCTGTCACAACAATACAATACAAGAAACATGCAGTAAACGTAAAATATAGTTAATATTCTTCAACTTATTTATAAATAATATAAAGACAATAAAGCTAAATCTCGCATGTAGGAAAAAAAAAAAACAAATTTTCAACAATGTCATTTAAAATTAATCAACTTCAACATCCCTAAGATCATATCCAATCACATTCTACACCAAAATGTAAATACAAAATTTTCACAAACATTATTACAAATGAATCAACATTCCTAAGACCATGAACAAAACTGTTTAAATTCAATCGGGCAAATTGTAGAATATATATAGAATATTCAAATTGCATCCAATATCACCTAATAGTTGCATGATTTAAAGAGTAACAATCATATCTATTACATTGACTAGTTGAATTTGATAAATGGTAGATGATACATATCCAAAAATTAAAATTAAAACTTATTACACATCCTATTTGTTAAATGAAAGTGAAGTGGAATCAATTGGACAGCTTGCAACCTATACAAATTAACTAGAAGTAAAGTAAACTGGTTTTAGATATATGTCCCAAGACCATATCCAAGAGCAATTATTACCTCTAACACTACCAAGACCATATTCAAATCAATCAATCACCTCCAACACCTCCAAGAGCTAATAATATTATTGCAAATGAATCAAATTCAACACCTCCAACACCATATTGAAGAAACAATCAAATCCAACACCTCCAACACAATATTGAATAAACAATTATATAGAAATGTAAAAAATCAAATTGTGATACTTACATAGGTTTCTTCTGACCGCTTGTCAACAAATACAAGTTGTGGCCCCTCATGATCCACCTCTTCCCCCGCTAGCATTAGGCGTTCTCTTTTAAGCGCCTGCTCAACCACTTCTTCAGTATGGGTCGTGTGGGTGAAAAAATAAATATCACACTGTGAATAGTCCCTTTGATATTTCTGATTACACTTGAAAAGTGTAATTACAAACTCCCTAACTCAACACTTATTCATGCATTTAAATAATTAAAGTTGAAGTTTTAGTGTTATTGTATTACTTATACTTTTATTGTTTATTTGCAGAGAAAAGGGCAGGATGTCGAAGTTTATAGCTATGGAAATGGCCGAGAAAACGAAGGAAATGTCATGGTTCAAACCTCACCTTGGATGGCCAAGACTAGCCTAAAGACTCAACCTAAAGGAGGAAGAAAAGCAAGAAATCAAGATACTTGGGGGTCGGGACCGTCCATCTAATGGTCGGGACCGCAGTGTATAGGATTTGAGAAGAAAGCCTTTTGTGGTCCCGACCCCCAGATTAGACGGTCGGGACCACCGTGTATCCAAAATTCAAGAATTAAAGCACCTCTTTTAGGGTTTCTTGGCATCTATAAAAAGAGCTTTTGCACGGCCAAGAAGAAGATGAAGCCCTTTTTGATTTTGCACATTGAATTGAGCATTAGAATAGAATTTTGAGAGCTTTTAGATTAGGTTTTAAGCTTGGATGCGTGGATTCATGGTTTTTGTTGGAGCTTTCATCGTTGTCTTTGTAGTGATTCTTCACTTCGTCTTTTATATTTGCTTTACGTTGTAAGTTGCACTTTAATCTATTTTGTTTTATTTCGATTTGTTTTGTAATAATATGTTTTGCTTGTTTCAATTCTCTTTTCGTATGATCGAATGCTATTTGATTGTTTTTAAGATGCTTAAAGTAGTTTTAGCGTAAAACCCTAATCTTGATTCAACGAATCAAGAAAGGGTAGTTCACAAAAAGCCTTGGGGTGTTCGTAGTCCCTTCGCGTAGGTTGCAAAACCCTTCACGTAAGTTGCGAAACCTTTCGCGAAGGGATTTACCTTTCACAAATCTATTTTTTTCCTATTTCGAAAACATTCGAATACGAAAAACCTTAACCAAATCCGTATGAGATCATTGGTATGGATTTTCGTAACCAATCATCAAATACTTTTGAATAGAATTAAAAATTAGATTTTTATTAATATTTTGGTGTTTAATTGAAAAACTCTAGGAAACAAAGGTCTTTAACCATATCCGCTTGAGATCACTGGTACTAACATTTGATTATAACATTTTCAAAACTTTTCAAATTAAACCCTGTTCTTCAAACAAACACACCCCGAGGCAAAGTAGTGAACTACCCGGACTTGATGTTGGATCAAGATCTTTATTCCTATTGAATTAAAATCCAACTTAGTTTTAGTTATAATTGATTTATTAATTTTATTTTAATTTTTCGCTATCTAGCTTAAGTCTTCTTGAAAGTCAGATTTTCTTATTTATTTTAATCTTAATTAATTGAAATCGAATTCATCTTTAATTTCACTGAACTTTAGAACTTAGTAAACTTAAATTTCCAAACTTGCTTTCCTTTAGTTTTTAAAATTCCTTTCACATCCTAGAAACTAAATAACATTAGGCTCCCTGTGAATTCGACCTCGGATTCACCGAGTTTTAAAACTACGACTACCCTCTTGCACTTGAGAGGTAGAACCCCGAAACACAATTTAGGGTCGGTCAAGTTTTTGGCGCCGTTGCCGGGGAGCCAAATTTTAGTTTTTAGGTTGTTTTCAAGTTTTTTAGTTAATTTCTTTTTCGAAAAAAAAAATCATTTTTAAAAAAAAAAATTTTTTGAACTTAAAATTGTTTTTTTTATAGACTTTCTACTTATATGCTATTAAGATCAGGTAAGGTAGTCGTAGCTGAATCTGAACTAGGAGATCCTTCATACCTTCCTGAACTTTTTTCACCAACCTCACTTTCCACCGTTTCACTTACCACATCCTCCTTTCACTCAATGGCTGAAGTAAGAGGGGAAGGGAGTGTGCATGGGGATAATGAGCCCCAAGAAATTCCGGGTTATATTCCTATAAAAGATCATCTTAACCCCGCTAGACAAACCACCCCATCATGCGTAGTCTTACCATTAAATAGGGGGAACTTCAACCTTAGGCCAGGAATTATCCAACTTCTTCCTACTTTCCATGGCCTTGACTCTGAAAATCCCTATAACCATCTTAGGGAGTTCGAGGAAGTGAGCAACACGTGTATAGATCATAATGTCAATGAGGAAGTAGTACGTCTTCAACTCTTTCCTTTTTCTCTAAAGGACAAAGCCAAGTTCTGGCTTAATTCCCTTCGTCCACGTTCTATTGGAACATGACGTGAAATGCAAACTGAGTTTCTCAAGAAATATTTCCCAACTCAGAAAACTCAGTACTATAGGAGACAGATTACCACTTTCTCTTGCAAACCTAATGAGAATTTCTGTCGAGCCTGGGAAAGGTTTAAGGACTTCTTGATGGCTTGTCCTCACCATGGTTATGAATCATGGAGGTTAGTCAGCATCTTCCACGAATCCCTAACTCCCAGTCTTAAGCAATTAGTTTCTACCATGTGTAATGGTACCCCGTTCGATAAGACTGCGGAAGAGGCGATGGAATTCTTTGATATGGTGGCCGAGGATTCTAATGATTGGGAAATAGGACCACCTTCTTCTTTAGAGCATAGGAATCCCACATCTAGTGGTCCGTTGATGTTAAGTGAGAGGGATGATCTAAGTGCTAGAATATTTGTATTACAACATAAGTTAGATTCCCTTGAACTTAAGAACAAAGAAAAGTTGGTGGAAGTACAAGTGGTGTGTAGGGTATGTGACCAAGTAGGACATGATCCCAATTCATGTCCAGAGCTTCCTTTACTTAAGGAAGTAGCTTATGGGAATGTGTATGCTAATAACACACAGAACCAACCATTCCAAAATAGAGGTCAAGGTAACACTCCTTATTCACAAGGTGGGAATGTTAAGTATCAAGGGGGAAATCAACACCCCAATGCTTACCCTCAGAGGGATGGAAAAATCCTCCCGGCTTTGGATGGAAAAACGATAATCAAAGCCAACCATTCCAACCCTTTTTACCACCACCCCAATATCAATAACCCAACCCTGTTGCATACCAACCTCCCCAGAAGAGATCATTTGAGAAATCTATTCAACAATTTATGCAACATCAAACGTTGATCAATGATAACTTGGTTAGGTCCATTGATGATATTAGGGGCCAAGTTTCCAAGTTAACTCAGGCCATGAGCACCACTCAAAGTGGCAAACTTCCTGCACAACCGTTTCCTAACCCAAAAGGGCAGGCAAACATGACTGAGTCCTCAACCTCGGGTACCATCCCACATGAGCATGTTCAAGCTGTTACCACTCTACGAAGTGGTAAAATTATTCAAAAACCCACTGATCCTAGAGTCAATGCCACGAGTGAGAAGATAGAACCAAAAGCTGGTGAGGGGGTTGAAAAAGTGAGTGATGGAGAGGAAAAAGAAAAAAGAAAAGAGAGAGTAGAGGATGAAAGAGAGAATGGAGAAACTGAAAAAAAGAATGAAGAGGAACCTAGTGAGGGACCTGTGGTTAGGCCAATTGACCACCCTATTGATTATATGCCTAGACCACCTTTTCCCCAGAGACTAGCAAAGGGCAAGAATGAGACGTTGAATTTTGAAATTTACGAGACTTTCAAACAAGTGAGAATCAACATCCCATTACTTGAAGCCATTAAGCAAAATCCTTCCTATGCTGGATTTCTCAAGGATATGTGCACCGTGAAGAGGAAGCTCAATGTCAAGGAGAAAGCTTTCTTGACAGAACAAGTGAGTGCCATACTCCAACGTGACACACCTCGTAAATATAAAGATCCTGGGTGTCCAACTATTTCATGCATCATAGGGAACCACATTGTTGATAGAGCTTTGCTTGATGACCGACCCTAAAATGTGTTCGGGTTCTACCTCTCAAGTGCAAGAGGGTGGTCGTAGTCTTACTCGGTGAGAACCGAGGTCATCTCCACAGGGAGGGCTGTGTTAAAAGACACTAGACTTGTTCTCTTAATTAGTAGGTGAGCCTAAGCTAATCTAAACTAATTTTTGAATTACAAAGTGATTTGAATATGGCTGGGTTGAGAATGGTGGAGCGAAGCAAATTGTGATATTAAACTAGAATGCAAATATTGAAAATAAACTAACTAAAATGATCTTGGCTTCGAACCAAATCCAGTAGTGGGTAGTGGTTTACTCAAACGCATTTATAACTCAACCTAACAAACGCACATGCATTGCTAGGTCGGAAGATATTTCATTAAAAACTAATTTATGGAATTCAGAGTAAGCGGAGGCTTTTGAAATTGGTTTCAGACTCACCGGGACATTGAATCGAACACCTAGTGTGCATGAGCATCAACTCATAACTAGACTTCAATTATAACACAGGTGAATCGGTTTCTTAAGAAAACCTCATGTTTTGGTTTTATGAAAATAAGGTTCGAATCACCGGGCCATTGAACCAACCACTTGGTTTGCACGAGTGGCCAATCGTAACTAAGCTTTGGTTTTAACACGGGTGACTGATTTTGTAAGAAAACCTAATTTGGGTCTTGGAAAATTAGATTCTAACTTACTGGGACATTAAACCTAACACTTGGTGTGCACAAGTGAAAACTTGTAACCAAGCTACGGTTGTGACACGGGTGAGTAGGTTTCTAGAGAACCCTAGCTTACTACGAAATTCCAATTAAAAGTCCAAAATATATTTTGTTAAATAAAACTCGTTTACATTTGAGTTCACCAACTACTTCACCACTTTCAATGGCTTGAAGCCAAGAACTAACCCTAGCCTAACATTGCGAAAGTATTAACAAAGCCTTTCAAAAAGAAAATAACCTTCATCAAGCACTCAAACACGAAAACGAAGGATATAGAAATAAGCTAAAGCAATTTCGAAAGCAAATCAAACACTAACAATGACTACGAAGTACTACGAAGTGAAAATAAAGAACAAAGATAAAGAAAATAATAAACTTTTAATTAAAATGAAGTAACGAATGAAACTTACCAATTAATCTTAATGCGAAGATGAAAAAATAAAGCTTCCGTCAATCCAACATGAAATAAAAACATCTAACCCTAATCTAAACTAAACTAAGAGAAAGAGAAGAAGTGCGTAGGGTTTCGAACTCCTGTACATCAGAAATTTGCCCTTTTATATCATTACATAACTCAAGGGTAAAAGTGTAATTTCATAATTCAAAATTTAACTTAAAAGTGTGCTGGACAAGTCATCATGGGTGCCCAAGGTACAAGTGTTTGATGAAGTCCTCAAAGAGTTAGCCAAAAAACAGCAGTCAGAACTCCCTCTCTGTGGGCGCCCATCTGATGAAGAGTGGAGCACCCATGGGTGTAGGTGGGGCGCCCATGCTTGTGGTGGGGCGCCCATGGGTCTAGGTGGGGCGCCCATCTTCAACTACAGTGAACAGTTCTTCTTTGACAGCTTTCTGTCCCTGACTTCCGATGTGATTTTGACATTGAAGATGACAGATTCAGGCTTCGGCTAAACCAGCAAAGTTGTAGGGCTTCGAGTTTTCTTTCCAACGCAAAAAGAATGGAACCATTTCGAGTTGTGACGAAAAAGTTATGGCTGGAAGACTGAGAGGGTGTTGAGCTGGAACTTCAACCGCACACCACTTCAACTATTTTGAACTTCAAACCACTTCCTTCTCCTCGGCACCCATGGTAGTCCATCTTATGCCTTGGGATGGCTCCTCCTCACATGCAACCTTGGTGTTGTTTGGCCAAAAACACCATATTATATCACCTGAAATATACACACACCAAGAATGCATGGAAATGAGATAATCACGCTAACACATCGCCAATAATAACTGTAAATTCATAATTAGCATGCTCAATATATATATAATTGTACAATAATGCATGCTAATCACACCCCCCAACCTAGACATTGCTAGTCCCTAGCAATGAGTGCAATCAAACCATGAGGTATAAGAACAAATTCAAGGGCACCCACAACATGTAAGCTTTTATTCAAATCAAAATAAGACAAAATAAAAACTAACTAAGGTGATGTCCATTTTCGTGGGAGACACACGACCACACTTAGCACGTGAGGCAAGCCCTTTAAACCCCTAGGTTCCCCCTAGTGGACGAGTAAGGTCTCGTGAGGGTTTGCAGTTATGCTACCCACAAACATCTATGGTATGGTCTCAAGATGTCAAAGAGTGATTAAGGTCAGTAACGAATCAAGTTCAAGCTCAACAAGTCACAAAACTTAAATATCATGTGTAATTCCCAAGTGCTAAGCATGAATGCATGCACTATCAAAGTTGGAAAAGCATGTGTGCAAAATAGTGTCATTTATTCAACAAGGTCTCAAGAGCATAATCAGAACTAGGTTTTGACTTCAAAAACGCACAAGGTAGATCACTCAGAGAAAGAAACTCACTCATCAAGGGTTCACTCATACCTATGAGCATAAAATGCTCTCCTAGTTGCACACAACCACACGAATAAGTGAGTGAATTGAATTGAAGTTCCGCATGGATAGCTCATACCAAAAATAAGTTCCAATGCCATGTAATAGATTACACCACACAACCTACACAAGACCACTACATGCACACACAAGAGTTGCTCGCTTAGAATCCACTAGGTCTTTGATCCGGTTGTAACTTGGCCAGGGGTATTGGTTAACAATGGAAGATATAGAAATCAAAACACATGTCTTAGGATAAAGATGTTCAAGTACGTACAAGTCCCAAACTACCAATTTCCTTTCTATACCCTAACCAACAACATGAAGCTTATTCACAAACTTACAAACTACTTTTGGGACACTCTTAGCAACCGCATTACAAAACATAAATCCCACAATTGAATAAACAAAAGGAATGAGAAAATATTTTTTTTCTTTTTTTTTTCTTCTTTTTTGTTTTTTTGCATCCCTTTGTTTTTTTTTTTTTTTTTTTTTTGAAATGATGAAGAATGAACTATACAATGTATAGATTCTCATCCCAGCACTCACCCTCATTTGGCTCTCAAAAGCTTACATTCTCAACCCCACATTCCCAACTTAGACTTTGAGGCACTTTCATAGCCCAAGACATGTGAGGGTTAGGCTTAAAGTGTGTGAATGGGGTGCAGGGGACATTATGTGTGAGGCGAATCAAAAAGAGAATACTTTATATCACACACTTCAGTTTGAGGCTTCAAGTGGGTTCCTAGGACAATTTCATATCAAGAAAGGATAAAAAGGCTCAAATTAACAAAGAGGGCCTAGCATCATGTTCTAAGCTCACAAACAACTCATATGCACCAAATGACTACTCATGCAAGTGTGTGCGATGCAACTGGGGCATTGAAAACCAAAATAGAGAACAATTGAGCTGAAATAATGAGCAACCCCTCTTGAAAAGAAAAATAGCTCTAAAGCTCACCACTAGAAAGGGTATAAGTCTCTACCTAGTCTAAGGATGCTCAATTGACCAATGTTACATAAAATTCACTCTTAAGCACATAAGTTCTTCCGTGATAGCCAAAAGTGCATAAGGTCATGACACACTCAACTTAAATTAAGTTTCCTATCAAAGCTTGAACAAGATTCACTTATCACTCTCTCACTCAAATTCACAATCAACCAAACCAAAAAGGGCCAACATATAGGTACAAATGTGCTAAGTCATGTATGTAAGCTCAAAGATGCTCAAAATTTGAAAAATTTGACAATTTTAGCATAAAGGGTCATCATGCGAACTCTACCCCCCAACCTAAACTAAACATTGTCCTCAATGTGAGAACTATGACGCATATGTGGGTCCGTAGTGTGCAAAGTGAGCATGATGATGATGAGCATAAAAAGCAATCAATATGTAACACATAAGCCAAGCATGCACCCAAAACAAGAATCCCCATAAGCAATAAAGAACACCCCCCAACCTAGTTTCTACAGCACTTCCAACAACAACCAACAACATATAGCCAAGTGTTATGCTCAAAATGTAGAAACAGAAGGTAAAAATGGTGGATATTACCTCAAGAGCTTCCTTATTTGAAGAAAATAAAAAAAACTATACAAGAGAAATGGTTAGAAAGAAATAAAAGAAAATAAAGGGAGAATAAGACAAGAGAAAGAGTTAGTACACAGGAAAAAAAATAAGAGAAAAGAAAATAAGAGAAGAAAATCAAACCAAAAAAACATAAGAAAATAAGAAAAAGAAAACTCTAATCTACTATGTACAAAGGCAACAAAGAAGAAGGGTTATCCAACACCCTCTCTATCCCATGCATCCACAAATGGTTCAAGAAATAAAATATTTTCTTTGGGCCCATGAAGCACCAAAGGTGAACGCCCCTTGGATGTAAAACACATCAAGGGATGTAAGGCCGAGTGAGGTTCTTGAAACCTCGGATGTGGCTATAATGCATACATGGATATGGTGGGTTCAATTAGCCTCTCGATACCCAGAAAATCAACGTACTCACCCCCAATGTCTCCTACCTCCCCCCAGTGATGATCGGTCATGGTGTAATCATTCACAATCCCCAGAGCAACACTCGTGGGTGGGGCTATGCCAAGAGGTGAGAGGTGTGCACCACTCTCAACCTTGGGTGTATAAGTGAGTGCAAAAGGATCTACCGATTCAATGATATGCTCTGCGGGCAATGTAACTTGCAATTGCTCAAAGGGAGTCAAAAGACTCTCAATAGGGCCTGTGGTGGTCTGGGTGGGCAGAGCATTAAACTCAGTGGTAGGAAAGGGCTGCATGTCTCCCTGACTCTCAAAAGGTGGTAAAGAAGTCTCCAGAATAGGAGAATCCACAGGGAAATAAGAAAAACACTCATCCCAAACATCATCCCTAGTGTGGTTAGGGCAATTGTCCCACTCAGTGCCTATGGTCTCAAATTGTGCATCATAAGGTTCACTAGGTCGATAATCTCGGGGCTCCTCAGACTGGCCCTCAGTGAGTGGAACAAGATTGGGACATGCAAAATCCGAGTAGTCAGGCTCCACGCATACACTACTTCCACGGGATGGATCATGAGGATCAAGTGAAGTAGGAGCATACGGGAAAAGGTTGGTATGGCTAGCAAGTGTGTAAGGTTCAAAACTAGGTTCAAGTCTTTCCCGTGGCCTGGTGTGTTTAGAGAAAAATTCAAGGAATGACCATGCCTCACCTGGTGTGAGGTCAAGAAAGTCCTTCCCCAAGACTATATTGAATGCCCGGTGCAACTCATGAGATAGAGCATTATATAATATGGCTATGATGTCGCCTAACTCTAATCCATGACTTGGGAAAGTGTCCAAAAGTATATTAAATCTCTCCCAGCATTTATAAAATACTTCACCCTTTTGTTGATAAAAATTTCTAATTTGAAAGCCATGGGTGAAGGTTTGATGAATAGGGAGGAAATGTTCAATAAAAGCTTGAACACAGTGATCCCAAGTGGTCCATTCACCAAAATCATAGCACCAGTCACCAGCTACACTTTGTAAAGACAAAGGGAAAAAGAAGAACCTAAGTCTCTTACTCATTCGAACATCATCACATAAGCCACATACAGCCTCAAACCTATCAAGATGAAGACATGGGTCTTCCTCCTCGTGCCCGAAAAATTGGGGTAATTGGTGATAGGTCTCCAATGTATAGTCATATCCAAATTGGTTACTTAGAGACTCAATGTAGGCATGGGCATCAAAGGGACCATGATTGAAATCACCAAAATCCATGTTTATGATAAGAACACAAAAATGAAAACAAAATGAGAGAAAACAAAAACTACACTAAAATACAACCTAAGTTAACTAACATGCAAGCTAAGTTACATGATATGCAAATGAATATGTTACAATGCAAAAGAAAAAAAAAAACTACTAATAAAGAGGTGGAGAAAAGAAAAATTCACCCAATTTCTCAAATGAACTCCCCTTTAACTCCCAAGTCTAGCACTTAGTTGCCCTCCCCGGCAACAGCGCCAAAAACTTGACCGACCCTAAAATGTGTTCGGGTTCTACCTCTCAAGTGCAAGAGGGTGGTCGTAGTCTTACTCGGTGAGAACCGAGGTCATCTCCACAGGGAGGGCTGTGTTAAAAGACACTAGACTTGTTCTCTTAATTAGTAGGTGAGCCTAAGCTAATCTAAACTAATTTTTGAATTACAAAGTGATTTGAATATGGCTGGGTTGAGAATGGTGGAGCGAAGCAAATTGTGATATTAAACTAGAATGCAAATATTGAAAATAAACTAACTAAAATGATCTTGGCTTCGAACCAAATCCAGTAGTGGGTAGTGGTTTACTCAAACGCATTTATAACTCAACCTAACAAACGCACATGCATTGCTAGGTCGGAAGATATTTCATTAAAAACTAATTTATGGAATTCAGAGTAAGCGGAGGCTTTTGAAATTGGTTTCAGACTCACCGGGACATTGAATCGAACACCTAGTGTGCATGAGCATCAACTCATAACTAGACTTCAATTATAACACAGGCGAATCGGTTTTTTAAGAAAACCTCATGTTTTGGTTTTATGAAAATAAGGTTCGAATCACTGGGCCATTGAACCAACCACTTGGTTTGCACGAGTGGCCAATCGTAACTAAGCTTTGGTTTTAACACGGGTGACTGATTTTGTAAGAAAACCTAATTGGGTCTTGGAAAATCAGATTCTAACTCACCGGGACATTAAACCGAACACTTGGTGTGCACAAGTGAAAACTTGTAACCAAGCTACGGTTGTGACACGGGTGAGTAGGTTTCCAGAGAACCCTAGCTTACTACGAAATTCCAATTAAAAGTCCAAAATATATTTTGTTAAATAAAACTCGTTTACATTTGAGTTCACCAACTACTTCACCACTTTCAATGGCTTGAAGCCAAGAACTAACCCTAGCCTAACATTGCGAAAGTATTAACAAAGCCTTTCAAAAAGAAAATAACCTTCATCAAGCACTCAAACACGAAAACGAAGGATATAGAAATAAGCTAAAGCAATTTCGAAAGCAAATCAAACACTAACAATGACTACGAAGTACTACGAAGTGAAAATAAAGAACAAAGATAAAGAAAATAATAAACTTTTAATTAAAATGAAGTAACGAATGAAACTTACCAATTAATCTTAATGCGAAGATGAAAAAATAAAGCTTCCGTCAATCCAACATGAAATAAAAACATCTAACCCTAATCTAAACTAAACTAAGAGAAAGAGAAGAAGTGCGTAGGGTTTCGAACTCCTGTACATCAGAAATTTGCCCTTTTATATCATTACATAACTCAAGGGTAAAAGTGTAATTTCATAATTCAAAATTTAACTTAAAAGTGTGCTGGACAAGTCATCATGGGTGCCCAAGGTACAAGTGTTTGATGAAGTCCTCAAAGAGTTAGCCAAAAAACAGCAGTCAGAACTCCCTCTCTGTGGGCGCCCATCTGATGAAGAGTGGAGCACCCATGGGTGTAGGTGGGGCGCCCATGCTTGTGGTGGGGCGCCCATGGGTCTAGGTGGGGCGCCCATCTTCAACTACAGTGAACAGTTCTTCTTTGACAGCTTTCTGTCCCTGACTTCCGATGTGATTTTGACATTGAAGATGACAGATTCAGGCTTCGGCTAAACCAGCAAAGTTGTAGGGCTTCGAGTTTTCTTTCCAACGCAAAAAGAATGGAACCATTTCGAGTTGTGACGAAAAAGTTATGGCTGGAAGACTGAGAGGGTGTTGAGCTGGAACTTCAACCGCACACCACTTCAACTATTTTGAACTTCAAACCACTTCCTTCTCCTCGGCACCCATGGTAGTCCATCTTATGCCTTGGGATGGCTCCTCCTCACATGCAACCTTGGTGTTGTTTGGCCAAAAACACCATATTATATCACCTGAAATATACACACACCAAGAATGCATGGAAATGAGATAATCACGCTAACACATCGCCAATAATAACTGTAAATTCATAATTAGCATGCTCAATATATATATAATTGTACAATAATGCATGCTAATCACACCCCCCAACCTAGACATTGCTAGTCCCTAGCAATGAGTGCAATCAAACCATGAGGTATAAGAACAAATTCAAGGGCACCCACAACATGTAAGCTTTTATTCAAATCAAAATAAGACAAAATAAAAACTAACTAAGGTGATGTCCATTTTCGTGGGAGACACACGACCACACTTAGCACGTGAGGCAAGCCCTTTAAACCCCTAGGTTCCCCCTAGTGGACGAGTAAGGTCTCGTGAGGGTTTGCAGTTATGCTACCCACAAACATCTATGGTATGGTCTCAAGATGTCAAAGAGTGATTAAGGTCAGTAACGAATCAAGTTCAAGCTCAACAAGTCACAAAACTTAAATATCATGTGTAATTCCCAAGTGCTAAGCATGAATGCATGCACTATCAAAGTTGGAAAAGCATGTGTGCAAAATAGTGTCATTTATTCAACAAGGTCTCAAGAGCATAATCAGAACTAGGTTTTGACTTCAAAAACGCACAAGGTAGATCACTCAGAGAAAGAAACTCACTCATCAAGGGTTCACTCATACCTATGAGCATAAAATGCTCTCCTAGTTGCACACAACCACACGAATAAGTGAGTGAATTGAATTGAAGTTCCGCATGGATAGCTCATACCAAAAATAAGTTCCAATGCCATGTAATAGATTACACCACACAACCTACACAAGACCACTACATGCACACACAAGAGTTGCTCGCTTAGAATCCACTAGGTCTTTGATCCGGTTGTAACTTGGCCAGGGGTATTGGTTAACAATGGAAGATATAGAAATCAAAACACATGTCTTAGGATAAAGATGTTCAAGTACGTACAAGTCCCAAACTACCAATTTCCTTTCTATACCCTAACCAACAACATGAAGCTTATTCACAAACTTACAAACTACTTTTGGGACACTCTTAGCAACCGCATTACAAAACATAAATCCCACAATTGAATAAACAAAAGGAATGAGAAAATATTTTTTTTCTTTTTTTTTCTTCTTTTTTGTTTTTTTGCATCCCTTTGTTTTTTTTTTTTTTTTTTTTTTGAAATGATGAAGAATGAACTATACAATGTATAGATTCTCATCCCAGCACTCACCCTCATTTGGCTCTCAAAAGCTTACATTCTCAACCCCACATTCCCAACTTAGACTTTGAGGCACTTTCATAGCCCAAGACATGTGAGGGTTAGGCTTAAAGTGTGTGAATGGGGTGCAGGGGACATTATGTGTGAGGCGAATCAAAAAGAGAATACTTTATATCACACACTTCAGTTTGAGGCTTCAAGTGGGTTCCTAGGACAATTTCATATCAAGAAAGGATAAAAAGGCTCAAATTAACAAAGAGGGCCTAGCATCATGTTCTAAGCTCACAAACAACTCATATGCACCAAATGACTACTCATGCAAGTGTGTGCGATGCAACTGGGGCATTGAAAACCAAAATAGAGAACAATTGAGCTGAAATAATGAGCAACCCCTCTTGAAAAGAAAAATAGCTCTAAAGCTCACCACTAGAAAGGGTATAAGTCTCTACCTAGTCTAAGGATGCTCAATTGACCAATGTTACATAAAATTCACTCTTAAGCACATAAGTTCTTCCGTGATAGCCAAAAGTGCATAAGGTCATGACACACTCAACTTAAATTAAGTTTCCTATCAAAGCTTGAACAAGATTCACTTATCACTCTCTCACTCAAATTCACAATCAACCAAACCAAAAAGGGCCAACATATAGGTACAAATGTGCTAAGTCATGTATGTAAGCTCAAAGATGCTCAAAATTTGAAAAATTTGACAATTTTAGCATAAAGGGTCATCATGCGAACTCTACCCCCCAACCTAAACTAAACATTGTCCTCAATGTGAGAACTATGACGCATATGTGGGTCCGTAGTGTGCAAAGTGAGCATGATGATGATGAGCATAAAAAGCAATCAATATGTAACACATAAGCCAAGCATGCACCCAAAACAAGAATCCCCATAAGCAATAAAGAACACCCCCCAACCTAGTTTCTACAGCACTTCCAACAACAACCAACAACATATAGCCAAGTGTTATGCTCAAAATGTAGAAACAGAAGGTAAAAATGGTGGATATTACCTCAAGAGCTTCCTTATTTGAAGAAAATAAAAAAAACTATACAAGAGAAATGGTTAGAAAGAAATAAAAGAAAATAAAGGGAGAATAAGACAAGAGAAAGAGTTAGTACACAGGAAAAAAAATAAGAGAAAAGAAAATAAGAGAAGAAAATCAAACCAAAAAAACATAAGAAAATAAGAAAAAGAAAACTCTAATCTACTATGTACAAAGGCAACAAAGAAGAAGGGTTATCCAACACCCTCTCTATCCCATGCATCCACAAATGGTTCAAGAAATAAAATATTTTCTTTGGGCCCATGAAGCACCAAAGGTGAACGCCCCTTGGATGTAAAACACATCAAGGGATGTAAGGCCGAGTGAGGTTCTTGAAACCTCGGATGTGGCTATAATGCATACATGGATATGGTGGGTTCAATTAGCCTCTCGATACCCAGAAAATCAACGTACTCACCCCCAATGTCTCCTACCTCCCCCCAGTGATGATCGGTCATGGTGTAATCATTCACAATCCCCAGAGCAACACTCGTGGGTGGGGCTATGCCAAGAGGTGAGAGGTGTGCACCACTCTCAACCTTGGGTGTATAAGTGAGTGCAAAAGGATCTACCGATTCAATGATATGCTCTGCGGGCAATGTAACTTGCAATTGCTCAAAGGGAGTCAAAAGACTCTCAATAGGGCCTGTGGTGGTCTGGGTGGGCAGAGCATTAAACTCAGTGGTAGGAAAGGGCTGCATGTCTCCCTGACTCTCAAAAGGTGGTAAAGAAGTCTCCAGAATAGGAGAATCCACAGGGAAATAAGAAAAACACTCATCCCAAACATCATCCCTAGTGTGGTTAGGGCAATTGTCCCACTCAGTGCCTATGGTCTCAAATTGTGCATCATAAGGTTCACTAGGTCGATAATCTCGGGGCTCCTCAGACTGGCCCTCAGTGAGTGGAACAAGATTGGGACATGCAAAATCCGAGTAGTCAGGCTCCACGCATACACTACTTCCACGGGATGGATCATGAGGATCAAGTGAAGTAGGAGCATACGGGAAAAGGTTGGTATGGCTAGCAAGTGTGTAAGGTTCAAAACTAGGTTCAAGTCTTTCCCGTGGCCTGGTGTGTTTAGAGAAAAATTCAAGGAATGACCATGCCTCACCTGGTGTGAGGTCAAGAAAGTCCTTCCCCAAGACTATATTGAATGCCCGGTGCAACTCATGAGATAGAGCATTATATAATATGGCTATGATGTCGCCTAACTCTAATCCATGACTTGGGAAAGTGTCCAAAAGTATATTAAATCTCTCCCAGCATTTATAAAATACTTCACCCTTTTGTTGATAAAAATTTCTAATTTGAAAGCCATGGGTGAAGGTTTGATGAATAGGGAGGAAATGTTCAATAAAAGCTTGAACACAGTGATCCCAAGTGGTCCATTCACCAAAATCATAGCACCAGTCACCAGCTACACTTTGTAAAGACAAAGGGAAAAAGAAGAACCTAAGTCTCTTACTCATTCGAACATCATCACATAAGCCACATACAGCCTCAAACCTATCAAGATGAAGACATGGGTCTTCCTCCTCGTGCCCGAAAAATTGGGGTAATTGGTGATAGGTCTCCAATGTATAGTCATATCCAAATTGGTTACTTAGAGACTCAATGTAGGCATGGGCATCAAAGGGACCATGATTGAAATCACCAAAATCCATGTTTATGATAAGAACACAAAAATGAAAACAAAATGAGAGAAAACAAAAACTACACTAAAATACAACCTAAGTTAACTAACATGCAAGCTAAGTTACATGATATGCAAATGAATATGTTACAATGCAAAAGAAAAAAAAAACTACTAATAAAGAGGTGGAGAAAAGAAAAATTCACCCAATTTCTCAAATGAACTCCCCTTTAACTCCCAAGTCTAGCACTTAGTTGCCCTCCCCGGCAACAGCGCCAAAAACTTGACCGACCCTAAAATGTGTTCGGGTTCTACCTCTCAAGTGCAAGAGGGTGGTCGTAGTCTTACTCGGTGAGAACCGAGGTCATCTCCACAGGGAGGGCTGTGTTAAAAGACACTAGACTTGTTCTCTTAATTAGTAGGTGAGCCTAAGCTAATCTAAACTAATTTTTGAATTACAAAGTGATTTGAATATGGCTGGGTTGAGAATGGTGGAGCGAAGCAAATTGTGATATTAAACTAGAATGCAAATATTGAAAATAAACTAACTAAAATGATCTTGGCTTCGAACCAAATCCAGTAGTGGGTAGTGGTTTACTCAAACGCATTTATAACTCAACCTAACAAACGCACATGCATTGCTAGGTCGGAAGATATTTCATTAAAAACTAATTTATGGAATTCAGAGTAAGCGGAGGCTTTTGAAATTGGTTTCAGACTCACCGGGACATTGAATCGAACACCTAGTGTGCATGAGCATCAACTCATAACTAGACTTCAATTATAACACAGGCGAATCGATTTTTTAAGAAAACCTCATGTTTTGGTTTTATGAAAATAAGGTTCGAATCACTGGGCCATTGAACCAACCACTTGGTTTGCACGAGTGGCCAATCGTAACTAAGCTTTGGTTTTAACACGGGTGACTGATTTTGTAAGAAAACCTAATTGGGTCTTGGAAAATCAGATTCTAACTCACCGGGACATTAAACCGAACACTTGGTGTGCACAAGTGAAAACTTGTAACCAAGCTACGGTTGTGACACGGGTGAGTAGGTTTCCAGAGAACCCTAGCTTACTACGAAATTCCAATTAAAAGTCCAAAATATATTTTGTTAAATAAAACTCGTTTACATTTGAGTTCACCAACTACTTCACCACTTTCAATGGCTTGAAGCCAAGAACTAACCCTAGCCTAACATTGCGAAAGTATTAACAAAGCCTTTCAAAAAGAAAATAACCTTCATCAAGCACTCAAACACGAAAACGAAGGATATAGAAATAAGCTAAAGCAATTTCGAAAGCAAATCAAACACTAACAATGACTACGAAGTACTACGAAGTGAAAATAAAGAACAAAGATAAAGAAAATAATAAACTTTTAATTAAAACGAAGTAACGAATGAAACTTACCAATTAACCTTAATGCGAAGATGAAAAAATAAAGCTTCCGTCAATCTAACATGAGATAAAAACATCTAACCCTAATCTAAACTAAACTAAGAGAAAGAGAAGAAGTGCGTAGGGTTTCGAACTCCTGTACATCAGAAATTTGCGCTTTTATATCATTACATAACTCAAGGGTAAAAGTGTAATTTCATAATTCAAAATTTAACTTAAAAGTGTGCTGGACAAGTCATCATGGGCGCCCAAGGTACAAGTGTTTGATGAAGTCCTCAAAGAGTTAGCCAAAAAACAGCAGTCAGAACTCCCTCTCTGTGGGTGCCCATCTGATGAAGAGTGGAGCGCCCATGGGTGTAGGTGGGGCGCCCATGCTTGTGGTGGGGCGCCCATGGGTCTAGGTGGGGCGCCCATCTTCAACTACAGTGAACAGTTCTTCTTTGACAGCTTTCTGTCCCTGACTTCCGATGTGATTTTGACATTGAAGATGACAGATTCAGGCTTCGGCTAAACCAGCAAAGTTGTAGGACTTCGAGTCTTCTTTCCAACGCAAAAAGAATGGAACCATTTCGAGTTGTGACGAAAAAGTTATGGCTGGAAGACTGAGAGGGTGTTGAGCTGGAACTTCAACCGCACACCACTTCAACTATTTTGAACTTCAAACCACTTCCTTCTCCTCGGCACCCATGGTAGTCGATCTTATGCCTTGGGATGGCTCCTCCTCACATGCAACCTTGGTGTTGTTTGGGCCAAAAACACCATATTATATCACCTGAAATATACACACACCAAGAATGCATGGAAATGAGACAATCACGCTAACACATCGCCAATAATAACTGTAAATTCATAATTAGCATGCTCAATATATATATAATTGTACAATAATGCATGCTAATCACTTGACCTACGTGCGAATGTCAACCTTTTACCCTATACTGTTTACCAGCAACTAGGCCTAGGTGAGCTGAAACCCACCAGAGTGACCTTACAGTTAGCTGACCGTTCGGTCAAGATGCCCAGAGGTGTGGTGGAAGACGTATTAGTTCAAGTAGACAAGTTCTACTTCCCAGTGGATTTTATCGTATTGGATACCCAACCAGTTCTTAACCCTACCCAATCTATTCCGGTCATCCTGGGTAGACCCTTCCTTACTACATCCAATGCTGTGATCAATTGTAGGAGTGGGGTCATGAAACTTTCTTTTGGAAATATGACCATGGAAATGAATATTTTTAGGATAGGGAAGCAAATAGGAGAATGTGAGAATATTAGGGAGGTGGACGTGATCCATACTTTGAGCGAGGAGTATTTTGAGCAGACTTACTTTGAGGACCCCTTAGAGCGTGCCTTAGCAAGGAGTGAGAATTGTGAAATGTTAGATGGGAAAAATTTTAAGGAGATTGGAGAGTTTATAGGTGCTGGGGATGAGATTATGGCACTTAGTGGTTGGATACCTACATTTGAACCTATAGAGCCATCTGAGATAAAACCTAAGCCCTCAATGGAATGTCCTCCATGTTCTTCTAGGAAACCCTTACCAAGTGAACTCAAGTACGCATTTATGGGAGAGGGAGAGACATTTCCAGTGGTAGTGTCTGCGAGTTTAGAAAGAGCACAAGAAGAGAGGTTACTGGGAGTGTTGAAAGCCCATCGTCAGGCTTTAGGGTGGATTATAGTAGATCTTCGAGGTATTAGCCGATTAGTATGTTCTCATCATATATACCTTGAAGATGATGCTAAATCGGTGAGACAAATGCAACATAGGCTAAACCCCAATATGAAAAAGGTTGTGAAAGGGGAGGTACTTAAGTTGCTTGATGCGGGTATCATTTACCCTATCTCTGACTCGAAGTGGGTGAGTCCCACTCAAGTAGTTCCTACGAAATCCGGTGTCACTGTAGTTGAAAATGAGAAACGAGAGTTAGTGCCACAACGCACCCAAACTGGGTGGCGTATGTGCATTGATTATAGACGTTTGAACGCAGTGACCCGAAAAGACCATTTCCCACTTCCCTTCCTAGACCAAGTGCTTGAGAGAGTTGCGGGTAAATCTTTCTATTGTTTTCTAGATGGGTATTCTGGGTACAATCAAGTGGAGATAGCACTAGAAGATCGAGAAAAGACTACTTTCACTTGCCCCTTTGGCACTTTTGCGTATAGACGCATGCCATTTGGGCTATGCAATGCACCTACGACTTTTCAAAGGTGTGTAATAAGTATTTTTAGTGATATGGTCAAGAGATTCTTGGAGGTATTTATGGATGATTTCTCCGTCTATGGAGACACATTTGATGAGTGCTTGATCAATCTTATGAAGGTGCTAATGCGATGTGAGGAGAGCAATTTAGTGTTAAATTGGGAAAAGTTCCACTTTATGGTACAACAGGGGATTGTTTTAGGGCATATAGTGTCATGTCGTGGGATAGAGGTAGATAAAGCAAAAGTGGATATCATTCAAAATTTACCTACCCCTCGATGTGTGAAGGATGTTAGATCATTCCTTGGACACGCCGGTTTTTACCAGAGATTCATTCAATCCTTCAGCTCTCTAGCCCGTCCTCTTTGTTCATTGTTGTCCAATGATGTTCCATTTGAATGGACAATATCATGCCAAGAGGCATTTAACCGGCTTAAATAGTTGCTCACCACCGCACCTATTATTCAAAGCCCGGATTGGTCCCTACCATTCGAGCTTATGTGTGATGCCAGTGATTTTGCAGTGGGTGCAGTTTTAGGGCAACGAAAAGAGGAGAAACCCCATGTCATTTACTACGCTAGCAAGACTCTAAATGAAGCTCAAATTAATTATACCACCACTGAGAAAGAGCTTCTAGCGGTAGTGTTCGCCCTTGAAAAGTTTAGGTCATATTTGGTAGGTTCCCGTGTCACAGTGTTCACGGACCATGCGGCTTTAAAATACCTCCTCTCCAAACAAGAGACCAAACCTCGTCTGATTAGGTGGTTACTCCTTCTCCAAGAGTTTGATTTGGAGATCAAGGACAAGAAAGGAGTTGAAAATGTGGTAACTGACCATTTGTCTAGACTACCCCAACATGCGTCCAACTCTAGTGACCTACCAATCAATGAGCAATTCCCTGATGAACACCTCATGCATGTTAGCACCAACCCACCGGTCCAACCTCATTGGTATGCGGACATTGCGAACTTCTTAGTGATCGGATAGATGCCCTCTCATTGGACCAAAGTCGATAAAGGTAAATTCTTACGTAAAGTGCGTAGTTTCTTTTGGGACGAACCATATCTCTACAAATATTGCCCTGATCAGATTGTGAGGCGTTGCATTCCCGAGAGCACGGTCTATAGGGTCATTGAGTTTTGTCATTCTCTAGCATGTAGAGGTCACTTCTCCTCAAAGAAAACAGCCGCTAAGATCCTCCAAAGCGGATTTTATTGGCCCTCATTGTTTAAGGATGTTCATGATTATTGCCTTCAATGTGATCGATGTCAACGGTTAGGAGCTCTAACCAAGCGTAATGAGATGCCTCAAAACCCCATAATCATTTTGGAGATTTTTGATTGCTGGGGGATTGATTTTATGGGACCATTCCCTACATCTTTTGGTTATGATTACATACTGGTGGCCATTGATTATGTTTCTAAATGGGTGGAGGCCATAGCAACTCGTACCAATGATCATCGGGTAGTGATAAAATTCTTAAAGGATTATATCTTTTCGCGTTTTGGGATGCCTCGAGCTATTATTAGTGACCAAGGCAAACATTTTTGTAATCGGCCTATAGGTGTATTGCTACAGAGTTATGGTGTGACCCACAAAGTAGGTACTGCGTATCATCCTCAAAATAGTGGCCAAGTCGAATTAGCGAATAGGGAGATTAAGGGAATCTTAAAGAAAATTGTTAACCCGACATGCAAAAATTGGTCTCTACGTCTTATCGATGCATTATGGGCATATAGAACGGTGTATAAGACTATTCTGGGTTTGTCTCCCTATCGTCTTGTCTTTGGCAAGGCTTGTCACTTACCTGTGGAAATGGAGCATAGAGCTTATTGGGCGATTAGGCACTTCAATGAGAATTTGGATGATGCCGGTGTTTTACGAAAGCTCCAATTGAATGAACTTGAGGAATTGCGTAATGATGCTTTTGAGAATGCAAAGATCGCCAAGGCAAGAATGAAAGCTTTACATGACGAACACATTTCTAGAAAATCCTTTCATATAGGCCAAAAAGTCTTGCTTTACAATTCTCGTTTGCATCTCTTCCCGGGTAAGCTCCAATCAAGGTGGTACGGTCCTTTTACTATACTTTCCATCTCTGAACATGGTGTGTGTGAGGTTCATAACCCACGTAACAACACCACCTTCAAAGTTAATGGACATCGCCTCAAACCATATTTAGAAAACTTTGTGGCCGAAATTGAAATTTGGGATCTTTTGGATCCCCCATCTTTCAATTAGAATGAGATTAGAAAGTTAGTTTAAGTGTATAATAGTAGGTTAGGATAGGTTTTATTTTGTCTTTAATTTAGTTTTTTATTTTTGAGTCTAGACATTTTAAGTTTTTAAATAGCCTAACTAAGAGAAAAAAAAAATTCTGCTTGATGGTCCTGACCCCCTCACTAAACGGTCGGGACCACAGTGTCTTGGCCGAATACATGTTTGAGGGAGGAACTTTCTGTGGTCCCGACCCCCTGCCGAGACGGTCGGGACCCTGCAACCTCTAAAAGTCCCAATTCGGTCATTCAAACTCTAATTTCTCTCTTCTAACTCTAAATTCTTTCAAGCCCCTTCCTCTCTACTCAGTGTTCTCCTCAAAAATAAGCATTCCCGACGGTGGATTCAACCTTTTCAGCCCTTATCCTTCGAGTATTGGTCATCCAAAGGTATGTTTCTTTGTCATTTCGAGCCCTAGATAGTTTCTTTGTTCATTACTCTCCATGCCCGAGCTTCCAGGCTTTGAGGGTTCAAATTTTTTGCGAAAAAAAAGCTTTGTTTCGAGTTTCAAACAAGGATAAGAAGTGATTCATTCAATTGAGTGCATTCTTTCACTCGTTTGCTCCTTCCTACCCGTGGTTCACAAATAGGGTCTCAGGGTTCAAAAAAACCCTCCAATTTTGAGCTTATTTGCTGAATTTTTGTAACTTTACTTTGAGAATTTGTTATTTGAATTCATGGTGGATGTTGCATGGCCACCGAAATTGTTGAATGGACCCTTCTCGGGTGGATGATGTATGGCCACCTAGAGAATTAAATTTGTGAAATTTAGTTTGGGTGGATGATGATGTATGGCCACCTAATTTGTCTATTTTGTTTGGGTGAACTTTAGTTTTGATTCCAATGAATATCTTTCATTAGAACGGGCCACTAAACTTGGGTGGACATAGGAATTGCTTAATTACTCATTGAATTTTGTTTTTATAATTGTGTAGTTCCCATGCCTCCGAGAACTAAGAAATCGGCAAATAGACAATTAGGGACCCCATCTTTTGATAAGAGTCATTTTTGGAAAGAAGAGGCTGAAGAGAAATATGATAGTACATGGGGGAATAAATCAGTAGCAATTGAGCGTTTTTGGCAAATTGATCAGTTTAAGTGCAGTGACTTCATGCTTGAACAAAATTTTGAAGGAAGGCAGTGGATTAATGTAGCAAAGTTTCATGCTTATTATATAGTTGATCTGGTTAAGGAATTTTTCGCCAATTTCAAAGCTAACTTAATTATAAGGTGAAGGGGTAAAGAACGTCTAATCAATTGGGTAAGGGGAGTTGAAATTACACTCACACCTGATGATTTTGCTCTCATATTTCAATTACCTCGAGTTGAAAATCCGAAATTCACTTATCCAGCTAAGGGTACTCCTCCATTTCCAATTGTGGTTTCAGAGATCTTACTAGAGGGTCAGGAATGGGGTGGTGAATATAGGAAACCTGCATCTGTGTTGAAAGATAAATACTGGGCGTTGCACTTGTTTTCTTGTTCCAACCTACTACCTCAAAACAGGACCGCTGATTGTACTCCCCTTAAAGCCAGACTTATTTATGCCATTGGGACTGGGATGACAATCGATTTACCCTCATATCTTTGGCACCAAGTAGCTTATACCTGTGAGCACCCTGGAGCTCTGTCAGCTTTACCCTTTGGAGGAGCACTAACCGAGATCTTTAGAAGGAAAGGAGCTTATATCACAGATGACCTACCCATAACCTCAGGACTTCAACCGTTCAATATCACACCTTATGTTAAATCCAGAGGTTTGATATTAAAGAAGAAAAGGAGGGTAGAGGAATCGGAGGAAGAGGGTGAATCTTCACACCCCCAAGAGGAACAAGAGGAGGACACCAATGTTGAGTTGGCCAATCAGATTGGAGTTTTAGCTAAACGTATTAGTGTCATGGAGCAGAATCAAGAAGCTGATCACTAGCTCCTGCTACGCATTCACCAAAGCCAGCAAACTCAAGGCCTTCTCCTACAGAGTGTTTTGGATTATCTCAGAGAATCTCATCCACCCCCGCCTCCACAGTGATGGACTTTATGTTTCTTTCTTCGAGAGTTTAGGAGTGAACTTTTCTTTTTGTTTAATTTGTAATCATAAAACTCTTTACTCACTTTTAACTGCTGGGATGTTTATATATTTCTAGTTTGTGTTTGTCTCCATTTTATCTTATCTTTATGGATGTTACCTTGTGTTAAATTATGGGTTGTTTATGTTCTTAAATTTTATTTTTCTATTTTTTGCAAAGAACAGGTACTTCATCTATGGTCCAACTAACAATCAATGTAAACAATGGGAACTTAGTACCATAAGTAGAAAACGTAAGTGGGATGCCATAACCCTTATATCCAGTGAGAGTAGCGAGTTTGAGAGTTCAGAGGTTGACTGGGAATGGTGGCCTGAGGACTATTTCTTAGAAAGCAATTCACTACCCTTACCATATATATATCCACCACTGATGTTCGTCACACCTGATCAATTAGATGACCAATGGTGGGATGAAGTTGACCTTTAACTTCTCTTAGATATGGAATGGGCTGAGGTAATTATAGCTGATGAGTGGTTAGATGCCCCCTCTTATGCCACAGAAACCTACACCATAGAATCTGAAACAAGTTCTTTGTCTGAGTACTTTGATATGCCACCCCTAGAAGACGTCCTTGAAAATGAAAGTAGTAACATTGATTCTAGGGAGGATGGTGATGTTTACAATGAACTAGACCAAGATGATAATTTTACTACTTCATTGCAACTACTTTTTGAGTATCACCCAACTTTTGATTCTATTGAAGACAACATGAGGTACTCCTTAACCTTTCCTTATCTTTTATGTTAATTTCATTTCGTTTATTCTTTTTATTATTACATTTATGTTCATATTCTTCTCAATTTAGGTTGGGGGGTATATACATCATCCTTATCATGTTCATTGCACACACTATGCACTCACATATGCTTCTTGTTTTTCACATTGAGGACAATGTTCAGTGTAGGTTGGGGGGTAGAATTCGCATAATGATATGATGCTCTTATGGTTTGGTTAATTGTGAAATTAAGTGAGATGGTAAAAAGTGAATTTTGTTCAAGCCTTAATAGGAAACATAATTCAAGTGGAGTGTGTGATAACTTTGTGCATTTTTGGACTATCATGGTGGAAAGTTTATGTGCTTAGGCGTAGATTTTATTTGATATTGGTTACTTGAGCATCTTTGGACTAGGTAGAGACTTACACCCTTTTATGGTGAGCTTTTGAGCCTTATATTCTTTTCTTGAGGGGTTGCACATGCTTACATTTCTTTTGCTCTTCACCTTGGATTTCATTGCATCGATTGCATCACAAACACTTACATGAGTATCTATGTAGCACATTATGAATTGTTGCAAGCTTTGAAAATGATGCTAGGCTTTCTTTGCCATTTTGAGCCTTTTTGTCCTTTCTTGGTTATGAATTACCCTAGGAACTAACTTGAAGCCTTTTCAACAATGTGTGTGATACATATATATATTTTTCTTGATTTCCCCCTCTTATATTATTCCCTAACTTTATTCACACACTTTAAGCCTCACCTTCATATGTCTTGGGTTGTAAAAGTGCTTTAATGTCTATGGTGTCAATGAAGAATGAAAACTTGTTGGAGGGGAGATTCTAATTGATGTTTTGTTTATTTCAAGTATTGGAAAAACAAAAAAATAAAAATAAAAAAAAATAAAAAAAAAGAAAAAAAATAGAAAAAAAACAGAAAAAACAGAGAAAAGAAAAGAAAAGAAAAAAAAAATTATCATTCCTTTGGTTTAATAAAGTGTGGGACTTATACATTAGTTGCAACTTTTGCAATTGTCCCAAGGGTAGTATTTAGTGTGAAGGAACTTCTTGTTGGGCTCATTGTTGGGGTTTGGAAAGGAAGTGGGTAGTTAGAGAGTTGTGTGCACTTGAACATTTTTTCTCCCAAGATATGTGTCTTGATTTCCATCCTCCTTTGTTAACCACTACCCCTAGCCAAGTTACAACCAAACTAAAGACCTAGTGGATTCTAAGTAAGCAACTCTTATATGGTGCATGTAATGGCATTGTGTAGGTTATGTGATGTGATTTTTTACATATGCATTGAAACATGGTTAGGAGCTGTCCACTTTGAGTTTCATTTTAATTCATTCATATATTATGGAGATATGTGCAACTAGGATAGCATTTTATGCTAATAGGAATGTGTGAACCCTTGAATGAGTGAATTTCTTTCTATAAGTGGAATCCTGTGAGCTTTTGAAGTCAAAACTTAATTCCAGTTATGCTCTTGAGACCTTGTTGAATGAATGAAACAATTTTGCACACATGCTTCTTCTACTTTAACAATCCAAGAATTATGCTTAGCACTTGGAAATTACACATGATATGTAGATTTTGTAACTTATTGAGCTTGAACTTAATTCATCTTAGATTCGGATCACTTTTTGACACTTTGAGACCATTCCATAGAATTTTGTGGGTAGATTCACTGTAAACCCTCATGAGACCTTACTCGTCCACTAGGGGGAACCTAGGGATTTAAAGGGCTTGCTACACGTAGCTAAGTGTAGCCGTGTTTCCAATGAAAAGAGAAATAGGATAGTAGTTGCTTCTCATTTTAATAAAGAACATCATGCATTTCATTTTAATAAAGAGCATTGCTAGGGACTAGCAATATTCAAGTTGGGGGGTGTGATTACACTTGAAAAGTGTAATTACAAACTCCCTAACTCAACACTTATTCATGCATTTAAATAATTAAAGTTGAAGTTTTAGTGTTATTGTATTACTTATACTTTTATTGTTTATTTGCAGAGAAAAGGGCAAGGATGTCGAAGTTTATAGCTATGGAAATGGCCGAGAAAACGAAGGAAATGTCATGGTTGAAACCTCACCTTAGATGGCCAAGACTAGCCCAAAGACTCAACCTAAAGGAGGAAAAAAAGCAAGAAATCAAGATACTTGGAGGTCGGGGCCGTCCATCTAATGGTCGGGACCGCAGTGTATAGGATTTGAGAAGAAAGCCTTCTGTGGTCCCGACCCCCAGATTAGACGGTCGGGACCACCGTGTATCCGAAATTCAAGAATTAAAGCACCTCTTTTAGGGTTTCTTGGCATCTATAAAAAGAGCTTTTGCACGGCCAAGAAGAAGAGGAAGCCCTTTTTGATTTTGCACATTGAATTGAGCATTAGAATAGAATTTTGAGAATTTTTAGATTAGGTTTTAAGCTTAGATGCGTGGATTCATGGTTTTTGTTGGAGCTTTCATCGTTGTCTTTGTAGTGATTCTTCACTTCGTCTTTTATATTCGCTTTACGTTGTAAGTTACACTTTAATCTATTTCGTTTTATTTTGATTTGTTTCGTAATATCATGTTTTGCTTGTTTCAATTCTCTTTTCGTATGATCGAATGCTATTTGATTGTTTTTAAGATGCTTAAAGTAGTTTTAGCGTAAAACCCTAATCTTGATTCAACAAATCAAGAAAGGGTGGTTCACGAAAAGCCTTGGGGTGTTCGTTGTCCCTTCGCGTAGGTTGCGAAACCCTTCGCATAGGTTGCGAAACCTTTCGCGAAGGGATTTACCTTTCACAAATCTATTTTTTTCCTATTTCGAAAACATTCGAATATGAAAAACCTTAACCAAATCCGTGTGAGATCACTGGTATGGATTTTCATAACCAATCATCAAATACTTTTGAATAGAATTAAAAATCAGATTTTTATTAATATTTTGGTGTTTAATTGAAAAACTCTAGGAAACAAAGGTCTTTAACCATATCCGCTTGAGATCACCGGTACTAACATTTAATTATAACATTTTCAAAACTTTTCAAATTAAACCCTGTTCTTCAAACAAACACACCCCAAGGCAAAGTAGTGAACTACCCGGACTTGATGTTGGATCAAGATCTTTATTCCTATTGAATTAAAATCCAACTTAGTTTTAGTTATAATTGATTTATTAATTTTATTTTAATTTTTCGCTATCTAGCTTAAGTCTTCTTGAAAGTCAGATTTTCTTATTTATTTTAACCTTAATTAATTGAAATCGAATTCATTTTTAATTTCACTGAACTTTAGAACTTAGTAAACTTAAATTTTCAAACTTGCTTTCCTTTAGTTTTTAGAATTCCTTTCACATCCTAGAAACTAAATAACATTAGGCTCCCTATGAATTCGACCTCAGAGTCACCGAGTTTTAAAACTACGACTACCCTTTTGCACTTGAGAGGTAGAACCCCGAAACACAATTTAGGGTCGGTCAATTTCTCCTCCTACATTTATTTTAATCATGAAATACAGAGAAATGGTGAATTGATCATAGTCTAAAAACTAGTTAATTCATAACTTAAGAGTAACTTTAGAGAGATTAGATTACCAATTTCCTTTTGTGCCCTGTGGCTGGGATGGATCCTCCAGAATGATGTGAACCCCTACAATCACTCTTTCTATTTGCCGACATAGTTCTTGAGATCTTCTTGTATCCTTCACTATCCCAAAGTGCTCGTAGCTCCTCATAGTGCTCAACTTTGATAAACTCATGCTTGATTTCCCCATTGCGAACTTGATCCATCAAGTATTTGTAACTCTTATTGCCTTTCTTTTCCCATGTTGTCCTCATGATTGAATTATATTTAGCATCCCATTTGTATTGTTTCTACACATTGCCAATAAGAATTCTCAAATCACTTAAGCCTATAAATACATGTCCTAACAGCTATTTTACAAACAAAAAAGGTAGTACTTACCATCCACTTAGCATACCATATGTCCCTAACAACAGGTGGGACTTTCATCCAGCTAGGGTATGGTCCTAAAAACATACTTTGCACAATTGGTCGAATAGATCGCATCAGTTTGTTGTTAGGCTTGGCATTGCAAAGAATTCTAAAATGAAAAAAAATTACCAAATAAACTATTAAACAAAATGGCTATTTTCAGAATTGAAAAAGAAATTTACTAGGGTTAAAAAATGTAGACATACGAAATAGTAGATAACTATTGTACATCAATACTTAAAAAGAATCCACTTACTCATCTCCTTCGATCCAAACATGTATCTTGCCCTCAAATGAAGCATCAAGAGCTGAAGATGAAGAAGTTGGCTGGACAACCTCAGGGCCTGGAGAAGGCTGGGACTCATTATGAACATCAAGAGGAGTAGACTGAGACTGGGCGTGAGTATTAGGAGTATGCTGGGCTTGATCATCAGGAGTACATGGAAAATGAGATGAAGTAGTGCCCACACCTAAGCTATTCTTGGGCCCTGAAGTATGCTGGGCCTGATTACTTGGGCTATGAGTAGATAGCGAATGCGAGGGTGTAGAATCAGAGACTTGAGTAGATGTTGTTTCACGGTTGGTTGAGGGCCATGCAGTTCGGCCCCGTCCTCTCCCAGTATTAGATCCTGCACAACCCAATTTCTTGCCATGTGCCATAATTGAAGACAACACACCAATTACTCATGAGAACAAGAGTATAAATATTACACTATTCCAATTAAAAACAGAGAATTAGATGATGCTCCATCAATCAAAATATATGCATATAACATTAATGTTACAAAAAGATATTCTAAGTATAATTCAAACTATAAAACAAAGTAGATTGAATAAAAGACACCTACTCAGAAAAGCAAAAGCAAAAATAATATATTATTTCAATTAAAAGAGACATATTAGAGGACAACATTATAGGTCCCACAAAATAAATTCAACCAAAATGTTACAAAAAGATGGTCAACTATAATTCAAACTATAAAAAAAACTAACCTTGTTTAATCACTCTCGCTGTTGTAATCGCTACTTAATTCATTTTCTGTTTCATAAATAGGTTCTTGTAAGTCTTCTTTACTAGAACTACTCAAGAACTCGATCTCATCCTCTTGTAAATTAACATTAATCGTAGGCTCTACTTCATCGAAAGTACCACTATGATCTCTAAGACTATCCAACTGATCGTCTACAATATCAATATCTGAAACTTGAACTCTATCCTCTTGCAGTGCAGTATCTACTATCGCCATTTCTAAAGTCCGTCTTGCAGCTACTAGACAAACATGTAACCAATCCGCAGTATCTCTTCTCTGACATGGGTATGCTAAGAAACACACTTGGGAGGCTTGATGTGCAAGTGCAAATGGCTCATATTTGCTCCATAATCTTTTGTGAGTAATATCAACTATTTTGTACTTTGAATGGATTCTCACTCCCACATCTTGCCGTGGATCATACCAATCACAATGGAACAAATAAACCCGTTTCATTGGCATTCCTGGGTACTCTAACTCCACTACTTCCTTGAGCACACCATAATAATTCACCGTGTCCTCATCATCATCGTTAGAACCTTTTATGCATACACCACTATTTGTAGTTGCTTTTCCTTTACTATGGGCAACAGTATGAAAGTTGTACCCATTAATGAAAAATTGTGAGTAAGTTCGAATAATTTTCTTTGGTCCCCAAGCTATGTGCTTTATTTCCTCATTTGCTACATTGTTGATTGGATCACGTGCCTAATTTCCATACATACACAGACAATTTTTAAGTATTGAGTTAAACAAAAAATTTATTTTTAAGGTAAAGACACTTGATAATACTTACGTATCTTTCAAACCATTGAACAAACTCTCTTTCCAATGCTCCTTCAATCTCGGATTCCGACATTGGAGTCACGTTAATACGTTTTTCAGCCTTAAACAATCTACATTTTAAATAAATATCAAAGAGTAAGTTATAAAACCAAATGACTCATTTCAAATCACTAAACAAATGAATGACTTACTCTACATAAGGTTGGACTTATTCGGTATTCAACAACACATACAGTGCCGCTGCATTGTGTTCCTTATCTGTTAGGAATCGTGTTTTTGAAGCACCTGATGGACGTCCCGAATAACTAAACGTTGAAATGCTTGAAGGGCTTGACTCCTCATAACCACCATCATCATTTCACTTGACTCTTCTACTCTTTGTTCGGACATGAGGTTCAAAGTAATGGGCACAAAAACTTGACACTTCTTCAACTATGTACGCATTACATATTGAAGCCTCAACTCTTGCCTTATTCTTCACCTTCTTTTTCAAATTGTACAAGAGCCTAAGAATAGAGAATTATCAGCATACAATAAATACACAGATAATTTCTACAATTTATAAATATTTGACTAACCTTTCAAATTGATACATCCACTTATATTGTACAGGTCCTCCAACTAGAGCTTCATAGGGTAAATGGATTGGCAAATGCTCCATTGGGTAAATGGATTGGCAAATGCTCCATTGATCAAAAAAGCTGGGGGGAAAATTTTTCTCTAACTTGCATATGATGACAGCAATGTTTTCTTCTAATTTAAGTATTTGATCATCGCGCAACATTCTAGAAGTCAGCTCTTTGAAGAAAAAACTCAATTCTGTTAATGCTTTCCACACACTATCGGGAAGCAAATAATGGAATGCAATGGGGATCAATCGAATCATGAAAACATGACAATCATGACTCTTGAGGCCGAACAACTTGCATTCTCTCATGTCCACACATCTTGATAGATTTGAGACATAACCATCTGGAAATTTCAAAGATTTGATCTATTCTAACAATATTTTTCGAGCATTTTTGTCCAAACAGTAGCAAACCTTTGGTTTTTTGGTACCTCCCTCACATAATTCCAAGTCATTCCGACGGCAAATTTTATGTAAATCCCTCCTTGCATTGTCATTGTCTTTTGTCTTCCCTTTCACATCAAATATAGTATTGAAGATGTTGTCAAAAAAATTTTTAATAATGTGCATAACGTCAAGGTTATGCCTAATGAGATTAGTCCTCCAATATGGTAGACTCCAAAATATACTTTGCTTACGCCAATTGTGATATTCTCCTTCACCTTTAGGTATGTCATCCCCACCATTTTCAAGGACGGTAGGTAAATCCTTTACTCGGGCCCAAATTTGATCCCCGCTTAATCTTTGTGGAGGTGGTGAATTCTCAATTTGATTCTTCCTAAATGAGGTCTTATTCTTTCGAAAAGGGTGATCAGATGGTAGGAATTATCGATGACAATCGAAGAAGCATTGCTTGCGAGAATGTTGAAGCCTAAATGCTTTTGACTTCTCCATGCAATATGGGCACGATAATCTACCTGCTGTACTCCATCCAGATAACATGCCATAAGCTGGAAAGTCACTAATTGTCCACATCAGAGCAGCTCGCATTTGAAAATTTTGCCTCAATGAAATGTCATATGTAGGAACTCCTACTTCCCATAACTGTATCAACTCGTCCATCAAAGGTTGCAAATACACATCTAACTTCTGCTTAGGGTTTTTGGGACCAGGTATTATAACAGTAAGAAACATGTATGGTGTTTTCATACACATCCCAGGTGACAAATTATATGGCATTAATATCACAGGCCAACAAGAATACTGCTTACCAGATTGTCCAAATGGAGTGAAACCATCAGTAGAGAGTCCAAGTCTTACATTTCGAGACTCAGCAGAAAATGTAGGGTGGGCGCGATTGAAAGATTTCCAAGCCTCTGCGTCGGAAGGATGACTCATACTCCCGGAGAGGGGTTCGTGCTTCGCATGACATCTCATATGCTTAGCTGTTACCATTGATGCATACAAACGCTGTAATCTTGGTGTTAATGGAAGGTAGTGCATTCTTGCATAGGGTACGTTCTTCTCTACTCCTGTACTCCCTTTTTTTGGCTTCCATCTGGGATGATTACAAAACTCGCATTCTGCCAACCTCTCATATTCTTTCCTGAAAAGCATGCACCCATTAACACAACACTCTATTTGTTCATATGGAAGCCCCAAACCAGAGATAAGTTTTTTTGTTTCATAAAAGTTTTTGGGCATTTTATCCCCTTCAGGTGTAACATCCTTAATGAGTTGACATATAGCATCATAACAGGCTTCAGGTAAGTTGTAATCAGATTTGATATTCAAAAGCCGAGCAACTGTGGACAATTGAGATTGACCATCACACCCGGGCCACAAAGGCTCATCTACAACATTTAGCAAGTCATAGAACCTCTGTGCACTTGCATTAGGCATCTCATCCATTCGGACAGGTTCATTTGATGTCCTATCATATCCAACCGCATCAAATACCACGTCCCTAAATGAATTACCTATTGAAGGGTTTGTTTCACTTGCGGTGCCAAGCTCTTCGTTATTTCTATAATCAAAAGGAAAAATGTATGGCTCCCCATGGGCATGCCATTCATAGTAATTTGGGAGGAATCCATTTCGATACAAATGAAGTTTTACATTGTCAACATCAGAATACTTTCGATTCTTGCACTTTGAACACGGACACCTAATTTTCCCCTCGCTAGTAAAATTTACTTGCGTGGTTGCAAATTGAACAAATTCATCAAGCCCACGTTGAAACTCCAATGTTATTCCTTTTTTACCAGGCATGAGCCTATTGTACATCCATGCTTGATCAAGCCTCATTGAAGGAACCTATACGACAAAAAAAAAAAAAAGGTTTGGCGGAAGACAAACAATGAATCTAGGAGATGACATATAGATATACTAATAATGCTAGCGTATTACCAACATTGATTGACACCAAAATAAATGTATCACAGTAGTATGAAGATATACTATAAACAAGTGAAATCATAAAGCGTTAATCACAACAAGTCAAAGAGTCCTTGAGTCCCAAAAAACTACTCCACATCTTCTCAAGTGAATCATATATATTCCTTGAGCATCCACACATTATAAAAAAACTGCACATTATATAAATTATAGGAACCTATGAGGAACTAGTGCTCCCTCTTTTATGGATGTAGATGCATATTTGTGTAGCTCCTCTTTTGGTTGGGTAGTTATTTTTTTAAGGTTCTCAATGATCTTTCGATTTCTTGTGGTTTAAAAGATGGTTTGGCTTGTTCTTTTGCTTTACAACCGGCTTCTATATTTAGGCTCAAATGAAGGATCTTCACTTTGACTAAATTTGTTACTTTTTCTTTCAAAATTAACAGCTGTTTAGCTCTTAAAAAAACTACATGATTGTGCAATACTGCAGAAAAACCACACATTATAACCATCTAAAAAATTGCGCAGTACAAAAAAACTGCACATTATTAAAAAAAAAAAAAAAAAACTGCACACTATAAAAAAAAACTGCAAAAACTGCACACTATAAAAAAAAAAACTGCACATTATCTATATGGTTGAGCCATCTTATCTCATATAGTAGGTGCAAATGAATGTCTGGACAAAGAACTTGATAGGATGAAAGCCATCCACCATATTTAAATTATATAAAGAATAAAAAAAAAATGGAAAAGCAACCGTAGAAATGGGTAATATTTTTTGTCCCAACACATTTGGGAAAACTCATCAGCAATCAAAAATATAATATAATATGTAAATCTCTTTGAAGAGTAGAAACAGAAGCACCTTAATCTCCATTCAAATAAGACAAGTCCATAAATAATCTTCATTCAAATAAGACAAATCCATAAATTGATGAGCCGCACCATTCGAATCAATACAAAATGTAAACCAATCAAATCCCAGATTATTTCACAAACACACCAATAGATATACACATAAGCAAAAACACTTTCAAATTTTCAGTAAATTAAATAGAAACCTCACATCAAAAATTCAAAATCATACCCTTATTTTTTTTTCTTTTCCGGAAATCCCAATCACCAGAAATCAAAATACAGAGCCTCCGAAGTACAAAGCAGAACAACCCCTCTAAAATGCAAATCACTTAAAACCTGCAAACAGATAGAGAACAAATTTAGCAAGAGAAGGCACGAATAAAGATGAAGCTATTAATCGAAATGGAACCAAACCGAACCAAGCCAAACTCAAAATTCTCAACAAACCCAATTTCGAAAACGAAGAAAAGAGAAGAACCCATATCGTAGATTTGAAAACAAAAACGGCTCTTCCAATGGCGCAATAAATAGAGAAAATGAAACCGAAAGAAAAAGGGTTACCTTCAATGCTTTCTCTATCTCTGTGCTTAACCAAAAAGTGAAGGAAAAGCTAACAGAAAATGAATGGGGGCTTATCGATGATAAAAACCCCACTTTTTTTCCCCTTTCCTTTTTGCTTTAGAGATCGTGCAAGCAACCTCCAACTTCTATGCTGCGTTTTGGGTTTTATCTACAGACTTTCTTTGTGAAATATGGTGTGCGTTTCCTGCAGAATCTTTTGGAGGTGAGATTTTGTGGATTAATGGGATTTTGGAGTTGAAATAAGAAGTTCCAATTTAAGGGTTTTTTTTTTTTTTTTAATTTATCGTGCCAGGCCAAAACACAAAAAGGAGTAATAGAGATAATCACCTTGTTCAACAAATGCGCCCCGAAATCAGCTCCTCTGTATGAGATCCATCTATTGTTTAGTATTATCATATTTTTTTAAATGTTAGTTTAAAAAAAATTATATTTTTGTGCCTTTATTTTATATTTTTGTGCCTTTAAATAAAAATAATAAAAAAATTATTTTCTATGCCTTGAAACCCCTCACCCCTGTAAAAATAAAAATTACTAATCAAAAGATATCACATTTTAGAAAATATTAAATTAAGATATCATATTTATAAGTCAAATTATATTTTTGTATCTTTATTTAAATTTAAATTTAAATTTTATATTTTAAAATTTAAATTTAAATTTTATTTAAAATTAAAATTAAAATATTATTTTAAATAAAAAATTATTGTTATGTCTTGATAATAATATTTGTAACAAATAATAATATTTTACACCCTTTTTGATTAGTAATTTTTATTTTTATAAGTTATTTTTATAATTTTTCATATAAATTTAAAAAATAAATTTATATTTGAGTTATTTGTAAGTCAAATTATATTTTTGTATCTTTATTTAAATTTAAATTTTATATTTTAAAATTTAAAATTTAAAATTAAAATTAAAATTAAAATATTATTTTAACTAAAAAATTATTTTTGTGTCTTAAAGACCTCCAATTTTTGTGCCTTGAAACCCTTACCCGCCCCAACCCAATCCCATCTCTCTCTTGCACTCTCTCTCTCCCTTGTGCCCCCGGACCCACTCCCTCTATACCCTGGGCCCCACTCCCTCTCCCTTTCCTTTCCCCTCCCACATCTCCTTCTCTCTCATACTCACTTTCTCTCCCTTGCACCCCCAGCCCCACCTCCTCTCCCTCTCCCCCAGCTCTCACTCTACTCTCTCTCTCTCTCTATCTCTCGGATTGACACGCATATAAATGTCTAATTACAAGTGAGTTAAATTATAATATAGATTTTTTTATACATAAGCGGCATTTGGTAGCACAATTTTTAGCATTTTTTAGTAATTTTTAGTCAAAAGTTGCTAGTTGTAATTTTTGATTTTTTGGTGAAACAAGTTGCAATTTTTAGCAACTTTTTACAACTTTTGGATATTTGGTAAATTTTTGGCAATATTTAATAATTTTTAGCAACTTTTGAGTGTTTGATAAAATTTTAACAAATTTTAGCAACTTTTTGTGTGTTTAGTGAAACTTTAAGTGGAACAAATTGCTATAACAAAGAAAAAAAGTGGTAAAAGTTAAGGTTTCACCAAACGTTCAACTTGTAACTTTTAGTAAATTTTTGCACTTTTGTGTGCTGCCAAACGGGACCTTAAATTTCACAAATTTTATAAAATCATTAGAGTATATATATTCCTGATAGATTACCAACCGATTACCGATAGATTCTCAATCGAAAAATCCAGTTGGTATTTTGGTTAGTATACTTTTTTAGCTTGATTATCAACGGATTACCTACCGACCACATTACCAACTGCTAAAGGCCGTGGTTAATGTAGTTGGTAAATATATTCATACTTCATTATCAACAGATTATCAACCGATAACCAACCAAATAAATTAACACCCGATACTGTCGGTTGGTAATTTGGTTGCTAAACATATTCTTGATGCATTGCTATCCAATTACCAATGGAATACCAACTAAATAAATTACCAACCAACCTACAAGTTGGCAATGCGATTTGTATCAATTTACCCATCAGGTGATTACTTGACCAACCGAACATTGCGGTTGGTAATGCGGTTGGTAATAATTTAACCATCAAGTTATCAACCGAAGGACCAACCGAAACATCTAACAACTACACTATTTAGTGGGTAATCCGTTGGTAATTTGGTGGCAAAAATCTTCCTGCCATATTACCAACTGATTACCAACTGAAACATATACCAACCAGTTGTAAGCAGTTGGTAATCGGTTGGTAATTTGGTGGCAAAAATCTTCCCGCCAGATTACCAACTGATTACCAACTGAAACATGTACCAACTAGTTGTAAACAGTTGGTAATCGGTTGGTAATTTGGTGGGAAAAATCTTCCTGCCAGATTACTAACTGATTACCAACTGAAACATGTACCAACTAGTTGTAAGCAGTTGGTAATCGGTTGGTAAAAATTTTCTCGCCAATATACCAACCGATTACCAACTAAAAATTTACCAACTGAATTGGATCAGTTGGTAAGGAGTTGATAATTATCAAAATTTTAGCAATTTCTACATCGGTTGGTAATATGTTGGTAATCGGTTGGTATTTACCAACCGATTATATTCGGTTGGTAATGGTCAGTTGGTAATCAGCTTTTTCTAGTAGTGCTTCCTTATCCTTCAACGTCATCGTTTACAGGTCCAAACCCGATGGCTAAGATTAGCCAAATAAATGTCATTGTTCACGAGTCTAGACTTGATGGCCATAATTAGCCAGATAATCGTCATATGATGTAAACTACTAACTTACTAACATAAAAACTGAACCCTACACAGGTTTAGGATCTTTCAATCTAAGGGTATCTGATAACTCTTTCTATTTTCTTCGTCCCACACAACACAACACACACATACCCATTGTTAGGGTTTTCATTTCCAATCACAATTAATTAAGTCACATTCTCATATCATTAACCTTCATTTCTTTTTATCGATATTTCCTTATCTCAATTCATCCCCCAATTATTATTTTATCAATATCACTCTTCTTTTTATTAGCAATCTCTCCTCTCAATTTAATATTCTATATTATTGATGACCAAGCCTATCTAATATTTTCAACCTTTACTATTTCATATTAATCTTGCTTGCAGATTTAAATATGAATCACACGATTACACTATTTGACCCTCCCAATTAGAATCTCGAGTTTATCCACCCAACTCATTTAATAAAATATCGTAAAGAAGATATGTTAAACAGAAATCATGCCAAATAAGTATTTAAAGCATGTTTGCAACTTTTCACATCAAAACATAAAATTAAACTAATTATAGAATACAACACTAGGTGTAAAACTATAAATTAATTATGCTAAATGTAACAAATAATTAAATTATAACCCCGTTATCCATTTTAATGTGTGACCTTCCCCCATTTTACTAATTTTTCTAATACTTACTAATGTAATGTATATAAATTTATTATTTACTCATCTTTTAATATACCCACAAATTCTAACCACCATTTACCGGATCAATCAACATGATTAATTAATTGAAAATAGGTAAACTAATAAACAAGCATAATTCATTATATATTTTTTTTATTTATTATAATCTCTTTTCCCTCCTAATCCATTTACTAACACTGTATTATTTTATCTTTTTCTATTTTCTTTTCCAAATTTCCATTATTTCCCAACATAAAAATAATAACGGTAGTAACGATGATAATAATAATGGAAACAAAAAAATAATAAGAGTAACAATAAATACATATTTAACTTGAATATTTATTCCTTTCCTTTTTATTTGTATTATATCTTTTTATATTATCCTTATTTTCTTTGTTCTTCCTCCCCGGTCCCAAGTGTTTACTAAATTCTAAAATTTAACTGTAAACTTGGTAACCCCCCAATTAATTTCCTATTGAATGGAATCACAAACCCCACTAAAACTGGGTTATCTTCCCTGTGAACATAACAACTGCAGTACTGTATACGTATATATGTACATATCTAATTACCACATCAGTTACATCCCCTGCGTCAAACAATTACAAAACCTTATTAGCATTAATCATCCGTCCATACCAACTCAATTATATATATATATTTATAATATTAATCCAAAAATCCAACTCAGGTTGTGTTGAAGGCAATTACACCCCTCAATATTCACATGCGTAATCATTTACCAATCACAGCATGTCCGCATGGTTCTCCAAGTACACGACACAGACACAACATCAGTCGTACTCTGTATATGCACCTAGAGAACAATAAGACGTTAACCAAAACTTCATCTAACATCGGACATTACATCAGTTGTTGAAAATAAGATGGATAGTAGCATTCCCAAACTGTTCGAACTAGACAATTCAAGAATCGCGTACGTTAATCCTGTATGTTCATAAAAAAAATGATGAACCCAATCAAAGACCTAATCCATCACCTAAGGATGACCAAATGGGTGGCATACAAGATTCTCAAATGGGTCTAAATTTCTCTAATGCATGCAAATGAATAAAGTAAAGGAGTTCTAAGTTTCTCTTTGTTTCCCCTAACTTAGAATAAAGTAAATGAGCTCTAAGTTTCTCTTTGTTTCCTAACTTAGAATAAAGTAAAGGAGTCCTAATTTTTTATTTGTTTCCTAACTTAGAATAGAATAAAGGAGTTCTAAGTTTCTCTTTATTTCCTAACTTAGAATAAAGTAATGAAGTTCTAAGTTTCTCTTTCTTTCCTAACTTAGAATAAATTGGGATTTGGATTGGATTTGAATTGGATAGGATTAGTCCAAATAATATTATTAGATTAGATTGGGGCCAAAGTAATAATTTCGATTAGGTTCACGTAATATTATTAATTTATTAGAATATTATTCCTAAGATTATAATTTAGAATTACTTGTTATAATTAATATTATTACTACTATTATTGTTACTATTTCTATTATTATTATTATTATTAGTATTATTATTATTTAATATTATTAATACTTAATTACCTAATTATAATATTATTATTTTACCTAATTCCTTATTATATTAATATTGGATTAGAGTGGGCCCAAGTAAGATTAAGCGTTTGTGTATTACCTATTAATTTAACTAGTTAAATATTATTAATTAACTATTATTAATTACCTAATTATAATATTATAATATTATTATTTTTCCTAGTTTTCTTACATTACTAATATTTGATTCGATTGAACCTAAGAAAAATATTTGATTAGGCCCAAGTAAGATGTTAAATTGGGTCGTGGTAAGATTAGGGGTTTCCATATTAACTAGCTAACTAAATATTATTAATTAACTATTATTAATTATCTAATTAAAATATTATAATATTATTATTTTACCTAATTTTCTTATAGTAGTAATATTCGATTGGATTGGACCCCCAAAAGACATTAACTTGGGCGCAAGTAAGATTAGACAGTTGTGTATCAGTTATGAATTTAACTAATTAAATATTATTACTTAGTTATTACTAATTAACTAATTATAATATTATTATTTTACCTAATTTTTTAACTATTATTAATATTAGATTGGATTGGAACCAAGAAAAATATTGGATTGGGGTCAAGTAAGATTAGAAGTTTATGTATTATTATCAATTTAATTATTACTATTTAAAAAGTTTAAAAAGCCAACACTCAATTTAATTAATCCAACTAATTTAATTTAAAGTAAATTAATTATATTATCAATATTATAATTTATTATTTAATATTTTTGTTAATAATAATATTTTATTAACTTAATATTACTGATTTAATATTATTATTTACCTAATTTTAATAGTTTTAATATCATTATTTAATATTATGAATCATAATAATTTAATTTAACTAACGTAACATTAATTAACTTATTTGGTTATTATACCATTAATCGATTTATTATTTAATATTTTAAATAATAATAATAATAATATTTTTAATAGTTTAACTAATTTAATATAGCCATTACGATAATAATCCAAGTAATTATTATTAATTAGTTATTACTAATTAAATACTTATAATATGGTAATATTATTATTTTACCTGATTTTCTAACTATTATTAATACTAGATTGGATTGGGCCCAAGATTGATATTAGATTAGGTCCAAATAAGATTAGGGGTTTATATATTAGTTATGTATTTAACTAATTAAATATTATTAATTAGCTATTACTAATTTACCAGTTATAATATTGTGATATTATTGTTTTACTTAATTTCATAACTATTATTAATATTAGATTGGATTTGGCACAAGATTGATATTAGATTGGGTCTAAGTAAGATTAGAGGTTTGTGTATCAGTTATGAATTTAACTAATTAAATATTATTAATATAATACTATGATATTATTATTTTACCTAATTTCTAACTATTATTAATATTACATTCGATTGGGTCCAGGATTAATATTGGATTGGACACAAGTAAAATTAAAAATGTGTGTATTATTATCAATTTAATTATAAATATTTAAAAAGTTTAAAAAGTTAACACTCAAATAAATTATCTAAAAATAAAAACCTACAACAACAAAAATATACAATACAAAATAAATTAATTAACAACAAATAAATTAACAAATCATTTTTTGGTTTTTACACTATTAATCAAATCACTATTTAATATTTTAAATAATAATAATATTTTTAATAATTTAACTAATTTAATATAGCCATTATGATATTAATCCAAGTAATTTAATTTAAAGCAAATTAATTATATTATCAATATTATAATTCATTATTTAATATTCTATCTAATATTAATATTTTATTAACTTAATATTATTATTATTTACCTAATTTTAATATTTTTACTATTATTATTTAATATTATGAAGATCATAATATAATTTAACTTACCTAATGTAACATTAATTAATTTATTTTAATAAAATTAAATATTTACGTATTTATAATTCTAAATATGTTAGTTTAATATTTTTTCCATTTAAAATTAATTCTATAATTGTTTAATGAATACTTTGTCAAAAATTATTTTTTTATTAAATATTATTTTTATAGTTGTTTTAATGAATGATAATAATATATATAAATTAACGAAAAAATAATTTTTTTTGTTAGGAATTCATTTTAACTTCAATTTTTGAATTTAAATATATTTTTGAATTTAACAAATTAAGCATTAACGTACTTATAATTTCAAATTTTTAGCACAATAAAATAACATAATTTGTCAAAACTTACTTCTTTTTATTTAATTTTTTTTATAATTGTTTTGGTGAATGATAATAATATATGTAAATTATTTAATAAATTATATTTTTTATTAGGAGTTAATTTCAATTTACATTTTTGAATTTAAAAAAAAATTAAGCACTCACTCTTTTATAATTTCAAATTACTTTTGTTCAATAAAATAATATAATTTGTCCAAAATTACTTTTTTATACTTAAAAATTATTTTTATAATTGTTTCAATGAGTAATTTGTCAAAAATTACTTTTTTCTATTTAAAATTATTTTGATAGTTGCTTTAATGAATGGTGATAATATATATAAATTATCAGAAAAATAATATATCTTATAAGGAGTTAATCTAAATTTAAATTTTTTAATTGAAAAATATTTTTAAATTTAAAGAAATTAAACATTCACTCCTTTACAATTTTAAATTTTTAGTTCAATAAAATAAAAAAATTTGTCCAAAATTACTTTTTTCTATTTAAAATTATTATCGTAATTCTTTTAATGAATACTTTGTCAAAATTTACTTTTTTTTCTATTTAAAATTATTTTTATAGTTGTTTAAGTGAATGATAATAACATATATAAATTAACAAAAAAATTATATTTTATTATATTTTTTTGTTACGATTTAATATTATTCTAAATTTTTTAATTTAAAAATATTTTTGAATTTTGAAAGAACTAAACATTCCTCAACAAAATTTAAAAAAAATTCATTATTTTAAATTTATTTGGAATTGCTAAAAAAATAAATAAAAAATAATTTCTACTCCTCAACAATACTATAACCTAAAAATTATTTTCATCCCTCTTTTACTCACCCTCTCACTCCCATTCATTAACCAAAAAAAAAAAACAAATAGAAAATAGTATCTAAAAAAAAACATATTTCTCAACTTTATATTTCACAAGCAATAACAAAAATTAAAGGAAGAAAATAATATTACATGCCTACTAAATGCGTCAAGAACCAACATTATCAAATTGTACCACACTGAAAAAAAAAAAAAAAAACAAAGATTTAACAACATATATGTCTACAACAAAATAAACCAACAATATTTACAACAACATCAATATTTACAACAATAACATATTTATTCAACAAAATATTCAACAACAATAATCAAATTCCCAAGCTAAAAAAAATAGTCTGCACAAAAAATTAAAAAAAAGTTTACAAAAAAAAAAGCTTAAATATAATAAAAAAAAAGAAAAATGTTTACAATTAAAAAAAATGAAAAAATAGTATACTAAAAAAAAAGATAAATACATACTTGATGCAGAGAGAAAGAGAGGGGAAAAGAAGATTGGGGCCAAAATCAAGCTTCAATTCGGAAAAAATGAAAAAAATTTCAATATCAGCATATATATACACATACACACACAACAATAGAGAGAGAGAGAGAGTTAGGAAGAGAAGAAGATGGTGAGAAAAGGAGAAAGGAGAGTTACTAGGCAGCAGCGGCAGGGGTATGCGGGAGGGGGTACGCAGGAATAGAGAAGGGAAAAGGGTGGGGGAGAGAAAAAGAGAGAGACGGAGAGGGAAAAAAGAAAAGGAGAGGAAAAAGAGGGCTCTCTGCCGGAATATAATTGCAGCATTTAAAGTGGTCGTGCATGGTATATTAGCGACTATCAAAAGTGGTCACGCGAATTTTTTGGTTACAATTACACTAGCTGCAGCACATTTGCGACACCAAACTCAGCGACCGCCAAAAGTGGTCGCTAATAAATCTTTTGGCGGTCACCTGAGTATTTCTTCTACCAAAACTTACTTCTCTAGTAGTGACCCTAAAATATGTTTAAATTTTATTTAGAAAAATCTAAAACTCATATCTCAAATTTTTTTTTAAATCTTATTCCAAAAAAATCCCAAAATCCCACATTTTGAAACCTTAAGATTTTAAATCTTATTTCCAAAACTCTCGGGTTGTCACAATGGATTTGTATACCCCATATTTTCTAGTACCTCAAATTCTCAAAATCAATATCAAACCAATCTCAATTTTCATAGCCAATTCTCATTCGATTTCAATATCATCATAATTCTTTAATAAACAACACGTGTTATTCAATATCATTGTATTATAGCATCAATCTATAATCAGTGCAATGATAAATTAAATATGTTTTATGATTAAAACATTTCAAATAAAACACAAGAGACCTTTAGTGCACACGCACAAGACTAAGTCTCTTGCCACTTAAGGAAAATTAGCAAACCACGCACAGTAAACCAAAGCAAGTATACACAGGAGGCAATGGTCAAGAGCATGCACACGCAAGACTATGCTTTGTGCGCACAAGAGGGGTGGTGCGCACGTGAGACTAGTTCTCGTGTGCACCGAAGTCATATGCATAGCATGCACTAAATACTCCATTCTCATACGTACAGGGTGCCAAAATTAGGGTCATGCACACAACCTCTGGTAAGGGTACGCATGATAGAAAAGCTACAACAACTAATCGACTTGCTTTGTTTTAGCCTCTGTACTTCTAATGTTCGATTTTAGCATTTTATGAACAATTTCATCAACAAAATCAACCATTTTCAATCCTAATATATGTTTTAACCTTTCGAAAACATCAATTTCCATTTATATCAAAGATTTAACAAGTTTCAAATTCACTATTCATCTCTTTTCTAATAAAACATATATATATAAAGCATAGATGCCAATGTCAACCTCTCAAGCATTTATATATCATGTTTTATATTATTATCAACATCACCATATGCATTTATACATTAATAAAGCAATAAGAAGCCAATGTCCCCTAACTCGAGTTGTTCCATTGAAGAAGAAAATGAAATAGATGAACGTTGGAAAAGTCAAATCGAAACGATCACCAAACACCACCACCAAACTTGTAATAGCAAACTAAGACTCAAATCTCACTCTCCTCAACTCTAATTTTGTAATGGAATCAAAAGAAAGACTTAATTTGGTAAATACCTCACAACTCTCATTCTTCACTTGCTCTTGGAAAAAATTCTTAAGCTAATTAATTATATATAAACACATAATTCTTCACTATGAAGTAAATGAAAGAAAAAAAATGAATTACAAGGGTAATGGGTAGAGAGAAGGATAGGTATAAGTTCGGATGGAAAAATTTAATTTAGGCCAAAAAATCATAAAAATGTAGGTTGATAAGGTGTGCGCACATAGACTTTGTGCACACACCAATGCCATGCATACAGGAAGTCTAGCTTGGTGCAAATGACCAACTCAAGACCTCGCAAGACCTACCTAAAACCCATTACAATCAATCCTATATTAAAAACCAAGAAACCAAGTCAAGTCATATGTAAATCAATCATATTAAAATAAAATAATAAGCTAAAACCTAGTGTTTCATGAATAAAATAATAGATATAAAAATACGATGTAAGAGCCTATATGCCAATCTTTAGCATTCGTGCCTAGACGAATTAAGATACTATGTTGGTTAGTCAATTAATACAGAGCTAGGCTCTCCATATCATAAATTAACACTGATTTTGGTGAACAGTGGCGCTAAGTCTTCCTAATGGAGATTGTAACTAGTCCCTAATAGGCCACTAACATACACTCATACATTCACTTACATCCATTTACATACTTAGATAGCCCATTAGGGCTGATGATGATGATTGAGGCTACCATGTTGTCATCCATGGAATTTTGGTACCATGTATAGTTAGCCCATTACTTATATCTAGCATTGCATGAAGATATACACAAGTATGGTTCAAACCACTTTAAATTTAAACTACATTAACCTGATCCCTTTCAAGGGTATGTAGGTAGCTTCGGTATTTATGACCACCATTTTATCATTCCTTTACTATGCTCCTTAGCATAATTGCCATGGTCTCAATACATTACACTTTTATTGCCATCACATCCAACATTTCCTTTCCTTATTCCCAACAGAGTCCTTATGGTCTTTATAAGACCATCTCATCATTCTTCCCAATAAAGTTATCACTTTCACCATCGCTCACATCTACATACATAAGGATTATATACGTCCAAATCACCCATTTTCCCTATTGGAACTCTAGAGTAGTATGCTTTCATCCTAGCAAATTGTTTCAATGGAGCACATAGACAGATTCTTACATAGCCTTTGATATGTATTTAATCCATAAATCAGCATATAAAATCACACTTCGAAACATCACCGCTATTTATTTAAACATATCACTACAATTACATATACAAACTACAACTAGCCTATTTTTCTATTAGATATATAAGCAGCCCTGCAAGGCTCGGCTGAGTCCCATTTCATGCATTACATGTGTTTGATTATTATTAGAGTTATATTGTAATTATCACTGTAAACCATATATTATATTGTGAGATCTATATTTTGAGAATCAGAAATGGTCTCTAAAATTATTCCATGGTATCTTGGCATGATGGTTCTTATGTACAGTCGAACCCTTGGACCCATTATTTCCGATTACCTATATCAATATGAAGTTACTAAATAGGACCGTTTATCATACTGTTGAAATATAGCTAAAAAAATGAAAACCTTTCAAATAAAATTCAATCTCCTGGTTTCTAGACACACTCTTTTTTCAAACATATCAAGTGGTGACTTTGAACCTTTATATTATGGCCCTATTTCCCTACATTATTTCTTAGAAACACATTTCATACAATTGGACAATCATAGACATCCACGTCACAATTAGAAGCCTCTTGATATTGTGTCGAGCACGGGTTCGACGTGACAAACAAGACGAACGAGATTTGAATAACTGGGCTTCTCCCAAAAATGAACCCTCAACATCCCCAGTTCACATCCTTAAGCTTCAAGCTCAATAACACATCAGTAATGACATGTAAATTACATATATACATATTTAATCATCCCAACAAATCAAGGATTTAATAATAAATCTCATATAGATGCTTAACAATATATACATGTATGCATATATACACATTTATGTATACATATATTACAAATTCACCTAAATCCAAGAATTAAGGTATGAATTTACTTAAAATCATGCAATTAACTACAATAAATATAAAAGTTCATTCCACCTAACTCAGATTCGATGAGAAGAAGAAGTAAAAGAGAAATCCACGAGGATTCTTAAAATTTCCAAACTCAAATCTTCCACTTTAGGCACAATTACTACGAATAGACACCATTAAGATGGTCACCATTTTAAGCATATTCAGATCCATACAATACTCTATTCCAAGTCCACTTTCTCTCTTCTCACTCTCCTCTGGTTAGGTTGATAAAGACAAAGAGAAAACAATTAGGAAAGAAGAGAAAAAAAATAAAAGAAAGGAAAAGAGAAAAGGGGTAAGCCCATGCTAACTCCTGCAATCCAAATACAAATCTGGATCTAACCCGACCTAGAAAAATAAAATATTTTTTATAGCTCAGATCAAACCTTAGACCTAATTGATTACTATCACTCTAGTTGTTGCTTTCACTCGGATTCCTCAGGTGGATCAAGGTATATTGGCTTGGCTTGCGAAAGAACTAATAGTTACTGGATGGTTGGTTGACAAGCGTCTGGCTAGCAAAGAACCCGACAAAATGTAGTACAGTAGCGCCCTAGGCTATTTGATATAGTATAGCCACGTAGACTACTTACATCAAGGGAAAGCCCCCTTTATGAGTAAGCCCTCTTAGGCTTATTGGCAAATAATAAATATTATGTGTATATGGTTGATAATTTGACAAAAGATAAGTACTGGGTGTTATATGGTTTCTTCTAATAACTGTTATCTATATGCCTATGCTTGCTTTTGGTTGATAATTTAACAAAAAAAAAAAATAAATAATAAGTGTTATATGGTTTCTACTAATAACTACTACCTATGCCTTTACTTGCTTAATTTTGGTTGATAATCTAGTTTGATGATGTTATAACATCACTTTATCTAGTACTTCTAGTTAACTTCCTTAATTAATCTTTTAGATTGTACTTTTTTTTGTGACTTCATTGTTATTCATCTTTGATGAAATTGTTCTCTTTTGCTTGATAATCTTCATCTTAGTATAGTTTATGCATTTTGGCCTCGGCATGTATGTCGTTTGCAAGTTGTACTTATTTCTTTTTATCATGTTTAAGGTTATTTTAGTCTTTTTTCTATTTAGTCGTTGCCCTAATACAAGAAATGCTTTCTTTTATTTTTTCTAATGTATGTTTTTTCTTTGACTATGTTGATAGAAACACAATATACATCTTCTTCTTCTTATTTTTTTTAGATTCATCTTTTATTTTAATTAAATCTATTAGACTATGTTTTGATTTTGGAAATATTGTCTAATCTCACTGATATGACAAAACTGGAAAAAAAAAACTTTGGTGATAAAACAACACATAAGAATCACAATAATAATGTCACCCATTTTGTATGATGATGTCAACATGACATCATTAAATTAGGGTGAAACCAAAGACTATTTGACTTTTCTCTTGTCAATCTGGCCTCTGGTATATGCAATTTCATGTTTTAGATTTGTTTGATTCAAGTTTAGAAAATTTGAACATTTTTAGTAGATTTCTAGTTTCTTTTTTCATTCTACAAATTGAGCCTCTCCGATTGATTTTGGGGTGTCGATTTTCTTATACTGTCTAAGGCTACTTAAGGTTTTTTTTGGTACTTATTGATATCTGTCTTCAAATCCAAACCTTGAAATTGATCTACTATCATCAGCTTTGCAATTTAAGGCTATTCCACATTATTTTTGGTACTTTAAGGGTTATTTTGGTAATTATTTGGATAAGGTTAATGACATAATCCATCTAGAGATATGCTACTGTCCTCAATTGCTAATCTTTGTTGGAGCATCTGGAAGTCAAGGAATAATTATATTTTTAATGGTACCCCTCTCCCCCCCTTGATACAATCATTTCAGCCTCTACTTCCACCTGTGACTTCTTAGAAGCTCTTTTAATCAAGAATCCTGGGGATCTGTCTATGCTTTCAAACTCGAGATCCTCTCAATGGCAGCCTTCGCCCATGAACCAAATTAAGTTTAACTGTGATGGTGCATTTTTAATTCTCCCAAGACTGCTGCTTTCTCCATCATTATCAGGGATACTTTTGGTGCTATTTTGGCCATTGACTATGGATGTATTCATGTGTTTTCAGCCCTAGCCGTTGAAGCTTGGACCTTCAGAATTGCATGTTTGACAGCTTCTTCTTGGAATCTCAGAGAAGCCACCATTGAGAGTGATGCCTATGCCATCATCTCTTCCCTTCAGTCTAGCTCCAACTATGCTCTTTGGGAAATATCTTCCATCCTTGACAATGTTCATGCATGGAAATTAATCATCTCCTTGTTGGACCTTCTCTCGGTGCAAAAGGCAAACTAATGGTGCTGTTCATTTTCTCACTTCAAACTACTTGAAGGGCTCTCTCCCTCCTAGACATTCTTTTGTTTGCTCCCCTTTAGAATTGATCCACATTACTAAAAGTGATTGTCTTATAAATAGTTAACTTGTTTCATTTAATAAAACTTTTTCCTATTTAAAAAAATATATATTTTTGGAGTTATTTGTGTAATTTTTCTAACTATTAAAGGACTTTTAAAAAAAAAAAAAATAGAATTTCACTTTACAAGATCCAAATGTTAATGTATTTCTACTATAATTTGCTCATTTGTTGTCGTTTTGATTTCTGCTATGACGAGCAAAAGTTATAGTTATCTTCAAGAAGAAACTATCAAGTTAATAAGAAGCGATCATAACTACATACAGGATAATGGGCATATGATTATATTTATGCTGTGCACGTATGGTGATGGGAACTTTTGAAGAAAGTATTACAATGTCTAGGGTGCAAAACCTATTTATGACCTAGCCAATCATCCATACTGGTCGCACTAGATAGGAGTGTTACAAACATATAGTGATGACTAAAATCCACTAATTTGAGTGTGACTAACTCGTGGGTAAAACTAGACAAAACCATCTCCTAATGCTAGGAATAGTGATAGTTAGGACTTGTGTTAAAGACTTGCATAAGTTATTTATATCCTTATTTGATTGCTGTGTTATTCATTTTACATACTTGTCATCTATTAACTATTTTAGGTGATTCTTTTGAAATTGGAGAAGGTGGAGCTAATCATTATTTGGCCTTAGATGGACTACTAGTGTATTTGCTCATAACTGACTTGTGAGTAGTCTAAATCTTGCAGGTACTCTTATTTAGACTTGGATATATATTATTTTATTTATATTTCCTTTGGATGATTATAACTTAAACATCATACTTTTGTGATGGGTGATTTTTTTTGTTATCTTATCATCATTAATTATTTGTAATTATTATCATAACTTTTATAAGTCGTGGGGACGTATTTATTGGCTCTGATTATTATTATTTTACTTTATAGTTATTAAGTTGATTGGCACTTGACCTAGCAAGTCATGCCATTGACCATACTTAAATTATTAGTAAGTTTTATTTTATATTAGTCTTTTGTCCATTAACCCACAATATTCATCATTGGGTTAAATCTAGGGTGTGAAATTAGTTGGTCCTTCTTACTATTTTATTTTTCATTGTTTTGGCATTTTCTCTACGTAGTCCATTTCTTCTTGTATTTTATAGTGTATTTTAATTAGCCTCCAAATATTATGATTAATTCCTGAAACTAAACAAATAACACAAAATGCAAGGGTGTGAGATATCCATTACAAAATTGAACTAATAAAGAGAAAATTGATGTAGTGAACCACAATCTCTACTTTAGTTGTTTCTTGCCACCCAATGGCCCTTTGCTGCCTAAATCACATGACAACTAAATTTGATGAAGGTTATAAATTAGAGCTTGGGGTAATGGGTGCAAATAAATTGAGTGGAAACCACAAATATGGTGCAATAGGGATTTAGGGGAGCTAACATATCAAACTATGTCAACACATCGACTTGTGATCGGGGTCATTGGATTAAAATTTAACAGGTTAGATACATTCATATTTTTTTTAATTAAATAAGTGTGAACACATTTGAACCGTTAGATTTTAATCCAATAGCTCCTAATCAGTATCACTGAATTGACATAGTTTCATGCAACTGAGGTTCTATATTGTGAGAGAAGTGGGCAAGAGTGCTAGTATGGTAGAGATAATTGTAATTAATATTGGAGGGGGGAGAGAGAGAGAGCGAGAGAGAGTGAGTGTGTGTGTGTGTGTGTGTGTGGTTTTTGTATACTTTTTAGTAATTGTTCAAAATAATAAAATTATCTTAATTTTTGTGCGTATGTTGGTAAGATTACTGAATCAATCATGCTCGGTTGATTTTTCTAAACCTTGTTTGGGAACTAAAAATTATCACAAAAAAAAAAAAAAGATTGGAGAAAGCCATGAGGAGTTTACTTGAGCATGAGATCGATTGATGACAATCTTTGTTAACCAATTCATGAGATATGTTTTTTCAACTAAATTTTGTGGGGGTTGTTTGGTTTGAAAAATATTTTTTATTTTATAATTTTGCAAAGAAATGACATTTTATTATTTATATTTCCTTAAATAAACAATACAAGCATATTTTTTCAAAAACACCTTTTAAATAAAACGTCTTTTCTACATTTTTTTATTTTTTAAAATAGGGATAATAAAATCAAACAACCTGTCAAATTGCTTGCAATTAATTAATCGTAACGAAGTCAAACAACGAGTCATACAAGTTCACATATTGTGACATTTGAAACCCAAAATACCACTTTTGTGTATGCAAGGTACTATTCATGCATTTCATGTCACGTCTTGGATTCCATAACCTGAGACGTGAATAAAAGAGGACATCATACACCATTTAACTATTCTTCCTGCTACACATTAGAGTCATACACACACACTATGGAGCAATAAAAATAAATAAATAAACTCATACTTAAACTTAAATAAATGCCTTAGTCAATCCAACTAAGCAACAAAGCTCCAAAGCAAAACTACAAACCTCTAAAACTAAGCCAAATAATCTTCCAAAAACTAAATAAAAGTAAATAAATATTCACCTCGCAAATAGAGGCTTATTACAATTTACCAAAACAATTTTCTAAAAAAAATCTAATATAATTAAATAAAAATAAATAAAATTCTAATTTCTATATTGAGTAGGTCCAGCACGTTACTCAAAATCATTACCTGCATCACAAGCTACAAGGGATGAGCACTAATACCACTTGTGTTTAGAACCTTAATAATAATATAAATGCAATAATGTCCTAGCATGCTACTAAGTGAAACATCACTACACAAATAGTAATCTCATATAAGAAATTTAATTTATTTATTAATTTCTCTTCCTTACAATTTAATCATGTATAAACACCACAACACGCATCAAAAGAAAATCAATTGATTTTTAAGTTATGACTGCTTGGTTGTCCCATAGAAACAAGACCCAAACAATATACACCATCCTTCAGTGTTTGCTTGGTTATCCTATAGAAATAGGACCCAACCAATATACATTATCCTTTGATTTCCGCTTCTTAGGCCGAAGCCTTAAGAATATAATATGCTAGTTTTAGGCATCTGCTCGTTCGTAAGTTACTAGACTACTGGACTAGATAACCACCCCCATGCAGGTTTCAAGACTTTTAACCCTTGGGTATGTATACCTGATATTTTCAGTACCCCTCAACCGAAGCAAAATACAGCAAATTTCACTTTAAATTATTTCTTCTTGAATTTAAGCTTTAAACCTTTTAACCGTTAATTCACCAACATATCAAATAGCATAGATCTTAATTTCCACCTAGCAATCAATCTCACGTTGTAGGTATTCAACAAAAATAATATCCAACAGGCTAATGCAGAATACTACTTTAAACACACTAATTTATAGCCAAAACAAAAGTAACAGCACACGACAGTGCATATGTACATATATTCACGGCATGTACAATCAATTAACACATAAAGACAAAAAAAAAAAAAAAGTAAAGCAAATAATAATAAAAAAATCCATTTCTTTCATACTCTAACAATGAATTGCTATAGGTCACTTTAACCTTTATATGCATTAATTACAACCGTGATGATTACATCACAGACTTGACATCTATTATAGATATATATATATATATATATATGTAAAACAAATATGTGAGTTTAACGTTTCTAATTGAATAATTCGTTACTGTGTATCAAAAAAAGAAAGGAAAGAAAAAAAAAAGTAAGTTGGTTCCAACCCTTTACCTTGGCTGATTCAGAAATTGAAAGAGGAATGATTCAGCAATCCATGAGGGAGAAAGGCAACGCAGTTAGAGGAATTTGGTTGCCAACAATATTAGGGTTCTTTATTATTTATACATATATATATATATATATATGTAGTAGTTGAAAAATAAATAATCCTAACAAATTTAATTAATTACATACCTTCCTCTATACTTTAAGAAAATCATACCTTTTTTCCCTATAATTTTAAAATCTTTTCAAAGGTTACCAAAATTTAACCTCTTTAAATACAACTCAAAATTAAATAACAAAATTTCAAATCATTAAATTTAAATAATGAATTAAATTTATTAAAAAATATACACATATATATATATATATTAAATTAAATCAAATTCGGGTCATTACATTTCGAACAAAAAATTTTCTTTGAAACTTTTGTTAAGCTTAAAAACAAAGATATTAAGGAGGTCCATATACTTACCAAAAAAGGGAGGTCTATAAGTTCTACCCTTGGAAGTTGTTCTCACCTTATGTGTTGGATTCGACCTTACTAATTGCAACTTTTTAGTGCTAAAAAATAAATTATAAATAACAAATAAAATAGTACTAATATTATTATTAGATTCACATACCAGGAGATAATAATGAATTTTACTTTCAAGTTAAAACTTTTAACTAAGAAATTATTATATATGGCAATTTCCTCTCCCAATCTTGTTCTTATTATCATGTAGTAGGAATCCTTATTCCTCTGTGGATGAGGCGATACTAAAGTTGAAATTTCAATTTTAAGAGTTGGAGTTGAATTTTTAATTTTTGAATTCTTATGGAAACTCATTTAACAAATGAAAATATTTTAATTTTAATCGTTGGATGAACTTTCATAAAAATTCAAAGATTAAAATTAAGTATAGTTTCAAACTCTTATATTTCAATTTCAAGAATCCCAAACTCTTAATTGCAAATTCTGGACTTATGCTTAATTTGAGGAAGCATCTCTGGTATCACTTGATGTCACACCCCAAATTTCAAAACTTGAGGGTGTGACACATATTACATCATTTAATAACTTTTCATGTCCCATATCAGAGTCATACACACACACTATGGAGCAAAGAATATAAAAAAAAATAAATAAAACTAAACTTTAAATTTAAATAAATGCCTTAGTTAAAATCAACTAGGCAACAAAGCTCCAAAACTAAACCCAACCAATCTCTAAAAAAAGTAATTAACAATTACCTCAAAAATAGAGGTTTATCACAATCCATTAAAAATAATTTTCGAGAGTCTAAAATAATTACATAAAAATAATGAATAAAACTTTAATTCTTATGTTCAGAAGGTCCAACACGTGACTCAAATTCATTACCTGCATCACAAGCTGTAAGGGGATGAACACTAATACAACGTGTGCTTGGAACCCTAATAATAATAATATAAACGCAGTATGCCCTAGCAAGCTACTAAATGAAATAATTATGCACAAGTAGCAACTTCAAACAACAAATTTAAATTTATTTATCAATCAATTTTCGTTACAATCAATTGTATTTTTGTACCACATAACACATCAAAGAAAATCAATTTGATTTCAAGGTACTGCTACTTGATTGTCCCGTAGAAACAAGACCCAACCAATATACACCATTCTTCAATGTTTGCTTGGTTGTCTCATAGAAACAACACCTAACCAATATACACCATCCTTCGGTATCTGCTTCCTAAACTGAAGTCTTAGGAATATAATATGCCACCTTTAGGCATCTGCTCATTCGTAGATTACTAGCCTACTGGAATCGATAACCAACCCCCATGCGAGTTTTGAGACTTTCAACCCTTGGGTACGTATACCCAATATTTCAGCACCCCTAAACCCAAACAAAACTCAAAATTTAAAATTTTACTTTAAAATCACATCAAATAATTATTTTTTTTCCAAAATTTAAACTTTATTATTCATTTATGTATCAACACATTAAATAACCTACTTTAAGCATATTAAATAAACAACCGTATAGGTAAAAATCACAATGCACATACACGCAAGTATCCAATTAATGCATACAAACCTTTTTGATTGTTCGAGCAAGCATTTACATTTAATTCAATCAATTAATGAAAAAAAAAAGTTGAATGCCCAGCAAACATTAATGGTGTCCTATTCATTTAATTCATGTAGCACACGTTGGGCGTCCCAAAGCCCCCCTTTTTTTTTGGAACTAACTTCAATCGCGTTCATCCAACAACATTAATTGACACTAATGAGGCACAATAACATATATAACTTATTCACACGTTTCCAATTTAGTCATGAACTTGCACATTCCATATGTATATATATGTACGTATATCAAATTAATGATTTCGCTCCGAATCAATCAATGTGCAAATGAAAAGGAAAAAAAATTCAAACATTAAATTTTGATTCATGAACGGGTGGCATTAATTAATATATATATATATATATAATTACATCGATGTCACCACCTTGCCCGTAAACAAATCAATGAATATATATATATATATATCTATACATATATACATAGATCAATAAAGGTTCACCCTTTACCTCTATAGTAATGGAAAAAAAAATCTGGCAAATAGGGAAGCCTCTTCTTCTTCTTCTTCTCTCTCCCTTTCTCTCTTTCTTTAGGGTTTTATTTACAAAATAAATATAGCAATATATATACATATAGTAACAAAATTTTAACCTAACCAATTTAATTATTTACCTACTCCCCATAGGTTTAGGAAAATTACACCATTCTCTCTAAAATTAAAATCTTTTCAAATATAACCAAAATTAATCTTTTTAAATAAAAATCCAAAAATTTCAAATCATTAAATTTAAATAGCAAACTAAATTTATCAAGTAAAAATTTTCAAATTAAATTAAATAAAAATATCTGGGTTATTACATCTTACCCCCCTTACAAAAATATCATCCTCGAAATTTAAGAGATAAATAAAAGAAAATTAAAGGAACAACTCTGGATACCTACTCCGCATATCTGTCTCTCGCTCCCAAGTTGACTCCTCAATACCATGGTGCTGCCATAACACCTTAACTAAGGGAATAGTTTTCCCTCGTAGCACTTGCTCTTCAAAATCTAAAATTTCCACTGGTTTCACTTCATATGTCACATCTGAGTCAACATCAAGCTCAGTCCAATCTAATACATGCGAAGGCTCCAGGTTATACTTCCTGAGCATAGACACATGAAACACCTCATGTACTCCTGAAAGCTGCGGTGGCAAAGCAAGACAATATGCCACCTCTCCAACCCTAGCCAAAACTTCAAATGGCCCAATATATCTCGGGGATCAACTTTCCTCTGCGCCCAAAATGAAACTAACCCTTTCGTGGTGAAACCTTTAGGAACACATGGTCTCCTACCTCAAACTCCAATGGTCTTCACCTCTTATCAGCATAACTCTTTTAGTGGCTTCGTACTGTCTTGAGTCTCTGTCAGATCATTTTAACCTTCTTCATCATCTCCTGCACAAACTCAAGCTCGATAATTGCTGTTTCTCCAACCTCAGCCCAACAATAAGAGATCTGCACGGCCCACCATACAAAGCTTCGAAAGGAGCCATCCCGATGCTCGACTAGTAGCTATTATTATACACAAATTCAATTAAAGGAAGATGATTCTCCCAGCTACCATGGAAATCAAGCACACATGCCCTGTCCATATCCTCCAAAATCTGAATTGTACATTCTGACTGTCCAACGGTCTAAAGATGAAAGGTAGTACTAAACAACAACTTTATTCCCATGGCTACCTGGAGACTCTGCCAAAATCGAGAAGCAAAACGCGAGTCCCTATTGAGACAATGGATACAGGGGCTTCGTGAAGCCTCACGATTTCCTTAACATGTAATGTAGCCAAGACATCCATAGAGTCAGTCAATCGAAGTGGCAAGAAGTAAGCTGACTTCATCAACCTATCTACTATCACTCAAATAGTGTCGTGACCCTTTTGAGATCTCGGCAAGTTAGAAACAAATTGATTGTAATGTTATCCCACTTCTACTCTGACACTGGTAGAAGTTGCAAAAGACCGACTGATTTTTATGCTCAGCCTTAACTTGATGACAAGTAAGGCACCTATTCACAAACTCTGCCACATCCTTCTTCATACCTGCCAAAAGAACTAACGGCGTAAGTCGTGATACATCTTAGTACCTCCAGGATGTATTGCAAATTTAGAATGATGGAACTCCTTTAAAAACTATATCTCAAGCAGAGATGGGCACAAAAAGTCTCCCCAAATACCTCAATCCATTATCGTCACCAATCACCCATTCTGGTACCTTCCTTAGAACTTAACAACTTAGTCCGAATAGCCTCAGATTCAACATCAGTCCCCCGAGCCTTAATCACATGGCTCGATAGAATTGGCTGAGTAGCTAAAATACATAGAACTGCATGACCCTCATCTTCCTACAACTCCAGATCAAACTCACCAAGGCTTTCCATCATTTCCCACTCTCACACGACAAGACTCGCAAAAGTACCATGAGTCTTCTGGCTAAGTGTGTAAGCAACTTCATTTGCCTTACTTAGGTGATATTGGAGTTCAAAATTGTAATCTTCCATATACTCCATCCATCTCATCTGCCTCAAATTTAGATCCTTCTTAGTGAAAAGATATTAGAAATCTTATGGTTAGAAAACACCTCAAATTTCTTACCATACAAATAGTATCTCCAGCTTTTCAGAGCCAAAATAATTGCTGCCAACTCCAAATCATGTATTGGGTAGTTATGCTCATGAGTCTTCAACTGCCTAGACTAATAAGCTACTACTTTATCACCCTGCATCAACACATAGCCTAAACCTTCCCTAGATGCGTCACAATAAACTAAATAACCCAATCCCCTCTTCGGAATCACAAGCATTGGTGCAGTAGTTAACCTCTTTTTTAGCTCCTGAAAAAACTGCTCACACTTCTCATCCCAAACAAACTTGATCCCTTTTCGAGTCAGCCTAGTCATCACCCCAGCTAACCACGAGAAGTCACGAACAAATCTTCGGTAATACCTTACCAAACCCAGAAAACTCCGAATCTCAAAACTGTCTTCAATCTTGGCCAATCCATGACAGCTTCAATTTAGAGGGGTGACCGCTTCTAGAATGTGCGTCTAAATTAACCCCTAAGTGCAAGGGGTGCGGTGTAGTTTTAACTCGGTGAGTCTGAGGTCGAATTCACAGGAAGCCTATGTTTTCAATTTCTAGGTTATAATGTGATTCCCAAGTTTGAATGTAAACTAAATTCTAGGATTTTGCAAGTGTAAAGTTTAAACTAAAAACAACTTAATAACAGAATTTCAGCAGTTAAAAAAAATTGATTTTAAATTTCAAGAAATTAAATATTAACTAAAATGAATTCTTTCTAATTTAAACTTGCACAAAAATAATTTAACCTAAAAATTCCAAAGTAAGCAATTCAATTGATTCAAACGAAAGCAATTCCAATGACAATAATAAGATTTAAAAAGTTCTTGATCCAACTTTCAATTTCGGGTAGTTTACGTCTTCACTATGGGATGTGAGGTAATACTTGGGTTTAAACCTAAGTTAGGGTTTGTTTAAAAATTGTTGAGAAAGTTTTAATCAAAAGTTTTCACTAGTGATTACAGAGAATATAGTCAAAAACTTCTGTTTTTGAAAGTTTTTCAAACAAACCCATTCAAATTCGGATTCAAATTCAGTTTTTCAGTTTATTAAAAAATATTAAGAAAGTTTTAATCAAAAACCTTTACCAGTGATTACAAAGAATATAGTTAAAAGTTTCGTGTTTGAAAGTTTCTGAATTAAACCAAATCAGATTTGAATTCAAAATCTAATCTTTCAATTCGTTCAAAAATATTGAAAAAGTTTTAATCGAAAACCTTTACCAGTTATTACAGAGAATATAGTCAAAGGTTTCATTTTCGAAAACTTTTGAAACAAAATGAATTAGGTTTAAAGTTGTAGACCCCTACGCATAAGTTTTCGCAAACCATGCGAAGGGTCTACGCACATCCCATAGATCAGAGTAACCTACCCTTCATTGATTCGTTGAATCAAGAACTAGGGTTTTTACGCTAGCATGATATTAAACGAAACGAAAACAATCATTGAACATGTATTTAATTGATCTACTAAATAAAGAAAACAAATCATATTATTAATCGAAAGAACGAAATATGATGTACTCTAAAAGAAGCTGCGAAAAGGAAATCTGAACAATCACGGCTGAAATGAACGTAACAACGGCTTCGAAAATACATAAAAGCATCCACAAAACAAAAGAAAACCTCTCTAAACTCTCTAAGGTATGTTAAAGAATGAATATGTTGTCCTAGGGTCGGCCATGTACAGCCATTATACAGCAAGTTGTAGGAAAACCCTAAAACCCGAAGTTGCAAACGTGGGCCTCCAGTGCACTATGGTCCGGACCGTCTGGCAGGGGGTCCGGACCACAGAAACTCTCTTTCTCATGTTCTGCTCCTTATTTGCTGCTGGTTCCTTGGGGTAGTCCAAGCCATCCTAGGAGAGGTTGGAACCACATCATTCCCTTCATCTTCTAGGTCACTAAAGTCACTATCATCTTCAAGTATTTCACCATTTTCCCTGTAATTAAGAAATTAAACATTGTAAATAACAAAATAATGATAAATCTTTAAAATAAACTACTTAAATGAACTAAAAGTTATACAAAAGTGGAGTTTGTAATAGCACTTTTCAAGTGCAATCACACCCCCCAACTTGAACATTGCTAGTCCCTAGCAATGCCCTTTATTAAAATGAAATGCAGCTGCCATCCTATTTCTTTTTTCATTGGAAACACAGCTACACTTAGCTACGTGTAGCAAGCCCTTTAAACCCCTAGGTTCCCCCTAGTGGATGAGTAAGGTCTTGTGAGGGTTTGCAGTGATGCTACCCACAAACATCTATGTCATGGTCTAAAAGTGTCAAAAAGTGATCAAGATCAAAGATGATTCAAGCCCAAGCCCAACAAGTCACAAAACCCAAATATCATGTGTAATTCCCAAGTTCTAAGCATAAATGCATGGATTATCAAAGTAGAAAGAGCATGTGTGCAAAATTGTTTCATTCATTCAACAAGGTTGCAAGAGCATAAACGGAAGTAGGTTTTGACTTCAAATACTCACAAAGTACCACTTATAGAAAGAAATTCACTCATTAAGGGTTCACACATACTTATTAGCATATAATGATGTCCTAGTTGCACATAACCACAAATAAGTGAGTGAACTGAAATGAAATTCAAAGTGGACAGCTCATGACCATATTCCAATGCATGTGTAAGAGATCGCACCACACAACCTACATAAAGCCACTACATGCACAATACAAGAGTTGCTTGCTTAGAATCTACTAGGTCTTTGTTTTGGTTGTAACTTGGCCAAGGGTAATGGTTAACAATGGAGGATATGGAAATCAAAGCACCTGTCTTGGGATAAAGATGCTCAAGTGTGCGCAAGTCCCAAACCACCCATTTCCTTTCCAAACCCTAACAGGGATCCCAACAAGAAGCTTATTCATAAACTTACGAACTACCCTTGGGACAATTGCAAATATTGCAAATAATGTACAAGTCCCATAATTTCATAAGCAAAAAGAATGATAAATTTTTTTCTTTTCTTTTCTCTTTTTTTTTCTTTTTCTCTTTTTTCTATTTTTCTTTTCTTTTCTTTTCTTTTCTTTTCTTTTTCTATTTTTCTCTTTTTTATTTTTTTTGTTTTGAAATAATGAAAATACATCAGCTAGATTCTCCACCCAATATTTCCTCTCAATATGCTCTAAAAAATTTCCCTTCCTAACCCCCATTCACATCATTGACATTGAGGCACTTCACAACCCAAGACATGTGAGGGTAAGGCTTAAAGTGTGTGAATAAGGTTAAGGGACAATATACGAGGTGGAAACCAAAGAAAAATATATATATATATATATATTTATCACACAATTTATTAAAAAAGCTTCAAGTTGGTTCCTAAGGTAATTCATAACCAAGAAATGACAAGAAGGCCCAAAATAGCAAAGAAGGCCTAGCATCATGTTCAAAGCTTGCAACAACTCATAATGTGCCAAGTGAAACTCATGCAAGTGTGTGTGATGCAATTGGTACATTGGAAACCAAAGTGAAGAACAAAAGAGCTATGATTATGTGCAACCCCTCAAGAAAAGAATAATAGGCTCAAAGCTCACCATTAAGGGGTATAAGTCTCCACTTAGTCCAAGAATGCTCAATTAACTAATGTTAAACAAAATCAACTCCTAAGCACATAAACTCTTCTCTATGATAGTAAAAATTGCACAAGGTCATTATACAATCAACTTGAACTAAGTTTCCTATTAAAGCTTGAACAAAACTCATTTATCACTTTCTCACTCAATTCCACAATCAACCAAACCAAAAAAAAAAAAAAAAGCTGATATGTAGGTATAAATGTGCTAAATTCATGTATTTAGGCCTAAAGACGCTCAAAAATTTTAAAATTTTACAATTTTGGCACAAAAGATCATCATGCGAACCCTACCCCCCAACTTAAAATTCACATTGTCCTCAATGTGAGAACCATGATGCATATATGGGTCTGTAGTGTGCAATAATGAGCATGATGATACGCATGAAACAATAACCACAAAAGGCACAAATAAAAATAAAGCACAAATTAAACCAAGCATGCACCCATTATTCAAGCCCCTTTAGGCATCACCCAATACATCCCCCCAACTTAGATTCTATAGCACTCCCAACAACAACAATTATATATGTGAAGTACCAATTAGAAGTGTAAAACTAAATAAAAGGGAGAGGAATGATATTACCTCAAGAGCTTCCTTATTTGAAGAAAATAAAAGAACTTGAGCACTTTATTCCTTTGAATTAAATTGTACTAAAAGAAAATAAAACTTCTATAAGAGAAAATGTTAGAATAAACAAATAAAAGTAAACTAAAAGAAAATTAAAATTTAATCTAGGCAGAAAGAAAACAAAAATAAATAAATAAATAAAATTTAATCTACTAATATATAAGGGTTAATGCAAAAATATACTATCCAACTCCTAATCTTTCCCAAGCCTTAACAAATAGCTTTAGGAATAAAATATTCTCCTCGAGTCTAGGAGGTGCCAAGAATGAGTATGCTCCTAGTGTAGAGAACGCTGGAGAATGTATGACCTTGTAGTGATCTTTGAACCACAAATATGGCCCAATATTATTTGCATATGTGAACATGGAATGTGGTTGAGTGTTTTATAGTATCTTCTCGACACCTTAAAAATCAATGCAAACTACCTCTTGGTTTGATATCGTGGAATTCAAATTCTCCTCACTAAAGCGAATAGCTTTCTCTAAAGGATGCTTAACAAATTCACGATCCACGTAATCTTGGACTATAGATTCTACTAAATCTACTTCTTGTATATCAGGCACCTCTTTTGGTTGTTTGGTAACATGAAAGGTATTCGTTTCAAACTCAATGTTACCAAAAGTCATTTTCATGGATCCATTCCTGTAGTTAATTAAAGCATTCAATGTTGCTAAGAATGGTCATCCTAAAATCACCGGTGTCTGATTAGGCTTAGATAAACTCGTAAGTGGTTGAGTATCTAGGATGATGAAATCCACTGCGAAATAAAAATCTTCCACTTGCACCAGGACATCTTCAACTATACCTCGTGGGACTTTTATTGATCTATCTACAAGTTGTAAAGTCACACGAGTAGGTTTTATTTCAACTAAGCCCAATTGTTCGTACACTGAATTGGGGAGCAAATTCACACTTGCTCCTAAGTCAAGCAATGCTCTACTAATATAATACCTCCCTATATAACAAGATATAGTAGGACATCCAGGGTCTTTATATTTAGGGGGTGTACGATATTATACTATAGCACTTGCTAGCTCAGTAAGGAATGCCTCGTCTTTCACATTTAATCCCCTTTTTACAGTACATAACTCCTTAAGAAACTTAGCCTAAGAAGAGATTTTCTTATTTGCATCAAGAAGAGGTAAATTAATTTTTACTTGTTTGAATACCTCTAGCAATTCGGCTGCTTGGGCTTCTTTCCTAACTTTCAGAAATCTTTGAGGGAAAGGTGCTTTGGTAAAAAAATTCCCTGGGCACTATCATGGGTTCTTCTTCCTTTCCCTCTTCCCTTTCCTCTTCCTTTTCCTTTTCCTTTTTCTCTTCGGTTGTGGACTCCTCAACTATGATTGATTCTTTCCCCGCCTTCTTACTATCATCTACCATACACTTAGGTTTCAACTCTTCACTCATTTCATCATTCCTAGGAATGATGGTTTTATCTACAATTTTCCACTCCTAAGTGTTGTGATATTTTGGACTTGTTCTACATTCCCAAGAATATTAGAAGATCCTTCAACCTGTTTAGCTTGGGCTACTTGGTTTAGACAAGGTTGAGCCAGAAATTGACCCTTTGGTTGTGCAGCTACTGTTTGAGTCAAAAGGGTCAATTGGCTCTTAATATCATCCAAATTTCTATTATTTTGGGCCCAAAGTGAATATTGATTACTCATGAATCGTTGAAGTGTCTCTTCTGTGGATCTTTTGCTTGGAAGAATGTAGGGAGCATGTGATGGTCCCACATTCTGAGACAATCCCAGATTAGGCATTAAAACTTGAGGAACTGGAGGTTGAGGTACATGATAGGGTTGTAGAATGTGAGCTCCCTCATTTCTCCAACTAAAATTTGGATGGTTCCTCACTGCTGGATTATAAGTTTCAGAATAAGGATTTCCTCCTAAAGCTTGTCCTCTATATGATTGGCGGTATTGATTTATGGCATGGACTGAGAGCTCACTAAATTTGCCTTGCGCAACCTCTCTACAAATACAGAGGTTAGGGCAATTGTTTGCCCCATGGGATTAGCTATCACAAAGTATGCAGTAGATATCTGCCACTGGTTCTCTTATGGGTTGTGGGTTTTTTTTATCTTCAAAGTTTCTATTTCTCTAAAGAGGGTTGCTAATTTTACCTTAAGGTCATCAGTTTCACTTAAATGGTGTATACCTCTAGCTAGGGTAACACTAGCTGTTTGAGGGCTTTGGGGTCCAATGATATCCTAGGTTTGTGCATTTTCAACCAAGAATTCAAAATATTCAAAAGCTTCTTCGAGTGTTTTATCATAAAACTGCCCATTGCATATTGTTTCCACAAATTATTTTAGGTTTGGCGTTAATGAACTATAGAAGATACTAGCTAGACGCCAAACTTCAAATCCATGGTGTGGGCAAGAATGCAAAAGAGTTTTAAACCTCTCCCAACTTTGATAGAAAGTTTCACTATTTTGTGGAGCAAAGTTCAATATTTGATGCTGGATAGCATCGGTTCTATTGGGAGGAAAGAATTTCTTAAGAAATTTGGTTTGCATTTCATCCCATGTGCGAATGGAATTAGATGGTAGGAATTCAAACCATCTAACAGCCTTATCATGCAGAGAGAATGGAAAAAGCTTAAGAAATACTAAATCTATGGAACATCCCTGATCCTTGATAGTGACACAAATGTTCCTAAATCGAGTTAAATGATCGTATGGATTTTCAGAGTCCATACCATGGAAAGTAGGTAACAATTGTATCATGCCATGTTTAAAGTTGAAAGGTCTTTGGTTTTCTGGCCAAACTACGCAAGACTCAGGTGTACGCCTATCTAGTTGTAAGATCTCTCTCATGGAACGCCTAGCAGCAACAGCTTGGTCTTCAGCCATCTCTAAAGGTAGAGTAGGAAGTCTAGGGTTTTGATTATCTTCTAAAGGAGTTTCAAATTCTAAAGGAAAAGTCAAAGGTTCAGGACGTCTTAATCTACTGTCTTCCCCTCGAATCCAATGATTCATAAACTAGGAAAACTAGCTAAAAAAAGTCACTGCGGTCCCCACCTTCTGGCAAACGGTTAGGACCACAGAATGCTAATTTGGATTGAAAAGGTTTGAAAATTCTAATTTTTCAATTTTTTTTTTAAACAGAAATTAACTATGAAAAAAAAATTAACTTTAAAAAATAAAAATAACCAAAAAACTAAATTTTATCTCCCCGGCAACGGCGCTAAAAACTTGACCGCTTCTAGAATGTGCGTCTAAATTAACCCCCAAGTGCAAGGGTGTGCAATGTAGTTTTAACTCGGTGAGTCCGAGGTCGAATTCACAGGGAGCCTATGTTTTTCAGTTTCTAGGTTATAATGTGATTCCTAAGTTTGAATGTAAACTAAGTTTAAAAATCAATTAAACTAAATTCTAGGATTTTGCAAGTGTAAAGTTTAAACTAAAAACAACTTAATAACAGAATTTCAACAGTTAAAAAAATTGATTTTAAATTTCAAGAAATTAAATATTAACTAAAATGAATTCTTTCTAATTTAAACTTGCACAAAAATAATTTAACCTAAAATTCCAAAGTAAGCAATTCAATTAATTCAAACGAAAGCAATTCCAATGACAATAATAAGATTTAAAAAGTTCTTGATCCAACTTTCAATTCCGGGTAGTTTACGTCTTCACTATGGGATGTGAGGTAATACTTGGGTTTAAACCTAAGTTAGGGTTTGTTTAAAAATTGTTGAGAAAGTTTTAATCAAAATTTTTTACCAATGATTACAGAGAATATAGTCAAAAACTTCTGTTTTTGAAAGTTTTTCAAACAAACCCATTCAAATTCAGATTCAAATTCAGTTTTTCAGTTTATTCAAAAATATTAAGAAAGTTTTAATCGAAAACCTTTACCATTGATTACAGAGAATATAGTCAAAGGTTTTTGTTTTCGAAAGTTTCTGAATTAAACCAAATCAGATTTGAATTCAAAATCTAATCTTTCAATTCGTTCAAAATATTGAGAAAGTTTTAATCGAAAACCTTTACTAGTGATTACAAAGAATATAGTCAAAGGTTTTCATTTTCGAAAGCTTTTGAAACGAAATGAATTAGGTTTAAAAGTTATAGACCCCTACGCATAAGTTTTCGCAAACCATGCGAAAGGTCTACGCACATCCCATAGATCAGAGTAACCTACCCTTCCTTGATTCGTTGAATCAAGAACTAGGGTTTTTACGCTAGCATGATATTAAACGAAACGAAAACAATCATTCAACATGTATTTAATTGATCTACTAAATAAAGAAAACAAATCATATTATTAATCGAAAGAACGAAATATGATGTACTCGGAAAGAAGCTGCGAAAAGGAAATCTGAACAATCACGGCTGAAACGAATGTAACAACGGCTTCGAAAATACGTAAAAGCATCCACAAAACAAAAGAAAACCTCTCTAAACTCTCTAAGGTATGTAAAAGAATGAATATGCTGTCCTAGGGTCGGCCATGTACAACCATTATATAGCAAGTTGTAGGAAAACACTAAAACCCGAAGTTGCAAACGCGGGCCTCTAGTGCACTGTGGTCCGGACCGTCTGGCAGGGGGTCCGGACCACAAAAACTCTCTTTCTCATGTTCTACTCCTCATTTGCTGCTGGTTCCTTGGGGTAGTCTGAGCCATTCTAGGAGAGGTTGGAACCACATCATTCCCTTCATCTTCTAGGTCACTAAAGTCACTATCATCTTCAAGTATTTCACCATTTTCCTTGTAATTAAGAAATTAAACACTGTAAATAACAAAATAATGATAAATCTTTAAAATAAACTACTTAAATGTACTAAAAGTTATACAAAAGTAGAGTTTGTAATAGCACTTTTCAAATGTAATCAATGGGTCAACTGCAACTCCTTCTTCAGAAACAACATGCCTGTGGAAATTCACCTCCTGGAGCTAGAACTCACACTTACTCAATTTAGCATAGAGCTGATGATCCTTCAAGGTTTGAAGTACAACTCTCAAACGCTCCTCGTGTTCTTTCTTTGATCGAGAATACACTAGAATGTCATCAATAAACACCACTACAAACTTGTCCAAATATTTACTGAACACTTGGTTCATCAAATCTAAGAACACGGTAGGAGCATTAGTCAGTTCAAATGGCATCACCAAGAACTCGTAGTGGCCATACCACGTCCTAAATGTTGTCTTGGGAATGTCCTATTACTTCACCCTCAACTGGTGGTAATCAGATCTCAAATCAACCTTTGAGAAAATGACTAAACCCTTCAGTTGATCGAGCAGGTCATCAATTCTTGGTAAGGGATACCAATTCTTGATCGTAACTCAGTTTAGCCTTTAATAATCTATACACATTCTGAGTGTCCCATCCTTTTTAGCAACAAATAGCACCGGTGCACCCCAAGGCGATGTGCTAGGACGGATAAATCCCTTAGAGCTCAACTCTTCTATTTGGGACTTTAACTCCACTAACTCTGTTGGTGCCAACTTGTACGGGGCTATAGAAATAGGTTTCGTGCCAGGGATCAGATTAGTTCCAAATTCAACCTCCCACTCAGGTAGTAATCTAGATGCTTCTGAAAACACTTCTAGAAATTCACAAACGACTCGTGGTAACTCAATCTTGTCACCATCCTCGTCCTCCAAAGCCATACAAGCAAATAAACTGCACAAGTCTACTAGTCCATGCCCATCAAGGGAAGGAAAAAGCAGAGGACTACAACGATCACCAGAAAATCGTATCTGATCTCCCTTAGGAGTAAATAAAGTTACCTGACTCTTAGAATAATCTATCATCACCCGAAAGACTGACAGCCAGTTCATGATAAGAATCACATCAAAGCTTCCCATGTCTATCACAATCAGATCAAAAACTGACAAGTGCTCCTGTCCTGAAGCCTCATCCCTGATAGTGATCTCACAATTCTTACAGACTCGATTCAACACAGAATGACCCCCTATCGGTGTTTCAACATGAAATGGTGGAACTAACTCATCCATAAATAAATTCAGTGTAGACATAAATGATATAGCAATAAATGAATGAGATACTCTTGTGTCTAGAAGAACTATGGATTTAGTAGCATAAATGAGAAAGATACCTCTCGTCACTATATGCTCTGCACGTCCATCATTCTGGGTTACAGTAAAAACTCGCCCCTGAGCTGGTGCTATTGGTGGTCTACTCCCTTTTTGACCCTGCTGGGATCCACCTTGAGCTCTTTGATGATGCTAAACACCACTTGGAACACCCATCTAGTACTATTGTGCTCCATCTTGAGTACCTCTCTGAAACTAAGTCTGTAATGATTGTGACCCTGCTGACCTGTTACTCTGTACTAACTGAGCTGGCTTTAGAGGCCTCATAACAATCTTATTACCTTGCCTCTATAGACAATGCCTCTGCACATGACCCGGTTGGCCACACGTGTAACAAATCTTTACCTCGACCCTATTTTTAGATCCACCTGAGACACCCTTATAAGGACAATTAAACTGACGATGCCCAGGTTGTTTACAGTTATGACAGATAACGGAGCTCTGTGCAGGAAACCCTGCTACTGACTGACTGACTTAGAGCTGTACTTTTCTACTGAAACTGCTGAGTATGTGCCCTATGTAAATTTTTACTATGTCTTTTTGTAAGTCGGCTCTTCTGTTACTAAGTCTTACCATGTTTAGCTTCATTTTGTGCTCTTGTATCTGCTAAGTTTTTCTCTACCGCCATTGCTCGATCAACCAAAACTTCATATTCATTGAGCCCCAAAGTACCTATCCAATCCCTGACCGCAAGCCTCAGTCCCCTTCTCAGATCGTCTACACTTGGTGCACACAGTGGACACCAACTTCTTAGCATATTTAGCCAACGATGTGAACTTGCGTCCATAATCCAGCACAGACATCGGCCCTTGAGTCAAACTTAGAAACTCATTAAGCTTGGCATCTCTCAAGAATTGTGGGAAGAAGTAGTCTCTAAAATGCTCCTTAAAATCATCCTAAGTAAGTGCAGATGCCCCACAAGGCTCCTTCACAGTACTCCACCAATCCGCTGCAGCTCTCTCTAACTGGAAAGTAGCAAATAGAACTCTAGTCTTGTCTTCATTTAACTGCATTACCTCAAATATCTTCTCGTTCTCGTGTAAGAATTTCTCAACCTCTTCAATAGCTGCTGCACCAGAGTATGTAAGGGGGCTTCATTCTTCTGAACTTCTCATATGGAGTTATAGGATGGCCTGCCTGCATTCTCCCAGCAAACATTGCAGCCATTTGTTGCATCCACATCTGGGGGTCTACTACTCTAGGCTGTGGCACACTTGGTGCCTCAGATTGTACCTCTGCCACATGAGGTGCCCCTAATGAAACCTCTACTCCAACTCCAGCATGAGACCCATGCTCCTGTAACACTCCCGCAGTAAGGGGAACATCATCAGCTGGAGCTTCATAACCTTGCCCAGCCTAAATCACTTGGCCTCAGCCCCTACCACGACCACGGCCATGGCCCTTGCCTCTACCTCTAGTACCTAGAGCTACACGTGGCAGCATTCTCTAAAAATGTCATAAAAAAAATAGTGTACCAAAAGTTAATTCCTTCTTAGCAATCTAAGTCTAAGAGAAAATCAAATTTACATATCGTAAATAAACAAACAAGTATGTAAGCACATATTACCTAAAAAGTAAAAGGCCCACTGTCCCTAGGTATTCTAAGCCTAGGCTCTGATACCAAGTTGTCACGCCCCAAATTTCAAAACTCGAGGGTGTCAACAAAAGAACACATATTACATCATTTAATAACTTTTCCTATCCCACATCAGAGCCATACACACACACTATGAAGCAAAGAATATAAATAAAATAAATAAAACTAAACTTTAAATTTAAATAAATGTCTTAGTTAAAATCAACTAGGCAACAAAGCTCCAAAACTAAACCCAAACAATCTCTAAAAAAAAATAATTAACATTCACCTCAAAAATAGAGGTTTATCACAATCCACTAAAAATAATTTTCGAGAGTCTAAAATAATTACATAAAAATAATGAATAAAACTTTAATTCCTATGCTCAGAAGGTCCAACACGTGACTCAAATTTATTACCTACATCACAAGCTGTAAGGGGATGAGCACTAATACCACGTGTGCTCGGAACCCTAATAATAATAATATAAATGCGGTATGCCCTAACAAGCTACTAAGTGAAATAATTATGCATAAGTAGCAACTTCAAACAAGAAATTTAAATTTATTTATCATTCTATTTTCGTTCAATCAATTATATTTTTGCACCACATAACACATCAAAGAAAATCAATTTGATTTCAAGGTATTGCTGCTTGGTTGTCCCGTAGAAACAAGACCCAACCAATATACATCATTCTTTGATGTCTGCTTGATTGTCTCATAGAAACAAGACCCAACCAATATACACCATCCTCCGGCGTTTGCTTCCTAAACCGAAGTCTTAGGAATATAATATGCCACCCTTAGGCATCTGCTCGTTCGTAGGTTACTAGCCTACTGGAATCGATAACCAACCCCTGGGTGGGTTTCAGGACTTTCAACCCTTAGGTACGTATACCTGATATTTCAGCACCCCTAAATCCAAACAAAACACAAAATTTAAATTTTTACTTTAAAATAACATCAAATAATTATTATTTTTTTTCCAAAATTTAAACTTTCTTATTCATTTATGTATCAACACATTAAATAACCTACTTTAAGCATATTAAATAAACAACCGTATAGGTAAAAATCACAATGCACATACACGCAAGTATCCAATTAATGCATACAAACCTTTTTGATTGTTCGAGCAAGCATTTACATTTAATTCAATCAATTAATGAAAAAAAAAAGTTGAATGCCCAGCAAACATTAATGGCGTCCTATTCATTTAATTCATGTAGCACACGTTGGGCGTCCCAAAGCCCCCCTTTTTTTTGGAACTAACTTCAATCACGTTCATCCAACAACATTAATTGACACTAATGAGGCATAATAACATATATAACTTATTCACACGTTTCCAATTTAGTCATGAACTTGCACATTCCATATGTATATATGTACGTATATCAAATTAATGATTTCGCTCCGAATCAATCAATGTGCAAATGAAAAAGAAAAAAAATTCAAACATTAAATTTCGATTCATGAACGGGTGGCATTAATTAATATATATATATATATAATTACATCGATGTCACCACCTTGCCCGTAAACAAATCAACGAATATATATATATATATCTATACATATATACATAGATCAATAAAGGTTCACCCTTTACCTCTATAGTAATGGAAAAAAAATCTGGCAAATAGGGAAGCCTCTTCTTCTTCTTCTCTCTCCCTTTCTCTCTTTCTTTAGGGTTTTATTTACAAAATAAATATAGAAATATATATACATATAGTAACAAAATTTTAACCCTAACCAATTTCATTATTTACCTACTCCCCATAGGTTTAGGAAAATTACACCATTCTCTCTAAAATTAAAAATCTTTTCAAATATAACCAAAAATTAATCTTTTTAAATAAAAATCCAAAAATTTCTAATCATTAAATTTAAATAGCAAACTAAATTTATCAAGTAAAAATTTTCAAATTAAATTAAATAAAAATATCTGGGTTATTACACTTGAAAGGTGGAATTAATGCATATGGAATTCTTCAAAACTTATTATTGTTTTAACATCAATAGGTATGGTATCTCCCCTTATTTATTTATTTCACCATCACGTTGTGCGAGTGAATCATAGAGAGTCTAAGTAGAGTCGTATGACCCGTTGATAGTGAAATTTGTAATCGAAGTTTTTCTCCCTGTGAAAGGGTTTTCTTGTTAATTCTTTGGTGTTATTCTCTTTACTTTATGTGTGATCGTTTAATTTGGAAATTTTTAATTGGTATCAGAGCAGGTCACTTTATGTTCTTGAGTCAGATCAAATCCAAATCAGTGAATCCATGTTTTAAAACCCTAAGGGACACCGAGACATCAAATCATAAGAATGATGACTCTGATGAAGAATTTGATGACATTCACGAAGCCTACAAATAACTTTTCAAGGAATGCAGTTTGCTGAAGAAACAAAGAAAAGCCTAGCATCAAAGGAATAGTATGCTGAAGAATGAGAGAGATACTTTGAAGGTTGAGAATGAAAAACTCATAGGTAAATTATCTTCTTTAGAAAATGATAAAATTCTCAATCTCAAAATGTAAAAAGGATAAAAGCGAAATTTGACGAGAAGAATAAAAAGATTGAAAAAAATGAGAAAATTATGGAGAGATTTCAAGCAAAGATGAAAGAGCTAGAAGGGAAAATAAAACATGATGGTGAAATTTATGAGAAGATGAGCTCTAATCCAAACGTGTTTGACAAAATTTGAGCAATCAGAGGCCATGCACATTAAGACAAATCTGGCCAAGGATACACTAGAGAGAAGATCACACTAGTGGCATCCACATATTTGTCAAAAGCCCTAAAGATTACTTCAAAAGCTAAACTTCTCGATGTTACAATTTCCCCAAAGAGGAGTGTTCCAAAATTCAAACCACAATCATTTTCCTCTCCAAATGTGAAAGGTACACAATTTTCTAACCCCCAATCTTTTGTATCTGTGTGTCACCATTGTGGTATCAAAGGACATATTCGCCCTAATTGTTACAAACTTTATGGATTTCCTATTAACTATGCAAAAATTTTTTCAAAAATTCAAAATCCTAGAGTTTCTGTTACTAATAGGTTTCAAGCTTTCATTAATTTCATTGAAAAACCTTTCAAAAATCCATGTCTATTTCAAAAATCAAAGAAATTCAATTTTTCAAAATCAAAATATGAAAAGTTTTCAAAGACAAATAATTCAAATTTTAATAAAAATCAAAGGCGTGAGAAAATAATGTCAAGACCACTTGTCCCAAAACTCGAGATGTTTAGGTTCGAAAATCTGATCTTTTTTACCAAATCCTTGGATGACTTTTGCCTTGAATCTCTCAAGAATTCTTTAGGTATTTGTGCACATCCCTAATTTTCTAAAAATAAAAAAGATAGAGGTTCATTATTTATTTTGAAGATATTTTATAACTTCTATCTCCTTATATGTGCATCAATCATTCAGTCAAATAAATTTGTAATGGATTAAAAATTTATATTTCCATTTAAATTGAAAAGAAGTGTTTTAGTGAACTTTGCCATAATTTTGATGTGCTTCCTTTAACCCTTGACTGATTTTGCATATATCTTTCCATCTATGGATCTTGAATGAATGTTTGATGCATTTAAAAAATGTGAAGAGCAAAAAAAATAAAAAAAAAATTCCTATCTCGGAAAAGGCTACCGGTGGTACCATTGAGAAACCCCTTAATGACTCATTAAGTGTTAAGGCAAAAGTCACCTACCTATAAATGTGTGAAAGTCGTCAAGACCTTGTAAGGGATATACATGAAGGAAAAGAAAAATTGTTGTCGGATTAAAAACAAATTATTCTCAATTCATTTGGTGCATCAAATTTAATCTCTTGATCTTATGATTTGTTTCAGGGGGAGCGTATATGTTTGATTAGTCATAATTTCACACGTGCACAAGTATTTTCTTTCGATTTTATGACTTAATTTATCTCATGACACAGACTTGAAAATTTATTTGGAAAGATGAATTTTCGTTCATTTAAATTTATAAAGATTGAATGATTGATTTACATATTTAGACATAGGTGAAGTAAACTTTCTTTGATATATTTCATAAACTTTCTTTGATATATTTCATGAACTTTCTTATCTATTGTTTTGTATTTTTTTTGTTTAATTTTTTTTTTCTGTGCACAAAAGTGGGCCCATATAAATTTTCTAAGAGAGGTTCGCATGAAAGGCGCTAGAAGGTAGACTCGAGCTAATTTAGTCATTTATTTTTGATCTAGTTTTTTGTTTTTTTCTTATTCCCTTATTATTATGTGAGCTTATCGAATCATAACAAAAAGGGAGAGACAAATATAGATGGATTGAAGATTTTTTTGCGGTTATGTACTTTTGGTGGTTATCTTTGATGGTGAAATATTTTGCAAGCTGATCTTCGATGAATATTAGTAATTTTTTTTACACATATGCATTTAATATTTTAACGAGTGTTGCAGTTCACAGATCACAGATTGGAGATTAAAGTTATCCATTTTTAGTTTTGTTATGGAATTGCCAGGGGAAAGGACTATAAGGTTATTTTTATGACAAATCCAAACAATCAACTAAAATTGGAAATAAACATAGAATCAGAATTGGACACGGATTCATGTTTCCTAATCACATCATAGATAAGATTTCCTAAGTTGAATAAAACTAGAGAACTTTTCAAAACAATGAAGATATGCCTGGAAGAATGTTGCTTAAATCAGGAAGAAGGTTAAGTCCCAAAAGGAAACAAATTATAAAAGATCAAGAAGTTTAAATACGTTCCAGAGAGACTCGTAGGCCGAGCACATGCAGGGCGACCCTTTGACTTTTTGGTGGTAGACTCCGCAGGGAGTGCGCAGGGAAACTGTTGGTTCAAGCGAATTACTTTATGGAAGATTTTGTTTCTGGTTTAGGAACTTTATTATCTGGAAAATTCTGTTTTAATTTAGGAAATTTGTTTTTAGAAAATCTGTTTATATATTTCAGTCCTAGTTGGAATAAGATTTTGTAAGTCTATATATATATACATTTAAGCTTAATGTACAATATAAGAACTCAAAATGGTATATTATAGAGTCTTGTGAGAGAGAAAATTTTTCGTTTGTGAGGTTATAAGTCTTTCTCTTATTTTTCTTTGTAATCTTTCTTAACTTTCTGTGCAAAGCAGAAAATCCACTTCTAGAGTTTATCAAGTGAATTGAGCAATAGTAACGAAAAGATTTGTTCGAGTAAATCATATAGAGTCTAAGTAGAGTCTTGTAATCTATTGATAGTGAAATTTGTGATCAAGATTTTTCTCCCTGTAAAAGGGTTTACTCGTTAATTCTCTGGTGTTAATTCTCTTTACTTTGTGTGTGATCGTTTGATTCGAAAATTTTCAAATTCTATTTTTTGAGTTAGATTTCAAATAATATATAAATTTCAAATTTTAGATTTTTGAAATGAAATCAAATTTAACTTATAAGATCTTATTTTAATTCCAAATGTAATAATTGGTGAAAATTCTCACCAAATAAAATTGAATTGCATCGAACTTATCATTCCAAATAATATTGTGTTACTGTTCAATGGACGGCCTTGTTAAAAATTTTTGGGATAGATTTTGCTGAATGGCGTGCTGAAGATGTGAATGAAAGGAAGTTTCCTTCATTGTTGAGATCAACCGCGCGCTAAGAGGTGAACACAAGGAAGTTTCCCTTAAGGTATGTACGTAGCAAATTACGGTATCAGGAAAGCCAAAGCAATATGATATTAATTAACATTGATAACATTCCTTTTTCTCTTTTTTTTTTTTTTTTGTGTGTATCCAGGAAGCTTTCACTAGGAAACCACTTTGCTTTTTCTTTTTTCCTTTTTTTTTTTCTTTTTTTTTATCTTCTTTTTCTTCTTCGGGTAAGCAACAATGATTTTATTAATCAAAGAAATAAGTGAATAAGATATCCAACATGATAATATTTACATATAGGACAACATTAACCCGAAAAATAAATAAATAAATAAATAAATAAGCACCATTAAAAATACCAAAACAACTAACCAATCAAGTGGGTAAAGGACAACAAAACTAGAATTAATGACAAACCTCTCTTCAATTATAGTGAATAAGATAAAAATGAATCCTTTAAGAAGCAGGTGTGTAGAGTAAACTCATAAGAATACTAAAAATTTGCATCTATCCCTAGTGTTAACAATACACACAGCTTTTTCTTCAAGAATCCTTTTATTCTTCTCCATGCAAAGCCATAAGGAAACCGCCGTACTTGCTTTGCTCTTGTAATACGTCTGTGTATAAAATAAGTTTGTCTCTGTTTGTGTTTTGGATAGAAAAGTAAATAAATAAATAAATAAAAAGAAAAAAAAAAAACATCTATAACTGGAGTAGAGTTAGAAATGATAATAATTTTCTTTGATCCATATGCGAACTCAAGAGGGAAAAATAAGAATTTTGTTTTCTTTTTATTTCATGTAGTTGAAAAGAGAGATAATAAAAAAAAGGGTATGTGTGTACTATTATTTTACCGTTGTATTCTTTGACTTTATACCATCATGAGGATATACATGTAATTTTTTTTTTCTTGTTTCTTAGTTTGTGGGAAATTTTATTATTCTAAATTTCATTGATGTACTTTTATGTTCTCTCTATTTTTGTCTAATTTTAAACGAATAAAAATATTTAAATTTTAGGCTCTTTTATCTTTTCATTTCATTCTTTTCTTACCTCGTTAAAATTCTCTATCTCTATCCAATTTTGGATGCATAAAAATACTTAAATTTTAGACTCTTATATCTTTTCAATTCATTACTAACTTCATTGAAATTTACAAATAAAGATTAAAATTTTACATCATTTTGTAATTTTTTTTCTCTCTATTTGATCACTCCCAAACGGATTCTTAGTGAATAGAACATACCCAATTTTGGAGCTTGTTACATGTAAGTTGTGTTTAAAATGCAAAAAATTAGTAAAATTTAATTACAGTTGTTGGTTCGTAATTCATGTAATGAAATAAAAAGTGAATAATTTTTAAAAATTTTTGATATTTTTAAGTGAAATCCAAAGTTTCAAATGGAGCCATAGTTGCTCAATTGTAACATTGTGATTTTAGTCGTACATCCACATGCTTAAGACACATAAATGGGCGGTTGATATTTTGCCGGCACATCGTTAATTAGCGAGGCATTGCGCTTTTTTCCTTTAATTTTGACATTCACTATTGTAGATAATTACACAACTGCATTTTGAGTTGTGTCAGAATCCTAATAAAATTCTTTTGCATAATCTAATCGCTAAAATTTGTCCCAAATAAAATGTATTGCTTCTTCGTTACAAATTTGTTTATCTATTTAGTAAATGCACATTGCAAATTTTCTAGAATAAGTTTTTTTTTTTTTAAGAAAAAGTGAAAAAATATGTTATCTAGTAGAATTATCTTATTCTTTCATAAACTCATAACAAAAAAAAAAATCAAATTATTACAGTTTTGGCAGGGACACATAACCAATGCCTGTTTTGACCTTCTAGGACCATGTTCAGGTTAGTCTACTATTTTTAAACTCATTCTACTCTTTTATAATATATATATGTAGTGTGAATATGAATGAAGAAACAAAAAGAAGGCAAGAAATCAATACATAGAATTTAACGTGATTTGGTCAGATTGCTTACGTTCACGACGGCTAGAATATTTCTTTCTTATTAACTGCAAAATCTTTTATAAGGTTACATAATACAAAAACGTATATATATACTAAAAACCTAACCCTATTAATAAAACCAAAATACTCATACCGTACCACGAGGGCCTACGCCCTCTGCACCTCCCCACACAACAATACGTGTACCCCTGCAGAGGAGTTTCTTATACTCCATTCCGCTCCATTACGTGATACACTTCGCTACATTCCACTTCGGAAACTCCTCATCCCTTCCTAGTTCTTTAATCTAAATATGAACCACATATCACAACAAACTCCACCTTGGTAAATGTTCACGTCTTAGGAAATTCTACAAAACTCCACCTGGAGCAAGTAATTTGGGCAAAAATCATCTCTTATCTAGCACCTGGAGACATTGATCAAGTTCAAGCAGTGCTTGAACTTTTCTATCGTGATCGACTTTGTCAACATGTTTGCTGCATTATCTGATATGTGAACTTTATCAATCACCAATTTACCCGAACTAAGCAACTCCCTGATCTTGTGAAATCTTATGGCAATGTGTTGCGCTCTAACATGGTAGACCTAATGCTTTGCTAAGAAAATAGCACTCTGACTGTCACACCATAGCTTCACTCCACCGCTTCACTCTATCTTACTCAATGCCTAGTTCTGTGACTAGCCCTTTCAACCACAAAGCTTCCTTAATAGCTTCTACTATTGCCATGTATTCCGCTTTAGTTGTGGATAGTGCAATAAGTGACTACACCATAGATCTCCAACAAATAAGTCCACTAGCTAGAGTGAACACATACCCTGTATTGGATCTTCTATCATCCAAGTCTCTTATATAATCAACATCCACATACCCATGAACCAAAGCTCCACCATTCTGCTGCTCAAACATAATACACCAATCTGTTGTGCCTCTTAAGTACCTGAGAATCCATTTTACTGCTCTCCGGTGCTCTCTTCCTAGTTTTGTCATATATTTGTTTACCATGCTTATTGTATGTGCTATATCTAGTCTAGTGCACACCATGACATACATCAAACATCCCACTGCACTAGCATAGAATACCTTTGACATATCTACAATCTCATCTTCAATCTCTAGACATTGAAAGACTAATAACTTGAAGTGGCTCGCCAAAGGTGTGCTAACTGGTTTTGCATCTGCCATGCTGAACTGCTCAAGTACCTTCTACACATAATCAGTCTAAGACAACCACAACTTTCTAGACTTCCTATCTCGGCGAATTTCCATACCAAGAATCTTCTTTGCAGCCCCTAAGTCTTTTATTTCAGATTTCTTACTCAATAGTGATTTCAATCTATTTATTTCAATCTTGCTCTTTATAGCTATCAACATATCATCCACGTAGAGCATCAACAGGATATAAGAATTATCATCAAGTACCCTATAGTAGACATAACAATCATACTCATAGTGAGTGTAGCCAATCTGGATCATGTACGAGTCAAACTTCTTGTGCCACTGCCTGGGGGATTGCTTAAGCCGATACAATGACTTCTTCAGCTTGCAAACAAGATGCTCAGTACCTGGTTCTACAAACCCCTCTGGCTACTCCATGTAAATCTGCTCCTCCAAATCTCTATAAGGAAACGTGGTCTTTACATCTAATTGGTCCAACTCCAAATCATACTATGCTACCATAGCCATCACCATTCTAATGGAGGTGTATCTAACAATAAGAGAGAACACCTTATTGTAGTCAATCCCTTTTCTCTGTAAGTACCCATTTGCTACTAATCTGGCCTTAAATCTTTCTCCTTGTTTTTCTAAAATAGTCTTTTTCTTTCTGTATACCGACTTCCACCCAATCGATTTTTTTCCCTCAAGAAGTTCCACTAACTCCCAAGTACCATTCTTGTGTAGAGACTCCATCTTTTTTACCATAGCTTCTATCCACTTATTTTTCTCCTGTCAACTAACAGCCTCTTGAAAAGTAATAGGATCACTGCTATAGGTAATAAGAGCATAAGAAACCATATCTTCAAAACCATACCTTACGTGGTGGCTTAATGGCACGTCATTGTCTACCCAAAACAATGGATTGGTGCTCCTTGTCAACTGTATCATCATCATCTTCACTCGGAAGATTAGCCTCTTCATTAAAATTGTCAAACTCAATCTATACAACCTATTTATTACTGCCACTTTCATCAATTGAATCATTGCTTTTACCCTCTTAAAAAGCCTTAAGCATAGAAGCTTCACCAATTTCACATCCTGACTGATCATCTTCTTCTTTTGTTCAAGATCCCAAAACTTAAACCCTTTAACACCATTCTTATACCCGAGAAAAATGCACTTCTTAGACTTCCGGATCAAGTTTGAATCTCTCATCACTCGACGCATGAATATAAGCAGGACACCCAAAAGTTCTCAAATTTGAATAATCAACCTTGTGGCCAGACCATACCTCTTCTGCAACTCTGTTGTTCAATGCAATCTACAGTGATCTATTTATAATATGACGAGCTATGTCAATGGCTTTTACCCAGAAACTCTTTGGAAGCCCTGCATTCAGCCTCATACGCCTTGCTCTCTCTGCAAGTGTTCTGTTCATCTTCTCAGCCACACTATTTTGTGTGGTGTCTTCTGCACTATAAAATGCCATTGAATGCCCTCTTTCTCACAAAACTTCAAAAAAATTTTATCTTTGTATTCTTTACTATTATCAGATCTCAAGTACTTGATCTTTTTTTCCGTCTGATTTTCAATTTCAGCTTTCCATAATCTGAACTTGGCAAAAGTTTTAGATTTGTGTTTCATGAAATATACCCAAACTTTCAAAGAGAAATCATCAATAAAGGTGATAAAATACTAAGCACCACCTTTAGACGATTCTCTCACTGGTCCCCACACATCTGAGTGCGCATAATCCATCACACCATAAGTAATATGTTTGGCCTTCTTGAACTATACCCTGCATTGCTTCTCGAGGACACAGAATTTGTAGAAATCTAGTTTGCATGTCTTTGCACCTTTCAGCAGATTTTTCCTTGCTAATTCCTTCATACCATGCTCCCTAATATGGCCCAGTCGCATATGCCATAACAGTGTGTCGTCTGATTCAGATTCTGCAACTGATACTCCACCTAAAACCATACTCCTTACTAGTTTGTAGACGTTTTCTGGTTACTTTTGACCCTTCATAACTACCATGGCTCCTTTTGTAACCTTCAGGACTCTACTTACTGACTTGTAACTGTAGTCGCTTGAGTCCAAAGTACCTAGAGAGATGAGATTCTTTTTCAATTCTGGTACATGCCTGACATCACCCCAACACCCTCACTACTCCATTAAAAATCTTGATTTTAATGGTTCCCTGCCCAATAACCTTGCACGTAGCGTCATTACCCATTAGAACAAAACCACAATCTACTAAATGATAAGAGTCAAACCAATCTCGGTGTGGACACATGTGATAAAAACAACCAGAATCTAATACCCACGAGTCATGTAGTTAATCAAGATTACTTACTGAAACTAACAACATATCTCCATCTCCAGAATCTAAATCATTCTGTGCAATGTTAGCAGAACTTAAACTGCCTTCGGATTTCTTCTCGTCACCTTGTTTCAACTTTGGACAATCCCTTTTGTAGTGACCCATCTGATGGCACTTGTAACATTCAAAGCTCTTAAAATTTCTACCACATGATTTAGACCTTAAATTAAACTATTTGTTAGTATTCCTTTCCTTTTTCCTTCCCCGATCAGAACCTTCTTTCACCACAAGCCCTGCTCATTGAGTACCCTCACTGTTATTCAGCTTTCGCTGATTAGAAGAAAGTAAAGCAGTTGGCACTTCATCGAGATTTAGGGTTTCTTTTCCCCACATCAATGTGGTCACAAGATGTTTATATAAAGAGGGAAGAGATACTATCAATATTAGGGCCTTGTCCTCATCTATGAATGTAACATCAATTCTCCGCAAATCACTAATAATCTGATTGAACGTGTTTTTATAGGTGACCAGATCGTACCCTCCAACATCTTCAATCCATATAGCTTCTGCTTGAGATACAATTTATTGGCGAATGATTTTGATATATACCGACTCTCTAATTTCTTCCAAACATCTGCCGAAAAACTCTTATCCATGACGTGGTACATAACCTCATCTACCAAATAAAGCCGAATCGTAGCGACGGCTCTTCCTTCGAATTCATCCCAATCTGCTTAGCTTGTTCCTTCAGGTTTCTTGCCGGTTAGTACTTTCATCATCTCCTGCTGTGTCAACATGTCCTTCACACACCTCCACCATAATGCAAAGTTTCCAGTTTTATTGAACTTTACTACATCGAATTTCGCCATTGCAGAAGTCCTAACCATATCAGCCACGGCTCTAATACCAGTTTGCAATGTGAATATGAATGAAAAAATAACAAGAAGTTAAGAAATCAACACACAGAATTTAACATGATTCGACCAGATTGCCTATGTCCATAACCGCTAAAATATTTCTCTCTTATTAACTGCAAAATCTCTTGTATGGTTACATAGTAGAAAAATACAAATATATACTAAAAAACCCGACCTTGTTAATAAGATCAAAATACCCATGCCGTACCACGGGGGGCTATGCCCCTGCACCCCCTCACGTAACAACACGTGTACCCCAGCAAAAGAGTTTCCTACACTCCACTCCGCTCCATTACATGAGTGGGCCTAACGGGTTAAGCCCGCTCAGTATACCCCGCTACATTCCGCTTTAGAAACTCCTTGTCCCTTCCTAGTTCTTCAGTTTAAATATAAATCACATATCACAACAATATATATATCTATATATATCGATATATCATGTTGTTGATGGTAAACCAAGAAAAAAAATAAAAGAATAAAAATAAAATGGATAACACGTAATAGGGTGTTTACCTCCACAGGTTACTCAAAAAGTTACCATAACAGTTAAATTTTTTTAAAACTTTTTTAACAAAAAATTTTATTATACCAAAAATATGCACATCGACATAAAATTTACTTTTATCAAAAGATACAAAAATTAAAATTCTAACTTAAATCATTTCCTCTCCCTATTTATACGTTTCCCATACCCATCTACCAGTAGTTCACAACCTCCCATCCCATTTCGCTCGCAGTTTTCCAGAAAGAAGATACATTCATGGATTCATCTTCATCAGTTTCCGAAACTTTCACCGGTCAGAACACTCCAGACAATGGTAAACAAACTCTCTCTCCGCTTATTTTCTGGGTCATGTGCACAAAACATATCATATACACGTTTCATTTCCTAGAAGTTGCTAATAATTTGAACTAATAAATGTTGTGTGTATATATATATATATATATATGTATATGTTGCAGGACCAAGTGCCCTCCAAAAACACGTTTCTTTCTTTGATCAGAACGAGGACGGTGTAGTTTATCCATGGGAAACTTTTAAAGGTTCTTTTCTTTTTGTTGTTGTCCTTCGATTTTTGTTTCAATTATTTTGCTGAAAATAAATCTTTTATTCAGTTAATCTTTTTCATGTGTTTGTATTTCTGTGAAAACCCAGAGGTGCTTATACAAACTAAATGTTCCGCTTTTTTCTTAATCAGGTCTTCGTTCTATTGGCTGCGGAATTTTCTTGTCCTTGTTCGCCTGCATTTTTATGAACGTCGCATTCAGTTGGAAAACTCGTCCTGTAATTTCCTTCCATCTATATATTTTTATATATATATAAGCATATACATAAATATAAGATATAATATATATATATATATATATGCATGCTTTGCTTTTAGTCTTTCCCATTTTCTTGTTTTGCTTTTTGACCTTTCGAACATGAATGTGGGGAGGGAAAAAAATAAAAAATAGTAAGAAAATAAAATTGCTAATTAACATTATTTTTACTAACTTAAACAATTAAAGTAAATTATACCCATCCACTCTAGGACTTGACAAGTTATATAATTTTCGTTTAGAGTGACAAAAAACTCAAAAGAACAGTTAAATTATTAAAAAATTATAAAAATCATTTACTTTTTATCTTACTAAACGAATTATGAACTCACAACACAGTATTTTATCTCGTTTTATATTACTTTTTGTCATTCCAAAGGTACTCATAATATACTCTAACCATCTCTCCTTTTAAAATTTTTGTTAAGAGATTTTCTACTATGATTTATAATAGCTAAAAATTGCATAATATCTTACTAATATCAAATATTTTACGAGAATTAATAAAAATTTTCTTAATTATGTAAGGAATCAAATTGCTATAAGTGATAAGATTTTATATGGTAAAATTTTAGTTCATACAAAATTCATCAAACATTAAATAGAGTTAATTTGTACAACTTTTAGTATTTATATCTTATGCAGGGTAATTTACTAAAAAAACTTAAAATCAGAGAAAATAAGTGTAATTTTTCAAATGTAATAAGTGCAATATAATTTTTAAAAAAATTCGCATAATAGATCGGTATAATTTAAACAAATATTTATTATTTATATATATATATATCTATTATTTTCTTTCACTTTTTATTTTCCCCAACAAATTCAATGTGAATGACGTTAAATTTTACTATCCCAGAATCTATCGTCATCTAAAACCTCAAAGAAATAATGAACATATATGTCAGTACCTAAACCCACCTCCTGATTTTTTTTTTTTTTTTTTTTTTTGATATACCGGTTTCCATTCCTCATCAATTTTTGAAACCTGTAACAAATGACCAATAACTTGTTAATCAAGTTCCATTTGAGGTGATTTTCAATTAATTATCGTTGTAAAATGTACAAGCTAGCGTGTTTGTAAATGATACAGAATTAATTTTATGTAAATTTTGAAGTCAATTAAGTGACACAATTTCACTTAATACTTGAATTTTTGAAATTTTGATTGAAAAAAAAAAAAAGCCCAAGCACCGTGGAGTTCCTAAGGTTGAATACAACTTTAGAACTTTTGGATTCTCATGGAAATCCATCCAACTATTAACATTAAAATATTTTCATTCAATCCTATAAGAATCCAAGAATTGGAAGTTAGAAGTTATATTTTTAACCTTTAGATTCTTATTAAAATTCATCTAATGGTTATGGTTAAAAAAAATTTATACATTTGATGAACTTCTACAAATAATCCAAAAATTGAAAATGCGGACTTTAGGTGGCATTTGATTTATTTTTATATTTTTTATTTTATGTATTATATATTTTAAAAATCTTAAAATAAGGAAACAGAAAATACTTGTTTTTCTTATTTTGAATTGAAAATGTTTAAATCGACTTTTTGTTATTTTTCATTTCATGTGTAAACTCATTTTTTATTTTTTAAAATAAATTTTTAAAACGCAAGTAAGCAAATACTTTTGAACTGTTTTCCTTGGTTCTAAAAATGCAAAATTAAAAATGAGCTCAAAATAGAAAATAAAAGCAAAAATAGAAAACAAAAAATAAAAAAACAAATCAAATAACACCTTAACTTCTAAAATTGTATTTCAATTTCAAGATTCCCTCAGCCGAGCACCACTATACTTATTATTCACTACTACTATCATTTACTAAGATAAATTTTCATAAGAATTCAAAAGTTAAAAATAGCACTTCCACTTCTAAATTTGTATTTCAATTACAGAAACTTCTCATCTAGGCACCACTATACTAGTTATTCACAACCCCTTTCATTTGCTACTGTTAATTTATTGCCCCCACTCAGCACCATACACTCAACCAAGCAAAATTTGTTTTATTAATATTTTTTATTTTTCAATTATTTTGTCCTTAAATAATAAATGACAAAAAGAGATAGGGTATATGATCAAATATTTTTTCTTTTATTTAATTATTATTATTATTATTATTGAAGATGAAAAATGTATAAAATAATTTTTATTTATTTATTTTTGGTACTTTGTAGGGTAAATTTCCATCTCTACTTTTTCCAATTGTGATCAAAAATATCAAGCTAGCTAAGCATAAGAGCGACACCGGTGTTTATGACTCAGGTGGAAGGTATGCGTTTTTGCTCTCTTGTGGGATTGTAGAGTCATATTAACATGGTTTAAAGGAAATGTAGTAGCTACATGACATATAATATGATATTGTTGTTTGAAATTAACGGACTCGATCCCTGCCACACTTGTTATTAGATTGGCATCATTACCTTTCAAAAAAAAAAAAGGATTGGCATCATTGATCATTACCTGCCCGTTTAATAAAATTCTTGCAAGTGTTTTTCAGTCTAAAGAACTTCTACATGATATTTACTAATTTTGTGGCATTTGGTAAAAGAATGCACAAGCCCATCTTTTGAAAGTTCCTACCTAGATTAATGACATGTCTGTTAACAGACTTTTGAATCGTACAATCACAAAATATCAAAACTTTAATTTTAATTCTTTAAATTAAAGATATTTTTTGGCCTACTTTTTTTTAGGGTAAATTATTGTTTGCATCTATGGGCTTTAATACAAATTTCATTTTGGTCATTGCATTTAAATCATCTTATTTTACCCCTCGTATTTTTAAATCGTTCAATTTTATCTCGTTTAGTCAAATTTATTGACAAGAAATGATACGTGCTCATTATGTGTGATGGATACATGATTTTTTTTGTCTAATTTTTTAACAATAATTGATATTGAATGAATAAAATGAGACAATTTAAAAGTACAATTAATAAAATAAAATAATTTATGGCATAGATACAAAGGAAAACGCCCGTAAAGTACAGGTGTAAATTACATATTATGCTTATTTTTAATTTATTATGCTTGTTTTTTGTTTTTATATTTTGCTTTATTGTGATCGTATTATTAGAATTATTATTGACTAGTGTTCATTGGGCGCCTTAGAAAATAAGAACAATTTGACTGTTTCTCAGAAGGGAAACCATATTTTGATGCTCTCTTATCTTTGACTACAACTCTCTCCTATGATTCTAGTAATGAATATTTGTTTTTATCGCATGATTTTCCTTTTGCAAGGTTTGTTCCTTCAAAGTTTGCAGAGATTTTCACCCACCATGCACGTACAAACCCATGTGCCTTAACATCAAGGGAATTGAGGGCTATGATATGGGGAAATAGGGAACCGATGGACTTCGTAGGATGGTTAGTTTATAATTTTCGTATTTAAAACTACACTTTTTAAGGTATTCCTTATAATATTTCTAATATATATATATATATATATATATTTTTAATTTGCAGGCTTACAGCCTATGTAGAGTGGAAGATATTATATCTTCTTTACAAGGACGATAGCGGATTACTACAGAGAGAGACGATTGAAGCTGTTTATGATGGGAGCTTGTTTGAAGAGCTGGCAAAGAAAAAGGATTCAGCTGCTAAGCAGATGTCTGCTTACCAAAACTAATAATATATAAATCAATTGACTCTATTGTTGTCAATGGTTTCTGCGAAACAAATTAAGAAAAAAGACTTGATTAATTTCTTTTAACTTTTTTCCATGCAGTATGAAAACCGTGTAAAAAATAAATAAAATTAAAAAAAAAAAAAAAGCAAATGACGAGGACACTAAAAGGAAGGATGCTCTCGTTGCAGAGAGAGAGAGATATATATATATATATATAGATACTATTGTATTTGCTGTATAATGGTAGCTGAAGCAATGTCTGTGAGAAAATGTACTTGGTATGAATCATGGTATTTCTTGTATTAAAATACCTGTTTCATCGCCTTTGCGTTAAATATTACTTAAATTGTGTACAACTTTCAACTTTCGCCATTCCTATATTAGAAAATATTTAATATAATGATGATTACACGTCATCATACTCTATGTAGTGCAACAAAGTAATTACTAAAGGCATGGTTTATATTAAATCCTAATTATCAAGATGGTAGGATTTCAAGTTTCAAACTTCTAAATTTTCTTGCTTGTTAGGCTTATGTTTTTTTAATTTAGTTTGAAAAATTGCATGCCAAAAGTCTAGAACAGTTTTAGTTATTAGTAGAATGTGTAGTTTTTTTGTACAATGGAGTCTTGGCGATCAAATGGTTCCTCGGTTTATGGAAAATAACTTTGATTTGTTCTTGTCTGGGTATTCTTTGAAAACTATTCAAACAGTGTAGGTTCTAATTATATGTATGGAACTGTTTGAAGATTGTTTGAATTGTTGAGACATATTTTGGATTTATATTGCTAATTTTGTCTTTCTTATTTTGGGGGTTCTATATATATAAGAATACATTGAAAATTATATATATGGATCTCTGGAGAAAATAGAAAAACCTATAAAGAGAATATTTTTGAGAGGGACTTGAAAATTTAAACTTGAAGATTCATTTTGTGCATGGACGATTATTCAAGAAGATCCAATCAACCCTAGAATATTTATCTTATGATGTATATGAATACCTCTAGCTTCTAAGAGCTGTTGTTCAACACTTTAGGTAGAGTCTAGTCGTGCTGAAGAATGGACTCAATCCGTTGGTCTGGTGCGTCACGAGTTCTAACAAGAAAGAAAGATATAGTTTCGGTTGGGATCGACTTTTTTTTATATAAACTCTTGTAACTTTTTTAATATAATGAATTAATTTTTGGATTAGTTATTTTATAAACTTGAGATTTTGTTCTATTGGAATTTTCGTCATTATATCCATACCTTATTTTCTTTTTTTTTTTTTTTTTTTTTTTGTTAGTTTTTCATGAGTCATTTCGCTCTCGAGAATGTGATTTTTGAATCAATTCAATTAATGTATTTAGTTTTTCAATTGGTATTAGAAAAAGTTACTTGATTATTTTTTTAAGAATTCTTTTAAATCAGTGAGATCTGTAGGCTTTTGTTTTTTTAATTATGGAGATTTCTGGGGATGGTGGATCTTCTGTTAGACCACCCTTGTTTGATGGAACAATCTATCCATACTAGAAAGTCCAGGTTAGAGCCCATCTTCAATACATTAATAATAGAATTTGGGACTCTATTGAATTTGGTTAGGTGCATCTTGGTACGGTCTCTAATAATAAGATCACCACCACACTAAAACCTGTCTCTAAGTGGAATAAATATGAACTCGAGTATAGTAAGTAGAATAGGAAAACAATAAACTCTATATTCAATTCTGTAATAACGGACGAATTTAGAAGAATTTTCAACTAAGTTATTGCCAAAGGTGCTTGGGACATAAGTGACTCATAAAGGCACAAACACCATTAAAAAAATCTGGATTACCAAGGCTGAAAAGTGCTTTCGAGACATTAAAAATGGAAAATGATGCATGCATTAGCCAATTTTATGCTATGTACGCTTAATGATAATTAATGTTGATACTCACTTCAATCTAGGTGTTAACATTTTAAATTCTGAAATTGTAATAATCTGAAATTTTTTTCCTTAATTAAATTATTTAAGTGTGGTAGTGATATTTATTATAGTAAAAATCTAGAAAATTGAGCATTTGAAAATTTTTGGAATGATAAAAAATTAGTTGAAAAATTTTTCGGATTAAATTTCACCCTATGTGGGAGTTTAATGTAGAATTTCTAAAATTTTTATCCAAACACTTCTTAGCCCAATTACTTATTTGGTTCAAACCAAGACCATTAACCCATGGATCAACCCTTTTCTTTGACTCACCTCAACTCATTTCAACTCACTTTATCACTCAATGAATTGACTCATGAATAGTTGCTCTAAATTATTTCCCGACAACTTCATTTCCATCTTCCATACACTCTCACCATCTTTCAAAATTATTTGACTAATTGGACAAAGAGAAGACCCACATTGATGACCTTAAAGCATCTTTTTCAAATTATTTAGCAAACAAGATTTAAAGCATTTTGTTTGAAAGCTAGCATGATTTAAAGCATTTGGTTAAATTGTCAAAAAGCTAGCATGATTGTTTAAATTTGTCAAAAAGTTAGCTTGATTCCCGGATCATGCCACCTCCATACATCTTCCCCAATGCTTTTCTTAAATGATATGGTTAGATAGTCAAAAAGTAAGCATGATTCTTGGATCATGCTACCAATTGTATAGGCATGATCTTACCTTAGTTGAATTTTTCTCCACCAATAATTTTCTCTACACTCCCTATAAATTGTGTGTCTTCAAAGAGAAGAAATAGGAGAGAAATAATAATAAATTATTAATTAGTGAGGCTGAAGATTTGGTGTTGCTTGGAGGAAGAAGAAAGGCTTGAAATTTTCCAATTTGGGTGGTGTTCAAAGCTAACTCATTTTTCCTTCTCAGACTTGGTCATTAATATCTTCATTGAGGTAGGATGATGAATCTCCTAAAATATATTTGATGCATTTTCTGGTTTGAAGTATGAAACTTGATTGTGATAAAAATAAATACCCGTATATTGGGGGTAGGGAAGCCAAAATTTTGACTGCAGTAACTCAGTATGCTGACAGCTCTCTATTTGTAACTTCTTATGTGCTTCTAACACCTAAAATGGTGGAATTAGGCTTTGGCTAAAACATAAAAGTTGTAGCCCTTTCAGTTTTATTTTCAACCCAAAAAGAATTGCATCAATCCGAATTGTGAGTCAAAAGTTATGCCCAAAATACTGAGCACGTGTAAAACTGTATTTTCTGAACAAACTGAATTCAAAGCTATTTTTGTACCTTTAGACCTTAAAATTTTAAAAAGTGTAAAACATAAAAGTTGTAGGTCTTGAAGTCTAGTTTCTACAGATATAAAGTTTATAGATATTGGAGTCTTGCTCTATTTTATATGAATTTTCTTTCAAGCTGCTATTCTGCTTAGTTTTAATTGATGCTTGTTTGGATTTGTTTAGAATATTATGTTTAAAGATTTATTTAAATTTCTAATTTCTTTCTGTTAGTTATTGTCATGTTAATAATTTCTATTGATATGAAATTATTTTAAACTAGATATTATGAATTATTTGACACTCTAATATTGATGATAATTGACTTAGATAATCAGTTTCATCATGGATAGTTGGATGACTTATTCAAACTAAAATGCTAGTATTTGATAAAATGCCCAAGAGAAACAATGGACTTGTTCTTTTCTCATTTGGTCTTTCTTAAATGAATTTGATTTATTTTTGGCATTGTTTTGTCAACCTAGCAAGTTATATAATTATATTTTTATGATTAAGTGAATTTAATAAAACTCATTTAATACCTTCCTAAACATTGGGATAATTCTGTGGACATTTGTGGATATCTTGAAGCCAAAAACCTATGATAAGGGTTTGGTTATAAATAAGATGATGATTGGAAATTTATTTAAATTATTTTTGAATAAAATAAAACTTATCAATTTTGCTAAAAATTAAATATAAGTCCAAGAGCTATTTATTATCTTTATATTCCATAAAATAATAAAATAAAAGGTAAAAGAAGCAAAAACCGAGATTTGCAGCCAATGAGGTTCGAACTTGCGACTTTAAATCACAATTAGGGTCGCCCACCCACTAAGCTACCAACCTCGGCCTAATTAATATACAATTAGAAATAATTTTATTCTTATCAAATTTAGTATGGTAAACTTGTCAAAACAATTAACTAAAATACTAATTTGTATTCTAAATTTTTTTTTTTACTTGCTAATTGTTAATTTACATATAGTGCCTACCTTTGTGATAATGATATTAATGACTGTGTTAAATCTTTGATTTATTGAGAATTACTATTAAAGTATGGATATAGATAAAGTGCTTAAAAATATATTGCATGTGACTAAATAATCTCACTTTTGATTCATCACCCGGGAACATTGCTGGTTGTTATTAAAAATGTCTTATTTCCATACAAGGTACCCTTGGAATGAAAAAGGGTGAGAAGAAATTAAGGCACTTGGTGCTAAAGCTATTTTTTGCAATGGGGTGATGGATGGGTAGAAATGGCCTTTTAGATGAAGATGGGAACATGCATTTTATTTGGGAGATGCTCCCTTCTGACTTGGCCAGTCAGGTAGCCGGTCGCGACGGCTAGGTTTTTGGTATGTGACACCGTCGGTATGCATTGGATGCTAAGCCCGTAAAGTCACTGGTTCCCAAGGCTGGGGGTAGAGGAGGATAGGAGTATGATTATCTTAGGAGGATTTAGATTAAACTCCTTTACAAAATTTTACTGTGACCAGCAACCTCTCTTGTTATGTATGAATGATGTGTTGAAATTATTTAATTATATTTAATTCCTCTCGATTAATATTTTATAAAAAATATATATATATATATATGTATGAAACCTGTATCGCTACGGGATTTGATCCCGAGACCTTGAAGATCTAAATCTGAGATCCCTACCACTGCGACACAGACTTCATTGTGGTATACACATCAGTATTTAATTATTTTACATGTAAGTAAAATAGTAGTTATGGTGACGATTTCATCGAACCGTTGTAAGTATAATTTACATTATTCAGTTGAGATCTATTGAATTAATTGTTGCATAAATAGTATGCCACCTAAACACATTCACTTAATACAGTGTAGTATTACAACCACTGCATATAGGCACCTAGGAGATTCTGATTACTGGGCTTTAGTAGCTCACCCCTTGTGGGAATATTTTTTTCAGGATATTAAGCATAGGGATACAGAAGATGAGCTGGAAAGAGATTAATTTCTCTTAAATATTCCATCAGAAGAGTTATCTATTTTTTTCTTCTTTCCTGCACAGAGCTGGAGGACTTTATTTTTGGTCTGTAATAATTGTTAGATGATTGTAACTATTAAGCATAGACCTGATTTGCTTTTATTTGGTATGTAATGTTAATCGCGTGGTTGGGACACTTAGATGGCTCTGTAATATTTTTCTCCATCTTTATTTTGTGCCTTATAGTTGAAATCCCATCAAATGGTTCAGTCCAATGACTTATAAATATTGTTTGGGATAAACAAGGGATTTTTAATATCTTAAATTTTTGCGGGTCAACCCCAATTTGGAGAAAAATTCTGGGGTGTGACAGCGTGTTATTATCATCTTATTTTTATACCTAACAAATAAATCTCAAGTCACCCCTGGGCATTCGGTTATGAAAATCCGGGGCGTGACAGAAATAGTGAGTAAAATACTAAAATCTCTTTCTGAGAGTTTTCAATCAAAAGTCACTGTAATTGCAGAGGTCAAGGATTGAATCCATGAAAGTGAAATAATTGGTCGGTAATCTTCAGATTTTTCAGTCTAATTTTTGTCCCTCTGGAAAAAAGTATTATATTCCTTTGAAAACTACTAAAGAGGAACATGATCATAAGTTAAAAGATGATATGGAAGGACTTGTGTTGCTCGCAAAGACATTCAAGAAAATTTTAAACATTAAAAAATTTGGTTTCAATAAAACTAAAAATATGAAATTTGAAAAGAAGAAACCAGATCAAAATTTTGGGAAGAGAAATTTTGAGAATAAAATTGAGAATAACAATAAACTCATGAGGGATTTTCAATGCTTTCAATGTTAGCTAGGGCTTTGGTCACTTAGCATAGGAATGTCCAACAAGGAAGAACAAGAAAAGCAAAGTCCTTAAAGTGACATGAGATGATAGTAAGGAAGAGACCTCATGTGATTCAGAGTCAACCAAAGCAAGAAAATTTCACTACATTTGCAGCTTCTCTCAAAGCTACCTCCAGTAAAAACTGCGTAAAACTGAGTACAATGGGCATACATTAAGACACTGATGGAGAGGAGCTAGATCTAGTGAAAACATACAACAAGTTTTATAAGTAATACTTGAATCTCAAAAAGAGAAAAGGAAACTCTCAGTGAAAGTGATGGAATGAGATAAGGAGAAAGTTAAATTGTAAATGGAAATAGAAGAAATGGTTAAAACCACTGAAATGGATGTGATGGAAATTGTACTGCTTACAAAGTTTGTAAGGTTTTTTAGTGGCAAATCCATACAAAATCTTAAATTAAATATGACAGATTTGAATATTTCCTAAATTGAAGAGATGAGAAGACTTGTATATTTCCTAAATTGAAGATTTTTCAAATGGGTAAGTTTCTAAAAGAGTATAACCATAATATTGTAATCCAAGTCTAACTAAGAATGAAGAAAAAGACTGCACAGATTAGGAAACACAGGCAAAAATTCAGTATATCTCGCAAGTAGCACGTAGGGAGCGCGCGGCTACGCCACTTGAGTGCTAGGAGCCCATAGGATGCTCACAAGTTCGACTTTTTGGCAGTAGACCCTGCAGGGAACGCACAGGGAAACCAATAATTCAAGCAAATCATTTTATGAAAGATTTTGTTTCCGCTCAGGAAATCTGTTCCATTTAGCAAATTTGTTTTTAGAAAATTTGTTTATATATTTAAGTCCTAATTGGAATAAGATTTTGTAAGTCTATATATATGTACCCAAGTTTAATGTACAAATAACAATTTGAAGGGGCATATTATAGAGTCTTATAAGAAAGAGAATTTTTTTTTGTGAGCTTATAAGTCTCTCTCTTATTTTTTTATTCTTTGTTAAGTCTGTTTACTTTTTAAGGAGTTAGAAAGTTTGTTTCCACTTGGCCTAGGTGTATCGAGGATTCAAGCAAGTGCTTGAAAGAAGTCGTTCAAGGAGTTGAAGAGATTTCGAGTGGATACTTGTAACCTAATTATAGAGTGGAAGTTTGGGTGGTCTTTGAAATCGGACCCAGAGTTTTACCTTTACTAATTGGTGAAGTTTTCTTCGTTACCAATCTTATGTTCATTATTTTTGTGATTAGTTAATTGATTTGGATGATTCAAAAATTTTCAATCAATATCAGAGCGAGTCACTCTATGTTCTTGAGTGAGATCTTCAATTCGAATCAATGGATCCACCACGTGAAAAAGGCTCTAGTTCACGAGTACTATGGTTCAATGGTACTAATTATTCGTATTGGAAGATATGGATGCAAGCTCACCTATTGTCCATACATTATAAAGTTTGGTTGGCTATTATTTAAGGATGAACTGAACCTACACGTGAAGTTGAGGGCAAGACCATTTCAAAGCCAATTGAATCTTGCACCAAGTCAGAACAAGATGGTTCCGAATGGAGTTTCAAAGTGTTGAACAACATATTTGCTACATTCTGTTCAAATGAGTTCTGCAGAATCTCAAGTTGTCTCAGCACAAAGGAAGCTTGACTTATTCTTCAAAATACACATGAAGAAAACCTACAAGTGAAAAATCTAAACTTCAAAAACTTACATCAGAATTTGAAGCTATCAAGATGAATAGTGATGAGGTGTCTGATGATTTCTATGTTCGTCTAAGTCATATTATGAATTCTTGCCACAACCTTAGAGAACCTATTCCTAATTTCAAAGTGGTATGTAAAATTTTACGCTCTCTTCCTCAATCTTTTGATGCTAAAGTTACTACAACTGAAGAAGTTAGGGATGTTCATGAGATGAAGATTGAAGACTTGGTAGGATCTCTTCAAACTTACGAAGAAAAAACATTCTCAAATCAAAAAAAGTCTCTAAGGGAATTGCGCTTAAAACTGTGCAAGGAAGAAAAAAAAGATTCTGACGATAAAAAAATTCAATGATGAAGAAGTGATTTTGCTGGCAAAGAGATTTAGAAAAATTCTCAACAAAGCAAAGAAAAACAACAAAACCTCAACATCAGATTCAAAGTCACAAGGGAAGGAGAAGAAAATCAAAAAGGGTGACAAAAATCATTAAAGCAACCCCAAGAAATTCAGTGCTTTGAATGTCAGGGTTTTGGACACATCGCCCAGGAGTGCGTAAATAGAAAGAAGAAAAAGCAAGTTAAAGTGATAAACAACACTCTTGATGATGATTCTGACACCGATGGATCTTCCTCCTCTACTTTTGAAGATGAAGGTAATTTTATTGCTTTTGTAGCTTCTCACAATTCTTCTGCAGGGATAAAGCTTGAAACCCTAAGTGACATCGAGTCTGAAAATGAAGAATCTGTAGATGAATTCCAAGGTGACGTTGCAAAAGCCTACACCCAACTTTGTGAAAAATACTGTGCTTTAAAGGAGAGCAACAATACACTTGTGCAACAAGCCAACACGATGAACAAAGAGAAATATGCCCTAAGAATTTAAAACGAAGAACTCTCAGGTATGTTATCTACTTTAGAGACTGATAAACAATCACAGCGTAAACTTGCAGAAAAATGAAAAACAAAGTTAGAAAAGAAAGAAAAAGAAATTAAAGACCTTTTGGAGAAAATCATGAAACTTCAAGCAAAAGTGAAGACAGATGAAAACATTCTTGATAAGATAAATACTAGCTTCAACATCCTAGATGAAATTTGGAGTAAAGAAAAACACCATGAAGAAGTCTGGATTAGGCTACAAAGGTAAAAAGAATGTTCCAGCAGCACCTCCACAAATTCCTATGACTCCAAAAGCTAAAATTTCATATGCTGCAAATCCCCCAAAGAGGAGTGCTCCAAAATTTAAATCACAATCATTTCCTCCTCCAAAAGTGAAAGGTACACACTTTTCTAAGCCCCAATCTTTTGTACCTACACCTCATCATTGTGGTATTCAGGGTCACATTTGACCAAATTGTCAACTTTATGGTTTACTTTTAAATTATGTTAAAAAATTTTCAAAAATTTGAAACCATAAAGTACCTATGACAAATAGATTTCAAACTTTCACTAATTCTTAGAAAAATCTTTTGTAAAGTCAAATTATGAAAATTTTCAAAAATTAAATATCTCAAAATTTTTTGAAAGGTGTAAGAAAAATAAAAATTTTGGCAAGACTATTTTTCCAAAAACTAAGGTAATTTGGGTTCAAAAATCTGATCTTTTTAACAAACCCTCTGACAACTTCCACTTTGAATCTCTTAAGAAGTCCTTAGGTATTTTTACACATTCCTAATTTTTCAAAAATAAAAGGGACAGGAGTTCATTATTTGCTTTGAAGATATTTTATAACTTCTATTTCCTTATATGTGCGTCAATCATTCAGTCAAATAAATTTGTTATGAATTAAAAATTTGTATTTCCATCTAAATTAAAAGGAAGTGTTTTGGTAAACTTTGTCATAATTTTGATGTGCTTCTTTTAAACACTTGATTGGTTTTGCATATATCTTTTCCTCTGTAGATCTTAAATTACTATTTGATGCATTTAAAAAATGTTGAAGAGCAATAAAAAAATATATATATATATATATCCTATTTTGAAAAAGGCTACTGGTGGGACCAGTGAGAAACCCCTTAATGACTCGTTACTTGTAAGGGAAAAGCTACTTACCTATAAACGTGTGAAAGCCGTCAGGATCTCGAAAAGGATATACATGAAGATTTGCGGCAGGACAAAAAAAATTGTGGCTGTATAAAAAATTTTGAAAAAAAATAAACAAAGGAAAAATGGTGGCTATATGAAAAAAAAAAAAAAAAAATTTGCAGCGGAGAAAAAAAATTTTGCTCTCAATTCATTTGGTACATCAAATGTAATATCTTGATCTAGTGATTATTTGAGGGGGAGCCTATATGTTTCACTAGTCACAATCTCACACGCGCACAAACATTTTCTTTCGATTTTATGGCTTAATTCATCTCATAATGTAGACTTGAAGATTTATTTGGAAAGACAAATTTTTGTTCCTTTAAATTTATAAAGATTGAATGATTGATTTACATATTTGGACATAGGTGAAGTGAAATTTCTTTAACCTCTTTCATGAACTTTCCTATCTATTTTTTTTAGTTTAAATTTTTGTTGTGCACAAAATTGGTCTTATAAAAATTTTATAGATAGGTTCACATGGAAGGCGTTGGATATTTTTGATCCATTTTTTTTTCTTTATTATTTTGAGAGCTTGTCAATTTATGCCAACAAAGGGGAAGTAGAAAATTTCAAATTCTGTGATTTTATTTTAATATTTTGTGGTCATGTGATCATGGAACTTGAATTTGGAAATTGAACTTGAATGTTGTTTTAAAATTTAACTCTTCCCATATGAAGCATTGATGTTTTTGTTCAAGTGTTGCAGATTTTGTTTTGAAATTTAATTTAAATTTTGATATGGAATTGCCAAGAGAGAGTTTGTAAGGTTTTTAAGTGGCATGATGCCTTGATGTGTTTGTTTAAGCGTTATAGATTTTATTTTGAAATTTAATTTAAATTTTGATATGGAATTACCAAGGGAGAGATTGTAAGGTTTTTTAGTGGCAAATTCATGTAAAATCTTAAATTAAATATGATAGATTTGAATATTTCCTAAAATGAAGAGAGGAGAAGATTTGCACATTTCCTAAACTAAAGATTTTTTAAATGGGTAAGTTTTTAAAAGAGAACAACCACAATATTACAATCCAAGTCTAACTAGAGATGAAGAGGAGGACTGTACAGATTAGGAAGCACACACACAAAAATCCAGTATACCATGCAAGCAGCATGCAGGGAGCACATGGCTACGCCACATGGACGCTAGGAGCCCGTAGGATGTGCGCAGGTTCAACCTTTTGGCAATAAACCCCGCAGAGAAAACGATGGTTCGAGCAAATCATTTTATGGAAGATTTTGTTTTCGTTTGGGAAATCTGTTCCATTTAGCAAATTTGTTTTTAGAAAATTTGTTTATATATTTGAGTCATAATTGGAATAGGATTTTGTAAGTTTATATATCTGTACCCACACCTAATGTACAAATAACAATTTGAAATGGCGTATTATAAAGTCTTGTAAGAGAGAGAATTTTTCCTTGTGAACTTATAAGTCTTTTTCTTATTTTCTTTATTCTTTGTTGAATCTGTTCGCTTTCTAAGGAGTTAGAAAGTTTGTTTCCACTTGATCTAGGTGTGTCAAAAATTCAAGCAAGTACTTGAAAGAAGTCGTGCAAGTAGTCGTAGAGATTTTGTGTGGGTACTTGTAATCTAATTATATAATGGAAGTTTGGATAGTCTCCGAAATCAAACTCGGAATTTTACTTTTACTAGTTGATGAAGAGCTTTTTCATTACCAATCTTGTGTTCATTATTTTTGTGATTGGTTGATTGATTTGGGTGATTTGAAAATTTTCAAAATTTAAGAAAAGAAGAAATCTAAAAATGAGAGAAGAAGAGTCGAAGAATGAACTTAAAGCTAAAATCTCCTCTATCGAAGTTGAACTAAAAAATGCTAAAATTTCCTTCTCCAAGTTTGATGCAAGTTTAAGGCGATTCATTGAAATTTGGGAAGCACAAAGGTTCACCCAGGGCACATTCGAGTTAGGCTATTATGGTAGCTCAAAGATGAAAAGTGATCTTAATCTTGCTCCATCGTCTTCAAAATTGTTTGTCCCTTTTTCTTCCGGTCCTTAAAAGGTGAACCTGAAGCAAACAAAAAAGGCAAATTCCTGAGAAACTTAAAGGATTAAATTGTATAGAAATTGTTAATTAAAAGATTCTCAGTATAATTCACACTATTTGAGTAATTATGATATATTACTAGGCGTTACTTATTATTGGTGGAAGTTTACAAAATAATTATTAATAATTTAATTAATTGTTCTCATTAGAAGAAAAAGAAATTAGAATGTGCTCTAATTTAAATTAATTAGTAAGAGTTTCAATTAAAATATTAAATAAAATTTTTTTATTTAATATTTAATTGCTATCACCAAAATTAGTAACCAATCTAATGGTCTAATGGTTATACACCAAGGATAATGTGTAAATTCAAGAATAAAGAGAGTTAATTAGCAATTAATAGCTATCTAAAACCTAATCCCACTAGGATATATAAGGCGTAGCCCACGCTACATATTTAATATATATATAATTGTAGATAGCACTATAATAGTATATATACCTCCTTTTATTTCCTCTAAAAGAAAAGAATAGGTGGTTATATAATCCAGACTATATACTTAATATATAATTGTAGTTAGCATTACAACAGTATATAAATCTCCTTTTATTTTTTTAGAGAGGGAGAAAATCTTAAGTTCAAGGTCTATCATGTAAGGCCCCTGCAGGTGTAGCACGGTTGGTACTCGGACAGCAGATTGTACTTAAGGATGTAAGTTCGAGTCCTGGCAGCCGCAGTGTGGGAGTTTCACCCTCTTGTGGGGGTGGCTCCTTGTGGGCACCAGACACTGATCTTCCTGTCTAGGAGGCCGCCGTGTACCGCGATTTATCTCCTCCACCATTCTTTTGGGGTCGGGGGGTGAGAGCCCTGGGGACGAGGGTATCGCTTTTGCACCCAAGGTCTACCATGTGAGACTACTGTTAAAGACTGGGTAATTGTGCGGTTAATGTGAATTTAGTTCAAGAAAATCAAATGTTTTGAAAATTATACTATATGAGTAAAATGATCATTACTCATCCTTTGTAGGTTTAGATTTTTATTTTGTATTTATCATATAACTGATTTTGAGAGAAAATTGGATTACAATACATATATATATATATATATATAATTTTTTTATATAAATTTCGCTGCGAATTGCCATCGATTCCATCATGGTAGACTCACATGCCAATATTTATATGTCTCAAGGGTGGCAATGATCGGATGCTGGGAATGGAACACCTAAAAACTAACAATTGTTGAACGCTGCGTTTGATTAAACACACTTGGGATATAAAGAAGATTATTTTATAAAATAAAGTTATAATCTTACTGATATACTGTCTTAGTTATTCGTTTTATTGCTATTATCTTGCTTTGTTCACTTGTGCTGTTAATTATATTATAATTTCATTAATTACTACGTATGTGTCACGTCATTTAGTCACGATTACTGCATTTAATCACTAACACAATTTAATATTATATCCACTGCATATAGACATTCTAAAACATTTAGGACTTGTTTGGTTGGTCAAATTTTGGTCAAAAAGTACAATAAAAATAGAAAGATGTGATATAAAAGTGATAAGTGTTAAAATTTTATTGAAAGAAAGTACAAAAAGTATTTAAAATTTAGTAACTTTTAGTAAAATTTGGTAGGCCAAACGACCCCTTAATTACCTAATTTTAGTAACTTGCTAAATAAAATTTCAAGTTTTCTTCCCGTGGCGGCAAATGAACCACACAAATTACCTCAGGAGGACTGCAGGCTTACTTTTTGTACTTATCAAATTACTTTTTGTAAAATGTTATATTTAATTACCTGAATTTTATTCTGTAAGAAGAATATTATATTTGTAATTAAATTGTGATTGTGGGATATACTTAGCAATGACTCTAAAATTCCATCATTCTAATTTATTTATTATAATCCGAACTGTGATTGACTTAACGATTGGCAAAGGAATTATTTCATTTTAATTAAACCTTGCATTTTATATATACTAGGTTTACCCCCTTAAAATCGCGGGCATGACAAAAATGCACAAGAGGATAGCCTTTGTATTCTTCTGGGGTCGGAGAGAAACCCGCAGCCGCTACCCATAAGTGCGCACTGAGTGAAACCCGTCCCGTGGCCCTAACCGGCAAAGAACCACGAGGAAGTAAACCAGTCTATGTAAGCCCTGACTGACCGGTTCAATCGAGAAGGCTGTTAGATGGTCCTCCATAATTAGAGGAATGACTGCTCCCAAAATGAGTCGAACCCAGGACCTATTGCTCCCAGTCCCTTCAGCCCGCCATCCGAATCAACTCGACTACCCTTTTTGGAACGGATAGCCCTTGTATTCTTTTTAGTCATTTTATTTGCACAAGTCTAATCTGATAGTTATGAAATTAAGAAAACAAAAAAAGAAAAATTAAAACCAAAACTTCTCCGCTTTTTGCTCTCTTTCAACTTTTTTTTTTTTATTTTTTTTCTCCCTCCCCCTTTTTCTCGATCTTTCTTACGAGCTTTCATTTTTTCATGGCAATAAAAAATTATTTTTATTTATTTTTACCAATTTAGCAATTTTTTCATCTATTACATAATAAAATTAAAATTTTCTTGTACATAAATAAAAGATAAATAAATTTTTAAAACAATTATTTCTTTTGTATTTATTTTACTAGTTTATAATAAAGATAAAATAACTTTTTTCCGGCACAAAGAATAATTATATTTGTTCTTTTTTGTCTTACTAATTTATTTTCTTAACCAGAAAGTAATTCTATTTGTTAAGGTTGCTTGCGCAATAAAAGAACCAACTAATTTTTAATATTTAAAATAAATTTTTCTTTATCAAAAAACAATAAAAGGATAATTGGTGGATCCTCTAAAGTTAATTTTTACATTTATAAATAAAATATGTTCTCTATTCTTAAACCTCACTAATTTTTATTTGTGTTTATATTTATATTTAATTACTTGTGTGGTTTGTTTAAAATTCCAATTTAATAATTTATATAATAGTAGTGTGAGAATTTTTATTTCCGAGGAGAATAACAACTGATCATGAATAATTTCTAATCAACAACTTTCAAAAGTAAGTTAAAATAATATATATATATATATATATATACACGTGTGTGTGTCCGCGCGCGTGTGTGTTATAATAAAATATTGATATATGCATTGCAATTTAGGGCGGGTTAAATCATATATGGGATTGATCATTTCTATCCTTATTTATTTATTTTTTTTATTGACTGAAATAAATAAGTGCATCACTTAATCATTACTTACAAGGTGAGACGATAGTGAAATACGTTAGCATTTCGTTAGAAAATATTTTTTTTAAATTAATTTAATTTTAAAATAAAAAATTAATTTGATTTTATAAATAAAATTTTATATTTGAAACATATATTTAAATTTAAGAATTGATTTGATTTGATTTAAAAGAAATATTAAATTTGATCATGTTAATAACAAATAGAAGATACAGTAAACATAATTTATGAGAATAAATTTATTAATTTACTTGATAATTTAAGAAAATAATAAATTTTCATTAAATTTTATTATTTTGAGTTAATTTTAAATAATATAAAAATTTTAAAATTTTAATTATGGTATGGAATAAAATTTCATTCACATCCTTAGTTACATGATTGCTGTACTTAAAATTTCAGGTGGCAAGGAAGTTTCCATGCCAAAAAGTGACCAAAATCATGTGTATTTATGTCACTCCCATCAGAGTCCTCTGAAGCCAAAATCATTATATCAATGCTAACACCTCTCTCTCAGTGGATTCTTTTCAACAAAAGCATTATATCAAGTTTTACAAACTCCTATCCCGTTCAACGAATCCCTCTTTCATCCTTTGGAACTATTTTTGAGTTGGATTGAATATATATGTATACTATATATATATATATTGTTTAGTTTACTCTGACTTATTTTGTAAATATACCTCTAATTGTATTATTCATTCCGTATATTTAAGTATAAATAATAAAATTCATTCAACATGTTACTTTTAAGAAATAATAATAACGTATATTGAATTCTATTTAAAAAAATATTTTGTATCGAAATAAGAAGATACTTGTTAAAGTTCAAAGATTATTTAGATCATATGTTAGTTTCTTTTTATTAATTGATATTGGTCAAGTAGATGTATGTTATATAATAAACAGTTTAACAGTATGTTAGATGGTATTTAATTTACTTAAAAAAAAAATTTAATTAGTGTAAAAGTGTGACATAATAAAATTTAATCGAAAAAAATAGTAAAAAATAATTATTTTTTTTTTACTTTTTAGAAATCCAAACACCAACTTAATTACATTAATAGGGCTTGCGTATTTGTTGAACACTACTTAAAAAATAACTCAATTAGTAACTTTTTAAATCAAACTGTTGGTAAGTTAGTATGTGTGTACATATATATATATATATATATATATTGTTAATCATACCAAGAGTAGAAATCAAATAATGTGTTCATTCAGCTCGTTGCTGATGGGATTAGTTGGGGGAGGCTTTCCAACTACAACAATGAGCTTCTTCTTCGTTTTTTTTTTTATTTTTTTATTTTAGACTATACATAACATTCAATTTTCATTAATTAAGCGGTATTTTAACTAATATAAATATATGTATAAAATAATTAAAATTTACAGTAATGAACGAATTAAAATGGAATAGAAACTATCTAATCGATCAATACAAATTAAAACCAAATTGCAAGAGTAACTACATTTTCTAAAACCATATGTATATAGTGGGTGAGAAACATTCTCATTAAATAAAGAGTTGAATTAGAATGTTAAATTATTTAATTATAATATTAACCTTTTTTCAATTATTTTAGATGATAATTTCTAGAAATTTATACGAATAAAAGATTTAATTGGATTAAAATAAACAAAATACTAATAACACAATAAAATGCATCACTTTTGTAACTTTACACATTTTTAAAATAAAATGTAGTATGGATTTTCATGTATACCTTAGAGATCAAAATCAATTGGGACATTTTATTTTTAAATGTATACTTGTGATAACGTTATACAAAAATAAATATGCAGATTTTTTACTAAAGGAACAACTGAAAATAATATTTGAGTATATAAATTATAAAAAAAATTATAATCTTATGTACCTCCATTTCAAGTATTATTTACATTAAAGCCATATTTAGTACATGGGAATGGAATAGAATGGAATGAAATAAGAGGTAGAAATGAAATAGAGGTGGGAATATGTTCATTCCATTCCTTTGTCTAATTGCCAACATGAAAATAATGGGAATAGAATAAACATTCAAATTTTCATAATTTGATTATATATTTTAAACATAATGAAATATAATAAAAACTACTAACATTAGTTTTTTAAAAACTATAAAAATAAAATTTATTTTCAGAGCACGAATTTGAGTGAAAAAAAGGCCAAGGGTAAAATGGTCATATTATAATTCAAGTTTGAATTTGGCCAAAATTTTCTTAACTAGTGAGAAATATGTCAATAAATATTTTTTAGTCTTTTGAAATGCCTAAAATACAAATTTAGCCCAAAAACGGACCCATAGGCAAAATAGTTATTTTATAGTCTGAATTAATACTAGACTGAAATTTGTTTAATTATTAAGAAATATGTCAAGACTATTTTTTTAACCATTTAGATAGTTTAGAATACGAATTTGGACAAAAAATAGCCCAAGAGTAAAATCGTCACAATTTAAGTTCAAATTGAGATGAAATTTTATTAATTACTAAGAAACTCACCAATAAATATTTTTTAACCTTTTAAGAAGCCCAAAATGAAAATTTGGCAAAAAAATGAACCTAGGGTAAAAAGATCATTTTACAGCTCGAGTTTAGATCAGAACAAAATTTGCTTAATTATTAAGTAATGTGAAAAAATATTTTTATTAGACTTTCGGAAACCTAAAATATGAATTCAAAAAAAAAGAAAAAAAAAAAAGAAGGACTTGGACATAAAATAGCCATTTTATAATTCGGGTTCAGATCTAATTCGAAAATAATGTTAAAGGATAATGTGGTCATTTTACAATCTAAGAGAGTAATTAAAGAAATTTTTTTATTATAAAGTACTTACTTGTTTTCTATTTTTAAATTTTTCAATTTTTGGATCAACTTTTGATTATAATGAAATGATTATTCTACCACTCAAATTGTGTAATGCTTCTTTTCGCTTAACGTGGGAATGGTTATTCTAATGAAACACCATTCCAACTTTTTTTTTTTTTTTGATAAGAAATATAAGGATATATATTAAAGTGAAAATGAATATCTTCCGTACCAGATGGTTTACTCTCGCAGGAATGGTCGCTGCCGCTGCCCCACTCCTAATATGATAGCTTTGGGAGGGTTCAGGTTTAACAATTGAAAAACGTGAAGGTTCACTTGATTAAATAGTAAAAGCACAAGTGGCTAATGTTTGAAAATTACTTTTCAGAAAACAATTAGACAGAGAATTATTTTTAAGAGTATAATTATTTTTTTTCCAAAAATTTAATTCAAATCCCTGCTCTCTCTCTTCTGATAAGTTTTATATATAACCTTCCCACATCCCCTACCAATTGCCCACACACCATCTCTCTCTCTCTCTCTCTCTCTCGTTTGGAGCAAAGAAGAGATACATCCATGGCTACATCTTCATCTGAAACTCCATCAAACAGCAACCTTTGTGGTGGTATACATGCACACATATATTATATATACATTTCGTTTCCTCAAAAAATTTGCTAGTCAATGGAACTGATAACTTGTGAGTGTGTGTGTGTGTGTCTCTGTATATATATGTATTGCAGAAGTGGATCGTAGGGATCATCACACCCTCAGAAAGCATGTTACTTTCTTTGATCGGAACAACGATGGACTCATTTATCCCTGGGAAACATTTCAAGGTTCATACATTCTCTTAATTTCTTTACCGTCCCATGCATTTTTATTTGAAAATATTTATTTATTTATTTATTTTTAATTAGCAGTGAAAATATTAATCATTTTCGTGTCCGTGTTGTGTCACAGCACTTATATTAATCAATGTTTATTAATGCTTTTCTCAATAATTAATCAGGGCTTCGTGCAATTGGCTGTAATATTTTCGTGTCCGTGCTGGCTTCCATTATTATGAACGTCGGATTCAGTTGGAAAACCCGTCCCGTAATTTCTCCTCTCTCAATACATATAAAAATCATTAATTCTTATTTATTTTTTAATTGGAGGCCGTTTGGAGGTTCCCCAAAAAAAAAAAATAGTGAAATTTTTGGTATTTTTTTGTGTTTTTTTATTACATTTTTTTGTGTATTTAGTGGAATAAAGTGTATTTTTTAACAATTTTTTTAACAATTTTTAGGTGTTTGGTAAACTTTTTACTGTAACAAATAAAAAAAGTAGTAAATTTTTGTGTGTTGGTATATTTTTTAGTGTAACAAATAAAAAAAAAGTGATAACTTTTTGTTTTATTTTTTTATTGTAGTAAATAAAAAAAAGTAGAAAAAATTGTAGTTCTACCAAACACACCAAAAGTTACAAAATATAACTTTGATACTTTTTTACTAATTTTTGAACCTCCAAACGGGCCCTTATTATTATTATTATTATTGGGTTGTAGAAAAACAAAGTGTTCTTCTTCTCTCATTGTGCCACTTCTAAATGTCTTTATGACCCATTGCGTTTTTGCTGTTTCTGCTTTCGAAATTCTTAATCAAACTGATTAATAATAAGAGATATAAATAAATAGAGGGTAATATATATATATTACCAAAAAAATATTTTGTAAAAATATAACAAGAAATATTAAAAACTCATTAAAATATATTTCAACCCTGAATTACTTGTCACATCATTTTATTATTATTATTATTTAATTTTTATGGTAAATAAATTAACTAAAAGTTTTCTTGTTGTATTAACATAAATAAGAAAAGATAATATATAGGAATTAATTAATTAATGGGGTGTGGGTATTGTATTTTACAGGGTAAATTTCCGTCTCTACTCTTCCCAATTGAAATAAAAAACATCAAGTTGGCTAGGCATGGGAGTGACACCGGTATTTATGACACGGAAGGAAGGTCTTTCTCTCACTCTTTTCTCTCTCTGTGTATATATATATATATATCTCCATGTGTACTAAGTTTAAGTTTATGAAGATACATACCGACGACAACCATATTTAGGTTGGTTAGGTATACTAAAAAAAATTAGATAAATTTTTGAAAGTTTCTAAAAATTTTTTAAATTCTCTAACACATTTTATTTTTTTCGTATTTCGTAAAATTTTTATAAATTTATATATGTCTATATATCTCAAAAAAGTTTTACAAATCTCAAAACAAATTTTTTACTAATCCCAATAATATTTTCACAAACTCTAATAACTTTTTTACTAATCTCAATAAAATTTTCACATATTCCAATAACTTTTTACAAATCTTAAAAACTTTTCAATTACTTTTAATAAATTCTAATATAAAATCGTTTGAACAGATTCAAAAAAATCATTCAAACGGATTCTCTTTTCAAAAAATTGACGCAAAAGTCAAAAAATTTCATTACCTGTCTCTCAAAAATATGATTCGGTAACTATACGTCAAACGATCAAAATTTATCCAAATCACATTTTTTGTTATATTTTACACTCCAAACGCATTCTTAATATTTTTATTCAGATGTGTGCATAACCAAATATTTTACGACTAATCAGACCACACACATGAATGATTATTATTACACGTGCAGTCACGTGATTAATGATTGGTCTTAATATTTTTGGGTCATTTGAAATTTTAAATTTTTTCAAAAAAATTTAATAATTTTTCACTTTTTTTAATTAAATTCTATTGCGTGACACTTTCACGTTACTTCCATACCAATTTTTAATTTTTTTTGAACTTTTTCAAAAGTCCAAACGCTCCTTTTGCTAGTTGTATTTACATTGTTATCAATTAATGGACTTGTTTGGGAAAAAAAACATATCTTTATGTGTTTTTTTTTAGTTTAAGTATTTTTATTCCAAAAAAAAAATTGGCTAATATGCCTAACCGTGCCAAATAAAAAAAAAAAAAAGCAAATTTCAATAATAAAAAACAAAATAGTAAATTGAAAAAAAAAAAAAAAAAGACTATCCGTAGTCGGGCCTTGGTGGGACTTTATACAGAGATATAACATAATTTATTCGGGCCTGGACTCAGCCCGACTCATTACACCAAAACATATATGTATATGTATATATATATCATGCCTATCAGGCCGGGTCGGTCCAAAGCACTATCCGTATTCCAAGGCGAACCCAAGATTTAAATTGGGCTTATGCCTCAAATATTAATACAAGCCCTTTCGAGAGGTTGGGCGGCCCGTCCCATCAGACTTTTAAGCCATGATTAGTTCTATTTATGATCCACTAACAATGGGCTTTTTTTTTTTTTTTTTTTCTCACCTTATACTTTTTGAAAGGTTTGTCCATTCAAAATTTGAGGAGATTTTCAAGATGCATGCACGTAAAAATGGATATGCCTTGACTTTAGATGAATTATTGAGAATGCTATACGAAAACAGGGAACCAAAGGACTACGGAGGATGGTACGTTTGTAATTATTTTTATTTTGAGAATTTAATTATAGGGTTTGTTTTACCTACACTTATGATTATAAATTTGTACATTTAAACTCCACAAATTTCACAAATGTGCATCTTAATTTCAAACCCTTATGTTAGATTTTTTTTTTTTTTGGTCCAAAAAAAATTGACCAATTCAATACAACAAAATTACTTTTATACCATTTGTATTAATAAAAAAAATTTATGTTATTATATGGTATAGTTTCTTAATATAAAAATTATATTATAATTGATTTATTAAATTTTTTGTGAATGTTTTCTAAATATTATGTTTCACATTAATATTTTAAATTTGTGTTACATATAAGTTAGTAATTATATATATATATATATATATATAAATTATCATTATTTTTTTCTATTAGTAATCTATGAACGAAATATAGAAGAGAAAAAAATACAGTTTCTCATTTTCTTTCACTTTTTTTTCATTAGTATTAAACAATAACGAATGGACCCACTTTCAAATTTCTTTTTTCAAACTTTTTTATATTAATAATAAGAGTATAAATATAATTTTATATTAATGAAAACTTTAATAAAAAATGATCTAAGTGAACGTAATACAAATTTTAAGGGATTTAGGCGCATATTTATGAAACTGTGAGGTGTAAGTGTACAAAATTGAAATCACAAGGGATGTAAATGAAAAAACCCTTAATTATATATATGGTTGAATTAATATTGCTAATTAATTAATTAATCAATTAATATCTTTATTAGAACATGTTTATAAATTAATTTAATTGGTAGTAAGATACTGCAGGCTTGCAGCACATGTGAAGTGGGGGATCCTCTATTTCCTTTTCAAGGATACCAATGGCTTACTCCTCAAAGAAACTATCGAAGCCCTTTATGATGGAACCCTATTTGAAATGGTGGCACAGCAGAAGGCTTCGGCTGGGAAACAAGCGTAAGTTAGTTAACCAAAACTAATTTGTCACAACTGTACTCTCTGTAATTTCAATATTATATATTTAAAAAAAAAGTTAATTTTATACAATCAAAAACTTCCACGAAGAAGAAATTATCACGTGTAATTTGTGGATCTATCATTTAAAAACTAATGTATAACAATTGACCCCTTGTTTTGAATATTATGTAAGATAAATCACACGTATTTGAATTTAATATTTAAGTAATTAAATTTATTGTCTATCAACTTTCAAAAATTACATTTAGCTCTTTTTATTCTGAAATGTTATCAACATTGCCTCATTCTGCTAAATTGATCGTTAAGATTTAACAGAAAATGTCAAATTAAATAACCAAAATTTTAAGTATTTTTCTTATTTTAACCCTCCCTTTCAAATATTCTTAGTTTTCTTTACAAAAATTTTCGAGAACAAGTGAAAAAAAGATAAAAACAAATAATTTTTATGAATTTTTGTATTAAAAAAAAAATTGACAAATATGTGAGACAAAGAGAGGTAAAATAAGAAAATCATCTAAAATTTTGATTATTTTGACATTTTGTGTTCAGTTTTAATTGTTTATTTAATAGAAAGAATATTGAAGGATTGTAAGTGTAATTACTTAAATTTTGAGAGGAAGCAGGTGTAATTTATCCTACATATATGCATGTACACGTGCGTGCAAGCATATGCTTGGAAAGGAAAAAAAATTTATTAAAAAAAATATTATTCTATCATAAAAATGAATAAAAAATTTTACCAAAATGATGTGACAGCAAAAATTTTATAAATAAATTTTATTTTTTGTAAACTTATGAGTTTAAAATGATAGACTCCCGCTTATTTACATCTGTAAAATTGTTTTGATAGTATAATATTATCTTTTAGTTAAACTCAGATTATTGTTATTTGTTTATTTACTTGCAGTGTTACTATAGTGGAAAAGGACATTGAAAAGGAAGATTGCTAAGTATCCTCGTAAGCTTAATTAGGCCTTTCAGGGTTGGATGGTTTTTGATGAAAATCCATCCATTCATTCTAATGCAACAGTAATTGAAGTATTAATTTGTTGATTGTTTAAAAGAAATTATACTTGAAATGGTTTGTGTTATCCCTTGTTGCATGTAGTTTGGCTTCGGACCAGTATATATATGGAAGTACTTTTGGAATTTTACAATTCTTTGTAAATTTCTACAACTCATCATAAAATATTAATTTCCTACACATTACACAACTGATGAAGTTTTTTTTTTTTTTTTTTTAAACTAAGATAAATTATATTAAAATTATCTTGATGCAAATTGTTCCCTCATTATAATATTAGTCAGACCCCAAGGGAAGATAATAAGAGAATTCTGAGAAAGAAGAGAACCCTTTAAACAATTTGAAACCAAGTAATGGACAGCTCTATTTGCTATCCTGTTACACCAAAAAAAAAAAACTAGTTGTGAAAAGATTTCCAAGTAAAAATATCATTTAAAATAGAAGAAACCTCCCATACTCTTCAAACAAAGTTAGAATTCAAGACATATATGATAATTGAGGCATCATTTTTAAAAACTATCTCTTTCAACTCCTAAATTTGACAATTCGAGCTGCTTGCTTTATAACTTACGAAGTTATTATATATACTAATTTATACTAATTTTTTACGTTTCAGACGCACACGTTAATTATCTAGCATTATTATAATTTGGAAGGAATGTACTTCAATTGAGTTAACACGATGCAAGGTACAAACAATTTTCGAGAAAAATATAATTTAGATAATGTCAAATGAAATTAGTTCAATAATTGGACAATACACCTAATCTATAACACTTTCTTTTTAACTAAATTGTGAATTTTTGTTTATTTTATTTTCTTAGACATATTATTCACATTTTTTTAAAATTATAAAAAAATTCACGTGCAGGTGAAAATATGATTTTACTAAAAAACAAAGTTAACTTTTGTCACACGTACGTGGATTTTTCTAATTTTAGGTATTTTTATAATTTTCTATGGATATGAATAACATTATAAGAAAATAAAAAAGTAGAATTCTGGTGGAAAAACATGGAATAAAATGAAAAAAAATAAATAAATAAAAATTGCTCGGCTTCTTGTCGCCAGAGAGTGCTAACAATTGGAAACAATAATGGTTGTGTTTTACGGTCTGCGTGGTAACGGGCTCTGTAACTTGAAAGGCCCTAGGATTGAAGCGTCTGATAATAGCTTGGACATGTGTGGGCAATGCATCTCATGATAAAGCGAAGCCCACGATTTGGAGGATTTGGGGGCTGACATTGTCACCTCCCGAACAGCTATGTGCTGATGATTAAATTTTTAATGGTGCAGATATATTTATATCTTTTTAAGTGAAATAAATAAATACACGTAGACTGTTAGATTTTAATTCAACGGTCTTCAATCTTACTATTTGAGAGTTGACATTAAAATTAATGTCAATCTCCTCTTTCTCTTCCCTCTCTCTCCCTCCCTCTTTTTCATTTGTTTGCAAAATTAGGAATTTAATTTATTTTTGGAGTTTGCATCAAGTTAGGGGTGACTCGAGGAATACCAATTAAATCCAAGCTCTTAAAATTAGAATATGTTTGGAAATGGATCATCACGAAATCATAGTAATCTTTTCTATAAAATTAATAAGGAGTCTTCCTTAAAATCATCCGCCTTACACCCATCACTGAACATATACTATAACAAGAGTCACACAAATGTAGATTAGAAACTTCTTATAAAATACTTGCTCATAACTCAACCGATAAATTACATTACATAGTCCGTTTTAGAGATTGGCAACTTACCCATTCATTGACGTTAGCATTGGATATTCCCCAAATGAGTACTATAAGCCTACTTTGGTATTGAGTGTTTACTCGTGAGACTAAATTCTTTACAATAGATAATTGCAACTTTGGAAAAAGAAAATTGGTAAAATGTTTTTTTACAAAGAACTATTCATATTTCATATATATGAGTGCATATATGCTAGATATAAATACTATATAGATTTTAATTGATTTTTAATTAACATATCGATTTTATATGGATTCATTTTTTTCTTCTGATTCTTATTGGAGACGGGTGATTTTTTATTAAATAAATAATAGTTAAAATGTTTTATACAAAAATAAAATTTTTATCATTTTGAGACACAAAATGGCTTATCAAATTTTTGTACTTGAGATTTGTTAAAAAACTTTTAGGTGTCGTTTGTTTCTTGGGTTTATTTTACCTACACCCCTCGTGGTTTTCGGCTTTACACACTTATACCCTACAAGTTCTATAAATGTGTACTTAATTCTTCTGAGATTTGTATTACATTCACTTAGGTTCCTTTTGTTAAATTTTTTATTCAAAAAGTAACTTTTGATAAATTCAATACAATGAAATTACCTTTGTAATCTTAGAATTAATAAAAAAATTATAACTAATTTACTAAATTTTTTTAACCTATTCTATATTAGTAGCTTAAATTATTATTTTTCACATTAGTATTTCAAATTTATATTATATATAAATTAGTAATTATACATATATATAAATTGTCATTAATTTTTCTATTATTAATTTAATAATCTAAATATGAAAAAGAGACAATTTTACTCTCTCTCTCTCTCTCTTTCTTTCTCTTTTTTTTTTTTTTTTTGGGTCCTACTTCTTTTTCATCACTATCAAACAATAATAGAAGAACTTTACTCATAATTTTCTTTTTTTATATATTTTTTATATAAATATTAAGGGTATAAAGATAATTTCATAATAATAAATTTTGTTCAAAAGTTATTTTTTGGATGAAACATCTAATAGATGGGTCTAAGTGAATGTAATAAAAACTTCAAAAGGTCTGCTTACACATTTAGGCCCTGTTTGGTAGGGCCAAAACTTATTAAAAGTGATTAAAAGATGCCAAAAGTTATTAAAATTTTTTAAACTTCACCGATTTCGTGGTCCGTGTGTGAATGACGTACACTAAAAATGATAGCCTTTTTGGTCACCAACTGAGATACACGAATTGACGTACATTGTCAAGCCTTCTATGGTTGCTTTTGAAATCCATTGGAACATATGCTTCCTAGCCTGTTCCAATGATCCCCCATTTTTTTGGCCTGACAAGTCCCACTGCAAAGCAGCTGCCAAATTTTTACTTTTCCACGTAACAACCAGTTTAAACATTTCCTTAGCACATTCGAACGGAATTTTTGGCAGATTTTGCTGAATCTTTCAAATGCCACATATTTTTTTCCATTTTTTCGGTACTTCTTGGCGGTCCAAATAGGTCTTTATAAAACTTATGAAGTCTAAGTATACACAATCAATATTACAAGGGTCTAAATAAAATAAATCCTTATTTCTTTAAGGACAATAAATCTAATAAGAAGTCTTTTTGAAATTGAATAACTTTTTTTTTTTTTTGTGTGTGTGTTGAAATTGAATTAGCGCACTCGTCACCTGGAAAAAGATTTTGTGTAATCTAATAAAAAGCATAAATATAAAGCAGTTTTTATATTTTTAAAAAAATAAATACATAATATGATGATTATATATTTCTTGCAAGAATATGATGATTCAAATTACAAATTCCTTTGGTAAGAAGTCATCTTGGATAATATAGGAGATTCTCTATATAGTATAATTTTATTTCATTAAAATTTTTGGATTGATTAGACATTATAGGAGATTCCCTATTAATAAAATTTTATTACCATGTCATACCTTATTTTTTTTATTCATTTCAAATCATTGAATTATGTAGATATTATAGAATTTTATCTAACTATTATTTTTATTATCTCTTAGGACTAGATAAATTTATAAGCAATTTAAAATTTAAGTTTTTCAAATATTGAAAATAAAATGATAAGAATACTTATTAAATAAAATGATAAGATTAAATAAAATTGAATGACAATAGGATTTGGACATTTAAAAATTATTATAAGAAATTACCAAATATTATTATTTTTTCGGACTAGATGGACTTTAAATCCAATTTAAATTTTGGGTCCTTTACTATGGATTACATATTAAAAATTTTTAAACTAATTGAGGGCGTTTAATAAATAATTTTATTAATTCAAATAAAAGTTTTATTAAGAATTAAAACTGTTTGACAATATGACGTAATGAATTCAAAATAATTAAAAAAAGATAATTGTTTAGAATATTTTATAAATATTGACACCACTTTAATTCATAAAAAGTACTGATTCAACTCATTTACTCAAGTAATTATTATAAATGTTTGACGCATTCTTACATAAATCGTTATAAATTTTATATTTTAATACAATTTAATTATAAATCAAGTCATTTAAAGCACATAATTTTCCCAATAGAGCGAAAGAGCACATTAGTCAATAAACAAAATCTTGTGGAACTCCATGACAAGATTCAAACAATATAGAGATCAAGTGAGCACACATGCAACTCAGTGGAAGAACTGATATACCAAAGGCTCATTCATCCTAAGTTTGAATTTGGGCGTGAACTTCTTCTTCGCCAAAAAATAATAAAAAACACAAAAAATTCTTATCTTTCAAAAAAAAAAATTTGTAGAAATCAAGTATTTTTCTATCTGACTAACATAATAATAGTTTTATCAATGAAAAGTTTGTCTTCATGTAAAATTTTATCACTAAACATATTTCTTAATATTACTGTCACACGATTATCATAATAGTCTCACATTAAAAATAATTTATACAAAAAATATCTTATTTATTGTTAATAATTAATAATAGTTCTAATGATAACTTATACTTTACCAATAATAATTTTATCACTAATTTTAATATTTTCTAGTGTTGAATTAGTAAGTTCATTAAATATACAAGAATTTAAAATCAAAGGAATTATTATTAACTTGCCTAGAAAAATATTAGAATGGTATATTTTTATTGTCGTATTTATTGTGATGACTTTATGACAATAATTAACATGTATCACTAATAAAACTCTCAATTTTAATTAGTAATGAATTAGTTCATATACCATTAATAAGATTATACTAATTTTTTTTTTTTTTTTTACTTTTGTTGTATTTCTCTCCTACAACTTGAGAATTAATATCAAAATGTACCCATGTTGATCTAATTGAGATGAATACCTTTCACCAAATTTTAATCTAATTAAACATAAAAAAGAATACCATCACGCTAATTAATTAGCTTAAAGAATGCATACCAAATGAAAAAAAAAAAATTCCATCCAAATTAATTTTCACTCGCTCCTTAAAATTTAAATACTAGCTAATAATCTATTAACTTCCAATATAATTGAAGAAATAAAGTCAAATTTGGACAACTCAAAGCAAGGACAAACTTATTTAAGTACTTAAATTATGGACATTGTATCTAGGGATGTCAATGGGGTGGGTATAATCTTCCATGTTCCCCATCCCCGTTCCCATCTCTGTTTAGCAATACACTTACCCATCCCCGTTTCAGGAAAAAAAATTTTTTCTATATCCGTCCTCGCTAAATAATGAATTTTCAGTCTCCCTTTCTGTTTACCTGCCAAGTATACTAATTATTACAAATTATATATTATATGTATAAAATAAATATTAAAAAATATTATAGATATTATATATATTAAATAAAAATATATATTATATATATGTACTAAATAAAAATTAAAAAATATATATAAATTAATAAATAAATATTTAAACGGGTAGAGGACAGAGTGGGGACTATCATACCTGTCCCGATCCCCATACCTGTTTGGGTAATATTTTAAATCTCCATACCCGTTCCCGTCCTCACTACTAACATTCTCATACTCTCTTCGAACGGAGTGGGTGAAACAGATACCCATTATACGGATATATTTAACATCCTTAATTGTATCTTGAATGTGACCTTCCTTCTTCCATCCCTTTCCTTTCTTAATCTTAATGGCACAATCATCAACTTGGTCCTCCACACGTCTTTGTCCCAACACTAACTACAAGTACACGTATGTTTGGAGAGATAAACCAGTGATCGTGGTCAAAATATGTGTCATATTGGGCGCGTTTGAAGTGAGATAAAATGAGATAAAAAGAGATAAGTTGTAAATTCATAATTTACGTAATAAAATAAAAAGTAAATAATTTTTAAAATTTTTTAGTATTATTTATTATTTTTTAAAATTTTTTATCACTCTAAACAGAGCCATCGTATATATTTCCATTTAAAATGATAAGTTCAAAGCATTCAAACATAACATTTTGGTAAATTTTTTTTTTTTTAAAAAGGTAATTTTTTAATTTGATCACATGTTACAGTGATTTTTTTTTTTTTTTTTTTTTGCCAATAGAACTTCAAAGAAATTGAAGAGTCAATCATGCAAGGCTTTACATATGCATATATGAGTGCGTTTGTATACGTGAGGATAAAAAATAACTTCTTATGCGTTTTTCTATCCAAAAAAAATATATATTTTTTTGACTATAGATTAAGATTATATCCTAGTTAAATAGTAACTAAATAATTTGATAGTTATATGATATAATTATATAATTTACTGTACTCAAGTGTATCAAAAGATATAATCAGAAATATATATATATATATATATATATATATATATCAAAAAAATCATTTTAAAGTCATTTATTTACCAATTTTAGTACTTATATTATTATTAACATTTAATACTACTTATCATCACTATAGTCAAATTAAGATAATACATGTCGCATATTTTACCTTTATAAATACTAGAGACATGTACGAGAGAAAAACTTCTCTTTTTATTAAATTATCATTATTATGATTTATTTCCAACTTAAACGTAAAAGTGTCCTTGATGGGGACTTTTTTTAACTGTTGTATTTCACTACATATAGATCCACGCTAAAAGAGAAGAAGAAGAAAAAAAAAAAAAGGACGAATGGGAAAGAGGGGGTAAATAGAATAAAAATTTCGCCTTATGGTATCGATTACAGAACCTGGGTTGAAGTTAAAACACAACTTAAAAACGAAAAAAAAAAAAAAAAAAGATTTCAGAACTAAACAACAGCAACATTTGGATCGTCTGTATCTTGCATAAAATTAATATTGATTGAACAAAGGCAATTGTTGCTCAGAATATTTTTGTGGGCCTGCATGAATTTCTATACATACGCAACGGAGAGAGAGAGAACCAAAATTGTTAAAACCAGTAATATATGCGCAAATATTTATGCTTTATCTGGACTCGTAGTTGATGTTTATGTCTACAAGATAGGATGGATATATAAGACAATGCATGTCTAGCAAGTGTTCTCCTTTTTAATATTTTTATGCATAAAATATTGCCAGTACAATATAAAAAAAAATAACTACAGTATGTAAGATATATTAAAAATTTGTAATAATTATGGTTAAAGTAATGAAATCAGTGCTTTTCGATAGAGCCTAGCCATTAATTTAAAGAATTTTAAAGAATTAATTTTTTGATTAAATTTACTATAACTTAACATATTAAATTATTTAAATTTATGATGAAATTTTGTCTAAATTTATAAAATTATATTTAAACATTTCTCTTTTAATAAATATCATCAAATTTCTTAATTTCAAATCTTTTAATTAATATAATTTTTTATTTTCTCTGATTTTATCAATCATTCTTAGGGATTTGTTGGTCAACTAACCAACACATATTAGGTGACCAATCTAACGTAAAAGGTTACCGTTTTGGCCCCAAAAGGCTTTAGGTGGTGCCCCAAGTGTACGCATATGCTTGAGCCTTTTTTTCCTCAAATTTGAATTTTATCATTTATCCAATGCGATTCACATTGTTACAATCATGCGCGTTGAAATCATTAGTGCATGTGTGGTTGGATTCGATTTTATAGTTCATTTAGAATTGGATAATTTTTTTTTTTAATTCTTAGAAGTTGAATCTGAATTTGATCTAATTTTAACGTATAACCGAACCGAAAATATTATATTAGATCGATTTAATTTTTAAATCAGCCTAAATCGAGTTGGACCAATTTGATTTTTGGGTTGGGTTGGTTTACTTATTTTTGATTTTCAAACATCCAAATAAATAATGTATTATACATTAATATAACATTATAAATATTATAATATACATAGTATTATATATTAAATATAATTATGTGTTATATATTATATTTTTCAAGTTGGTTTGGGTTAGAATATTTCCGGTTCACTTTTGATTTCAGTTCAATTCTATTATCTATTAACCTAAAAACGAAACCAAAAAGTAGCAGTTATTAATTTTTTAACTTGGAATCAAATCGATTTTAGTATGGACCTGAACTAACTTGAACCTAAATGATCGAATTGGTTCAATTTTTAAGTTGTTCAATTTTCTGTGCACCCCTAAAAGTCACCCACAATTAGATTAGTAGTTAGGATTTCTCGTATTTGGATTTACAATTATGTCTAATTGCATATTGTTTTTGGACTTCATTATTAGATTGTATCGAATATTGCTATACCTACTGTTATTAATACTCTCACTAATTTAAAATAGCCACCACTTGATATAATAAAAAGCTTACTTACCAAAAAAACTACCACTTGATATATTATAGTAGATAAATGTTTGGAAGTCATAAGAGGAATATTCCGGGGATAACATGTGAACGGTGGTTTGATCTCTTTCTATCATAAGATAGGCGACTCGATAGAATGAATTTTTTAATGTACGTGTTTAATGTTAACGACGCATAATTAGGAAGAAATGAACATTAAGATATGGAATCATTAGTCAAAGTGGAATTTGATTAATTAGCATTACACGGAAATTCTTCAAAGGTATCATATCGCTTCTTAACAAACTTAGCCCACAAAAAAAAAAAAAAAAAAAAAAAAAAAAAAAAAAAAACAAAGATATTATGACAAATGTATTAGTTTGTTCAACTCAATTAATGATCTGAAAGGACAGAACTTATACCAGAAGAAATTGCGTTTCGACCTTCCATTATTTATGTCAATTCGGTGAGCCTTAATAATGTTGTGCATATTTTTTTTTTCTTATATAGGCAAAAGCAAAGGTTAATAATCTTAATAGGACGAGTATAAGAAGGTATTTGATTAGATGAAACCAGTTAAAAATTTGTTAGAAACTACCCTAATAGGATTAAGATGGATTTAAAATTAAAATTTAATAATTGTGCGGGTTTAAGACAAGTTTGAGATTTACCTATAGGGTACCCAATATTTAGTATCCGTTTATACTTATAGAGTACTTATTAGATAGCCATTAAATGTAATATAATATATTAAATTTTAGTTTTCTTGTTTTCTAAAATTTTATTCATAGAAAACCATCATAAATGTAATTGAAACTTGAATTCATAGATTTCTATTTGATCATGACAGGATCTTAAAATTCGTGATTCTCACATCACAAAATATTAGTTTAGGAACTTACCTTGATCCATAACGAGATTGACTTGAGAGTGTAGAGAATCCCCAAACTTGATTTTCTATCCTTTTCCCTTTCAATTCTCTCTTCTATTTTTCCTTAGTGATGGTAGGGATCAAAAGGAACTTTATGGCCAAGAATAGGACCAAAAATAGGGGAATGGTTATTAAGTGGTTTTTGAGAAACCACCCCAAAAACTGCCACATCCATCATGTTGCAATTAACCCTTACTTTCATAATTATTTACTTATTAAACTAACTAAAGTAAGTCACATGCCTATCACATGAGACATTTAATCTAACATTCTCCCACTTGGCTCATGTGACATTACCATCTTCATAATTTAATAAGTCAATTGAACATAGTGCGCATTCATATATATAGTAGAATTATATTATATTAGATACATCATTTATCATAATCAAGGATTAGAACTAACGCGAGTCATGGCGGTTGTATGTTATTTAACCAACATAGTCCCTTCCATATACTACAAAGTTAGTCTTCTCCTTAACATGATCAATAAATGGAAAACACATAATTCGTCCAACGATAATGTCTATTCAAGCCAGAACCTGTTATCATCATTCCATTCAATTATGTATACACATTCGGAAAAAACAGGTAAATCAGAAACAAATTAATTATAAATTAGCTCAGAATGTCAATTACAATAAAACATAAATTTCATCATAATGTATAGTAATGCCTACTCAGCAACAATGCCCATGCTTTCAATATGTCCAATAAATGTCTTGGGCAGTAACCCTTTTGTTAAAAGGTCAACAATCATAAGTTCGGTGCTAATATGATCAATTGACACTCTATATTTCTGAACTTCTCCTTTAACGGAAAAGTATTTCAATTCCATATGCTTAGCACCCTTAAAATACTTGTCATTCTTAGAAAAGAAAACAGCGGCAGAATTATCACAATAAATTTTCGGCGGCCTGGCAATACTGTCAACTATTCCAAGTCCTGAAATAAAGTTCCGCAACCACTTAGCCTGAACCATGGCCTCAAAGCACGCCACAAGTTCAGCTTCCATGGTAGATGCAACAATGACTGACTGCTTTGCACTCTTCCATGATATTGCTCCTCCGGCTAAAAGATATACATAGCCAAATGTAGATTTTCTTGTATCCACACAACCAGCAAAATCTGAATCTGAATATCCAACCACTTCAAGATGATTAGACCTCCTATAACTAAGCATGTGATCTTTTGTCCATTGCAAATATCTTAAGACTTTCTTTGTAGCTTTCCAATGATCTAATCCTGGGTTACTTTGGTATCTACCAAGCATACCAACTGCAAAGCTAATGTCCAGCCTTGTACATGTTTGAGCATACATCAAACTCCCAACAATAGATGCATAGAGAATTCCTTCCATCAGTTTTCGTTCCATATCATTCTTTGGACATTGCATAAGACTAAGTTTGTCTCATTACTGAATTGGAACCGGAGATGCCGAGCATTTATCCATTCTGAATCTCTCTAAAACTTTATTAATATATGCTTTTTGAGATAAACCCAACAGTCCTTGGGATTTATCCCGGAATATTTCTATTCCGATCACATAGTTTGCCTCTCCCATATCTTTTATTTCAAAGTCGTTACAGAGAAATTTCTTAGTCTCACTTAATAGACCAAGATCATTAGTTGCAAGCAAGATGTCATCAATATACAGAATCAGAAAAATATGTCATCAATATACAGAATCAGAAAAATAAACTTACTCCCATTGACCTTCAGATATATACACCGATCAACAGTGTTTTCTTTAAATTCAAAGGAAACAATAGTATCATTAAAATTGAGATACCATTATCAGGAAGCTTGCTTAAGTCCGTATATTGATTTTTTTAGTTTACACACTATGTGTTCTTTCCCTTCAACTGAAAAACTCATTGGTTGATCCATATACACATTTTCCTCTAAATTCCCATTTAGAAGGGCAGTTTTCACATCCATCTGATTTAGCTTTAAATCATAATGAGCCACCAGTCCCATGATAATTCTGAGAGAATCTTTCTTGGAAACTGGTGAGAACGTTTCCTTATAGTCAATGCCATCTTTCTGACTAAAACCCTTAGCAACAAGTCTGGCCTTGTAGCGTTCAAGGTTACCATGAGAGTCACGCTTAGTCTTAAAGACCCATTTACACCCAACTCTCTTGTATTCTTTAGGCAATTCCACAAGGTCCCAAACACCATTATGTTCCATGGATTTAAGCTCATCTTTCATTTCATCTAACCATTTATCAGCGTTATCACCATTAATGGCTTGTGAAAATGAAACTGGATCATTATCAATTCCTAAGTCGTCTTCCAACTTTTATAGATATACCACATAATCATTCGGAATCGCAGATCTCCTTTCTCTTTGGGATCTTCTTAATACTATTTCCTGTGGTTCTTCTATTACAGGTTTATTTTGAATTTCAGGGGCATTCATTTGTTGCTCTTCTTGATTGTTATGTGGTTCAACAATTTGAGGAACAAAAACTTGAGTAGTAGGAACATAAGTCAAAGGGCCTTGTATTCTAACTTCCTTAATTTTCACATTTCGTGAAACTATGCTCACATTAGTTTCATCATTCTCAATGAACCTAGCATTTCCAGTTTCAACAATTCTTGTGCTATGGTTAGGACAATAAAATTTATACCCTTAAGATTTTTCTGGATAACCAATGAAATATCTACTAATTGTTCTTGCATCCAGTTTCTTTTCTTGTGGATTATAAATCCTTATTTTTGCCTGGCAACCCCAAACATGTAAGTGCCTCAAACTAGGTTTCCTACCCGTCCACAGTTCAAAAGGTGTCTTTGGAACTACCTTACTAGAAACCCTGTTTAACAAATACATGGCAGTCTTTAAGGCATACATCCACAATGATGAAGTAAAGATGTATTACTTAACATACTCTTAACCATGTCCATTAAAGTTTGGTTATACCTTTCTGATACACCATTCTGTTAAGGTGTACCTGGCATTGTGTATTGAGCACATATGCCATGCTTTTCTAGGAACTTAGCAAATGGACCAGGGTGTTGTCCAGTTTCATCATACCTTCCGTAATACTCACCACCTCTATCAGACCTAACAATTTTCACCTTTCTGTCTAATTGCCTTTCAACTTCATTTATATAAATTTCTAAGGCATTCACTGCTTGAGATTTCTCATACAGTAAATAGACATATCCATAACGTGAATAATCATCAATAAAAGTGACAAAATACTTTTCTTTACCGAAAGAATCAACATCAAAAGATCCACACATATCGGTGTGTACAATTTCAAGAAGTTGAGTGCTTCTCGTGGCACCTTTCTTTGCGTGTTTTGTTTGCTTTCCCTTAATGCAATCCACCCAAATATTGAGATCAGTAAAATCCAAATCTAGAAGAATTCCATTCTTTACTAATCTATGTAGTCTTTCTTTGGAAATATGACCTAAACGCTTATGCCACAAGTAAGCAGAGTATTCATTTACTAAACCACGTTTAGTGCCAACATTATGATGCAAGGTCATAAGAGTTTCAACATATAAATTGTTAAGATTCAATTTATATAAACCATCACAAAGTATACCAGATCCAATCATGCTAATATGCTTAAACAAACTGAAACATCTATTACCAAATCTAAAAGAGTATCTACTACCATCAAGTTTAGATAAAGAAACCAAATTCCTAGAAATACTAGGTACATAAAGAGTTTCAAACAAATCTAAATGATGTCCAGTGTCTAGGATTAAATGGTAAGTCTTGACTGCTTCCACTGGAACCTTCACTCTATTCCCCATGAAGACGAACTTCTCATTTGGGCTTATAGTTTGGATTGTAAGGAATCCCTGCATCGTATTAGAAACATGAGTTGTATATCTAGAATCAATCCACCAAGTATTATGTGGAACTTTAGTTAAATTTGATTCAAAACATACATAGGCATCAAGCTTACCTTTCTTTTCGAACCAAGCCTTACGTCGTGGGCAGTCTTTCTAGAAGTGTCCAAATTTCCCATAGAAATGACATTTGTCATTGTTTGCCTTCTTCTGGATCTTACTAGATAACTCACTGATCTTTAGTGGTCCTTTCCCCTTTCTATGTTTCTTATCAGCTTTCTTAGCAGCTCCTTGATGTTTCACATAATGGATGGAATGACTTTCTTGATTCTTAAGTCTCATTTTTCTCTTAATCCAACATGCTGTGCAGTTCATGCACATTCCATTTGTCTTTCATAGTGTTATAGCTCATTTGGAACGGGCCATACTCAGACGGTAATGAGTTCAAAATAAACTGCATAAGGAAATTCTCATCCACTTCCATTCCCAAAGACTTAAGTCTTGCTGTAATATTTTTCATCTCAATGACATGTTCATGGGTAGTACAAGAACTATCAAATTTTATGGTGGTCAAAGTACTCATTAATGTCCCAGCAAGAGACTTGTCAATAGTTTAGGAGTACTCTTCCACAGAACTCATAAATTCTTTAGCACTTTCTGTTTTGGGAAGAGCTGACTTGATGTTGTTTGCTATGTTCATTCGCATAGACATCAATCTCAGTCTATTTGACCTTTCCCAAGCCTTATAATGAGCCTTTTCTTCATTGCTGCTAGCATCAGTAATAGCAGCAGGCTTCTCAACTTGGAACTGCCAAATCAAGATCCAATACACCAAGGCGAAATTGGACTTGCTCACTCCAATTAGAAAAATTTAGCCAATTAAAGATTAAAATAGACGAAGCATGTGAATGTAAAGAAATAAGGGCAGAAACTACAATAAACACATGCCTAACATTAATGCTTTGAGTCATAAACTAACATATTATAAAGATTCAGATAATAGATTATTTTAACAATTAATGTACATCAATGTTCTCCTTTGGGTGATACATCAGTTCACGGAATATCATAATGATCCTAACAAAATTTAACATTATCAGGTAATGATGCATGCACTAATTAGAAATATCCATTATCTTTGGATAAATAAATAAAACCAATAGTGCATTTACATTACCAACAATTGTATTCATTAATTATAAGAACAACTAATTAACCTTTGGGCAATTCATAAATGCCTTTTAATAATGAATTTCAATCTACTCATAAACAAACATCATTTATAGCATCAATTTTAGGAGTGATTGATGAATAATTTTCATACAATTTGGAACTAAATTAACTTAAAGATTTGATCACTTTGGTGATTAACAAATCTAACATAATATTGTTCCAAATATGATTAATAAAATATAACATTAAATGTTTAATCATCTAAACAGAAACATATGCTGCCAAAATGTAATGTTTATGCTAACAAAACTTCTATTATTATTATTATTATTAACATACATGTACAATGAGACTTTTATTATTATTGTTATCACTCCCAAACCCAGAGCCATTTATCAAGTCATCATGCCATGGAGAAAAGAAACATGGAGTATGGCAGTGCATTCATGGTGGCAAAATGAGCTCAGTATTTTAAATTGGCTTGATACGAACAGAACAATAATGAAGAGTTTCAGAAAACAAACTCAATCAACATGCACATACACCATATGGAAAACAATGCACCCGAAAACTTAAAAAAAATAAAAAATAAATAAATAAAATCATGTACAGTGTATACATATGGAGTATGATTAATCAATGAAAAATCACAAATTTCACAACCAACGCTCTAATACCATATTTTAGTTTTCTTGTTTTCTAAAATTTTATTCATAGAAAACCATCATAATTATAATTGAAACTTGAATTCATAGATTTCTATTTGATCATGACAGGATCTTAAAATTCATGATTCTCACATCACAAAATATTAGTTTGGGAACTTACCTTGATCCATGACAAGATTGACTTGAGAGTGTAGAGAATCCCCAAACTTGATTTTCTTCTATTCTTTTGCCTTTCAATTCTCTCTTCTGTTTTTCCTTAGTGATGGTAGAGATCAGAAGGAACTTTCTGGCCAAGAATAGGACCAAAAATAGGAGAACGGTTATTAAGTGCTTTTTGAAAGACCACCCCAAAAACTGCCACGTCCATCATGTTGCAATTAACCCTTACTTTCATAATTATTTACTTATTAAACTAATTAAAGTAAGTCACATGCCTATCACATGAGACATTTAATCTAATATTAAATACATTTAAACAATTAGAATTTTATTCCTAAAAAAAAAAAGTAGATAAACTCTTGGATCTATACCTATTTGATATAGATTATTGTTCAGTCATTCATACTTTAAAATAACATTTAAATGATTAGTTTTATAAAATCATTTCACATATAAGTAATGATTGAAGTTATATGTATTATGTTATTTGTAATTTACTTAAATGAGATTTTTTTGGTTTTTAATTTTTGTTTGGTATAGGAACATTAAAGTTTTTTAAAGAATAAAATCTAAATATATATATTCAAAAATATATTTTTTGGGCATTATAAAGAACATATTAATTATTTTAAGTTTTTTTAAACGAGATTGATGGGACTGGACAAAACATGTTTGGGACAAGAATTCTAACTAATAAAATAAGGAGTTTAGGATGATAATTGGGATAGAAAAATAAACTAATTGGGTAATGTTAATGGCTAATTAGGTGGCTCATTTACATCCTTAGCAAAGGTTCATAAACTCCGCACAAAAAAGAGATTTTAGGAGTTGAAAAGTGTAGTCTTAGGGACAACGTTTGGGGATATATAGATATTCAGATCATCCTTGTGCGGTTCCAAGGACTTGTCCTTTATAGTATATTTCTACTCCTTCTACATCTTTCGCCACTTTGATATACAGACGTTGTGAAAGATAAGAGGACAATTTACAAAGTTGTCCTTGTGCGGGGATAAAAAAAATACCATCGCAATTTATCACCATGCTAATAAAACTCGCCTGAGAGAGCTTGAAAAGTAAAGAAATGTAGAGAAAATGGTTAGAAGGAGTCCCTGACCAAAAGTTCTCCAATAGTAAAGTCAAAACATGCCTTGAGAGAGTAATTGTTGGAATGTCTGAGTTCAGTTGACAATAATAAACGTACCCGATTTAGTGTGTACTAGGGACTATTTATAAGCTGGGAGAATGAATACATTAATGTAAAGACAATGGGAAAAATAATATTATTATAATTCCTTATATATATATGCATAATAATAGTTTACTTTACATTTAAGACCCATAACTTAATATTTAATGTTTGTGGTGGGCTTCAGAGTGGTAGGTGTAATGTGACATTCAGGAACATCCAAATGTCACATCCTATCTGCCATTTGTTGAGTGACGAACTAATTGAACCAACGATATTGTAACGAATAAACTAAATTTATTACAATACCGCATTTATAGTCGCAATTGAACTAGCATTCGTACCTTTCACCATTAAGTCAATTGATGTATTCGAGAACAGGATTTTCTTAGGTCGAGCTGTCACTCGCTTCTAGAATATTTTTTGTACCAACATTATGTCCTCACTCAAATCAAGATTACTTTTCACCCGAACAAAATAAAAATTTTAGTTCGCGCATCCTTTATCTGCAGCATTTTTTAAATCCTTTGCTTTTCGCATGCTTGATGATGTGTTTCACCTTTAGTGGTTTCAAAACCCTAGCTCTACGTTATCTCTATGAAAAGGTTTAAAAGATAAATCTTCAGACTTAACACCACATATGTGGATGTTAGATTGAGTTAAAGATACATTCAAGCTAGCCTCTTTGATTTTACTATAGGAATAGATTGAGACAAGTCTTTCTATTTAAAAGTTAAATTTCTGCTTTTAAAATTATGTTTCAGGTTGTGTTAACTTTAAATTACAAATCATCTTTTCAAAATCATCTTTAAAAATCAAAAAATATTTTATCTTTTTATTTTTAAACATTATTTGCAAGAAATCCCAACTAAGCCTTTTAAAACTTAGTCACGAACCCTAGTCCCTGTGAAGATGACCTTGGTATTCATCAACACAAAAACTTCAACCGACCTTCTATACTTAAGAGTAAAATCACAACTTATTTGAATGTGGTCATTAGTGTTAGAATATGAACGGAGATTTTCAAATCTACGTATGCCTCGAGCTTATTTCCACGATGCATCTTAAGTGTCAGAGATTTGAGCGAGGATTGGGGCTAGCATTGAGGAATTGAATGGCATTACATGGAATTGATGATTATGATACCCTGATAAATGGGGTAATGATAATTAAGAAGGATATGACTAAAACTCGGAGTTTCTAAGAGACCCTGGTGGGACCATAGCAGGAGAATGGTAGTCAAATGAGGTTGAAAGGAAATTTATCGGCACCACTGGTATGTATCTTTAGCAGAACAATGTGGCACTATCCTAGTTTAGAGTTTCTATGGGATGAACTCAAAGATAGGTTGTCGCACCCCTATTTTAGGATAAATATTCAATTCCTTAAATAGAGGGAACATCTCTATATCCTTTGTCCATAATATATCAATAATCACAGATCATATAAAAACCTGCATTAAAATAAAACACAACTTGTCAAGTTTATATTATTTCCTTGGTAAAATAAATAGAAGTCTCATAAGCACTTAAATATATACAAACATATAACTTCTAAAATATTAAACTAAGCAAACAGATATTGTCGAAACTTTAGGTTTATTTATACAAAATTCAAATACTCATATAGAATTGAAACAAAAAAATAGATAAATCAGGGTCTTCTCTAAGCACTTGCAGCCGCTTCTGAAACTTAACTTGAAATATATAAATTTAGGTATAAGTGTCACACATTCAGTTTAGATATTATATTTAAAATAGAAGATAATAAATTTACACCAAAGATAATCCACAATAATTTTATAGACAAATGTCTCACAATCAATTAATAATTAATTTAAATGTATCATAACTGACAGTGATACAAATTTCTCGACACACAACTCATCGTCACTTTTCATTTATCAACCATCATCATCACAAGGCCCCACCTGACCATCTCATGGCATACTTGTATGATAAATGATTTAAATAACATTACAACACACATTTAGCCTCATCTGGTCTATGAGTTGAGCGCTCAACTATAGATAGTGGCTTTAATTTAGTACGTCCCATTAGTCCCATTTGGCTTGGCCCCATCTAGCCTTATCATTGGTCCTACATGACCTCATATATTTTTTCTTTTTCTAACCCCATCTAGCCTCATATACTCATATATTTTTTTTCCTTTTTTGGCCCCATCTGGTATGGTCCTATCTGACCACAATGCAAGCATAATACACACAATCCATATTGATATGCAATAACATCTTTTTCTAAATAAAATATTACTTCCCCAAATTTATCATTCCATGGATAATCATAATTCATATCTAACTTAATGAATCCATAAATATTCAGTATTTTATATCAAAATAATTAATTAATAACAACAAATAAATAGATAAAATTTATTAATTTATATTTAATAACTTTTACCTTTAAGTTTAATACACCCACCTGAACAGTAAATATTCTAAAAAGATCAAACTACTGATGTGGTTACTGCTAATTACTCTCGAGTCCTAATTTTAACCCAAACAAATTATACAAATCAGAAATTCAACAATTAAAATATAAACTAAATTAATTAATAATATAAATTTAATAAATCAAACACAACCACTTCATTTTTAGCATACCTAATTTATTTAACATTCTACAAAATTAAGTTTAAATTGACAAAATAAAATAACTTATTTCAACAGTCAAGCCAAAATTCCTAAATTTTTTCTCTCTTGCTTCTTTCTTTCCCATTGTTTTTTTTTTTTTTCTTTCCTTACTCTCTATTTTCCTTTTAACTAGGCCTTCATGTACATATATAACATTCACTAGGCAAGTCTTTCACTGCCTCCACTATGAATATATATATATATATTTATTTATTTATTTTTTACTTGCCATGTGGCGTAGCACCAACCTTTACACACAATACATAAGATTAAATATATATATATATACACACACTTGCCACATTAATTATGTAGCCAACATCACAGAGCATTTTCTAACTAATATATATTAATAACTTAATTCAATCAATTAATTAATAAATTAACTAATCCATGAATTAATTTAGATTAAATTAACTAAATTTTAATATAATACCAAATTAACACGATAAAATTCATAAGTATCAAATAAAAATTAAATTAATAATGCAATTAAAAATAATGAAAGTTTAGGATGTCAAACAAGTGGCTCATTATAATTGCAAATAGTCAGGTCACAAGAGTTTTGAGTGCCCAAGGGCAAAGGTACAGTCTAGGCAAATAGTTGTTGAAAGTAGTGAGCAAAGCAGATAGGTCAAAGTTTGCTATGGTTGTGACCAACAAGGCCACATTCAGCGATTTTACCCGCAAAGGCAAAGTGGTGGTAGATTGAAGACACATCGAATAGCCCAATTAATTAAGGGTAATCAGCCGTTGACTTCTTAATCAGTTCAACAGCAGTAATAATAGAGGCTTATAGAATAGTATGTAGAGTGGGGTTCCACAACAGATATAGAAAGAGGCCTAATAGGGGTAGAGGGGTGGCAGACCATCACAAGTTTATGTACAGGGAAGTGTATACGTAGTAACACAACAAGAAGGACCAATAAAGCCTGTAGTAACAAAATTTACATTTCTTATTTTTATATCTAACGTCACAATGATGATCAATACATGAGCTTCGCATTCATTTATCTCTACATCATTTGTTTCTGTATTACGTTTGACTTTACATTCGTTAGTTACACCTATGCATGATGAGATACCTATTTTGAGCGTATTTTCTCTTATATAATGTGTAAGGTATGTGACTTAGTAATTAAAGATGGAATTGATGGACAGAATTATCATTCAAGAATTGATTTGATTGTGCTACATATGAAGGGATTTGACATCATTCTTGGTATGGATTGGTTAATAAATTACCAAGCAGCAATCAATTTCTCTAAGAAGAAGGTGAATTTAATCATCCCAAAGGGTGATCGTTTTAGATTCTTTGCAAATCGATGTGATATTCGAGACTTACCATCTCTAGATGGGTAAGGGCAAGTAGATTTATGTAATTTGTTAGCTTACGTGTTTGTAGATGATAATGACAGTAGTAATAGGGTTGAATTGGCCCGAGTTGTTTGTGAATTCTCATAAGTATTCTTGAAAAAGTTATTTGTGCGACCACCTAAATAAAAGATGGAATTTCGTATTGATTTGGGCCCTAACACAGAACCAATATCCATTGTTCTATAAGTTAGCACCAATAGAATTGGCTGAGTTGAAGAAACAAGTGAAAAATTATTGGCGAAAGGATTTATTAGGCCGAGTATCTCATCTTAAGGTGCCAGTATTTTTTGCTATAAAGAAAGATGGCACCTTGAAAATGTGTGTTGATTATAGGAAGCTAAATAGAATGACCATAAAAAATCTGTGCTCGTTGCCAAGGATTAACAATTTGTTTAACCAACTAAAAGGTTCATCAGTATTTTTGAAGATTAATTTGAGATCCAGCTATCACCAGCTGGGGGTTAGGCTGGAGGATTTTTATAAAACGTCATTTAGGAATCGGTACAACCACCACAAGTTCTTAGTAATGCTATTCAGTTTAACGAATGCTCTTGCTCTATTTATAGATTTAATGAATAGAATATTTAGAAAATAATTAGACAAGTTTGTGGTAGCATTCATTGGTGATATGCTAGGACATTCTAAGATAAAATAAGAATATGAAAGGTGTCTGAGAACAATATTATAGACATTGAAGGACTATTAATTGTATGCAAAATTGGACAAGTAAAGGTTTTGGCTCAAGGAGGTAAGGTTCCTCGGGCATATTGTTTGTATAAAAGTTGTAGCGGTGGATTCATCTAAGGTTGAGCCTATCCTTGAGTGGCTATAATTGAAGATTGTATTTGAGATTCATAGTTTTCTGGGGCTGGCAGGATACTGCAGAAGTTTTGTACTTGACTTCTTTAGGTTGGCTGCCCCTTTAACTAGGCTAACTCAGAAGAGAGTTAAATTTGTTTAAGATGAGACTTGTGAGAAGTCCTTCCAAGAAATAATGAAAAGGTTAACTATAACACCAGTGTCAATCATTTTAGAGAGGAGTGCAGGATATTCTATTCACTATGATGCTTATACAAATAGGCTGGATTGTGTTTTGATGTAAAATGATTGGGTAGTGGCTTACGGGTCGAGGCAGTTGAAGACTCATAAGAAAAATTGTCCAGTGCACAATTTGGAGTTAGCAATAGTAATTTTTTCCTTGAAATGTTAGAGACATTATTTGTACGGTGAAAAGTTTGAGGCATTCTTTGACCATAAAATTTTAAAGTATATCTTTATGCATAAGGACTTAAATTTGAGAAAGTGACAGTGGATCAAGTATATGGAGGGTTATGATTATGACTTACAGTATCACCCAGGGAAAGATAATGTAGAAACAGGCACTCTTAGCAGGAATACTTGTTGCTCTTTACCGAGTTTTGCAATTCGAGAACTAGAAATAATAAAGGATTTTGGTGAGTTTCATTTGGAGTTGAGAGAAAACAATGGGCAGGTAGTGTTATATGCTTCGGTAATCTAGCTAGCATTGTTGAATATCGTGATTGAAGTGCAGAAGATAAATGAAGAGGCAAAAAATATTTGGGTAATAGTACAAGGTTCAGTGACAATGTTGGCATAGGCAGTGGATGAGACTGATATTGTAAGATAGTAGGGAAGATTCTTTATGGCTATTTTTGTTCAAGATGATGTCATAAGGGAATTTCATTATTCTTGATCAGCAAGTGCAGCTTGGGGGTAAAAAGATGTATTATGATTTAGGATGGCAGTTTTATTGGTTAAGAATAAAGAAAAACATGGCAAAATTTTTCAGTATATACCTACTTGTTAACAAGTTGAGGTAGAATATTAGAGGCTAGTGGGCTTGTTACAGCCATTACTAGTGTCTAACTCGAAATTAGAGAATATCACTTGGATTTTGTATCAACTTTTATCAAAGACAATAAGAGGTTGAGAGGTTATTTGGGTAATTGTGGATCGTCTAACGAAGTTGGCTCATTTCTTTCCAATTCAGAAGACTGATTTTATGGGTGTGTTGTCCAAATTGTGTATAAGAGAAATTGTGAGACTTCATGAGACTTCGGTGTCTATTGTCTTAGACCAAGATTGTCATTTTGTCTCCAAATTTTGGTAAAGTTTTTAATTGGCCATGGAGGCTGCGTTGTGCTTTAGTACTGCCTATTATCCCTAGTAAGATGGGCAATCTGAGTACACGATTCAAAATTTTGGAGGATACCCTTTGAACTTATTTATTGAATTTTAAAGGCATTTGGGAATATCACTTCCATTGGTAGAGTTTACTTATTATAATATTGACCAGTCAAGTATCAAAATGGCACAATTTGAGATGTTATATGATAGACTATGTAGGTCACCTATCTATTGGACTAGAAGAAATGGCACTGATTATGCCAGAGTTGGTTTAGGAAATGAATAAGAATGTTAAAATTATTAGGTAGAGGTTAAAAATATTACGCAGTTGTCAAAAGAGTTACATGAATCACTTGTTATTGGTACAGTTTGCTTATAATAATAGTTGTTAGTCGAGTATCAAGACGACACCGTCTAAGAAATTATATGGTAAACCATATAGGTCACCTATCTGTTAGATTGAGGCTAGAGAAACAACATTAGTTATGCCAAAGTTGGTTCCGGAAACAAATGAAAATGTTAGAATTATTAGGTACGTAGAGATTAAAGACACTGTGCAATCGTCAAAAGAGTTATACAGATCACTTACCATTGGTAGAGTTTACTTATAATAATAGTTATCAGTCGAGCAACAAGATGGCACCATTTGAGATATTATATGCTAAACCATATAGGTCACTTATCTGTTGGACTGAGGTTAGAGAAATCGCATTGGTTTTTGTCAAAGTTGGTATGGGAAACAAATGAGAATGTTAGAATTATTAGGTCAAGGTTAGAGACTTATTAGGTCAAGGTTAGAGACACCATGTATTCATCAAAAGAGTTATACAAATCACTTGCCATTGGTAGACTTTACTTATAATAATAGTTATCAATCGAGTATCAAGATGGAACCATTTGAGACCTTATATATTGGACCATGTCGGTCACTTATCTATGGGATTGAGGTTGGAGAAATAGCATTTGTTGTGCCAGAGTTAGTTCGAGAAATGAATGAGAATGTTAGAAATATTAGGTAGAGGTTAGAGACACCACACAGTCGTCAAAAGAGTTATACAGATCATTTGTTGTTGGTAGAGTTTACTTATAATAATAGTTATTAGTCTAGCATTAAGATGGCATCGTTTGAGATGTCGTATGGTAGACCATATAGGTCACTTATCTGTTAGGCTGAGGTTGGAGAAACAACAGTTTTTTTCTTTTCGTAGGTTTGGAGAAACAACATTGGTTGTGCCAGAGTTAGTTTAGGAAATGAACGAGAATGTTAAAATTATTAGGTAGAGATTAGAAACACCATGCAGTCAGTCAAAAGAGTTATATGGATCAAAGAAATAGATGTTTAAAGTTACAGGTGAGAGACCATGTGTTTTTAGAGGTCTCGCCACAAAAGAGGCAATTTTGTTTTGGATGATGAGAAAAGTTTTTGAAATTTTGGCCAGAGTTAGAGAAGTTGCTTACTATTTGGCATTGTTATCATAGTTGTTATGGGTGCATGAGGTGTTTTATGTATCTATACTTTATAAGTACATTATGTATCATTCATATGTATTTGATTGGACTTAGTTGGAAATGAATTCTGTTATGACTTATGAGGTTAGACTGGTTTAGATTTTAGATTCTCAAGATTAAGTGCTTCTTGGAAGGACAATGCATTTGATTTTAATATTGTGGAGACATCATGCTATTAAGGAGTCTATTTGAGATTGTGAATATGAAATGCAGGTAAAATATCCTCAATGGTTTTCTTGATATTGTTTCAAATATGTTAAGACAAAATTTTTACATAGAGGAAGAATGTAACAACCTATGTTTGGACATGTATTGATGATATGATGATGCAATTTGTTAATAGACCCAATTGTTTGATTTTTAGAATGTGGAAGATGCTTAAATCAACATTCAGTCATTTTGGGGTATTTATGGTGGCCTGTGCACAGTGGCCTAATGTTCTGGGTGTAAGGGCAGGGCTCCCTAGGCACACAAGGTGGTTTAGGCGTACGCAAGAGAGTACTCAGGCATGTGAATTGTCAAATCAACTCTAATGGACAGCTTTTTGAGCTTACAATTACATTCTATCTTTCATCATTTTCTCACCTTAGTTTACGAGTCCAAACCCCATAGACTAGCCACCTACACTAGCTTAGCATTTTTTTTTCTTTTCTTCGAAGGCACTTGTTTATATATTTATGAATATAAACTATGTATATGAATTTTTGGATGATGACAATGAACTAAGAGAGAGAACAAGGCTTTAGTAAGTTGAGTTAGATTCAACATCATTTCGATTAATCTTACTGTCCTTCAATTAGAATGGATATGAACACATTACGAGGAAGATGATGAACAATGGAACTTGGGTTCAATAGATATGTGTATCGTGGGCACATGTAGACTAGTGTTTATATCCTTATAGATTGTGTTGTATGTGCATAACCTGAGGCATAGGTGGTCCCAACATGTATGACTGATAGTTTTGATATTATTTTCGTATTCTAAGGAGATTATGTTATTTTTGTTTCAAATACTTATTTGATATAGTTGTAAAGGTCGGAGTGCCTAATTATTATTTAGACACATTATATGTTGTTGTAATTAGAGCACAATAACTCGATAATGATTGAAACTTTTGCTATTAATTATTATTATTATTATTGCGAATATCTGTTTTAGGGTAGTTGTATGGCTCTGATAAAGGTTTATGAATAATTGTGTTAATTGCATGTGATTAATTAGCTCACTTCTTGAGTTACTAAATTCGTGGTGTGACAGTTGTATTAGAGTGAGGTTGGTTGTGCACAAAAAGAAAAGAAAACAAGTATAACCTAGTTCATAATAGATTCACATATGCATATTTAGGCAAAGCAAAATTAAAGGCACAATTGTCGAGCATCTGAGTGAAGTTGCAGCATACATGCTTGCATGATTTTGTGCATGTAATTTGGAAATCTGTTCAAGTTGTTTTTAACTCTTGCATTAAGTCACGTGCATATATTTGTTATTTGCATAGTGGTTATGCTATTCATAATTTGGTTGCATTGAATGAATGTGCACAAGGGAAACTTCTAAAAATACTTTTTTTTTTTTATTATTATGAATGATTAAACCGAAGTGATTTGCAATTGGGTTTTAGTTTTTGATGAAGTTCATCAAATAGTATTTTTCTAACGTGAAAGTGATTGACAGCTTGTGGGAACTTGTGGTCAATATTGACATGTAGAGCTATTGTTATACATGGACAGCTAGTAGAGGTTACATCTGTGGTGCATCATATAGACGAATAGAGTATGCAATAGTTATCGAAAAGTACAAAGATGAGGTGCAGGAAGCACAAAAGAGGGAAGTGTAGATGCACATATAAGTTTTGCAAGATTCTAGTAAGAGGAATTAGTACTTGAAAGATGTTCACATGGAAAAAGCTCTGAGTAGAGGATTGAGATTGAGTTGGTTGATAGAGGATACGCATCTAGGATAGGAATCCATTCGGCACTGGAATTTGAATTTATGGCAGTGATCTCTTCAGTTATGCAGAGATTGGAAGAGAGGTTTAGTCACAATAGTTGGCAAAGTGATTAATCTTTTCAAGAGCATTCTAGGGAGATAGCGCATGCATCTTGGTTTAAAGAAAGTGAGCATCTCAATGTGGAGGCACTACTACAAAAATGTATAAACATCACAACTTTTAAGTGTGATGTTTCATTTTTTATCTCAGTCACAAAAGCGTGATTGATCCAGGTGAGATTGTAAGTCACCTCTTTTTTATCACAGTTTACAACCGTGATCGAAAACTTACAACAATCACACACTAAAAGCGTAATCTTTATGGTAAAAACTGAGATGAAAAGAAATTTCGTGTAATCTTTTATGTATTTTGATCTCACTTTTTTTGAAAAATCGTGATCAAATATAAACAAATAATCATGCTGAAAAAATGGATTAATTTTAAAAATAATAAAAATCCACATGGCAACCTACTATCACGCCATCATAGCACCGTTTGTCACTTATCATTATAGCTTTTTTTGTCACTGCTGAGAATCGAACCCCTACCATTCATTTGGAAGTTAGTGTAGTTGACCGCTAGTCCAACCTATCATTTATATATACATTTTGCATATTAATATATATAAACATATTTTTATCACTTTAGGGGTTACTAAAAATAATAAAATTATATTATTTTAAGTTTTTACAATAATTTATTATGACTTTTGTCAACCAATTAGTAGTTAAAAGTTACATTTTTTCTAATCAATTGATCGAAAAAAATGATAAAAAATTTCCTTTTATTTAATTATTTTAACTTTTTGCAACAACTTGAAATTGTAAGTAATATATAAAACAATGTGAATACTTAATAAATAATTTATGAATATCTATTATATTTAATTAAAAATAATCTCAAATCTTTTTTTATTTTCCTTTACCCTTTGTGTATAGCATATATTTAATCATAACTCACTATTTATAATATATTTTTCTTCATTTTGTATTATATTTTTAAAAGTAATTAGGTCACGTTTAGTTTTAGTTCTAGAAAATTATTATTCAAAACAAAATTTTTGAAAACTATTTTAAAAATTGATTTGTAATACAAAAAATATTTTCAATGATTATATTCAAAAATTAGTTCTAAAAAAAGAAAAAAATGAAAATTTTTATTATTTTTATTTGTAAATTTTTATCACTTCCAACAAAATATAAAATAATGTCACTTTTAATATAAATAATATTAAAGATACACTAAATATTTATTAGATACTAAATATTAAAATATTCAACTCGTTATAAGTTATACAAATTATGAAAACTACTTCCATATATTTACTGAAAAAAATAATAATTATATATTTAGCGTTATTTAAATTTGATTTGATAAATTTAGTTTTAACATTAATTTAAAATTTTTTTGTTTATTGATCTATGATTATAGTTTTTATATCATATTCAATTAATTAAAATTAATAAATATAAATAATATAAATAATATTAAAGATACACTAACTATTTATTAGATATTAAATATTAAATATTCACCTCGTTATAAGTTATACAAATTATGAAGACTACTTCTATATATTTACTGAAAAAAATAATAATCATATATTTAGCGTTATTTAAATTTGATGTGGTAAATTTAGTTTTAACATTAATTTAAAATTTTTTTGTTTATTGATCTATGATTATAGTTTTTATATCATATTCAATTAATTAAAATTAATAAATAAATGTTAAAATAAAGTTTACAAAATCTAATTTAAATCATATAAGATGATAAACAAAATTATTTCAGAGAGATATAAAGAAAAAAAATAATAATATTATCTCTCATTCTTTTAATTATCTCACTTTTTTTAAGATATAATTTTACTCACTTTTTTATCTCAATTTTTTTTAGATATGTTTTCACTGATCTTTTATCTCAGTTTTTTCTAGAGATAGTTTTCACTAATTTTTTATCTCAGTTTTTTGTTGAGATAGTTTCCACTGATCTTTTATCTCGTTTTAAATACAATCACGGTTTTAACAAAAATGAGATAAAAAGTATTAAAAGTAACTTTTTATCCCAGTTTTTTAATTAGACTGAGATAAAAAGTTTAACTCACAAATTTTTATCACGCTTTTTCTAAAACCGTGATCTTTATAAATTTCTTAGTGTGATCTTTATCAATTATTGTAGTAGTGAGGTGCGAGCCATCATGATTTAGGTGCGGTAGTTTGATGAGAATATAATTGATATTGAAATCGCTTATCTTCGAGGCAGTTTGAAAAGTCAAGTCAATATAGAGATTATTAAGATGTATGTCTTGTATTATACAAGTTCATATAAATTAAGATCTTTTTTATTTGTATTCGATTTAGGTGAGGAGTTGTATGTCCATATGATTTTAAGTATTCATATGAGTTCCTCAAGTACATGGAAATCAGCGTTTCTATAATTTTTCTTTAAATTGGAGACTAGGAAAAATTCAAAGTCAACTTTGGTCTAGAATTTTCTATGATGGTTTGTCTCGTTGGGAAAGCTTTTCCCATAGAGTCATTTCCATGTATGAAGATCAATGAAGGTTTGTTAGGAGAAATTAGGTAATACTAGAATTTATTCTATTTACGTCAAATCATGTCAAATTTTTGTGCCTTTTTGTGCCTTGTGATTTAATTGACCTGTATATATTCGATCTCAATATTTTTATAATTAATTAAATAACAAAATTAATTTTTTAAGATAGATATATTAATATTTTTAAGCATATAAAAAGTAAAATAAATTTTACATTTTTTATTTTATTTTACTTTAATCAACTTTTCTTCCCTATCGACTAGTCAATGTTCCAAAACACATGTCGGGAGTCCCACTTTCCAGTTGGCAACCACAAAAGGTGTCCCGTTTTCAATTGGTTAGTTGGGGCAAATCAAACGCACATTGGCTAAATTTATATTGTGACGTAATTCCAACGCTCTGATCATAACAAGTCTAAGTCTCCTACTTATCTTTTATTCCACTTGTGAACCTGCAACAAGACCATTAATAAAGATTTTTAACTGGTTGTAATGGATAGACCAGTTGAATGTAATAGTCAGGCCAAATTTAAAATATACATACATAGATATATTTATATTTCATTATTTTAATTTATTTTGTACTTATATTTGATTTTAACCTCAAACAATTTTGAAACTTATCTTAATTTATAAAAATAATAACTCGTAACCCATCAATAAGAAGTCCAAATTTAAAATATATTTATGTAGATATATTTATTTAGTCTGAATATATTTACATTCCTTCGTTATCTTTCCACACTCCACGATAATTTTAATAAAAATATAGAGTGAGGAAAGATAATAGATGAGTACATTTGTCATTTTCCTTTAATCATTTTAATTTTATTATTTCCTTAACTTCAACCTTCATCTTAATTTCAAACATTTTTGAAATTTGTCTTAATTTATAGGAATAATAACCCGTAAGACGTCTAATAAGAAAGTCTCAAATTTAAAAAAATATAAAATATATATATAGATATATTTAATTATTTTAATTTTATCAGTTCTTTAACTTCAAAACTTATCTTAATCTTAAATATTTTTAAAACTTATCTTAATTTATAAAATATTGTAAAAGAATTTATTGTATAAGGCCTAAATTTTTAGGCTTAATTATTTTTATAATTTAATTTAATTTAATTTTTTTTTTATCTTAGGCGTCCCAATAGTTTGGCACGACTTGGGTGATGGTTACTTCGATTGGTTTCCTAGTCTAGTTATGATTTACACCCATTAAAAAAAGTAGGTTTACTTTTCAGACTCAGTGATTCAAGAGCTCCTCACCGGCACAGCGAACTGGGGTCCAAATAGTTATGGAATGGTAGGGAATAATCTGGAGTCTAAAAAGGCGATTACAGCCACCATAAAATCTGAAAAGATAAGACCTGTTTGGAAGGAAAAGAAATTGGTAAAGGAATATAATAAAAATAAAAAATATAATATAAAAATAATATGTATTAAAGTTTTATTAAAAAATATATAAAAAATAATTAAAATTTAATAATTTTTGATAAATTTTAACCGATCAAACGGCGAAAATCTCTCACTGTAAAATTCAGGACCTACATTTAATCTCTATCTGAAGTAATCAAAACTGGGTACGGAGTTTTAATTTCCCATCAAATCCCATAAATGCCCAATGGCCGGCTGGTATACGCACTCCACAGGCCGCTGTCATTTATCGGAATTTATTATCAAAATTTATTGTTAAAATAAAGTGACGAATTATGAAGTAATTATTTTAAAATATTTAACTCACTAACAAATTTCTAATTACCAAATTGGATCCTGCTAATAGGTGCCCAAAGTGCGAAATTCGTTGGCCTACGAGATCCGTTACTCTATAATAAGGGTAGTTTGGGGAGAGTAATCATTAGTTAAGATTAATGGTTATTTTAATAGTAGTTGAATTTTTTTATCTTCTTATATTTTAATCTTTTTTTAAATTTGCAAGGATAAAAATGTTAATTTAACAAAACAAGTTAGCTACCTATAAAAAAGTTATTTTTTTCCTTCTCAAATACAAAATTAGCTAACTTTTTTTTTAGTTAGCTACTAGCCATTAGCCATGAGCCATAAACTACTTTTTTTCACCCCAAACACAAAATTAGCTAACATTTTTTTTAACTAGTTACTAACCATTAATCATTAATGAATATTAATTCTTTCCAAACAGAGCCTAACTCTCCTGAAGCTCTGTTAGCAAATACCTATAAAAATACTATTATGGTGATATGGGTATAATCTTCACGTGGTCACTAGTTCAAATTTTTTTAAGATTATTAAAAAATTTACCTGATTATTAATTTCAAAATTTTGGAGATTAGTTGAGGTGCGCATAAACTGACACTCTCGATTATAAAAAATAATAATAATAAAATAAAATAAAATAAAATAAAATGAACTCTATGTGGTCTAATCCTATCTCACAAAGATACCAAAAAATTAGTTTTATATTTTATTTTAACTTCCTAGCTCTATTTCATAGACTCCGCATCTTATGTTGGCTTCACACGCTAGCTTAGTGCATTTTGTTATTGTCTGGGTTTAAAGGAACGATAAATGTCAATTATCTCGATAAAATTTTAATATTTTTAATTATGTCATGCATATTTAATATGAAAATTTAAATAAATTAATATTTTCGTGTATTAAATATATATTAACTTTAAAAGGATAAGGTAAGGGTGCGAAATTGTAGGAGAAAAAAAAAATTAAAACTTGCTCTCGTAAATAGAAATATCATTAATTTACTCTAATTAACTTAAATTGTTTGATAGTTTTTGCCTTTATAGTTAATCTCCATGACAAATTTATACCTCAATAAAATAAAATTGCATATAGTCCCTCACCCCATATGACACGAAAAGGAAGCAAGCGTGGTGCCCACCTTCCCCTCCCTCTCCCCGGGCGCACCCTCCCCATGTAATAGATGGTCTATAATCATATGCACATGTTCACTATTGGCACATAGAGACCCCATTATATATATATATATACATACAGTCATACATTCCTATTTAGTTCGCTTTCTCCATTACGTAAACTCTCCACCAAGCAACCCCCTACGCTTCCATAGTTCTCTCAACTCACTAGCTCAGAAATACCCATACCCACACCCCCTCTACTATATTCATACAATATAAACAACCACATAATATATACATAGTTGAATTCACTTAGCGGTTCAAACTCTCTCTCTCTCTCTCTCTCTCTCTCTCTCTAGAACTGAGTAAACATGTATATTCAAGCACTTTCTCTCTGCTCTCTCTTGGGTTTCTTTCTCACAATCTCAATTCTCACACACCCATCAACTTCTGCCGTAGACTCCTTCCTATATGGTGGTTGCTCTCAGCAAAAGTACAATCCGGGCACACCTTATGAGTCCAATGTTAACTCACTACTGACCTCCCTGGTCAACTCGGCCTCCTTTGCCAACTTCAACAATTTCAAGATCTCCCTCCCTGGCTCTGGTCCAAACGACGTCGTCTACGGTCTCTTCCAGTGCCGCGGGGACCTCCCAAGCTCCGACTGCCGGCGTTGCGTGGCCGGCGCAGTGAGTCAACTCGGCATCCTCTGTGTCAACTCAGCCGGTGGAGCGTTGCAGCTAGAAGGTTGCTTCATCAAGTATGACAATATAACCTTTTTGGGTGTTGAGGACAAGACTCTGGTGCTGAAGAAATGCGGACCGTCGATCGGGTACGATTCCGATACGTTGACCCGACGTGATGCTGTGATGGATTCTCTGGCAGCCGGGGGACAGTTTTTTCGGGTTGGAAGGTCCGGAAATGTCAACGGTGTGGCACAGTGCGTACAGGATTTGAGTCCGAGTGAGTGCCAAGATTGTATACTTGACGCGATCGGACGGCTGAAAAATGAGTGTGGGGCTGCACCTTGGGGCGATATCTTCTTGGGTAAGTGCTACGCTCGCTACTCGGAGCGTGGGGACCACTCAAAGAGAGGTAAGTAGCAGTTACAGCCTTCCCGGCTTTGTGCTTGTGCTTTCGCGTTTGGTGTACTTGGCCGGTTTGGAGTTATAAAGAAAATTTTATTGAACGCTATAATTTTCTAAGGAGTTTAGGTGTGGGTTGGTTTATTTTTTTTATTTTTTATTTTTTTATTTTATGTGTTAAAAATTTTAAAATAAAAAAATAAAAGATACTCTATTTTTTTATTTTGATTAAAAAAATACTTAAAATAAAATTTAATTATTTTTTATTTCATGTCTAAATTTATTTTTTATTTTTTAGAACAAATTTTTAAATATAAGTAACTAGATAAGTTTATTTAAACTGTTTTTCTTATTTTTTAAAATATAAAATAAAAAATGAAGTTAAAATAAAAAAAAAACAAAAAATAAAAAACAAAAAGTAAATCATTAAATTTTTATTTATAACACAATTTAATAAATGTTAACTTTTACAAATTTTTATTAATTTTTACAATTGCAAACACTTCCATTACCATGGTAAGGAAAGTTGAGGTGAAAATCGTGTTTGGATAACTTTGAATCTAATCCACCTTTCACGTCAAGGTAAGATGTTGATTAGGCTTGGGGATTTTGGTAATAATCAAATTAAAATCATGCACCTTGGGAGTGATAATTAACTTTGAAACTAATCTACCTTCCACATGTCCATCACGCATAGTTCCATCTAATGTGGGTCTATCGATATGTATATATGTAGGGACACGTGTATATGCATGGCAAATTACCATTTACGAAAGAAACCAAGGGAATATTGGTCAATCTCTACTTATTGCCAGAGGTTAACATTCATATGGTTAAAATTTTCTCAAAGCATTATATTGTGCTTGACTATATGACATTAGAATACATTTCGAATTGTCAAGGCCCTCAAAACTTTCTCCTGAAAAAGGGAAAAAGCTTCTTTTCAAGGACTTTACTCTTATTCTGTGCTTGTGACAAATGTAACAAGGTCCCACTTAATGTGACTTTAGGGACTAAAGAGTCCTATGCCAACCAACCATGGGATGATGTTGCCTCCCGTTGGATTTATTTTATGTATTTATATATATATATATATATATTAGAGTTTTGAACTCATTATCTATGTATTTTTTATTTTTATTATATTTTTATTTTAATTAAAATGAAATTATAAAAAAATTAACAAAAATGGTTTAAATAATAAATAATAAGTAATTAAGAGTATCTAAGTAGATAATTAATAACTAATTAAGTAGTATTTTAAAAAAAATCAAAAAAAGTTACAAAAGTAGTAATTAGTTAACAGACATTTAGAAAAATAACAATATAAATAAGTAAAATTATTTAATTATGTGATAATTATAAAAATTGACTTTTCAATACGATTAAAATTGTAGGAAGAAATTTAACGGAATTATAGGGAAGAAAAAAAAATTCATAAATTTTAAAATTTGTTCATTATCTTTAGTATTTGCTTTATATAATCGTATATGTACATAGATATATATATATATATATATATATATATAATTTTCAAAAACCAAGGTTTTGATCAAAATTTCTTCTCTTGAAAGGATTACAAGCACTGGAAAAGCGAATTTATATCAATGATCAGTTAATTATTTGAATTGTTGTGGCAGAGAGGGCATTAATTTTTGAGCAATTCAAATTGCAGATTCTAACAACGACGATGAGGTTGAGAAGACACTCGCAATACTCATCGGCCTCATAGCCGGGGTTGCGTTGCTTGTCATTTTCCTATCCTTCTTGAACCAAGTTTTTGAAAAGAAAGGTATGAATCTTCCTCGCACTTTCTTCCCAGGTTTCGAGTTTTGTATTCTACCTATACAACACTATGGTGCTGTTTGAGCAAAAAATAAAAAATAAAAAATAGAAAAACTAACTTTACATGAGTTTGTGGTATGTGTTATTTTAGTAGCTAGTTAAGTATTTTGTAAAAGTTTATAGAAGCTAGAAAGAGTTAGCAAAACATTAAAAGGAATTGAGAAAAGTTAGAAAAAATTAAAAGAATGGGTAAAGTTTTGGTGCTGAACGGTTAAAAATTGAAAATTTTGGTAAAAATTGGAGAAAGTTAAAGAAGTTTAGCAAAGTGTTTGGTGAACAAAGTTAGAAAAAGTTAAAAAAAATTAATTGATTTAGTTTTTTTTACTAAACTGAACAACTTCTAAATTGACGGATATATATAAAATTAAATTGGTTGTTATGATAAAAGATGATTTATGGAAAGATGATATTAACACTACTTTTCATCACTTTATACTTTCTCATAATAAATAATATTTTTTTTTAAATATGAAAAAATATAAAATTAAAGTTAGATGATAGGATTTCGCTTATAATTAATGTATAGCTATTAATTGATGCCAAATAGCAATTAATTGATGTTTGTCTTATAAGTGTGAAAAAAATAAAAAAACAAAGAAAGAGAGAGAGAGAGAAGGGACGGAAAGAGAATGTGAGATCTCAAGTGTCTGTGTGAGTCGAGCTATGGGCACGATGGAGAAAGCGATTTACTTGCAAGTGCGGAGAATGTTAGTATATAATAATAAAGTATAGCGGTGTAAGTAATTTTGATTCTGAGTATAGGAGTATAAAGGTAATTATTCTAAAAAATATTACTTTTATCTCTTTTTTTATATTTTTGATTGGTAAGGAGAAAGGCATCTCGAGTATCAAACCCGGGTCAATGAGGAGGCGAAGGGAAACTTTTACCACTTAGCCACAAGTTGTCCTCTATTACTTTTATCTCTTCAACATATAAGATCACATTTTGTTTTGATCATTTTCCATTAAATTTCTCAGCTTGTTACTTAGGAGTCATTTGACCAAAAAAAAAAAAAAAATCAAGTTTGTTCTAATTTTTGACACTGTTATTTTAATAGTTAATTAGTTATTTGTAAAACTTAGAGAAATTTAGAGAAAGTTAAAGAAATTTGATAAAATTTAGAAAAAAATTGATAAAGTGTTGAGTGAAAAAGTTAAAAAAAATTATAGAAAATAGATAAAAATTAAATTTTCTCATGATTTTTTTTTTTAAACCAAACATCCTATTATAACTTACGCCCGAGTAACTAAACTTAAACAATTGCATCGCCCACTATTGTGCATAATTTCTCAAAAATAAAAAGTATATGGTTATGGCTTTTCATTAATTTGGTTCTCTCTATCTTGCAGATGGAAAATAGGATTAAAGCTTGTTGGAAGTGCCAGAATATGTTATACGTACACTTTTCTCCCATCTCCACAAGTAATTAGATGGCTTTACTTTCGGCTTGTTCTTTTCTCTCATGGTCCCTATATAGCTACTTTCCCCTCTCTCTCTCTCCCTCCTTCCCTCCGCCTTGTCTTAGTGAATGTTTCATTATTTGCTCTAAAGAAGAAGATCTAAAAAGGGAAGACCAAGATGTGCATTGGAACAGTTTCCTCGAAACAGGCGAAAAAGAAAGTCGGTAATAAAAGTGGTAATTATGTATAAATGTCAATGCTTTTGTAAAAGTAGTACTCTTGTGTTGATCGATGCAGATGGTAGCTATTTTTACTTACTTTTTGTAAGTGTAGACTTTTCATTGTTAAGCCTTAATTGATTTCATCTAGAAGCTAGTCCTTGTATAACAAATTTGTTCTTCTATTTTAATTCAATTCAGCGCAACTTTTTGCTTCTTTCTTGCGGACAATATATATATATAAACATATATTCTTTAACTTAAAGTTAGTGTTTATATTTTTAAACTAACTATTGATGAAGGGTAACTCAACTTACTAATTATTCATTATGAGTACTCGTATATATAAATTGATGTGTATTAACTTTAACTTAAAGTTGAAATAGTAGATTTAATGTAAAATTATGGTTGATAGACTTAATTGGATTTGAAATAATTACATAAAAATAGTAATTGATTGTCACATTCCGAATTCCTATGACTTAGAGACGTGTACTAATTGCATACGATCAAACACATTATTGATCTATAATTCAGCAATAGAGTCAAACTACAGTAGCTAGAACAAATTCAAAAATTATAATAATAAATAATAAAGGGTCTAACTCTCCATCATAAGTTGCATAATAATGCTTCATATGCACTCTAGAGCAAAAATAATACAATCTTGTCTGACCCTCAGAAGCTAAAGCACAAAGATAATATAACTAAAATTCTCTACTAGATAAATTAATGGATTGCCCAGACATTACAGTTTTCAGACCTACATTGTCACCTATTATGACTTGGTATTTTACCTAATTATTATAGTATATTTGTTATTGATTTTTGCATTTGGATTAATTTAATAATGAATTTAATTAATTTTTAATACAAATGACTTGTTTAAAAAAATGGAACCAAGGTCATTTTGATTTAAATACAAAACTTGTTCTTGGATATTGGCGTGCGCACAACATATTTATTCGCCGTGCGTGCAACAAACTGTAAATTAGTCTTGCACGAATTGGAGATTATTCCTTGTGCACACATTGTATTGTACCCAATTTCTTTCGGAAAACCTACTTAATCGATTTTTGAATGTGTATAGATATAATGCATGGGTGCTCTCCCCACTGACCAAACAGCTATTCTTGATGTGTTTAAACCTATGCCACCTGTTGAACTTGCTCCATATCCTTTCCCTCTCCTAAGTTCATTGCATACGTATACCTTGGCTTGTGAGTAGGTGATTGCAATCAGTGTTTGAGAGAGTAACCTAATTTAGAAAATTTTGAGTTGATAGTATGAAAGCAGACCTAGGAGAGCATTTGAAAGTGTTTTTCATATAATATCAACTGTGTGAGCTTGATTATGGTTGAAGGAGAGAAGAAGAGAGGGAGATTGTTAAACTAACAAAAGGACAAAAAGAGAGAGAACATAAGGTTGCCCTATTCACTCCATCACTCGCATTCTCATTGCTTTGGTTTTGAGCTAAAGGCATGGGTTTCTTGCACTTTCTTCAAGCTAATATGCTTGTGATTGAGTAATTGACTAGAGGAATTGGTTTGCATGCTTGAATGAACACATAAATTGTGAAATGATTAGGGAAACTAAAACAAAGACCATGTAGTTGAAATTCTTGATTTAAAATGATCGATCAAGTTGTGTTGAAATTTTGGGTCATTTTCTAAAATGATAACATTAATTAAATGGAAAGGAATTGAAATTTAAATTGATCGTGAAATGTGGTTTGAAACAAAATAGGGTTTGAATCAAAATATTAAAATTTTCTTAATTAAGATCAAATTTTTAAAATCCTTGTTCAAGACTTGTGAAAAATTATTGCTTGATTTGTTCAAAACCTTTTGAAACTGAATTGTATAACTGTAAATTGATTAAAGAAAAAAAAGAGTTAAATGTTAGGTATTAGAAAAGCAAGGATTGTCAATCCTAAAATTGGAGTTCAAATTGAGTCTCTATCGTGCTAGCAAAAGGTCTCTTATCGTGTGCAGGGTTTGTCCAACCTTGTGCACACGATAGTATATTTTTCTATTTTGTATGCGCCAGGTGTACCTAGTGCCTTCGACTTATGTTGCTCTTTCCTTGTACATATGAAGTACCATTTCTCATGTGAACACTTAAGCCTAGTGGCGTATTTTTGCATCATTTATATTTTAAATGCATAGGAATAATGAAATTTATTATATTTATCTAGATTGAATTCATAAGAATATTCATACATGTGATAAATGTTGTGAATTAGAACAAGGGAATTTACTTTTTTTTGTTAAATTATGAGATCGATGAGATGATATGGTTGAGGTATCATGTTATGGTTAATGAGATGGTTCTTGATTTTATTGATTTTGGTTAGGGTTTGAAAGGTATTAAAATAGAGAATATATGTACTCATGAGTTAAGATCCCTAACTATGCAGGGGTTGGCTATTTTTCTCTGTAAGCTACTAGCCTACGAAGATATGCAAAGACAGATAGCTAAATGGGCATATTTTCATAGCTCAGGCCTCAATCAGATATCGAAGGATAGTATAGTTTGGCTCGACATTATAATAACAGGTTAATCATGTAGAGTACCTAAACTAGTGTTATGTTGTGGTTAAAATTATGTGTCATTGATGTATGTTGAGTTGTGAGATTATGGTATGTTAATATCATGTTGATTATGATTTTTGATGCATATGCTATCATATTTAGTATAGTAGCATATAAGGACATGGTTAAAATTCTATTGGATAATAAGCGATTTTGGTTAGTGCCTATTCTCTTACAAATGTTATTATATGCTAGGACCTGAATTGTTCATGATAGGCAGACTAGACCTCTAGATTAAGATGCATAACTATTTTTGTCTTTATATTTTGTCATATATATATATTTTATATATATTCTTTTATACTATTTTGATTAGGTTGTACGAGCACTAGGTGCCTTATTTTTTATTTTAGGAGTTTTTCCCAGTTGGTTGCTGATACCATTTGTATATATATATATTTGGGACAATTATCTAGTGTTTGCTTTTGTTAGATGTATGGCTTTGATTTGGTGCAGGGTTTATGTGATTATTTATGGTTGCATACAATTAGCTAATGCCTAAGTTCATAGAGAATTCAAGGTATGACATCAATTGTAAAGGAGTTAGCCACGAGTGCCGACTATAAAATATAACATATAAATGTCCTATCATGCCACTATCATAAGTCATGACAATATAGCCGACCACTAGTAACGGAATGGTAAAATCATATCTTTGGTTTATAATCCCAAATAAAATACAGTAACCAAATTTCAACGATAATCATTGACTGCTTTACAAATGTGTAATTGAATAAACCCCCAAGTATAAAGGTGTGCGATATAGTTTTATCTAGTGAATCTAGGATTGTATCCACAGGAAACTTTGAGATTGAATACTCAGGTTTCTAAGTTCTTCTACCTATTGGTTTTAGGTTTTGAAAAGTATTGATTAACTAGCTAATAACCAAATAAAGTAAATTACAAAAATTAAACTACAGTAAAATTTAAAAACTTAAATTACTTCTATTCTAATTAATAGAAAAGCAAGATTCAAAATTAAATTAGACTAAAATGATTAGAGCAATAAAACTACGCATTCAAGATAATTAAAGATCTTGATCCAGCCTACAAATTCGGGTAGATTCTTTATTCTTTAATCAGATGCATTTTTTTATCTCAGTTTATAACTCACGCATAAGAAAAGTAAACCGGAAGATGTCATCGTTAAAATAATTATTCTGAAGCACAGTTTTAGAATCATGTTTAGAATAAGAAAACTAGAAAGATATTTAATAAGTTCGTATTTGGTCCAAATCTCTTTTTGTTTGTTTCAAAATATGAAGAAAGTTTTAATCAAGTAATATCATCAGGGATTTCAACGAACTATGATCGAAGTTATATTTTTTTGAAAGTTTTTAAAAAGAAAAAAGAAGAATATTCAAAAAAACAAACCCTAGCATACAAGTTTTACGTTGCATACAAGGATTCAATCACATCCAATGATCAAATAAGGATCCACCCATTATTGATGGGTTGAATCAAGATAAACAAACTAGCCTAATATGGATGAAATAATAAAACAGTAAATAAAAAGAGAAAGTGAAAAGAAAACGAACTCTATTAATAAAATGCGAAACGAACTTGCAAGGTGTTGAAGTATTCACAAACCTGAATCCATAATATGAAGTATAAAAACTCTCTAAGTTAATCTATTTGAATGAAAAACTAAATCTGAAAAAATACATAGAAAATTCTACAGCTGCCATTGCAAAATATGTATTTATCTGCACGAAATGAAACCCTAAACCTAGTTTTTATCGCACATTAATAGCTGCTGATGTTCGGACAGCTCGACAAGGTATCTGGACAATAGATTTAATTTGCAGGTCTAGCACAAAAATTGTAGTCCTTTAAGTTTTCTTTCCAACCTAAAAAGAATCGCATCAATCGAAGTTGTGAGTAAAAAGTTATAGCCAAAATAATGACAGGGTGTTGTGCTGAATCATCTGAATAATTCCAAATTGTGCAACTTTGCAAGATGATTTCGGGGTAGATGGAGAGCATTTTTGGACTTGGACTCTCATGAAAGTTGTAGCTAAGAATGTGTACTTGGTTTTAGGCTTTTGAATCACCTCAATTGGACCTTAAAAACATAAGATATGCCCCAAATGCTACCGCAATTAGGAATGGACTAGCTTTCTAGCCCTAACTTTTGAGCAATGTTTAAAGGCTCAAACGAACTTGAATTTTGACCCATGATACATTTCTAAAAGGTTTAAGATGTCCACTACAACTTTGCTGAAGACACTTTTAATTTCTAGAACTCCTTCTACGTCAAAATTGTTCATTTCTCTGATTCTAATAAGCTATTCCAATGTATTTTTTATTAAGACCTGCATAAATGAACAAACTAATATAAATAAAAAAAATTAAACTGAAATAAACATATTAAAACATAAATTACCTGTATTAGCATGAAAATTAAGGTGTGTAATTACCATTTTCAAGTGTAATCAACCATATATCAAAACACAAACAATTTTTAGATACTCTACATAACTGACTCACAAGAGGATGTCTAGCCAAAGCACACCATTCCTTGGTATTTGCATCTAGGCATAGGCCATGGAAATATACCCTTGTAGGTATCTATATCTCTTGCTTAAATCAAAGAAAATAAATATACCACTCTTAGGCATCTATATCATAAGTTAGTAACCACTGACAATGAAAACTAACTCTACACGGGTCTTGGGACTTTCAACTCTTATATCCATTATTTCCTAGTACCTTTCATAAAAAAAAGAAATTTGAGTAACTCAAAATTTTAGTAATTTATCATAATAAAATAAGATAAATATAAATAAAAAATTTTATATCAAAATCGACACATAACATATCATCAAATTAGGCCTCTACCCATTCAAATGAGCATATGCACAATGCGTCGTGCAAATGGCCATTTGAACACTAACGGTTAGGTTTTTTATTCTCTATTTAAAACCAATTTTGTTTGATTCAACACTTAATTTCCTTATTTTAAATTAATTTCCTTATTTTAAATACTAGTTGGCTACCTCTAGTAACTCCAGAATCAATCTACTCATAATTTTTAATTACATGCGAGTAATAACTCACCTCACATGATTTTTAGCAAAACCAAACAAATATACATATCCTAGTTTAAACCAAATATTAACTTATATAAACCAATCACCACCTATCCATATTCTTGAAAGAATGTAAGATAACTAAGTCTAATGTAGCATGATGAAAAAGAATCCCTACCTTAAGTAAGAAGAAATGGAATAATGAAGAATTTGAAAATTAGAACGTTAGAATATCCAACTGACATCGAAACCAAGAAATAAAAGCTTCTTCCTCAATTTACCTATAAACAACACCTAGCCAATACATATTCAGATCTTATAACACGTATTTTATTTATCATTATTTTATTATTTTATGCACTTAATTTTAAAGTTTGGGCATATCATTTCAATATGTTGAGATTAATCGGTGTTTGTTTGACTTGGTTGCTCAATATTTTGTCCAGAATTGGTCGTGTTGGAATTCAAAAGTACATGTCAATTCTTTTAAAAGGTCGTGCGAACCATAATAGGTATCCTATGAGCACGCCAACAGACGACTTCATGTACACGACATCTTTGTTCCTTTGCGCACAATCCAGCCTAGATTAGATAATCTACAACTTGCTTTTCCTTTTTCGAATTTAACAAAAAAGTGTCAGCCTTCGTTCTCCTTGCCACTAAATCTATCCTAGGTCATGATTAATTATGTCCCACTTATCCCTCACTCTTTCATTCTCTTTTCCTTGGTGGTGAATAACATATGTGTATTTATATATAAGTGGTGTAAGGTATGGGTGTTTGTCTGGTAAACCAAATTACATGAGTGAGAGTTAGAAAGTTCTTAGAAGATTGAACTTGTTCTTATTAAATGATTGTGTGAGCTTGACTGAGAGTGGTATTAGGTGGAGAAGGGCTTAATTTTGGTGGAAGAAAAGTTCAGGTTACGTTTGTCTAGTTCACCATTATCGATTTCCATTTTCTTCCTTCATCATCTTCAACTGAGCAAATTTGCACATGAATATTACATGCTCTTGATTTGATTTGAGAATGGATATGTATTAATGTGAATAACATGCATGATGATATATATACATATGTATATGTAACTGAGAAGATGACGCTGATAACCTAAATTTTTCTATAATAGATGGAATTAGAGTTATCAATACCTTTAAAATGCTTCTTGGACTAAAAACGAACTTGTTTGTATGGTTTATTGGACTTGAATTTGGTAAAATATAGAAATGGACATGGAACTAGAATAGATGATGTAGTATTGTTCATACAGGACCTTAGTTGTCCACAAGAACTTCTCTCGCGCTTGCGAGATTATACCTTTTAGACAATGACTCGTTGTGTACGAGGCTAAGCCTCACGTGCCTCGTGCCCTAACCCTTGCTCTTGTGAGCACGAGGTGGAGCTTCCTGTGCACACAACCTTAACCCATACCTCTCCTGTGCGCTAGTTTCAATCTCTACCCTTAATTGTTAGTTTCCTCTCTCGTTTGCACAGAGCCCTTACTCCCATGCTCATGCCAAAGACCATTTTATATTTTGATCATTGACTATATAATAATGACATATATGTGATGAAATAATAATTATAAGTATGTGTTGCTGATTATAAATGATGATATGATGAAATATAATGAAATTGGAAAACGGTTGTCATGTATTTTCTTTGGACTATGAATGCATCATGTAACTTTAACTAGATTTTTTGAAAAGGGCTACCACAAGGGTTGAGTGAAAGTCACCGGCACCATTACAAATCAAGTGAGAAAAGTCACTTTGGGTGAAACCAGGAAGGCTACCTGCACTTGATTGTGTGTGAAAGCCACCAAATTCATAATAGAATGAGGAAGGCTTGTTGAACATTGTTATCCTATGAAATTCTTATTATCTATTACAAAATATTTATGTGGGATTAGTAAGATGTAGGTGTTTTGTTACACATTCCAGTCTAAGTCTAGACTTGAACTCTTGGACTATTATGATCTATTTTCTTATCCATTCTTAATAGAATTTGAGTTCTTGGAACAGGCTGTTTGAGTTACACACCAACATCATAGGCATTTTCCTCTGTTATGAACTTGACGCATTTCAGTTTTCAAATCTTAGGAAGAGTCTTCATAGTTCGAGTATATGTAACCTTGAAGCTCTTTGCTCCATTCAAAATTTTAATGTGTTTCAAGCTGTTTTCATACATTTTTTTTCCTTCTATGAATTTTTTTTTTAGTTTTATTATTTATATTTTTTGTCTTTGATGGAATCAATCTTAATTGCACGAAGATGATTTTTGGTCTTTTTTTCCTTAGGTTTGGTTGTTCCTTTTCTTTTTTGATTATCTTGAAAATTTCATGACAAAAATAGGGGGAAATAATTAGGTATTTTTTTATCATAGAATAATTGGGTATTTTTTGCCATAGTTACACCATATTCTTAATTCTTAGTTGGCAGATGTTTGAGACTCACAATTTTGGTGCAAGTTATTTTCCTTGTTTTTGTATTTTTTGTTTTCAGGTAATCAAGGACTTGATATTGAGTAGGAAGATTCTTGAAGATGATATTTTTTGTAGTCATTATAAGTTTAGATTAGGAGTCAGTCAATTTTTTTATGTGTTTTTGCCACGTAATTGTCAAAGGGGAGATTGTTAAGTCTCTTATTTTGATTAATGACAATTATGAGTTTGTAAAATTTTTGAAATGTCTTGAATTGAGTTTTGTTGGTTGAGTGGTTCCTCGGTTCAAAAAAGATTACTTCAAACAACTTTTATAGCAGAGAAAGATCTCAAAGGCAGTTTAACCACTAAAATTCTGGAAAAAGAGCTCGAAGTGAGTTCAAGCACTCAAGATTCTAGAAAAAGAGCTTAAAGAGTGTTTGAGCAGTTTGACTGGAATTTTGTTCCCTAATTTCATTATAGTATGAAAAGACTTTTTTCCAGCAGCCACAGAGATATCTCCTAATACATTTTGAAAATGCTAATATCAAAATTAAAGATGAGATCAACAAGTTGGGTTTGGAAAGAACATCAATTTAACCTCTCATCTTACTAAAGAAGAACATTTTTGAGTTCTAAGAGGTGCCGTTCGGGTTGAAGAATGGAGTCAATCTAAGGACTCGGTTCATTGCGAGTTCTAGCAAATAAGAGAATAATAGAGTTAGGACAAAATCAAGCTCTACTTTATATTCGGTGAATTTCTTGTAAACTTTTCATTTATAGTGGATTGATTTTCGTGTTAATCGCCTTATAAACTCGAGATTTTATCTAGAAATAGTTTTAGAGTTTGACTCGTTAAGATTCTGTGTTCACTCTCTTTGTGTGGTTGTCTGTGATTTATTCTACGTAGCAATTTTCTTGGTTTTTCACATCACTTCAACATTAATTTTTTTAATTTCTTTTGAACTTTTTTTTTTTTTTTAGAAGTCCAAATGCCTTCTATATATGGCAACAAAAATATTTTCTTCCTCTAGATTATATTTATTACTATTGAAGCAATGGGAGTTATTCAATGGTTACCTCTAGCAATACGAAAAAGGGTCACGTTAACTCAACTTTGACCAATATGTCCCAAGGATTGACTAAGGAAAATATAATTCAAATTTTAGGCATACTGATTTTTATAACAACGATTATGACTACCTACTCTCTATAATAATATAAAAATGATAATAAATATGGATTATCTTAGGTCGTGAGCTCAACAATGGAATATACACACATATATATATATATATGAAGCGTGTAGAATCTTCTCTTTCATCCATTATATAATATAATACATATATATATATATATATATATCCGCTGCTTTTGGTATTGCTTTTGCCTTGGAAGAGGGTTGGTTGCCTATTTGTCGCTTGCAGCATTTCTTTAATATTCTTTCGCAATATCATGCTTAAGGTGCTCTGCCGTTCTCCGTTATATATATATATATATATATATGTATATATGTGTGAATGTGAATGATATATATTGATGAGTGGGGGTCCTTGCACGATGAAAGTTTCATATATAGCATATCAGAAAGTAACCACTAATTATTGTGCTGAAAAGTTTTCATATTCCTTAACAAAGCGATAAAGTTAATTATAGATTTCACGGCCTTAAAAAGAGGGGAACATGCATGTATGATGTAACAAAAGTGACACGAGGCACATGACAAATGAATATTGAATGATGATGATCATGAAATTAAAAAAAGGAAAATGTTTGTTGAAGTTTGAAGAAACTATTTTGCTTTTGACTCTCTTAATATATGTTCGCAAATTTTTCGATTGGTGCATCTGACAGAACCATGCGTTGTGGTGTGAACGGACCCGATCTGACTAAATAATTTCTTTATTATATATACTTATTTTTTAATGATTCTATATAATTTTATTAAATTGTCATTATTGTTGTGTTGTTGAAGTTGAAATTAATTGTCACTTTTTCTAATGTGGCACAGTGCACGAAGTCAATTCTTTTTTGTTAAAATAATTTTAACTTTTTTAAAATTATTCTCGTAAACTATAATTGTTCTTAATAATTTTATTATAAAAATGTTCTTACCTTTTCCTAAAAGAATATATGAATCTTACTCTCTAATAATTAAAAGGAGTGTTTCTTCTCATGGACATAGGGTCATTTGGTGCCATCAATTTTTATCAAGAAATGTAACTTTGTATCACGATTGACCTATGATTAGTTGAGCATTTAGTAAAAATTTATAAAAATTAAAGAAAGTTGACAAATTTTGGTAAAAGTTAACGAAAATTAGAGAAAGTTTGAAGTAATCGGTAAAAATTAGAGAAATTTGAAAAAAAAAGGTAAAAGTTAAAAAAATTAATAAAAGTCAATTTTGTGTTTGTGAAAGAAAATTGGTAAAAGTTAAATTTTTTTTTTTTTTTGACGCGCCAAACGGTCCATAGTAAGAGGTCCATATACAAATTGTAATCCATATATACACTGAATGCAAGCTTTTATCTAGCATTCAAAATTGGTGTTTGTTGTTCAGATGGCTAAAAGCTGACTGAGGGATCGCTGGCATGCATGGGTCTTCTATGCGTACAGCTATGAGAAATTTTGAACAACTTAAGAATTTTTTAGATAACTAAAGCTGCTTTTGAAAATCAGTTTTTTTTTTTTTTTGTTTTATATTATTTTTTATTAAAAATTATTTTTATTTATGTAATTTTTAGGCGTGTTATGCATTTTTTAAAATAATGCTTCAAGTAGAAAATTCATATCCAGATGAAAAAAAAGAACTTATTTAATTAAAATAAGTCAACTTTATTTTCAATATGTGAATTTTTTATTTTTAAATATTTTATAATTTTTCTTATAAAAATGTGAAGAATATACTTAAAAGTTATTAAATAAATAAAATAACAATCAAACTTGATGAAAAATTTTTTCTTTCAAGAAAAAGGTCTTATTTGTCCAACGAGCCTAATAGCCAATTGATATGTGTTTCTATATTTGAGGACACATGTTAACGAAGAAGACATGCAAGTACTTAATTACTTTCACTCCTTTTTTTTTTTTTTGGGTATAGAAATAGTGTTATATTTTTCATATTTTATTAATTACCTTCACTTATAACCTAAAAAAACTATTATAATATTTAAACAAAAAGATTGGAGTCCTGACTAGAAATTGTTCCCATGCTGATTCATTGCAATCCAATATATTTGTATACTTTCAGTCTAATATATATATATATATGTATACATACAAATAAAAGAATACAAGCAGCTCACTGTGCCCTCATGATTAATTGCTCTTTTGCCCCAGTACTCATTTGTCTCGCTGCTTCAAATGAATGGAAGCCTTTGTATTCATGGGTTATGAGAGTTGGCGATGTGGATTGAAAATTGTAATAATATTTTATTAAAAAAATTTATTTAGTTTGAGTATTCATCAAAAAATAATATTTAATTATTAATTGTATTTTATTTAAAATTAATTTTACAATATTTGCGTGTTTTTTTAGGTACTCATATGGTAAATAGAAATTCATAATTTATTTGCTCAATTTTTTGTTTTCGTATTCTTCACTCTACATCAGTTGGAACCTGAAGTTATGTGCCAAATAATTGCTCCATGAGTAATTATAGAATTTAGGTAAAACAAGTCCCCATCGTTAGCCCATTTTGATCTGAAGTGTTAGAATTAATTCAAATGTCAACATTATCAGTTCTTGTTAGAATTTTGAGTAGAATTCAATTTCATCTTCATCGAACAATACATGTTGTTTAGGTTTGTCGAATATATTCTTTTGTTAGGATAACATTTTTGTTATTTTTGATAATTTTCCATTTGACAATTATTTTTAGGATAAAAATCAAAATTGATGACCATCAATTATGTATTGATTAGGTTTCTTTTCTTTACGCAATTCCACGATAATCCTAAGTTTACTAATTTTTGTAAATTTTGAATACATTACAATGTCTTATTTAACTATATAAGGTTTAGGGTAAATTTTACTTTGTACTCATAAATTTTAGCTGACATCTTACTTCAGGAACATACTTTATTTTTTGATAACAATTAAGAGTTTGAGATTTTAATTAGTGGAAATGTCTTCCCTTTGCACTTAATTATAGCAGTAATCGTTCAAACTTTTGACATAAAATAGCTACCGACATGTGATAATATTGCAACTAATTAAAAGTTTATATGCTTCATTATTACAAAAAAGAAAAAAAAAATTGAAGTCCTGAAATGAAAAATGAAGGTAAAATAATATTTATCCTAAAATTCAAATTATTTTCTTTATATATGTATTGCAAGAGCTTGGCGTCAACTTTCAATAAAACATATTTAAGAAAATTGTAACCATCCCTTATGAATTAAAAAAAAAAAAAAAACTCTTTTTATAAGAATTTGCATTCGATTACTAGCATAACTAACAGTCATTTGTCTAACTTGGACTAAGTAGCGATAAGACTTTACTTCGTGTTATGCTTCAGGAATGACAATGACTTAAAAGAATAAAAAGAAAATAAAAGAGAGAGAGAGAAAGGGAGAGTAGACATCATGTTCATCCAAATCGATCTATGCCTGCAGAATAAGTTGTTGGTTTGGCATTTTATGCCTTTGATGAATTGAAAAGCGAGCTTCCCACATATTAAAGGCAGACATTTGATGCATCGAACACTGAATTGTGTCTGGTATCTCAAAAGGGTACCAATAAATTTAAAAAAAAATAGATAAATAAATAAACAAGTGATTAAAAAAAAAAAAAAAGTTAACGAGACAGCCTTTCTTTTTGCTATGGGACGGATATAGCTCACTAAAGGCGAGGCAAAGGTAGTGGCAATCAATATCAAGAAAATTATAGGATTATTATACCATATATTCATATGGCTGATAGGCTTCTTCTTGTCTTCTGGTTGTTCAAAGAGGGAGTTTGGTTGGTGGGGAAAATAGTGCAATAATGCGCTGATATGTATGGACTATATATATATATATATATATGTATGGACGAATATATATATACACACACATATATATTATATCAATCTATCTAAACAATTAAAGTTTCACGACTGTACAAACCCATAGAATATGCAGCAACCTTTTACGAGGAGTGAAAGTGAACCTCAAGATGTTTCTAGCAAATGCTATGGTGGTACTTACCGCAGCTGTTTGCCTGGCCTGCAAACTATAAGTGAACTTTTATCGAAGATGATTTTAGTGGAATGTTAGTTTTAAAAGGAATGGAACGTTGATTCCAATTTTTTATTTACGTTCATTTGTTTTGTCACGCTCATCATGAGAAATGAAAATGTTCATTCTAATAAAACGTGGGAATGATATTTTGTTTTTTAATATGTTTGAAATATGAATTTGTGAAAAAAGATGAGAGATAAAGGAAAAATAGAATTAATAATTTTTTTAATTTTTGTACACTTAAGTAACTAAAAATTAAACTTTATTTATAAGTATTTATTATTTTAGTTTCGTTTTATTACCTCTATAAAAAATATAATAAATTTAAAATTTTCATTTTATTTTGAATTCCTATTATTTTCTTTATTTTTCTTTTCTCTAATTCACAACGCCTTACTCCAAACATGGCCTACGGAAAAAAAAAAAAAAAAAAAAAAAGACAGATTAAGAATGAGAAACTAAGCGATATTCTCCACGAGCTGTCACGATCCACTCCACCATTAGGTTACCCATCATCACCACCACCACCACCCTTTACCGTGCATCCATCATCCATCGTCACCTTTATCTCTACCACCACTATTACTACCTCCTCCATCTATACCTCCATCTCTATCTAGCATTCAAGAATTTTTTCTCTTTCAATTTAGTTTAATTTAATTTAAATTAATTTTTTATAGAATTATTTAATTTGATAATCAAACAAATAATAAAAGTAATCATATTTTTTGATATTATTTAATTAATTTGACATTCAAACAAAAAAAAATAAGAAATAAAATTATTATTTCGTTTAATTTTTAGTACTTTCATTCTTATTCCATTCTGATTTACCAACCCTAGCCTCAATGCAACACCATTACTTTCGAACCCTTAAAAGCTAGTTTAGTTACAATCGTAAACTTGTTGATGGAAAGGTGATAACTATTAACTTTACCTTTTCGATCTAACAGGAACTTTGACATAAAGTGGTGGCAGATCACATGAACCCAAACACTCAAGAACAAAAATTGCTTCAACAACAAAATTACAGAACCAACTGTGTCACCTATCATAATTGCGGTGGGTACAATAGAAATGCCTTTTCTTTACCAGTAAGATAAGATTTAACTGATAAGCTTCCTACTTGCTAAAATATGAAGCAATGATATCTCACTCGGATCTCTAAATGCGCTAGCATCGACCGAATTATTAACTTAGCTAGTACGACATAAGGTAGGAGGGCAAAATTGTTATATATACATATATATATATATATAGAGCATTCTATTACCATTTTGGTCCCCCTACCATATGGCCTTCTATGTGTCATGAGATTAAAAAAAAAAAGTCCTACAGCATCTATAGTTGATATAGCTAGACACTAGGTTTGGGTAACCCATCCAGAGATGGTGACTATGTCGTTTAAATAATTAATTTATTTTAAAATTAGATCAAACCATGTTAATTTTAAATTAACATTTCTATGTTACATCGAGTTGGCATTCTTTTCAATAATTTTATATTCATGCCAACAGAGTTAATGTCATGTTCGAGTGTTCTCGTATTGTATCTAATATTACCATTCTTATCTTTATGTAATGATACAAATAATATATGATCATTAATTTTAAAATAAATTATACCTATTTCTTCTAGACATTTGGTAATTATATTTATCATTAACTTAATATTTAAAAAATTATACTTACTTCTCTTATTTTCAAAAATTATTAACATTTATCTGATTTTATTAATTTAAATCCTAACTCTGTTAAAATATATATATATATATATTGGAAAAAAATTTATCCTGAACTTAATTAATTAATCACAAATAAAACACCATTCTGCTTCATCTTTTCTCTCTCTACTGAACCAAATAAAACACATTTCTCCTTCGTCCTTCCCCGGTTGGTTTGATTTCAGTGAGTTTTGTTCTTTACAAATAAGACGATAGTGACCTATTTCAGGTTTCAGTAACTCGAACTGATCTTCGGTAAAACAGAGAAGATAAACAAAGTATAGAATGAAGAAATTGCGTTGAATTTCGAACTGGGTATCATCTGAATGGGAGATTTGAACAAGACATTGGGTTGGAATTATTGATACAAGGAGCAATAGGAGCAACAGATGTCGCGGACTAAGTCTGTGCCCATGGTCTCCTCATCTGCTGCCATCAGTCAAACTCGGTCTCATAATGTATATACATATGAGTAACTAAATATATATGTATGTGTGTATATATATATAAATATATGTATATACACAAAATTAAGATGATCTACCTATTTACACTTCACAAATAGTTTCATGCATCTCACTTTATTTTTTTATTAATTAAAATTATATAATTACCTATCTTTCTTTTCACATAGATTTTTCGTACTTATAATATTATAAAAATTCTTATACAAAATTTCAACCCAAGACAATAATAATGCCAGAAATGCATTTATTTTATAATAGAAAATATTATTTTTTAAGTATATTTAAAACGAAGTTTATTTTCTTTGATATTTTGATAAACGGGTGGACAATTATAATCTAAATTTTCTTAAAAAAATTCATTTACACATATGAATTACTTTATTATGATAAAAATTTTTAATTTTATAACTTTTTAAAAAAATATTTGTTATTATAAAAAATTCAAATTTAGTTTTCAAAAAAGAAGATTCTTATGATTTATTTAATAAATTTATTTGTATACTTAAAAAATAATTTTTTCAGTTTGTTGATTTCTCTAGTAAGATATTTTTTTAGTAGTTTTATTTTTTTGTACATGATTGGTGAAAAAAAATCAAAGGTTCTATTTTAAATTTGGAATTTGTGGGAAAAATAGCAAGGGTAAAGAACAATTAGAAATTTAAATTTACAGATTATCTTATTTTCATGTTTGCAAGTTTTTTGTAAGAGAAAATTATTTTGAAAGACTAAAAAAAAATTTATTTTCATTTATATTTTTAGCAATCATATAAAAAAAATTTAATTTATTTTATAACTTAATTAAATAAGGAAATAACTTATTTTATTTTAATTTATTAACAAACTTTTGTCATTTCCTTTATCATCTTGATATTTATTTATTTATTTTTGCAAATCTTTTATAAATTATTTTAACATTTATCATACTTATATTTTATTTCATTACATTATTTTTAAAATATATTGCTTGTTTATGAAAATTGAAATAATTCTATATAATTTTACTAAATGACTCAAGGATGATAATAAGAGTTAAAACGATACAAGTTTCTAAACAAAATAAATGAAAGAAACAAATTTTGTTATTTAATTAAATTATGAAATAAAATAAAATTTATTTTTATATGTTTGTTAAAAATATAAATATAAATATAAATTATTTTAGTCTTTAAAAATTAATTTTTTTATTCTCTTATTATAAGTCTAAGAGTGTTTGTTATAAATATTTTCTGTATATTTTAAATTAGACATAAGAATATTTTGTCCAAAAGTGATAAGTATTGTAATTTTACTTAATAAAAAAGTAAGGTAAAATGTAAGAGATTATTGTAAAGTACAAATTGGCTCCTCCTATTTATTTATAACAGTACTAATAGAGAGCCCATTTTATTAATTTTGGCATATCAACAGGTCTTCCCTTTAATAGCTAATTCAAAATGCAACATGCTATTATTTTTTGGGGGGTCTTAATATATTTGGCACAAAGAGGATGTATTATTCTAGCAATCTTCGTGAGTATATATATATATATATATATATATTCCATATACATTGTGTTTTGTCTTCATATTAGAATAAGAAAGTTTAATTAGAGGGACAAAAACAAGAAATCCTCATACAACTCAAATAGGGCTATCCTTCTTTTCATTAATGATATTATTATCTCTATGACTGAAAAATGATAAGAAAATAAAAAAGTAACCCAATATCGAATGAAAAATAAAGCAAATAAATTTGGGCCATGAGGGAATTTACGGGCTGGGCCCCCATCGTACAGAATTGCTTAATAAGCAATCGCTCTCAAGCCATACGGTGAGTACATTGAATGATATCTTAATTTACTTGTTTCGTGAGATGTGTGTGTGTGTGTTTGTAATTGCCCTTCCCCATCTCTACTCAACTACATAGCTTAAGTTCCCACAGAAATTAGTAGTGTTAGGTAATATATCTTTCATAGCATCTGCCAACAGCTGACAAGTATATATATATATATATAGTATGCATAGCATAGAGTCATTGGTTCGGTGGTACTCACTTTAATTTGGTAGGCATTCCATTTTGTTCTCTAACGTTGTGGGCCATCTTTGTATTCCCAAAGAAAGTTGACTCCAGAAGAAACATGTATAAATATGGAAATTTATGCTTGTTTAATTTGCCCTAATTTGAAATCATATCTCCTAAGAAGTATAAATATAAATATGGGATATCAAGAGAAGATGAATATGCATATACTAATACAAAAATTTAAGAAAAAAAAAAGAAAAGAAAAGGAAAAATGAGAATGCAAACACGAAGATAATATAGAAAAATATAATTTTTATATATTTTTATGTGTTATATATATGTGAATAGGATAGTTTTATAAATATAAAGGGTATTAATGTTTAAATGAAATACTTTTAGTTATTAAAGATCAGTAATTTAAGATTAATTTTAAACTTTCAAAAACTTTAGAATTAATGACATCGCATTGAGATTGCTAATACTTCTAATATGTTAGAATTTTTTATATTAAAATTAATTTCTAAATTACTGTCACTTGAATTCAGATTTTAAATTTTCAAAAACAAGTAGAATTAACTAAATCTCATTGAAATTCGTAGTCTCCTATTTGGGTTAAAATTTATCTACGAAAATTATTTTTAAATTGTATGTTTAAATAAGTTTTTATCGTTAAATCTTCTGATTCCTTACTTTTGAGAATTGAGTTATCAAAGGACTCAATATATTTATAAACTCCTAAAATGATGTGGTTGGCTTGAATTAAGTATTATTTTCTTCTGTTTGAATTTAATTTATTTCGTTTTTAAATTCTTAGTTATCTACATTAATTTTTATTCATTTGCAGAAATAGTTATTTTGGAACAATCCCATAACAAAATTCTTGCAACATTTAATTTTATGTTATTGGATTTAGAATAGGTAGTTTCAAATTTAATTAATATCATTTATTTATTAGATTCCTGTGAGTCGACGGTCCTGAATTCAACAGGTAAAACTACAATTAGACAACTTTATATTTGGGGATTATTTTGTGTAATCGTAAGAAGTAGTCAAGTTTTCATTAAATAAAATTTAATTAAATATGAACTTTTGATTTTAGATGTCATAATTATTTTCATTGGTGTATTGAGTGTTTGGAAGAGAGACAACTCAAGTAGATTGCATAAACTCGATTATCTTCGTCCTCCATCCTCTCCACTCACACACTTTTCAACACCATCTCAGATTCATCATTGAGTACCATGGCAGAAAATCGAAATCCGAACAACACTTGAAGAAATTTGAATGTTGTCAATCCTACTAGATATACTCTGCAATCATGTGTTGTATCGCTTCCTGAGCAGAATACTTTCAGATTCATGCCTAGATTGATGCAACTACTTCCTACATTTCGTGGTATGTATTTTGAAAATTCATACCAACACGTCAAACATTTTGTTTATATTCACTCTTTTAACCTTGTTTGTCTTAAGTTATTACCTCATTGCATTTCAACATGGGCTGAGATGCAAGCCCAATTTCTAAGGAAGTTTTTTTCCAACATATTGAACTGATACAATTCAACATCAAATTTCTAATTCTTTCCAAATTGAACAACATTTTACATCACAGCTAGGAGAGGTTCAAAAGACTATTAAACTCCTGTCCTTACCATGGTCTTGAACTTTGGCGGATGACAAGTATTTTTTATAGTTCCTTAACTTTGCAACTCAAGCAATTCATAGAGACAATGTGCAATGGAGCTTTCAACGATAAATCTCCTTAGGAACCTAACATTTTTTTTTTTTTTTTTTGGTTGAGAATGCTCAAGATTAGGTCACAACGGGAACTTAAAATGGCAAAATCAAAAGAAATACAATCAAGGGTGAAGGAATTTATCAAATAAATGAGATTGAAAACATAAATTTCAAGTTAGCTATCCTTGCTAGAGATATCAAAATCTTGAAGGTGAAGAAAGAACAAGTCAAAGAAGTTTTCTGTATTACATGTGACAATTAGACTTATTATGCAAAAGAATATCCAAATATGCTAGCAGTTTGAGAAGTTACGTTTGGCCAAGAAAATCATGTTAACTAGTTTCAAAAAACTTTTTATAGACTAACTCAACATGGAAACTCATATCCCAAAACATATAACCCTATTTGGCGTAACTATCCTAACTTTTGGCTGGAGAAATGATATACCTTAACATATTTAACTACCTTAGCCTACACTGTCTTAATATAATAATCCTACCCAATTTCAGAATCAAGGGTAACCATTGGAAGTTTATTTACCCCCACACATAGGAGTATGATCAATTTGGTTAAAATTTGATTTTCGAACAATAGTGACCAAATTTAAGAAATTTGGATCTATTATTATTTTAGCAACGGTTATTTTGGTTAATTTTTGTAAAAATAATTGTTATCGGTTTTGGCTATGATTTTGAAATTTTAAAACCAAATATACCAAATTAACTGAGTTAAAATACTTAATATTATATATATATATATATATATATATAATTAACTAGTTTTGTCTTTTATTACACTTAGCTTTTGAAATTCTATGACTTTTGAAATCCCACAAAGAACTATTAAAGTATTGCCGAATTGCTTTTGCTCTTCCTACTCATTCTCATAGTTCAATAAATAATTATAGTATTAAATACAATTGGCTTTTGAAATGCCATTACTTTTCAATTTCTCATGATTAAATGTACTACTCACGTCATTTAATATACATACTACCTCTTTATCCTTATTTTCATTTAATCTCTTTCTTGAAGCAACAATTGATTTGAAACATCTAAATATTGATTTGCTTGTCCACCAAAGGTAACTTGATACCAATCAAAAAAAAAAAAAAGGTGACCTTTGCTTGTTTGTCAAAGGTACACTGCCTAGTTGCCATGTAATTTATACTCAAGCAATAAAGGTCTCTACATATCTAATGGCTTGATTGCAAATGCTCTGAATATTTGATTGCATATATTATATTTATTGATTCTAAAATGATTTAACTATATAATATTTATTGATTACAGATATAGCTAAACAAAGATCGTATTGGAAGTAAAACCAATAAAGAGGTCACTACCAATCCTCTATCTTCACAAATACCACATATTTCAGCTCAAAATGTGCTTGTGCATAGTGAAAATACTAGAGGAACAAGGAAGAAAATGAGGCCACGATCCGATAGAGGAGGTTTGTAGATGATGAGTAGGAAAACCATAAGCAAATGCAAATACTATTCTTGGGAATTTTAGAATGATTCTAAAGAAAACGGTACTTCATCACTTAGGTATCAATTGACAGTATGTAAAAAGTATCAAGTTGATCAAAATGGTAAGCAGTCATTTCTTAATTTTGAAAAAGCTCCTAAGGGTAAGAAGTGGGCATGCTAACAACTTGGAAATTTGATTAAGTAGCTATCAGTAAGGCTTTATTTCAAATGATCATAGTTGATGAGCTCCCCTTTAAGTTTATAGATGGTAATGGATTTAATTACACTACTAGAAATATAAGACTTGGCAGATTGAATTTTCAGACGACCACTTTTGGTGGTCGCAAAAGGATTATTAGTGACCACTTTCGGCGGTCGCTGAGATAGAGGACACAAATGTACTGTGGCTAGTTTATTCGCGACCAAAAAATTCGCTTAATTGATGAAGCTTGGCTTGGTGGCCCTGTCCAATTTAGGCGGATGTATCCAATTGAGAGGTACATGAACACATTGAAGAGATATGTGTGTAACAAGCTCGACTGGAGGCATTCATAGCTAAGGATTATTTGATGGATAAGTGCACCAATTTTTATGCTGCATGTCTTAATGACGATGTCCAAACAAAGTTAACCAGGTCAGAGTAGATAAATGAATGTCCTATTAAGGAAAGCATATCATTTGATCTTAACCACATCAAGTGGATCTAAGCTCATCGGTTGGTGCTCTTCAACACCCAATTGGTTGTGCTATTGACTCAGTAAGTCATTTTCCTTTATAGAGAGAGTAAATTGTGCAACACTTGTAATAATTATCATGCTTATCGATAACACAATTTGATTTGCATTGTAAGAGACACATAAATGAGCTGAAACGGGACATGCCTCGCACAATAGATAGTCAAATTCAAATATCTTATTATTAATCTTTTCACGACTAGTTTAAGAATTATGTACGTATTAAATATTTACATGTACTTTTATATGTCCTGTCGTATTACTTTGAATTTGTATTCAATTAATATGTGAATTGCGTAGATTTACAAATTACGAAACACTAGCGATCCCACTTTGATCGATGAAATGAGTCACTTAGCTGATGATCCCTATACGACGGCTCGACATTACACTTACAACATCAATGGTTTTGATTTCGCATCAAGCAAGTAGACAAGAGGTAAGCTACGTAAAATAGTGGCATCGGTTGTCCATCCATCAATGGTGGTTACTACTATGGCCAATTGAACGCATTATTGAAGTCATATATAATCACAGTTTAAGATTTCTATTGTTCAAGTATGACTGAACCGATCCAATTTGTGGGGTTAAAACTAATGAGTACTAGTTTAAATTGGTAAACTTTAACAATTTGTTATAGTGGGATGCCCGAACACAATATAAACCCTACATATTAGTGTTGATGGCGGAGCAAGTTTATTATGTTAAAGATCAAGCCGATCTTAACTGAAAAATTACGGTTAAAGGGGGTGTATCAGATCGAATGCGATGAGCCAAATATTGATGCATTCGACTAACAAGTTATTGACTAAGATGCAATTTTTCAACGTGAGGAAGATGTTAATTGGGTTAAGGAGATGGTAAAAAAAGATACTGTTGATTTACATGACTAATAAAGGGTCATGTACTTTATTATCCAAACAAAGTTTATTTTAAATATTTGTTTTTTTTAAATTATAATAAATCTATCTTTTAAATATTCCAACGTGAGGAAGATGTTAATTGGTAAAGGAGATGGTCGAAGGAGATATCATTGACTTACATGACTAATAAAAGGTTATGTACTTTTTTATCCAGACAAAGTTTATTTTAAATATTTATTTTTTTGAAATTATAATAAATTTATCTTGTAAACATGTACACAAACACGTTCAGACACTCTAGGAGGAGATCTAGTCCTCGGACGATGGTCGAGCGTCTCAGATGATGGTCGAGCGTCTCGGCCTATCCTGTGCGGGCAGTAGCTCGGCAAACGCCATTCTGCCATCACCTCCACATCGATGTGTCCTTCGACACACAGTCAAGCACTTTTAGTGTCTAACCATACAATAGCAGGTATAAATTATTAGTTTAAGATATTTTTTAGCCGTTAAAATTTTTTCTTTCAACTCATTAAACTTAATATTTTATGTGCAACAAATTCTTCCACTTCAAGCAAGCCTTCCAGGTCCAGTGGAGGGCCTTCGAAGGCCTTACCGTAATGAAACTACAGGTCACAATGGATGATCGTGCAGTGGGATGATATGCCCCACCCGGTGGGGAAGGTTGGGTGGTCCCTTATCTCTTAGATCAGACACATGGTCCAGAATCTAATCAAATTCCTGCTAACCACTCTTGATTAGGACGCCTTCTCACCTAACGTATTCAAGGCTCTCTGAGCCAAGGTACAGGTATCATAGTTTGCTTATATTGTACATGGTGTTTGTGTTAAAACCTATAATATTAAATAATATTTTGTAATTTGTCATTTTCAAGTTAATATGGTTGGGGTTCCTTGAGACTTTCTAGGATGTTTGCTACAGCAAGTGCCAAAAGATGTAAAAGGACCATAAGAATGAGGTCAAGTCTAGCCATTGGAAAGGCCATAAATTTGACCCTGACATCGTTTAGTGGGTCCCGCCATGCATCTTCCTCCACCAGTGGGTTGAGCTCGTTAGTTACTGGTCGAGCGATGAGGCACGAGTGAGTATATTGCAATCTAAATTTTTTCCCTTAAGTTTTTATGTTATAAAATGTAACTTACAAAAGCTAATTGATAAGAAATGAAAATAGGAGGAAGCCGCAAGGAACTCATGGAACCGAGGGTTGCAGGACCCCGACCACAAGGAGGGGACTTGGCACTTTATGCAGGTCCACTACGAGGTAAAACATTAGCCTATCACATAAAAATTTTATTTTCATGTCATATGATAATAAATTATTAACATATAATTTTTCATTTAACAGTTAGGGGAGGAGGGCTAGAGGATTGATTGGATGACCATATGGCTACAGACCTGCAATAAGGATTTGCCGAGGAGTCAGGCTGTAATAACCCAAAATTTAAAATTTTTAATATGTATTATTTTAAAAAAATTAAATTAATATTTAAGATTATAAAGATTACTTTGTATGTACATATATAATTGCTTTGCATATATATATATATATACACATATGGAGAAACTTGGGCACCAAGTTAAAAAAAAATTTTTGAACTTTCCTGGAAGTTTCATTTGGTTGACTTGGTTACTAAGTATAACATATATATATATATATACATATGTATGTGTGTGTGTTATGTGCTAGGAATAAGAAAACTGAGAAAGAAAGAAAGAAAAGAAAAGAGAGAGAGAAAGAGAAGAGAGAAAGAAGAGGGAGAAAATGAGGATTTAAGTTCAGGAATAACAGGGTTTTGGTATTTTTAACGTTGTGATCATCATAGTGGTGTCGGATCGTGATAATTCGGCCTAAAATGAGAGATACAAAGGAGCGAAGTTTTAAAGTTTTGGAATTTCTTCACTTTTTCTTTGGATTCGAGGTAGGGATTTAATGCATTTTATTTACATATATGTGATATGAAAATATTTTGATAAATTTTTATGTGATCATTTTGTATGAATGTAATTAAATTTAGACTATATTGTGTGAATTCTGTCCAAACCAAAATACCAAAATATCACTACCAAAAATGGAGTTCACTGAACTAGAAAGAATTGTAGAAGAGAATATGCCAAAGCATATTCCACAAAAGTTTCAAAAATTTTCCTTTAGCCCCAATAGTTTTTATATAATTATGATTTGACCCCAAAAGTTTTACAAAATTTCAGTTTAACCCCTAAATTGCTGAAAATTTTAGTTTGACCCCAAACTTATTGAAAATTTACAAATTGGCCCCAAAGTTTTGGGTAATTACATAGTGACCCCCAAAGTTTGGAATAAATACAAAATGACCCCAAGGCTTTTTAAAATAACGATTTTGCCCCTAAAGTTATGCAAAGTTACAATTTTGCCCTTAAAGTTGCAGTTTGATATTTATAGTTAAATGCATGGAAAACGTGTAATTAAGAATGTTCAATTTTGAAATGTTTGAGTGATTTATTTTATTAACAGAGAATTGTTATGAAAGTGATGATGTGATGTTGTTAGTTGATTCTAATGAGCTGTTTTGTTGAGATGATAATAATGAAGATAAAGAAAATGTGAACGATATTGTGATTACGGGACTGTAGATACTACAAAATAGGAAGGGTACAGAAATTACCCTTGGGTTGAAAACCCTAAACCTGCGCAGGGGTTGGTATTCATGCTAGTAGGTTAGTAGCCTACAATGATGATAATTATGGGGCGACTCGTGGCCATCGGGTCTGGACCCGTAAACGACGATATTATATAGTATCTGCCCCATGACTGTGATGATTGTGATGTGATGGCAAAGAGATGAATGAAAGATAACAATTGAATTATTTTTGGGATGTATTTTGATGTATGTTTTGATTTTGGGATGCACGACGATTTGAAATTCGTGAGTTATTGATATGAAATTATTGCTAATCTGATTTTGTGTGCATATCATATATATTGTTATTATGCATCGTGGGCACAAGTGGATTAGTGCTCACGTCCCTACAGATTCTTTTGCAGGTCATGAACCTAAGACCTAGGTGGACTATTATTGGAGTTACTCTTCGTCACTGTTACATTACTCAGAACTATAATATAATTTAGGGATTTGTTTGATACGATTGTAAAGGCTTTGAAGCCTATATCTCTACTATTAATTGAGGTGGTGGCTGGAGCACTATTGCCCGGTTGCACCGAGGTTTTGTTGTTATCAATTACTTTTAGTTATTAACAAAATTATTATTATTATTATATAGTATAAATGTTTTCTTCAAAGTGGTGGCGCAACTCTAATTAGGATAACGGATATTTTAGCACACGATGTATATGATTTTCTTTCCCTCACTCCACGAGGTTTGAAACTCAGGGCGTTACAAGTTGGTATCAGAGCCTAGGTTAGAATACCTAAGGGACAGTGGGAGTCTGGCATTATATGTTATATGCTTATGTGTTATAATTGAGATTTAGTTATCTTTGAAAATGAACTCATTGGTATTTTATGGTATAATTGGTAGTATAAGTGGATAAAATTGGAAAAGTTACTAGAATAGTAACCTTATTGGTAAAGGATATGAAAACTTATAAAATATCCTTAACTGATGGTAAGTAAAGCCGGTGCATGAGCAAGTGGTGTAACTAGCGGTGGTTTGTTTGGCTTAGGCATAAGATGTAAATGATGTTTTGGTGGTAGTTCTAACATCAAGAATGATGGTTAGATGTGGATGTAAATGTAGTAAAAGGTTTTAAATTTGAAGTTCAAAAGGTTTGAAAGGTCTAAGATAGTGACTCAAGAATTTATTGAGCTTGAATTTTATTGTTAAGTGATGTGTAATTGTGAGATGATTTTAAAGTAGGAATGGCAATAGTAGAGATTTAAATTTTGAAATGGATAAGTTAGCAACTTGATAAGCGATGATGGGCCGTTATTATGGATTAGTGATGACTATCTTGACTGATGACACTGTAATTTAGACTTGGGATGAAGCAAGAATAATGTCATGAAGTGCATTGGAAAATCTCATGTTCATATAGCTAATTTGAGGTTAAATGAGAAGGAGTCTCCGTTTTATTTTCGTGAGTAATGTGTAGATTATGGAGGTGTTTCTTAGGAAAGATTGGGGTTAATTTCCTCAAAGGTAGATTCATTTTTTCTTAAATTTTATCTCAGATGCCTCTCTTGTTTCAATTGTGCCACATTCTACAGTATTGTTTAAGTTTCGGAAGTTTAGAATTTAATCAAGTGATTTATGGGCCTATGGTTTCATCTAATATTTGGTGTTGAGAAATTGATTATTCTTGTTAAGATGAATGGTAAAAGGTTTAAGGTTTTGAGTAAATTAGAAGTTGTCAAATTAAGTGGTGTTTAAGGATATGTATTTGTTATTGAATTTTGGCAATCGTCTTAATGGTTGCGTGTTGAGAACAGCAAGTATAGGTTTTGTTTATTTAAGATAAAGTTTGGGGTCAAGTGGTATTTGGTCGAGTAACTACGATGGATCCTCCAAAGGTTTTAGTTGTATTAGTTGAGTACGACTGAGGTTGTATTTGATATCCAAGCTTTGTGAATTTGGTGGGTGACTACTATTGCTATATTTAAGATGCCCCCCAACTAATAGAATTAGTAATTCAACTGATCTAGGAAAGAGTTAGAAATTTGATAAGATAAAGTTTTTAAGAACATGTTATATGCTGAGACATAGGTTGACTGAAGCTCTATGTTGGTTAATCTTACCCGTGGAAGGATTACTCTGGATATTGTGATGGGTTACGAGAAAAAAAAATTTAGGTTGTGTGCTAACGCATAATGGTCAAATGATGATGTAAATCGAGATAGTTGAAATCACATGAGAAAGATAACCTGTACTTGATTTAAAATTAATTGCAATAGTGTTGCATTGAAGTCTTGAGGGTGTTGATGAAATCATATAAAAGTTTAAAGTGTATTTAAAATACAAGAATTCCAAAGTTGTTAGTACATACAATGTGATTTGACTCTAAGGAAATGTAATTGAATGGAGTACTAGAAATATTATGATATTAAATTCTTCAATGTTACTTAGGTGAGGCAAATATAATGGCTAATACTTTAAGTAAGAGGACAAGAAGTTTGGTTGTACTAGAGTTGCTTTCAGTAAAGTTTTTAAGAGAATGTTATGATTTTGAGGTTTTTGGGATGAGAATTATAATAATAGAATGATAAATTTTTAGAGGTGAAAGTTATTCAAGAATGGTATTGTTAATATGGATAAGAGGTTATTGGGTTTCAGGTGTGAGACTAGTTTTAAAAAAAAATGCAGTATTGTTAATATTCTAACTAGAGTGTTGAGTACAAAAGTGTAATTATAAATGGATAATTAAGATTCAAGAACAAAGTGATTGTACTTGATGAGTATAGACTTCGAGGAGTAGAGGTTTGGGAGTTTTATCATTCAAGGTTTTGATACATCTTGATGGCACTAAATATATATATATATATATATATAAATAACTGAAATTTTCAATATTGATGGAATGAAAGGAAGTGCAGAGTGATGTTTATGGATTTTTGGAGGCGTTTTCAGAAGATATTTCCCACTTACCTCCTGAAATGATGGAAAGAAGATATATATTGGAAATTATATCAAGTTAAAAAGATTATTGAGGGAACTAATAATGAATATTGGAGATTGATTTGTATACCCCTAATACTTGTAAGTAATTGATAATTGATATGATGAGTAGGAGCAAAAATTTATACGTTTGGGTGATAAATTGTGGAACTCAAAGTGTTGATTAATTTAGTTTTGCTTGGTTTGTTTATTTATTATACAGTGAATATTGAGACTTCGTATGATTAATAGAGAGCAGAGAAAATTGGAAATTGAATATTTTGAAGAATATTTGAAAGTCCAAACTAAGAATTTAGGGATTATTTAAAGGTATTAGTTATACCAGACATATCATACTTATTGGGCTTTAAGATAATTAATTTGGATTTATACCATTAATTGATTAGATGTTCTAATATGATCAATTTAAGTGTGATAATGCTTTGATTTAACTTGAGTATAATTAGAATTAAGAATTATATGCCGAACATACAAACAAATAGACGGTTGTAGTAATGAGGAAGAAATTAAAATTGATAATCAAGAGATTTGTGATTCAGTTTAGTCTAAGAATTTATTATATAATGTCATAAGGATTGTGATTCTATACAAGTAATTGTAAAGATTGATTTGTATTATTTGATTGGTACATCTATTTTAATTGAAATGATCATTGGTATTTTCAAAAAGTGATTTAATGCCAGAATATCACCAATTGAGGGTGAGACAGGAGGACATTCCTAAAATGATATTCAGAACTTGGTATGGTCATTATGAGTTTCTAGTAATGCTATTTGAATTGACTAATACTCCAGCTGTGTTTATAGATTTAATGAATAGGGTGTTTTGAAATTATTTGAACAAGTTTGTAGTTGTTGACGATGCGCTGAGGTATTCTAAATGAGATAAGAAAAATGAAAGACATTTGAGGATAGTATTGCAAACCTTAAAAGAGCATTAATTGTATGCTAATCCAAGTAAGTGTAAATTCTGGCTTAAAAAGGTAAAATTTCTTGGACATGTGATTTCGGAAAAAGGAGTAGTGGTGGATTTGTCTAAGGTTGAGACTATTTTAGAATGGTCAAGATCAAAGATTGTATTTGAAATTCGTAGCTTTTTGGGTTCGACAAATTACTATTGAAGATTCATACTTGATATTTCTAGGTTAGCTGCTCCTTTGACTAGACTCACCTAAAAGGGAATTAAGTTTGGTTAGAGTGATAACTGTAAGAAATCATTTCAAGAACTTAAGAGAAGATTGACTACTACACTAGTTTGATAATTTCAGAGAAGGGTAAAGGCTATTCAATATACTGTGATGCCTCAATAGAAGGATTAGGATGTCTACTAATGCAAAAAAAGAAGGGTAGTGACTTATGGCTCTAGGCAGTTGAAGACTCATTAGTAAAATTACCCAGTTTATGATTTGGAGCTGACAGTAGTAATTTTTGCACTAAAATCTTGAAGGCATTATTTGTACGGTGAAAATTTTGAAGTATTTTTAGACCATAGAAGTTTGAAGTATGTCTTTACATAAAAGATTTGAATTTGAGACAAAAAATGGTGGATAACATATGTGGAAGATTATTATTTTGAATTACAGTATTAGCCAGGTAAAGCTAATGTAGTTGCTGACGTTTTTAGTAGAAAGGCTCACTGCAATTTTGCTCGTGCTATTGTTAGAGAATGGGAGATGGTAGAAAAAATTTGGGTGCTTAATAATTATCTAGACAAGTCGTAGAAATGAATATGCTTTTAAGTTACTTATAGGCTAAATTTTGATCAAGTCAGGATTATTTGTGGAAGTTTGGGATGAAGTTAATGTGGTATATAGATATATATGTGTGTAGAGTGGAAATGAGAAAGATGGTATTGAATAGTGGATCGGTGAGTTTCATGTGTTTGATAATAGATTATGTTGAAACTTAAATTGATAGTGGTGCATATTTGGTAAGAGAAATATTAATTTTTTTACCAACTGGTTTATGGTGCATAAGTGTATATACGAGAATATCAAGCTAGGAGAAGAAAATGACTCCTAGTTGAAAGAATTAATTGGGTTTGGTTGGGTAAAAGCCAAAAGCTAATAGGGGAGTCCAGTTGCAGTTATGAGTAGGGAATAGGATAAATATGTAGAAGGAGAAGGGTTTTGAAATGAAATAAATAGCCTACTATGTTTATTTGTTAGTATCCCTATTTTCAAGTTATTAATTATGTTGTAAATGATATGGGAAATTGTGGTTCGAATTTGTGAATTTTAATCAATATCTAATGAGTTGGGGTGGATTGGAAGGTTGATAACTTAATTGAGTTTAATGCGAGTATGCATACATGAGATGAGGAAAAACTGAAAGAGAAACAGCACTTGAGAATCTGAGGTGTAGGGAAAAAAAAAGAAGGGGGAGGGGAAGTTATAACGTTAGAATTGATAAAAGATTTGTGAATTAGCTTGGTTAACAGCTATGCCTGACTAGATACTTGGTGCTGTCTTTATATGGTTAAAATGATTCTGTGGTGACCTGTGATGTTTGGTGTTAACTACATATTTGGTATGTTATTTGTTTGGTTCACAGTATACTTTGATCGAATGGACTTGGGGTTTCAATTGGAAGGACTAAATGCTAAGGCCACGTATTTCAAGGTTTAATCCATGGGAGAAATTAGAAATAAAATAGAGATGTAACATTTTAGGGTAATGATAAATTCGGTACAAGTGTGTTATGCTAAGAGGATTTGAAAAATAAAGTGCTTCAAGATCATCATTCGTGATTAATTGAAAATATTGACAAAGTGATTGGTAATGGTGAATGATGAATTAAATAAAAATTTCTGATGAAAGAAGATGATATTAAATAATGTGATAAAGTGGAAGAAAATCCTGAATATGGGAGTGCTGTGTTATAGATGTGTAATAGCGGAAGTGTTAACTTTTTGTTATCTTAGCCTTATGATCAAGGAACAATACTGTATGTGTGGTATGTTGATACATTGGTATGTTGAAATGAGGGTGTGAAAAGAATTATTATTAAAGAAGAAATGTGGATTTAAATTGGAGGACTAAGTGTAATATTGTGGAAATTTGAATCGGTATATCATGATAGTGCGATATGAGATGGAGGTTAAGGCTCAGTGTTACTAAGATAGGGTTTTGATAGTGGATTGTTATTACAACTATTAAGAAACCACTGGATTAGTTATCGAAATCAGAGGAGTGTAGTGGAAGCGTAGATATTTATATTTTGAAATTGTTAAGAGTTGTTAAAATGCGAAATGATCCGAGTAATATTGATTTTAAATAATAATGTTCACGTTAGAATCATCACGATATTAAAGAGTTTACTTTGGAGCATTAGTTTAAGATTTGGGAAATATGTCTGCAATTGTTTTCCTAGAGTTACGTTTGAACTGATTGTCTCAAATTTCGGGGACGAAATTTTTTTAAGGTGGGGAGAATTTAATAACCCAAAATTTAAAATTTTTAATATATATTATTTAAAAAAAATTAAATTAAGATTTAAGATTATAAATATTACTTTGTATGTACATATATAATTGTTTTGCATATATATATATATATATATATATGTATACACATATGGAGAAACTTGGGCACCAAGTTAAAAAAAAAAATTGAACTTTCTTGGAAGTTTCATTTGGTTGACTTGGTTACTAAGTATAACATATATATATATATATATATATATATATACATATGTGTGTGTGTTATGTGCTGGGAATAAGAAAACCGAGAAAGAAATAAAAGAAAAGAGAGAAAGAAAGAGAAGAGAGAAAGAAGAGAGAGAAAATGAGGATTTAAGTTCGGGAATAACAGGGTTTTGGTATTTTTAACGTTGTGATTATCATGGCGGTGTCGGATCGTGATAATTCGGCCTAAAATGGGAGATACAAAGGAGTGAAGTTTTAAAGTTTTGGAATTTTTTTACTTTTTCTTTGGATCCGAGGTAGGGATTTAATGCATTTTATTTACATATATGTGATATGAAAATATTTTGATAAATTTTTATATGATCATTTTGTATGAATGTAATTAAATTTAGACTCTATTGTGTGAATTTTGTCCAACCCAAAACACCAAAATATCACTACCAAAAATGGAGTTCACTGAACTAGAAAGAATTGTAAAAGAGAATATGCCAAAGCATATTCCACGAAAATTTCCAAAATTTTTCTTTAGCCCCAATAGTTTTTATATAATTATGATTTAACCCCAAAAGTTTTACGAAATTTTAGTTTAACCCCTAAATTGCTGAAAATTTCGGTTTGACCCCAAACTTATTGAAAAATTGGAAATTGGCCCCAAAGTTTTGGGTAATTACATAGTGACCCCCAAAGTTTGGAATAAATACGAAATGGCCCCAAGGCTTTTTGAAATAACGATTTTGCCCCTAAATTTATGCAAAGTTACAATTTTACCCTTAAAGTCGCAGTTTGATATTTATAGTTAAATGCATGGAAAACGTGTAATTGAGAATGCTCAATTTTGAAATGTTTGAGTGATTTATTTTATTAATAGAGAATGGTTATGAAAGTGATGATGTGATGTTTTTGGTTGATTCTAATGAGCTATTTTGTTGAGATGATAATAATGAAGATAAAGGAAATGTGAACAATGTTGTGATTACGGGGCTGCAGATACTACAAAATAGGAATGGTACAGAGATTACCCTTGGGTTGAAAAACCCTAAACCTGCGCAGGGTTTGGTATTCATGCCAGTAGGTTAGTAGCCTACAACGATGATAATTATGGGGCGACTCGTGGCCATCGAGTTTGGACCCGTAAACGACGATATTGTATAATATCTGCCCCATAACTGTGATCATTGTGAAGTGATGTGATGGCAAAGAGATGAATGAAAGATAACAATTGAATCATTTTTGGGATGTATTTTGATGCATGTTTTGATTTTGGGATGCACAACGATTTGAAATTCATGAGTTATTGATATGAAATTATTGCTAATCTGATTTTGTGTGCATATCATATATATTGTTATTATGCATCGTGGGCACAAGTGGATTAGTGCTCACGTCCCTACAGATTCTTTTGCAGGTCATGAACCTAAGACCTAGGTGGACTATTATTGGAGTTACTCTTCGTCACTGTAACATTACTCAGAACTATAATATAATTTAGGGATTTGTTTGATACGATTGTAAAGGCTTTGAAGCCTAGATCTCTACTATTAATTGAGGTGGTGGCTGGAGCACTGTTGCCCGGTTGCACCAAGGTTTTGTTGTTATCAATTACTTTTAGTTATTAACAAAATTATTATTATTATTATTATATAGAATAGATGTTTTCTTCATGGTGGTGGCGCAACTCTAATTAGTGTAACGGATATTTTAGCACACGATTTATATGATTCTTTCCCTTACTCCACGAGGTTTGAAACTCAGGGCGTTACACAGGCCATACAAGTAATTAATTTATATATTTTAGCCAATGAGCATATTCAGTTTTCCTTTACATATAAAATTTAGTTACTTATTTTTCTTATCCATCTTGTCTTGTTTCCCTTATGATCAGTTTCAGGCACGTTTAGTCAAGCTGCTAGCAGATGAGAAGGAGTCTGAGCTGAGAAGAGATGAGATATTCTTCTCTATCGCCAAATGTGACGGCCACGAATACGCTTTCAAGCGAGGTGCGAGCATTCCATGCCGATCTATCGCACGTGCTGAGGCATCCTCCCAGGGTAGACGCTGCGACCAAGACTTGTTCTAGACCCTCCGTGCAAGCAAAGATGGACGCATGAGATGCGCCACTTCAGGATGAGATGATGGTTGAGATAGATAGGCACTTATCTTAGAGTCAGAACCATCCTCCCCCTCCTCAAGTTAGAAATATTAATTTTCGTATTTATAGCTAATTAAAATTTTATAAATTTATTTATTTTTATTTTGTTATCACGTTTTCGTTCGCTAATTGTTTCATTGTAGGACCCGGATGATGGCGACTAGCCCTCCTGGACTAGACTAGGGTGATTCTCACTGGCATAATTTCTATTTTTGCATTTTTTTCATATTTTGTAAATTAATTGTTTGTTTTCTTTTTCATTTTGTGTACATTTGTATGTAACAAATTTTGTAATTAAATTTTGTACTGTTTTTGTATATATAAATGAACATTTTTATTTATTTTAAAATTTTCTATTACATGTGTAATTTAAATTATAACCAAATTAAATTAATTTAGAAATAAATAATATAAATAATAAATGAATTTAAAATTTAATAAAAAATAATTAAGATAGTTAATAAATTAATAAATTTTTTTAAAAAATAAAAAATCTTATTGCCAAAAAATAATATTAAATCTAAAAAAATAATTAATAAAAAAATACAAACTTAATACACTTTTGTGACCAACAAGCGGTCGCTAATGTCTTCCTGCCATATGGCAGGGACTTGGCGCCAAGTTTGCAGGAAAGCATTAGCAACCATTTTCTTTTCATTAACGACCACCTCTAGCTATTGCAAAATCTCTCTACTTAAATTCACCGACGATCACCACTGCGGTCGCAATTACAATAGCAACTGATGTGGCGATCACTAATAGTTGTTAGTGATGACATAATTGCGAGCCCTTTTGTGGTCGCCAAGTGGTCACTAAAACTTATTAGCGGCTGCTACTCCCCTTTCACTAGCGATCGCTAAAACCCTCATTTCTTGTAGTAAGCATTTTATGAATGTTGCATGCCCTAGATTTCATGTTAATTTTAGATGGACAGTTGCTAGAGATTGCTATAAATTGTATATAGATGAAAAATTCAATTGAAAACTACATCGAAGATGTCTAAGCAAAGGATATGCCTCACCATAGACACATGGACTTCTTTTAAAAGTAAATTATATGTGTTTGATAGCCTATTACATTGATGAGAATTGGGAATTAAATAAAAAAAATATTAAACTTTTGCACTATTTCTAGCCATAAAAGGTAAAGCAATTGGTTAGGCTATAGAGAAATGTTTGTTAGATTGGGAAATTGATAAGGTTTTAATAATAGCAATTGATAATGCTAGTTTTAATGACACTGCAATCGAGTATTTGAAAAGGAAAACGAAGCAGGGCCAGCAAATGTTTTATGTGCCAACCACCTTCATGTAAGGTGTTGTGCACATATAATTAATCTTGTTGTAATTAATGGTTTGAAGGAGGTGGGTAAGTCAGTTAAACGTGTTTGAGCTATTGTTAGATTTGTAAGGCGAACTCCAACTACATTGAAAAAATTTTAAAACTATATTTTCATAGAAAAAATTCAAAGTAATAGTTTGTTATGTCTTGATGTTACAACTAGGTGGAATTCAACTTACATGATATTAGACACAGCCTTAAATTTTGAGGTTGCCTTTGAGAGATATGATGATGCAGATCCTAATTATAGGAGAGAACTTGGAAGTGTCAATACATGTGGGTTGTTGGAAGAACATGACTGGAACAATATTAGGAGGTTGATAACTTTTTTGAAGCATTTCTATAATATGACATTGCGTGTATGTACACACAAATTTCATGTTTGCAAATTAAACATAGAAAATTATAAGAACAAATTCATTTTATTGATGTGGAAAATATGGATTATAATATCTGAAACTTCTAATCAAATAACTAATCCTCTTATTCTTCTTTTCTTGACATCAATTCAAGGGCTTGAAACTTGATCTTGAACCAACACTTGGGTGTTCTTGATGCTTAAGAGTCTATGGGGCTTTGATAACTTGATTCAGTAGAGTCTCTTTGTGTGTAAAAAAAAATGTATATGTCTCTTTGGCAGTGACCCCTATTTATAGATACGGAGGAGAGGATTACAGTAAAATTTAACTTCTCTAAGATAATTATATCATTATTTTATTTATTAAATAAGAGATAAAATCAAAGAGTTAGGATAATATCATATTTCTTAAATAATTATCTCTTATTTTTTTATTTTCTAAGAGATAAAAATTAAGATGTATTAATTATTTTTAGCGGTGGGCCCTGCTGACAAATGGCTCAATTTGACTAGTGAATCTTGCCATCTTCAAAACTGCATCATTATTACATATAATGGCTTGTCATTTGTCCACATGTTTTTTTTGTTGAAATCCTTTATGAGACACGTGGCAAGACTTAATTTTTCTATTTAATTGAGTTTTTATATGACGTTTGGCAATATTTAATTTGGCCAAAATATGTGTCTACAGTGTACCAGGATCTTTATATGTTACATCTAATACCTTTTTTGAAGATTACAACTATGGATTGCATATTAAATGAGTTGAAAATGAGTAATGATATGACAATGAGTTCACTAGCAAATAAAAAAAGGCAGAAGTATAAAAAATATTGGGGAAGTCAAATAAGTTTAACAAAATTATTTATATGGCTACTATTTTTGACCCTAGAAGGAAGTTTGATTACTTGGAGTTTGCTTTAAAGAATATACATAGAGAAGCACTAAGTGCCAAGATGGCTAAGAATATAAAAAAAAAAAAAAGATGCTACTTATGAAATGTTTAAAGATTACGAGAAGTTGATTACATCTAAAAATGGGCAATCAAGTACTCTTGCCTCATTTTCATGTGTAATGGAAGTTAAAGAGCCTGTTACCCAAGTTAAAAACTTTATAATGTCTATGTATAAAAAGTTTAAATCTGAACTTGAAGGTTTTGGCTCAAAATCAAACTTGGATAGATATTTAGTAGAGCCTAGTGAAAATGAAGATGATTACAAGAAGTTTGACATTCTAGGTTGGTGGAAAATTAATTATGGCAAATTTTTTATCTTTTAAGATATGGCACGTGATATGTTAGCAATTCTTATTTCAACTGTGGCATCGAAGTTAACTTTTAGCACCGGTGGAAGGGTCTTGGATGCTTTTAGGAGCTCTCTAATTCTAAAAATCATACAAGCTTTAATTTGTTCAGAAGATTCACTTAAAAGCTCATTAACTTCACATGCATACATTGAGGAAGATTTAGAAGAGCTTGAAAAGATTTAGCACGGTAAGTTTAAAAGTTTAAACTTTAGTATGCCTCTAATTATTTTTTTCATTTACTTATATAATATACTAATATGCTTTAATCTATTTTTACAAATTTGGATAAGACTGTAATTGACACCTCATATGTCATTGACTAATTATGTCACATGGTTGCCACTATTATTGATTGCATGCAATCATTGTCAATTTTAGCTTCATTTCACACTCTTCTTATGAACATTTTATCAAGTAAAATGCATTTTTATCTTGTTTTGATTACTTCTATTGTCTTTTTGTGTTTTGTAGGAAAATAGAGGAACATAACTCAAGGAAAGCAAGTTAGGAGCTGAGAATTGCAACTCGAACCTGAGCTGTATACCTTGGGTGCACAAGTCTTGGGCGCACAAGGGTTAGGCGCCCGATTGCGCTACACCTTGGGTGCCCATCGAGGCTTAACTCTATTGGACTCTCTCAGGACTTTCATCAAACACTTGGCTGAAAAGACCTTGGGTGCCTGACTGAGCACCATGGGTGCACGAGAGCTTGGGAACCCACCTTTGCAACACATTGAGCACCCACCGAGAATAAGATTCCAACCTCTGTCTCAAGACTTGTATCGAACATGTGGGGTGTACAATGGCTTGGGTGCACACCTAGTGAAGCTTGGGCACCCGGGACATTCCTCCAGCAGACTTTTAACATTAATTTTGAATTGTAAATTTACATTTATGCCCCTAAGTTATGTACGCCTATAAATAGGCTAAATTCTAATGTATTAGGGGACTTTTAACTGAGATTAGCCGTTTTCAATTCGTTTTTGATTGTCGAAAGAGTCCACATTCTTTTTGCCTAAGGTTTACTTTGTAACTGTTACTCTTTATTACGTTTAATAAAAAGTTCATTGTTTTCTTATTTTTATCGTTCATTTTCGCTTTGCAATACTTTATCTTCATTCTTTTGTTATTGGTTTAGGATTTGAACTTGCTTTAGAATATTTTGAAGCACTTCACTTTAACTTTTTCTTACACAATGAAGATCTCTTCCTTTCTACATAGTCTTAGTTACACTTCTGACGCGCTAGGCTAGATCTTTTTTTGGTTTTAACCTAGGAATGTAATGAAATCAAAGGAAATGAATTCGAATATTATGAACTGAACATAGTTTTTCATCTTTTGATTAAGAACATAAGAATCATAGTTCTAGGTTAACTTTTGAACCCGAATCACCTATGATAAAGTTGAACTTTCATTACGATCTCACAAACCAAAGGTCAATTCCATGTCCCGGTGACTTCAAAACTGATTTCAAAACCCTAGAATAGTGGTTTATTTACAAAAAGGTTTTCTAACGTTAAATCTTCAGGCCTAATACTACAGGCGTAGATATTAGGTAAAGTTAACCACATATTTGAATTCATCCCTTTGATAACATTGCGGGAATAGGTTGAAACCAAGGGTTTCTTTACATAGTAGTTTGTTTAAGTTTAAAGCAGGTTGATTTCTTTAGTATTTAGGTTATCGCTTTGTCTACGCTTTAAAGTCATTTTCATAATTCCAAGTTTTCAAACCCTAAAAAGATTTTCTTCTTTTCTTTTTTTTTACAATTTTTACAAGCACCTTCAAACATAAGTTTTCCACCCCTAGTCACACCCTTGCTCCCTATGGAGATGACCTAGGACTCACCTAGACTAAACTTCAACTGACCTCTTGCACTTGAGAGCGAGCCACTTCCAATTTTGAGGGTAGTCAAGTTTTTGGCGCCGTTGCCAGGGAGCAACGGTGTGTGTGTGACGAACTCGGAGAACTTGTTGCTGAAAGTACTTGCCGATGCGGTTGCATTTGGACCTCTAGGTGACATCGTTCTATACTTTTTTTGTCTTTTTATTTTATTTTCATTTTTGTTTTATTTTCTTTATCGTTGCTAGGATAGTTAGAGAACTTTATTTAAAAAAAAAAAACTTCAAAAGACTCAAAATTTTTGAAGTGCATGCAACTACGATCGAGTAGGGTAATTGTAGTTGACTTTGAACTAGAAGACCCTTCCTATTATCCTGAATCACTTTCCACAGTTTCACTTACCACCTCATCTTTTCACTCAATGGCTGACTTAAGAGGGGAAAGTAGTGTGCATGGGGATAATGATCCCCCAGAGGTTCTGGGTTTTATTCCATTGAGAGATCACCTTAACCCTATTAGGCAAACTATACTATCGTGCATAATCTTGCCTTTGAATAGGGGAAACTTCACACTTAGACCAGGAATCATCCAACTTCTTCTTACCTTCTATGGTCTTGACTCGGAAAATCCCTACAACCACCTTAGGGAGTTTGAGGAAGTGAGCAACACTTGTGTTGACCATAATGCCAATGAGAATATAGTGCGCTTTCAACTATTTCCATTTTCCCTTAAGGACAAAGCTAAGTTCTGGCTTAATTCCCTTCGCCCGCGTTCTATTGGAACGTGGCGTGAAATCCAAACTGAGTTTCTTAAGAAATATTTTCCAACCCAGAAAACTTAGTACTATAGGCGGCAGATTACCACATTTTCTTGCAAACCCACTGAAAACTTCTGTCGAGCCTGGGAAAGGTTCAAGGACCTTTTAATGGCTTGTCCCTACCATGGTTTTGAGCCATGGAGATTAGTGAGCATATTCCATGAGTCTTTGACTCCTAGTCTTAAGCAACTAGTGTCTACCATGTGCAATGGTATTTTATTTGATAAGACTGCGGAAGAGGCCATGGACTTTTTTGACATGGTAGCCAAAGACTCGAATGATTGGGAAATTGAACCTCCTTCTTCTTCTGAGCATAGGAACGCCATACCTAGTGGTCATTTGGAGTTAAGTGAGAGTGATGCGGGCTAGGCTAGCTGCGTTGTAACATAAGTTAGACTTTCTTGAGCTTAAGAATAAGCATAAATTGGTTGAAGCAAAGGTGATATGTGCTGTATGTGACCAAATGGGGCATGATGCCAATTCGTGCCCTGAGCTCCCTTTACTTAGAGAGATTGCTTATGGTTAAGCCTACAGTAATAACTCTCAAAACCGGCCATTCCAAAATAGGGGTCAAAGAAACACCTTCTACCCACAAGGTAGGAATTTCACATACTAAGGGGGAAACCAACCTTCCAATGCTTATCCCCCGAGGTGGAGGAACCCTTCTGGTTTTGGGTGAAGGAATGACAATCAAGGTCAATCATTTCAACCTCCTCCCTTACCACCTCCTCAATACCAACAGCCCAATCCTGTTGCATTCCAACCTGCATCGAAGAGGCCTCTCAAAGACACTCTTCATCAATTCATGCAATAGTAATTGAACATCAACAATAACGTGACTCGGGCCCTATATGACATCAAAGGGCAATTTTCTAAGCTGACACAAGCTATGAGTACCACCCAAAGTGGCAAACTCCCTTCACAAACTTTCCCAAACCCGAAAGGTCAGGTAAACCTTGCTGAGTCATCCACTTCGGGTACTACCTCACATGAACAGATGCAATCTATTACCACTTTGAGAAGTAGAAGGTTATTCATAAACCTGATGATCCTAGAACTAATACACCAAAGGTTAACATAGGAATGAGAGGTAATAGAGAGGATAAAGAGCCAAGTGAAGTAGAAAATGAGGAAGAAAAAGAAGGAGAAACCAAAGAGAGTGAGAGGCCAACATTTGAGACAAAGAAAGGTGAAAAAGAGGCAAAAGAGAAAGAAAGGGAAATCATTATGGGAACGTCGGGTAGGCATGAGGAAAAAATAGCTGGGTACATACTTAGGCTACCCTTTCCTCAAAGGCTAGCGAAAGCTAAGATTGAGATGTTGAATTCTAAAATTTATGAGGTCTTTAAACAAGTAAGAATCAACATACCATTACTTGAGGCTATTAAGTAGAATCCATCTTACGCTAAGTTCCTTAGAGATATGTGCACTGTTAAGAGGAAGCTCAATGCTAAGGAAAAAGCCTTCTTGACTGAACAAGTTAGTGCCATCATCCAGTGTGACACACCTCCTAAGTATAAAGATCCTAGTTGTCCAACAATTTCGTGCAAAATTGGGGATCACATCATTGACAAAGCCCTACTTGACCTAGGTGCTAGTGTTAACCTATTACCTTTCATTGGCTATCAACAATTAGGCTTAGGTGAGCTGAAACCCACTAGAATAACCTTGCAATTAGCTGATCGCTCAGTCAAAATGCTATGGGGGATAGTGGAAGACGTGTTGGTCCAAGTAGACAAATTTTACTTCCCAGTTGACTTCATAGTGTTGGACACCCAACCTATTCAAAATCCCTCCCATTCCATTCTCGCCATTTTAGGTAGACCATTCATCGCTACATCCAATGCAGTGATTAATTGTAGAAGCAGGGTTATGAAGTTATCGTTTGGGAATATGACTATTGAGATGAACATCCTTAGGGTGGGGAAATAGATGGGTGAATTTGAAGATATTGGGGAGATGGATGTGATTCATACTTTAAATGAGGAATAGTTTGAGAAGACTTACTATGAGGATCCCTTATAATGAGCCATAGTGAGAAGTGAAAGGTGTGAGGCTTTGGATAGAGAAAATTTTACAGATACTGAGGAGTTGATAAGTGTTAAGGAGGAAGTTATGGCAATTAGTGGCTAGGTACCATTGTTTGAACCTTTGGAAACATCTTTGATAAAACCTAAACCATCAATTGAATGTCCTCCATGTCCTTCTTCGAAACCTTTACCAAGTGAACTTAAGTATGCATTCCTAGGGGAGGGAGAGACATTTCTAGTAGTTGTGTCTGCAAGTTTAGAGAAAACCGAAGAAGAGAGATTATTGGTAGTCTTGAGTGCCCACCCTCGAGCACTAGGTTGGACTGTGGTGGATCTTCGAGGTATTAGCCCTTTAGTATGTTCCATCATATATACCTTGAAGATGACGCCAAACCTGAGAGGCAAATGCAACGAAGACTAAACTCAAATATGAAAGAAGTTGTGAAAAGGGAAGTACTTAAGCTGCTCGATGCGGGTATCATTTACCCCATCTTTGATTCGAAGTGGGTGAGTCCCACTCAAGTAGTTCCTAAAAAATTCGATGTCACTGTGGTTGAGAATGAGAAAGGAGAGTTAGTGCCTCGACGCACCCAAACTGGGTGGCGAATGTGTATTGACTACAGGTGCTTGAATGCAGTGACCCAGAAGGACCATTTTTCCCTTCCATTTCTAGATCAAGTGCTTAAGAGAGTAGCGGGGAAGTCTTTTTATTACTTTTTTGATGGATACTTGGGGTATAATTAGGTTGAGATAGCACTTGAGGACTAAGAGAAAACCATTTTCACATGCCCTTTTGGTACTTTTGCGTATAGATGCATGCCATTTGGGTTATGCAATGCACCTGCGACTTTTTAAAGGTGTGTGATGAGCATTTTTAGTGACATGGTTGAAAGGTTCTTGGAGGTTTTCATGGATGATTTCTCTGTCTATGGAGATACATTTGATGAGTGCTTGACCAACCTTGAAAAGTTATTAGTGTGATATGAGAAGAGTAACTTGGTGCTAAACTGGGAAAAGTACTATTTCATGGTACAACAAAGGATTGTTTTGGGGCATATAGTGTCATGCTGTGGGATGGAGGTAGACAAAGCAAAATTGGAATTAATCCAAAACTTACCTACCCCTCGATGTGTGAAGGACGTGAGATCATTCCTTAGACACGCCGAGTTTTACTAAAGGTTCATTCAGTCCTTTAGTTCTATTACCTGACCCCTACACTCATTGTTCTCCAATGATGTCCCTTTTGAATGGACAACACCATGCCAAAAGACATTTGATCAATTTAAACAATTGCTCACCATCGCTCTCATTATCCAAAGCCCGGATTGGTCCCTACCATTCGAACTTATGTGTGACACTCGTAATTTTACAGTGGGTGCAATCTTAGAGCAACGGAAAGAATGGAAACCTTATGCTATTTACTACGCTAGTAAAACTCTAATAAGGCTCAAATTAACTACACCACCACCGAAAAGGAGCTTCTAGCGGTAATTTTTACCCTAGACAAGTTTAGGTCATATTTGGTAGGTTCTCATGCTACGGTGTTTACGGACCATGCAGCCTTGAAATATCTTCTTTCCAAGCAAGAGGCCAAACACTGTCTAATTAGATGGATGCTACTCCTCTAAGAGTTTGATTTAGAAGTCAAGGACAAGAAAGGAGTAAAAAATATGGTAGTTGACCATTTGTCTAGATTACCTCATCATGTGTCCAACTCAATGACCTACCAATTAATAAGCATTTCCCTGATGAGCATATCATGCATATTAGCACTAATCCTCCAGTCCATTCTTCTTGGTATGCAAACATTGCCAAATTTTTAGTGACTGGCCAAATGCCTTCCCATTGGACAAAGGTTGATAGAGGTATGTTCTTACGCAATGTGCGCAATTTCTTTTGGGATGAGCCTTACCTCTACAAGTATTGTCCAGATCAAATTGTGAGGAGATGCATTCCTGACCATGAGATTCATAGTGTTATAGAGTTTTGTCACGCTTTAGCTTGTGGAGGCCACTTCTTTTCAAAGAAAACCACTGCTAAGACTCTTCAAAGTGGATTTTATTGGCTTTCCTTGTTTAAAGACGTGCACAACTATTGCTTGAGATGTGACCGTTGTCAATGCTTAGCAGCCCTATCTAAGCACAATGAGATGCCCCAAAGCCCTGTGATCAATTTAGAAATCCTTGATTGTTGGGGGATAGATTTTATGGGCCCATTTCCTAAGTCGTTTGTTTTTGAGTATATCTTAATTGGCATAGACTATGTATCCAAATGGGTAGAGGCCATTGCCACTCGCACCAATGACCACCGAGTAGTGGTCAAGTTCCTAAAAGAACACATTTTCTCTCATTTTGCGTTGCCAGGGGCACTCATTAGTGATGAGGGTAAACATTTTTACAATCGGCCTGTTGGTATCCTAATGTGCAAATATGGTGTGACGCAAAAAGTGGGAACTTCTTATCACCCAGAACATAGTGGCCAGATTGAATTGGCAAATAGAGAGATAAAAGGTATTCTTGAAAAGACCGTTAACCCCACTTGTAAAGATTGGTTGTTGAGGCTAGTTGATGCATTGTGGGTGTACCAGACGGCTTATAAAATCATTTTAGGCATGTCTCCCTATCATCTTGTATTTGGCAAGGTTTGCCACCTACCCGTTGAAATGGAACATAGAGCTCATTGGGCAATTCGGCAATTTAATGAGAATTTGGATAAAGCCGGCATTCTTCGGAAGCTTCAATTGAATGAACTTGAAGAATTAAGAAATGATGCTTTCGAAAATGCGAAGATTGCCAAGGCAAAAATAAAGGATTTGCATGATAGGCACATTCTTAGAAAATCCATCCACGTTGACCAGAAAGTGCTTTTGTATAACTTAAGGTTGCATCTCTTTCCCGGGAAGCTTAGGTCTAGGTGGTCGGGTCCTTTCGTCATCACCACAATTTTGGAACATGATGTATGCAAGGTGTACAATCCCTGCAATGACACTACTTTTAAGGTGAATGGCCATCGTCTCAAGCCATACTTAGAAAATTTTGTGGCTGAGATTGAGATATGGGACTTATCGGACCCTCCCCTGTTTGATTAGAGAGCTTGCACGACATGTTGTATAGTATTAGAGTAGTAGTTTACATTTCTTTCATTCATCTTTTTCTATGATTAATTTAGGAGTAGGTGTGTATTTTCTTGTCCCTTTTTGTTTTCCTAGTTGTTCATGTCTTAGAGTGTTTAGGATCTGTTATTTCATTTCGAGAAAAGTTTGAGGCTAAGGATTAGAGTGGAAATTCTAAGCAAGCTAGTATCAATCTTGAAGCAGTGGCCATATGTGCTTGAGGTGTGTGTGCCTGGACTATGTGCGCCCAAGGCATGTGTGCCCCTAGCTTGTGCACCCACCTGCTACTCCCTCGGGCGCCCAGGGCTGGTCACATGCTTCTTTATCATGTCATGTGAGCTGAGTGTTGAAGAGCCCTTTTTAAGTATTTCACTCACTCCCTTCTCTTCATACACTCCTTAGTTCGGTTGACTTGAAGTAGAACCCCTTATTTCCTCTTTTAACCGATTCAACCACTTCACCAAGACCAATTTCTTCTCTCTATTCTAACATATTTTCTCCAACATTTTGAAGTCTAGAGAAGCATTAGTTCAACTGTGGGTTTTGTTGAAGTGTGGATGTAAGCATTAGGGTTTGAGAGTATCTCACAAACACAAGGTAAGTACACTCATTTGTGGTCTATTTTAAAAATTTTGAGCTGAAATGGTGAGGCTATTCTTGTTAAGTGAGTTGTTTTGGGTTATTCCTTGAACCCATTCTAGTTTGTAGCTTTCTTTTCCGTCTTGCACACCACTTGTTTGATAAAATGTTTGTGAGAGTTGGAAAGTGAGTTTAGAGGTTGTTTGAATTGCATTAGGGTGCATTTGAAGCTAAGGAGTTGTTTGATGGAATTTGGCACTTTGGACTTTGTTGCTTGATTAAAATGGTGAGGAGCTAAAATTGTGCCTTTCAAGTGTTTGAAGAATTGTTTGTGAGAAATTTGAAGTATTCGTGGGTTCCATTGTAGGTGGCATTGGGGAGCATTGGTTTACGTCTCAATTTGTGAGCCTACTTCCACATTTTCCTCCTTACTTAGCACTTGTTTGTAGCAACCATCATGGGTTGTTCCACAAGCAAACATAAAACGTAGCTTTCTCCTACTTCATCGGCTAAAGATGGTGATTATGTGCCCGACTATGAGCAAGAATTAGAAGGGGCTGAAGATGAGAAAGTTGAGGAACAATTAGGGAATGAAGAGGAGGACAAAGAAAATGATAGTGAGAATGAGAGAGAGAATGAGAAAGATGAAGATGAGCTGGACTATGACCCTCATAGGTTCATTAGCAAGAATGCCCAGGATGCATTTGATTCATATTGGAGTAAAAGGGCAGTTCTTTGTGAGAGGGGTATTAATTTAAATCATTTCAGTGAGGAACCAGCAGACTTCAAGACTATTATGGATACCAGGGGCTAGTCCACTGCCATGACATTTAGAGCCACTACTGATCCTAACCTCATCTGAGAGTTTTATACGAATGCAACTTTAGAGGAAGATGAGGGGTCGGGACAGGTGTACATTACTTCTATGGTGCGGGGACGAAGAATTATGATGCATAAGCACAGAATTAGGGTTGCTCTTAGCATACCAAAGGTCCACAAGCCAAGATACCCATATCTTAGTGAGCAGGAACCTCCACTTCCGGTGTTAGCACGACATTTATCTGAGGGGTAAACACGTTCATGGGGGGTTAGATGACAGTTTCTGAAGAATAAATTAAGTGGTAAATTCAGAATCCTTCATGAACTCATTTGTTCTCAAATCTTACCCATCTCTAACGACAACTTTGTTAGCCCCGATCGAGCCCGATCAATGTATGCCATGACCATTGGAGTTTCTATTGACTTAGCTTCCCTAATAATGACTGCTCTGATAGTAAGACTGCAACAAACTAGGGGCCCTAACAGTCTACCATTTGCCAGATTAATTATGAACATCTTGGTGAAGTGTCAGGTTCCCATTGACGTTAGTTTTAAGATAGTCTGCCATTGGCGATGCTGTCTAGCTCTACGTGTGCACGCAGTCTAGCTCAGTCTCAGCACCGACACTATTCTGCTGCTACATCTTCTGCTATGCCTCTAGTTTGCCCTCCTGTGGTCCTTACTCTACGTTTTGATATCCAAGCATTGGGGGCACGTTTGAGTGCTATGAAGGCTGAACAGCATGAGCAGCGTGGCCTTTTAGAGTCTATCCTTGCTACTGTCCGCCTGCCACACCACCACAACCACAAGTTCATGACTCCCCACCCTCGTCGAAGGAGGATTAGGATCCATCAGTGCTAACTTCATGTTCTAGCTTGGTTTTTGTTATCTTAGGGCTAGCTTTGTCAGTTTAAGTCTGAGTTTTAAAGATGTTCTGTATGTATGCCCTAAAACTGATTTCTATTACGATCTTCTTTTGGTTTATGTTGAACTTTATCGATGGCATTTGAATGATGTATTCAGACTCTTTTCTGCAATTAAAAAAAATCCATCTTTGCTCTTTTGCTTTTCATTCTTTTTTTTTTTTCTCTTTGGTTTTGTAGCATGTTCTTGTTAGTTACATACTACAACTCCTCAGGTAATATCCATCCTTTTTCCTTTTGTTTCTACATTTTGATCTTAACAGTTGTTGTTGTTTGAAGTATTGTAGAAACTAGGTTGGGGGTGTCTTGAATTTCTTGCGGAGTGTCTTTTCGGGTGCATGCTTGGCTTACGTGTTATAATTATCATACTCCTACTCATACTCATCATGATCTTTCTGTTCATACTCATCATGCTCACTTTGCACACCACATATTCACATATGCGTCATGCCTCTTACATTGAGGACAATGCCTCGTTTTAGTTGGGGGATAAAGTTCGCCTGATGATTATTTATGCTAAAATGGTACAATTTGTTTCAAATCTTGAGCATTTTTTTGTGTTTAAATGCATGAGATAGCACATTTGGACCCCGCATGTTGACCCTTTTTGGTTTGGTTGATTATGCCTTTAAGTAAAGAGTGATAGGTGAGTTTTGTTCAAGCTTTAATAAGAAACTTAGCTCAAATTGAGTGTGTCATGACCTTGTGCACTTTTTGTTTAGACTATCATAGAGAAGAATTTTATGTGCTTAAGAGTGGATTTTGTTAACATTGGTTAATTAAGCATTCATGGACTAGGTAGAGACTTATACCCTTAATAGTGAGCTTTTGAGCCTATTATTCTTTTCTTGAGAGGTTGCACATAATTATAGCTCTCTATTTTTCACTTTGGTTTTCAATGCACCAATTGCATCACACAAACTTGCATGAGTATTCACTTGGCATATTATGAGTTATTGCAAGCTTTGAACATGATGCTAAGCCCTCTTTGTTATTTTGAGTCTTCTTGTCCTTTCTTGGTTATAGATCATCCTAGGAACCAACTAGAAGCCTTTTAATAAAGTGTGTGATATATATATAGATTTTTTTTTTCATTGGTTCCCACCTCATATATTATCCCTTAACCTTATTCACACACTTTAAGCCTTACCCTCACGTCCTGGGTTATGAAAGTGAAAGTGCCTCAATGTTAGTGATATGAATGAGGGTTAGGAATGGAAAATTTTGAAAGCATATTGAGAGAAAATATTGGGTGGAGAATTCAGCTGATGTATATTTCATTATTTCAAAAGCTAAAAGAAAGAAAAAAGAAAAAGAAAAAGAAAAAGAAAAAGAAAAGAAACAAATTATCATTCCTTTGTTTATGGAATTGTGGGACTTGTATATTGTTTGCAATAATTGCAATTGTCCCAATGGTAGTATTTAGTGGGAATAAGCTTCTTGTTGGGATCCTTGTTGGGGTTGGAAAGGAAATGGGTAAAGTGGGACTTGTGTGCACTTGAACATTTTTATCCCAAGACATGTGCTTTGATTTCCATATCTTCCTTTGTTAACCACTAACCCTGGCCAAGTTACAACCAAAATAAAGACCTAGTGGATTCTAAGCAAGCAAATCTTGTATTGTGCATGTAGTGGTCTCGTGTAGGTTGTGTGGTGTGATCTTTTACACATGCATTGGAACATGGTTATGAGCTGTCCACTTGAACTTTAATTTAATTCACTCATTTGTTATGGGGTTATGTGCAACTAGGATAGCATTATATGCTATTAGGTGAGTGTGAACCCTTGATGAGCGAATTTCTTTCTATAAGTGGTACCTTGTGAGCTTTTAAAGTCAAAACTTAGCTCCGTTTATGCTCCTGCAACCTTGTTGAACAAATGAAACAATTTTGTACACCTGTTTTTTCTCTGTTGATAGTCCATACATCTATGATTAGCACTTGGGAATTATACATGATATTTGGGTTTTGTGACTTGTTAGACTTAAGCTTGATTCATTTTTGAGCTTAATTATTTTTGGGACATCTTGAGACCAAACCACAGATGTTTGTAGGTAGCATCATTGCAAACCCTCACGAGCCCTTACTCGTCCACTAGGAGGAACTTAGGGGTTTAAAGGGCTTGCCTTATGTGCTAAGTGTGGCTGTGTGTCTCCTACAAAAATAGACCTCCCTTTTAGTTAGAATTATTAGTTTTTCTTTTTCATTTGAATAATAAGGTTTTGCTTGGTATATGTTCATTTCTCTTTGGTCATAATTCTTTCCATTCCTAGGGACTAGTAATGTCTAGGTTAGGGGTATGATTGCATGTAATCATTGACAATTTTAGCTTTATTTCACACTCTTCTTATGAACATTTTATCAAGTAAAATACATTTTTATCTTGTTTTGATTACTTCTATTGTCTTTTTGTGTTTTGTAGGGAAATGGAGGAACATAACTCAAGGAAAACCAAGTTAGGAGCTGAAAATTACAACTCAGACCTGAGCTGTATACCTTGGGCGCACAAGTCTTAGGTGCACAAGGGTTGGGCGCCCAAGTACGCTACACCTTAGGCGCCCACCGAGGCTCAACTCTACAAGATTCTCTCAGGACTTTCATCAAACACTTGGCTGAGAAGACCTTGGGCACCCAGCTGAGAAGACTTTGGGCACCCGACTGAGCGCCCCTTGGGCGCATGAGAGCTTGGGCACCCGCCTGTGCAACACCTTGGGTGCCCACCGAGAGCAAGATTCTAATTGTGCACATATAATGTTATATTCTCGTGATTTTACAAATGGTTTTAAGTGTTCCATTTACATAAATCCCATAAGTTATTATGAAATGAATTAACTCATACACTTATGGAATTTTGTAGGTTTTGGTGATCCATTTGAGGAAGAAGGATGAGAATCTAAGCTAAAAAGGGAAAGAACAAGAAGCTAGGATTAGAAAATGAGCTGATGGGCGCCTCACATCTACCATAGGCACCCCACAGATGTCATGGGAGCCCCACTATTCATCAGATGGGCGCCCACCGAGAGCCAATTTGTGTGGGAAAGTTTACTCTTAGAGGTAATTCGTCGAACAGCTGGGAACACACCAACCATGGGCGCCCCACATGTACCATAGGCACCCCACTATTCATCAGATGGGCGCCCACTGAGAGGAGGATTGGAGTGCTGAATGGAGCTGCTCATTGAGGACTTTTATCGAACAGTAGGGTTATGGGTGCCCCACACCCATCATGGGCACCCTTTCTCCATGACTTTTGGTTTTCTTTGCTCAAAATGCAGTCCCTATTTTGCCTTTCGTCATAACCCTATATAAATAGGGGAGTTTCAGAACATAAAGAGGAGAGACTGTTTTGTTAGATTTACTTGTACTTGAAGTTCCAAGTGTAACCTTTCCTAGGGTTTTATTTCGTGAATCTTAAGTACCATTCTACAAGTTGATTCCAGTTCAATTGGTTTTGCAATTTTTAATTTCTTACATTTTATTGCTAATGTTCAGAATTATGTCATCTATGTTTATCTTTTCAAAAATCATGTTAGGCTAAACTCTTTTCTTGGCTTCAAACCAGAAAAGGTGGTGATGTGGAAATGAATTTCTTGAACAAAACTAGAAAAGAAAGGGGCTTCTAAATCAAAATCTAGGACTTTTCTTACATGGGAATTTCGCAATATTCAAGTTGCTTTTGAAATTGTTTTACCTGTGTTATAATTGGAATTCCACTGCAAGAATCTTTTGTAGTTTGAATGACCAATTCAAGGACCCAGTAAAACTGATAAAACAGATAACTAAAGCCGTAGTCAAGTTTTTGCTAACCCAATCGCTTGAACATTGTGAATTTCCCTCTGTATTGTGTTTAGTGTTTATCTTCTGACCTAGCACTGCATGTGCGGATGTTAGGTTAAGTTAAGTGAGTGTAAGAAACTCAAATCCACATCATCATCGGAGTGGTTGGTAGCCAAGGTTTACTTCTCATTGTTAAAGTCATTTTTAAGTCTGTCTTTCACAAAGTTTGTCTCGCAAGTTTTTAGTTTCACCTTCTTCAAATTATTCATAATAAAAAAAAATCGAAATTGGAAATTGTCTTTTCTTCCTTAAAATTCTTTGCAAACATTCTCAAAACTGGTTTTCAAAGAATTCACACCAATCCAAAACCCTCAACTTTCGAGTAAGTTTGCTCCCAGTGGAGATGACCTTAGAACTCACCAAGTAAACTACAACCGACCTCTTGCACTTGGGAGAACCCGAAATATTTCTGAGATCGGTCAGATTGAAACCTCTGTCTCAGAACTTGTATCGAACATGTGGGGTGTACAATGGCTTAGGCGCACACCTAGTGAAGCTTGGGCGCCCACCTAGTGAAGCTTAGGCGCTCGGGACGTTCCTCCAGCGGACTTTTAACATTAATTTCGAATTGTAAATTTACATTTATGCCTTTGAGTTATGTACACCTATAAATAGGCTAAATTCTGATGTATTAGGGGACTTTTAACCCTAGATTTAATACCTGATTTTATAGAAGTCATAAGGATAAGATAAAGAGTTATCTAAGCTATGCCTTCTTAAAAGTTTCGCATAAGACCCCTAAATTTCTAGACACGGCCCTGACACCAAGCAATTACTTAAGTGCCCAAGTGTCCAGTTAGTCTATCAACCTAAAGCTAAGCTCTCCACAGAACACATTTGAACTTATTGACTTAGTTGTGGCATATGACACCAAGTCCTCTCCAATGAGTCAACACATAATCCCTAGTAGGTCGCTACCATACATCTACATGTTTATTAGCATCTTTAGTTGATCCATTTGGGTCAAAGATAGTGACTGAGACCACTAGGTTATCATCCATTGTATTTTGGTGTTACATACATAGGTCATGTTTGATTATGAGATAAAAAATGGAGATTGGACTATTAGTCCATTGGTGCCAACATCATTTGTTTAGGCTTGTAAAATAACTAGGGACAACAAGTTCACTTTGGATGGCGTATCTCTTAAAATGGGGATAAGTAATGCCATAGGGGCTGTGGTGTTACTTATACCCCACCGCTAGATTTGTGCCAAAACCTAAAAGTTCAAAATTATTTCCTATCATATCATATGTCAAATCACATCTTTTATTCCACTTTATATCCCACCAACTAAACATCAAAAAATAATCCCCACATGAAAAATTAATCCTATATTATATCTAATACCTATATATTATCCTGTAGTATTACTTATGTCCCATCATATAATCCTCTAAATCAAACATAGCCATATAGTTAGCTTTTTATCCATACCCAATATTTACATATCATACACTTACATAATTCAAACCATTAGGTTTGAACTATGTTGACCTGATCTCTCTCAAGGGCATGTAGGTAACTTAAGTACTAACCTAAGTTCGGTCACCACAACAACCATTACTATACATTTAACCATTTCCTTTTCCACTCTCCAATAGAGTTATCATGATCTCTATGACCATCATTTTATCATTTACACATCTATTGTGCTCCCTAATGTAGTTGTTATAGTCTTTATGACCATCACCTCACCATAATATCATTCGCATGCATAAGGATTATATATATCCAAATCACCCTCCTTTCCCTAATATAGCCCTCTAGAATGGCATGCCATCATCCTCAGCAGAGCATTTAAAGAGAACACTCTATTGAAGTTTGAAGTTTCACATTTCGCAGCCTTTAAATGTCCATTTAGTCTTTAATCAACATATATAACCACCTAGAAATATTGCTGCTATCTAAGAGGACATCTTACTACATTTACACACTCCAATTACAACTAGCCTAATTTTTTATGAGATGCATATTTCATGCATTATATGCATTTGATTACTTTTTGAAATTATATTATAATGATCATTATATACTAGATATAATGTTGTGAGATTGAAATTGCAAGGATTGAAAAAGTACTCTGGATATTCTTAGATATCCAGATATGATGGGTCACATGCATAGTCAAATTTCTGGATTCATTATCTCTGTTTGCGTAGACAAGTCTGGAGGCACTAAAAAGGTTGTTTATTACAATTTCAAAATATAACAAAAGACTTGTAAAAAAAACTAAAACACGGTATTCTTAACACACCTTTTTTGAAAATGTTGGGTAGTGACTTCAAACATTTAAATCATGGCCTATTTTTCAAAATTCATCTTTCACAAACATGTTTCATATGTCAGGTGATTATGGATGCTTACATTGCAGGGAAAAGGCCTTGATCTATGATGCGAGGGTCCAATTGCAACAAAAAGAATCCACTTTGAATATATTGATACAGTGATAGTATATCTTCACTTAGAGCATGTAGGGTTGCGAAAGGAACAAAATAAAAAGATAATAAAAAATAAAAAAATTAGGGTGGAAGGATATAGCCATGCCACCATCTCAAATATCAAGAAAAACATACTAAACCATCTAAAAGAACAATATTTGTTTCTCAATACACTACCTAAGCCCAAAATTCTCCTTTGAGTATAAGAATCAAAACAAATGAATCTTTCTGGAAAAACAAATATTTAGTCAAGAAAATGCTAGTGGACAAGACAAATACAAGGCCAACAAATATTACATATCATTTTGGTACTTTTTTCTTATTGATTTTTTTGGTTGTGTTGTACTCCTTATTTAGTTATCCATAGAGATCTCTAACCTTATGTATAAGACTTGTCTTTTGAGTTTCTACCTCTAGCCAACAAAATCCCCTCCTATAAACATCATATTTTTAGCCTCTATTTCGTAACATTGTCATTTTCTTTTTTCTTTTTTTTTTTGTTTATATTTCAAAATTTTGTAAGTTGACAACATAAATATGTTTATTAAATCTATTTGTATTTTTTCTTTCCAAAAAAAATAAAAATTTAAACAGAAAAATGTAAATAAAAAAAGTACTTTTACTTTTTTTCTTCTGTACAAATATTTTGCTAATTTTAACACTTTGTTCATTTTGTTCTATCATATTAAAATATTTTATTAAATTAAAATTATTTTTAATAAATAATATAATTAAATTAAATTAATTTCATTTATCTAAATTAATATGCAATATATTCTATCAATTTGTTTTTAATAAATAATTTAATTAAATTAATTAATCTAATTAATATGAAATGTATTTTATTAAATTTTTTTAATTAATAATAAAATTAATTTTATTTTATTATTTATTAAAAAATTTAAATAATTAATTAATTTAATTAATATAAAATATATTAATGAATGAAAAAATTCATAATTAATAATTAATTTAATTACTATTAAATATATTTTATTAAATTAGTTTTAATAAATATCATAATTTAATTTTTTAAATTATTATGAAATATATTTTATTCAATTGTTTTTAATAAATAATATAATTAATTTATAATTAATATATTTTATTTGTACTAAAATAATTGATATAATAATTATATTGCGTCCAATTATTCTTAATAAACAATTTAATTAAATTATAATTTAATAGATTTTATATTTATTGAATTAAATGATTTTTAGTAAATAATTAATTGATTAATTTATTTAATTAATCTTTAATTAATTAAATTAATATGAAATATACTTTATTAAATTCAATTAATTTTTTAGAGAACTAATAAAATTATATATTCTATTAAAATAAAAAATTAATAATTGTAAACGAAAATACATTTACAAACAAAATTTCAATTTTTCATTTTAGAAGAAAAAATTAACAACAAAAAATAAAAAATAAAAAATATAAACATAAGAATGGCACTGTTATCAAATGGCCCTTTAGCCATAAAACTCAACCTTAAAGCAAATCTATGATTTATATCCTATATTTCTAAACCAAAATCAATCCCAATAACTAATAATAAGATTCCAATACATCTCCATTTTCAACAAGCACAAGTTACATTTTCTTTAATTTTGCCAACCGCATAATTACGGAGTTTTTTTCTGATGCATAGTTACCACACATCAGTTTGTATAATGTTCCAAGACATGCAATGCAAATTGCCTGATGCTTAGAGCTAACAAGAAGTTTCTTTGAATTTCCTCACATAAATAAACCAACATTTTAAGAACTCATTTGGCAACATTTATATTTTTTATATTTAACTATTTTTATTTTTAATTTCTTATTTTTAATCGTCATTTTTTTCTTCTGAAATGAAAATAAAAAATATGTTTAGTATTACAATTTCATTTAAACTAAATAATTTTGTTAAATGTTTGGCAATACAATGTCATTTAAAGTAAATAATGTTTTAATAAAATATTCAATTTTGTTAGATTTTATAAAATTAATTAAATTTAATAAAATATATTTCAAATTAATTTAATAAATTAATTACTTAAAATATTTTTAAATTAATTGATTTAATCTTATAAAATATTTATTGTTTTAATAATAATTAATTTTAATAAAGTATACTAATAAATAACATGGTTTAATAATAAATTTTACTTATTAAAATTAATTTAAATTAATAAACTATTTTAATAAAATAATTCATTTTAAGAGGTAACCGTCACTTATTAAAACTTTTAATTTACTAAAATAAATCAATCTAATAATAAATTATTATTTCAATATATAGTAATTTTAATTTTGATAAATTCTTTTAATATTTAATTATTATTCATTTTATTAAAGTTATTTTAATATGTAATTATCATTTTTTAAAATAATTTTAATGTAATAAAATAAATCATTTTATTAATATTTAATTTAATTTTAATAAAATAAATATTTTCATATGTAACTATTATATACTAAAAATAAATTATTATAATATATTATTTATTAAAATTAATTTTAGTTTAATAAAATATTTGAATAAAATAATTCATTTTAATATGATGCAATAAAATGGATAAAGTTGTAAAATTGACTAAATATTTATAAAAAAGAAAAAGAAAGTGAAAACGTTAGTTTTTTGTTTTTGTTTTTCTGTTTAAGTTTTATATATTTTATTATGACAACAAGAAAAATTAGAATAGACTTACCAAATACATTTTTGTTCTTAATTTTCAAAAATTTATAAAAAACAAATAGAAAATTAATAAACACAAACATTATGAGACAGGGCTAAGTGAACATTCAATTGGTGCGCCTTCTCTGTGATTTGTGCAGCACAATGAGATTATAAGATTTAGCATGCTAGCATTAAACTCCTTAAATAAAAGCTTTGAAAAAAATAATAATTAAATAGTTAAATCGCTAAGATGTTGTTTAGAATACTTGTTTTGAACTCACTTTCTATTTTGTATTTTTGAAAATAAGGAAAACAATTCAAAATGCATTTGGTCACTTGTCTTTTTAAAATCTATTTTAGAAAACCAAAAATGGGCTTACATATTGATAGGGTGCATCTAACCGAGTAAGGTTGCCTGAGCGACCGTCATCTACACTCGATTCGACCAAACGGTGAAACCTCGGTCAAGCATAATGATTGATGTACTAAAAACAAGATTGCTTACATCACAATCACACATGTAACCGTATTCTAACATATTTCATGATTCTCACCTGTCAAAGTGATGCCTGCTACATAACGATTATGATAATTAATTATGAGAATCGACCTTGTGATCTACAATACACATGGCATAATATGATTGAAAAGAAGGCATAATTGTATAAGGCTCACATGCATCATGCCCATGTAGGTCTCACACCTCTATATGTATACCATCCTCTCAAGCACATGGTTTGCACATTCTTTACCTCACTAAAACTCTACCAAAATACTTTTTCAATTCACTTACTAACTTAAGCATTGGAGACTTTTTGGCAAGCTCTACACTGGTGTACTAGACAGCATTTCGGGCTTAGATTAGACACTGGGAGGATCCTAGTTAACTGAATCATCAGTTGGCGTCGTTTGTGAGAATTGACTTTTCTCACGATTTTTATCGTCAAAACTAGGTTCGACATAAACACACAACCTCAATTGCTATCAACGAAAACAATAGAAAACTAGAACGACGAAAGGATCATTACCATTGAGAACCTAATGAAGGAGATGATGGCCATTATGTAGACCCTTATAGCCTAGAACTAGGTGATGCTTCAGTGACAACAGCACACTTCTATTTACGTCCCACCTCCTCTAGTGGATCCCCCTATCAATGGGGCACATAATAGAGGGTGGTTGAAATAGAGATGCACATAGAGGCAATGGAGTAGGAGTTATAAGGGAGAATGAGATCCCCATCAGATAGCCAAAAGAATCCAGGAGGCAGGACAGGACTGTTGGAGCTGACCTTGGCATTGGTGGCCACGTAAAGCCATCACGCACAAAAGGAGCTAGCGGAGAGGATGCTAGTGTTAACCATGGGAGGAGCCCATAAGAGCCATACAAGCTCAAATCTATAGTGTTTTAGCCACTGTTAAAGGCTCAAATATGGTTGATGATGTAGATGTTGATGACGACTCGCCATCCTCTGTGGCATTATAACTTAACCCCTATCGCATAAGTTCAAGATGCCGGTTCTTGATTCCTTTGATGGTTGAAGGACTTTTTCAACCATCTAGAGACCTATAAGACTCTGATGCGCATACATGCATACCCAGATGAGATCCTGTGTTAGGTCTTCCTAGTAAAACTCAAAGGCCCAACTGGATTATGGTTCAATAAAATCAAACCAGACGCCATTACCAATTTCTCGTAGCTGAGAAAGCTATTTGTCAGTCACTTTGTTGGAGGAAAATGACAGAGAAGACCAGCCACCCATCTCCTGACAATCAAACAAAGCAAGGAAGAGCCCATCTGAGATTATGTTGGGAGATTCAACAAAGAGATTCTGGAGGTGGATGAGGCTGATGACAAAATGGCGGTCACGGCCTTCATGACTGGGCTATAACACCCAAGTTTATGGCCTCCCTACTTGAGAAGTACCAATTGATATGGCTAAGTTGATGTTTCGAGCTCAGCGACATATTAATGTGGAGGATGGCCTCAAGGCCAAATAGGAAAGTAATAGGGCAAGAGGCTCTAAAATAGATAAGAGGCGGCCAAATGAATCTGGTAATTCTCGGAATTCTTGTAACCTCAAGAATTGGAGATTTGATGAACGATCAGATCGGGGTGTAAGAAGGTACAGTGATCTCGATAGTAATAATTTTACTCCACTCAACACGAGGTTAGAGCATGTATTCTTCGAGATCCAAAATGATCCAGCATTGAAATAGCCTGAAAGACTGAGGACCCCAGCAGACAAATGGTCTCGGGCAAAGGATTGCCAATTCTATAGATTTCATGGACACGATCGACCTGAAGAAATAGGTCAAGAGTTGATCAGACATAATCAGCTTGGAAGATTTGTGGCCGGTCAGGATAATAATAGAAGAGTCAAGTGCAGAAGCCCCGAGCGAAAGAGCCCTCGGCGAAAAAGTCCCCCACCAAGGAGCCCCGATCGAGCACGCTAGAGTAACAAAATGATTGGCGAAATAAATATAATTTCGAGTGGATTTGTTGCTAAAGGAGAATCCTCAAGCGCCAGGATAAGGTATGTTCAGGAGGCACGAGCCCCCCGCAAAATCCTAACGACCGAGTGACCGAATGAGAAGGCTTAGCCCCATTGCTCTCCGATCACTTTCACTGAGAAAGAAGTAGATGAGCTCTGCCAGCCTCATGATAAACCCCAAGTCATTTTCTCAATTATTGCCAACTTAAGATTTGGAGGGTATTGGTTGACAATGGCAGTTCAGCAAATATATTGTATTACGAGGCATTTGAGAAAATAAAGATTGGCAAAGAGAAGCTACAATCAATATCCTCTCCCCTCATGGGCTTTACTGAAGACCAAGTGACTCCACTAAGATCCATTGTTTTACCGATAACTCTTAGGGATGAATCACATCAGGCAACAAAGATGATCAATTTCTTTGTGGTGGATTGCCTTTCGGCGTATAATATGATCCTTGGGAAGATAGCCCTCAATCAATTTAAAGCACTCACATCTACATACTATCTTCACATCAAGTTCCCAACCAAAGATGGTGTGGGATGTGCCAAAGGCGATGAAAAGGTGGCATGGGAGTGTTACATATCCTTTTTTAAGCAGGATACTGGAAAAGAAGCACTGGTTGTGGATAGCCTGAAAGTTCAGGATGACGAGAAACTAAAACAAGGAGAGCCAGTTGACGAGATGGAGGATGTTATGCTCGGTACTCCCAAACAAAATAGGTGTGTAAAGATAAGCTTGGAAACACTCGAGCCACTAAAAATTAAAAATAAGGGATTTTTTTGTTGAATAATTCAGATGTCTTCGCTTAGGCCCACGAAGACATGCTAGGAATAAGCACAAATGTGATTGCTTACCATTTAAATATTTTTCCGGGAGCTGGACCAATAAAACGGAAGAGGAGAATTTTTTGTCTAGAGCGCAATGAAGCGATTGAACAAGAAGTAAATAAGTTAATAAGGGCCAATTTTATTCGGAACGTCCACTACCCCACCTAGCTATCAAATGTGGTTATGGTGAAGAAGTCTAATAGCAAGTGGAGGATATGTGTGGACTTTACCAATCTCAATAAGGCATGTCTAAAGAATAACTTCCCATTGCCAGCCATTGATATGGTGGTTGACTTCACAGCAGGTCACGAGTTGCTACCTTTCATAGATGCGCTCTTCGAGATTTAATCAAATAAAAATGGCTGAGCCTAATCAGGAGTATACTACATTTATCACCAACCAAGGGTTGTATTGCTATATTGTTATGCCCTTTGGATTGAAGAATACAGGGGCAACATACCAACAGTTGATGAACAAGATGTTCAAAAGTCAGATTGGCAAGAATGCAAAGGTATATGTCGATGACATGCTCGTCAAGGGTTAAAAAGTTGGTTCTCACATTGCTAATCTATAAGAAACTTTTAACACTTTGAGAAAATATGAAATGAAGCTAAAACTAGTTAAGTGTGCATCTGGGATTGCATCTGGTAAATTCCTCGATTTCATGGTCTCTAGCCAAGGAATAGAGGCCAATCCAAAAAAAGTCAGAGCAACAATCAAAATGCACCAACCATGAACAACAAAGGAAGTACAAAAGTTGACTGAGATGATGGCAGCTCTAAATATATACTTTTCTTGCTCCACAGACAAGTGCCACCCCCTTCTTCAAAGTGCTTAGGAAAGCTTTCGAGTGGACTACAAAATATGATGAAGTATTTCAGCAGTTGAAGTAGTACCTAGGGTGAGTGCCATTGCTCAGTCGGACCGCCCCAGGAGAAAAATTGTATTTATACCTCTCTGTTTTAGCCACGATTATGAGCTCTGCGCTCATGCAAGAAGAAGATGGAGTTTAAAAACCTGTCTACTACACGAGCAAGGCCCTCAGGGGGCAGAAAAGCGTTATCCGAAGATGGAACTAATGGCCTTTGCTCTTGTAAAAGTGGCTCGGTGACTCAGAGCCTACTTTCAAGTCCACACGATTATGGTTCTCACTGACTAGCCCCTAAAGAATGTTCTACATAAATAGAAACCTCGGGTAGATTGATGAAATGGTCGATTGAGCTTAGCTAGTTCGACATCCAGTATCGACCGAGAGTAGTAATCAAATGGTAAGCTGCACAGATTTCATAGCTAAATTTACAATCCACCTTGCTGACCCACCCGAAGAAGAAAATGTTGAGCAAGCTTGGACGCTGCATATCGATGGCTCCTCTACTCAGACCTCTAATGGTGTAGGTATACTCTTTGTTTCCCCTGATGACCATAGATTGGAGTATGCCTTCCATTTTAAGTTCCCTACATCCAACAACGAAGCTGAATATAAAGCTCTACTCGCTAATCTCTAGATAGTTTGGCAAATGGGGGCAGAGCAATAATGGTTTAAGGCTATTCTTAACTGGTGGCAGAGCAAATGCAGAGACTATGAGGCAAAATGGGAGCATATGGTCAAGTATTTTCAAATGGCGAGGAATCTATCCAGAAAGATTTTGAAGTTCTAGCTTCAATGAATTTTGAGATCCCAAAATGAGTAGGCAGACCAGTTAGCAAGAATTGCATCTTCTGAGGAGGAGAACTCAAATGTTCTGATCAAGATACTAGATTTCCCAAGCATCCGGACCTCAGAAAGTCAATCAAGTAGAAGAAGAAACTAAATTCGCCAGACTGATTTGAGCATATTTGGAGAATGGAGCTTTGCTAAGTGATAAGAACGAAGCAAGGAGGGTCCAACATTGATCCAGTAGATACCTCTTAGCAGATGGGATCCTTTACAAAAAAAGGCATAGCTCTCTATTGTTAAGATGTGTCAACGATCAGGAAGTAGATTATGTGATTAGAGAAATCCATGAAGGTGTTTGCGGTAACCACTCAGAGGGCAGGGCTCTAGCTAAGAAGATTTTGAGAACTAGCTAATATTGGATAACTATTAAGAAGAATGCCTAGAAGTTCGTTAAGAAATGCAACAAATGCCAAAGGTTTTATATTATTCCGAGGCAGCCTACTCAAGAGCTGACACTAATCCAAAGTCCCTGGCTATTCACTCATTGGAAAATTGACATCATTGGGCCATTTCCATTAGGAAGGGGATAGAGGAAGTTTGTTACAGTTGCAATCGACCATTTTACCAAGTAGGGAGAAACAGAAGTCTTATCAACCATTACTGAGCAGAACAAAAGAAAGTTTTTGTGGCAAAACATCATCTGCTGTTCTGGCATCCCTAGGGTGGTGATTACAGACAATGAGAAACAGTCTAAAGTCAATGAGTTATACGAAGATTTAGGCATCAGCGATCGCTATTCATCACCTGAACATCCTCAAGCTAACGGAAAGGTTGAAGTAACAAATAGGTCTTTCCTCAAAATTATTAAGACAAAGCTGGACAAAGAAAAATGTCTTTGGGTAGATAAGCTCCCCAACATTCTGTGGGCCTATCGAACAACTGAAAGGGTGGCAATTGGTCATACTACTTTTTCTCTCATGTATAGAATGAAGGCTGTAATTCTTGTCAATATTAGACTTCCTAACCCACGAATACAGAATTTCAACCTAGAGTATAATCATGAGATGACGAATGAAAAGGGCCGACCTTCTAAAAGGAAAACGCTTACAAACTGCGATCAGAATGACTGCTTATCAACAAAACATGCAGCAATATCATAATTCAAGTGCTTGACCCAAAGAATTCCGAAGTAGAGAATTAGTACTGAAAAAAGTGAACCAGTCTACAAGGAAATCGATAGGAAGGGAAGCTCGAGCCAAATTGGGAAGGTCCATATGAGGTGTTAGGATCAACTCGGAAAATGACTTACAGGCTTAAGGCACTTGGGGGCAAGAAGTTCCTCACCCATGGCATGTAGAGCACTTACAAAAATATTATGTAAGAGGAGTTATTTCTCTTGTAATTGCATTTGATTATCAATAAAAGGCATTTTTGGCAGGTTTTTATAAAATCTACTCTACTACGACTACCATAGTGAATGATTCGACTATAAAAAATTCCTGTTCAATTCATGTGATTGAGCATAGCAAGGATCCTCCTTAGCTCACGTGGTTGAGCAACATAAAAATGACTCACGAGGTCAATGCCAAAATATGGTAAGAATTCGCCCTTGGTTCACGTGACCGAGCAAAGCAAAGATCCTACTGGGCTCATGTAGTCAAGTAACTCAAAGACGGCTCACGAGACCAATCACTCACAAAGCCAATATCAAAAAATGGCAAAAATTCCTACTTGGTTCACATGACTGAGGAAAGCAAAGATCCTGCTCGACTTACGCGGCTGAGTAAAGCAAAGAATGCTCACGAAGCTAATGCTAAAATATTGCAAGAATTTCTACTTGGTTCACGTGATCGAGTAGAGCAAAGATCCTGCTCAGCTTATGTGGTTGAGTAAAGTAAAAATAGCTCACGAGGCCAATGCTAAAATATGGTGAGAATTTTTGCTCAGTTTACGTGATTGAGCAATACAAAGATATGGTTGATGAAGCCAAAAGTAGAACTTCTCAGTTTATGTGGCCGAGCAGGGTAAATGTGGCTGATGAAGCCAGTAAAGGTGGCTGATAAAGCCAAAAGCAGAACTACTCGGGTTATGTGGTCGAGCAAAGAAAAGGTGGCTAATGGAGCCAAAAACAGGACAAATACTGCTCCACAACTAAATAATAATACGCGAAAATAAATTCATCACCATGTAACATCAAGAAAAAAGTTCATTTGTTAAATTTGGAGCATTTTTCAAAAAAGAAAAAAGAAGAAAAACAAACAAATGAGAGTAAACATCGATGCAAGTGGAAAGAGAGCATACAAACTTCAGAAACTTCATAAAATAACTTTCAATTGAATATCATAGAAACTTCCAAGTTATATTGCAAATTTTGTAAGTCTAGGATTACATTTCAAAAAAATGAAGTACATCACTAGAATTAAAAAAAAAAAAAAGAGAGAGAGAGAGAGAGAGAAAAGTGAAAATGAGAAGCATTCTGGCTTCCTTCTAGACATCGTCTTCAGTATTTTCATTTATGTTCCTTAAAACACCTTCAATATCTTCAGTTTGAGCATTGTCCCCTTCAGTGGCTTGTTCAAAAATCTTAGCCTCTTGATCATTATCTCATTGCTGTTCATCCCCTTTAGCAGTAGCATGATCGTGTTTGATGTATGAAATGTTAAGCTCGAGAAAGGAAGCAGCGAACTTCTCCTTGCAGTGCTCAAAACCTTCGAGAAACACAAGCATAATTAGAGCCTAGAAGTCATCTATGCTCTTGAAGTTGGCTATGGCCGTGTCTTCTGCGGTTTGAAGTTCTTTCTTTACAGTTCAGAGTTCCTCGGTTAACTCCTTAATTCTCTTCTCTGCAGTCGCCCTTAGAGCCTTTTTATCTTCAAGCTCCTTGAAAAGATTGGCTCGCTCGGTTCTTAGGCTTTTGTTTTCTGTGATTGTCTTTTGCTCATGCTTGAAAACCTCTTCATTCTCAGCTTGAGCGATTGCCGCATTATCTTTAGCTGCTTCGAGATCAGTAAGTTTGCTCTTTTACCTTTCTCTCAGCAAGCAAGGCCTTCTCTGTATTAGCCAACCGTGTGAACACAGAGTAGGACCGATCCATGGTTCAGAAAATGTAACGAATAATAACTTACTTTAAAAAAAAAAGAGGGGACGAGAAAAGAATAAAAGAAAACAAAAATTGCACAGAGTAAGTTAAACAGAGTTGAATGTGGTTGAGTAGATCATAATTTATGCCATAGGCCATTTTTGTGCTATCCATGCCACGAAATGACAACATGTCATTGTCTGCCATTATGCCTAGGAACTTCTACCAGGCCGCCTCACAGCTCGTGAGGAGAGACTGGCGCGAAAATGCCCCTTGCATGCAATCTGAACCTTGTGGCCTTGGATAGAGAAGGGAGAGTGTGAGTGGCCTCCTATTGTGTGGGGGCAGAGATCACCTTCTATTGTTGAGTAGGAGGAGCAGTCGGAGTAGAAGCCTTGGGAGAAGAAGCCTTAGCTTTAACCATTCGTGCCTTTTTAGGGGCAAGCTCCTTTGATGATTTTTGTGGGGCCTTCTCCACCAGATCTAAAAAACTAATGTCAAACAGTGACATTTCTAGTTGTTGTTGTTGTTCAATCTGATCCTCTAATCGGTCGAATGCCTCAAGCACAGTGTTATCTGTTGAAGAAAAACAGGGTTAGAAAAACTAAAGTATAAGACTTTTTTTTTTTCAAAATTGTATACAAACTTACTCCGTTCACGTTTGGCGGCCAAATCTTCAGTTGTAGGCTCGAGGCCTAGTAGGTAAAGACCTAAGTTTTACATCTCGGGGCCAAGCAGGTCAGGACTGGTGGTTTTTGAGCTAAACAAAATTAACAAGGAAAGAAAGTTAGAACCCTATGACCTAAGATAATTTGACAGAACTTAAGTAAAAGACCTAAACATACCCTTCAAGGTAGGCTGACCCTAGACTCGAGGGACCCGAATTCTCTTTTCTTGGTCAGTCTCCTAGATCTGGAATTCTCAGCTTGCCCCTTGGATGAAGAAGTACTTTTTTTTCCATCCTTTGTTGGATGTGAGCATGTTGGTGACGAAGTTAAATTTAGGTTTTCTTGCAGAGAAATACCACTAGCCCAAGCCCGTCTCTGCAATTTTATAAAAATAGATGAACTCACTTGGAGTCAGGTTGTGTCCTGTGGCAGTTGCCTAGAATACTGTGGACTCGATCAATATTCTCTAATTATTCGACGCGATTTGGCCCAAGGACAAACCAAGATGAGTGAGCACTTGCTGAACGAATTTTGGTAGTAGGAACCTAAGGCCACCAAGTAATGCTGCTTTAAACTCGGCAATCTCTTCCTACCTCAGTGAGCACGCTGAATTGTTCTCCCCCAGGACTCAGTAGGTAAGGTCTAGGAGAAACTAGAATTCGAAATTATTTTCGATATCCTCCTACTAGTGATGGTAGACTTGATGCCCTCCGCCTTTGAAAGGGCATTACCTTCACCAATCGCGGTGATGTGGCGGTGTTTCTCTCCCACGCCAGGTTCAAATGTGCCGACAACCCATTTAGAATTATCTGCTCGGCGATTGCTGGTGCTGGGGGCATTGGGAGCCCTACCTTGACAAAAAACGAGTCTGTCATCATCAGACTCTTCATTGCTAGAGATATAGACTCTCTCTGGATTAGCCATTACAAAAGACAAGGAAAGCTGGGACACACACTAGGAATATGACACAAAAATTAGGCCCCCTCCTACTGATTTGATAAACCTAGGGCTTCCTATAAAGCCTAAAGGTTTTAGGCTTTGGGAGTCTATGGTTATTTTTCGAAGAAATACACACATCGACACAGTAGCCAAAACATACGAACCGAGAAATAGAAAAACAAGAGGAAAACTTAAGAAAATAAAGAAAACAAAGAAAAAATCTTTATCGACTACACAAAAAAGCACGAGTCAAGCAGGAGCGCAAGCAGCAAATGGACTTAGAGCACAATCACACTAGCAGTAACAAGTTCGCGTGATAGGCAAAATGGTGTCTGTTTCCTCTATTTATAGGCGAAAGGGTAAAACCCTTTAGTTGTCTTCATTTAAAATCGACAGTGGTGATTTAGGCAGGAAAAATCCATCCAACGGTGAACAAAACTCAGCTACAGCCTTAATGTTGCAGCCAATAAGCAAGCAACACGTGGCAAGATGGCCACGTCCTTTCACCGTATAATCATGCGTGTCGCGCTAGATAAGTAATAAATGGGTGCATATTCCCAAGGCAGTGTAACCGTCAGATTCCCTTGACCTCCTTATCTGACCGATTGAACCAAGAATATCTGATGGCTTGTGCCCGACCGAGAATCGAGCGAATGATAAGGTAATTATTGGATTCCTCTCATTTCTTTTCGATGACCGAGGGAATCGAAGGCATCTGATAAGATGCACTAAACTGAGCAGAGTTGCCCGAGCAACTGTAATCTAGACCCGATTCGACTGAACGGTGGAGACCTCGGTCGGGCATACTGATCGATGTACTAAAGACAAGATTGTTTGTGTCACAATCACATGTGTAACCGTATTCTAGCATATTTTGTGATTCTCGCCTGTCAAAATGCTGTCACTGCAAAACGATTTGATAATTAATTATGGGAATTGGCATTAGGATCTACAATACACGTGGTATAACATGATTACAAGGAAGGCATAATTGTACGAGGCTTGCATGCATCATACCCATGTAGGTCTCATACCTCTATATATACATCTTTCTCTCAAGTACATGGTACGCACACTCTTTACCTTACTGGAACTCTGTCAAAATACTTTCTCAATTCCCTCATTAACTTAAGCATTGGAGGCTTTTTGGCAGGCACTACACTGGTGTACTAGACAACATTCCGGGTTTGGATTAGACACTTGGAGGATCCTAGTTAACTGAGTCATCATACATGAAACGAAAAATGGAAAAAAGTTATTTTGAGTATTTTTAACCCAAAATAAGGAAAATCTCATAATAAGGAAAAATAGAAAACGCAACAAAATAAGGAAAATCTCAAAACATGAAGAATAGAAAATGTCAAACCAAATGTGTTTTTTGTTTTTCTCATTTTAAAATCTTCAAAAACATAAAATATATAAAATAGAAAATAAAAAATAAAAATACAAACTAAATGTTACCTAAACTTCCTATATAATCGCCAGATATCGCTGGTGATGGCGACTGTCATTGATAGAAGGCTTGTGAAGGCTCTCTGCTTCTAGACAATGATTCTAACATCGGTTAGGATAACCTACTAATTTATAAATATTATATTATTTAAATATTTACTGCAAAGTTAGTTACTAACTTTCACTTCAAAATTAAAAATTTTATGGTGTAATCTAGTGCATGGGTTTTAAAATATGCAAATGTTTTAGCCTTATTCCAAATAGAATAGGAATGTTCATTCTAAAAGCGGAACGGAAAAAAATTCAAATGCCTGCTAAATTAACCAAAATGATGAAGAAGATGTTTGGAGTGACAAAAAGTGAGATAAAATAAGATAATTTGAGATAATTTGTGTGTTCGTAATTCGTACAGTGAGATAAAAATGAATAATTTTTAAAACTATTCAGAAATTTTTAAAATTTTTTAGCATTTTATATTATGCCAAGCGGACCCAAAATCATACATAGTTAAGTTAAAAAAAAAAAAATCAACTCAGATTAGATTAGGAATAAATTCTATTTAGATATGGATGTTGATTAGAGGAATAAGAATGCTGTAAGTATTATAGGTTGATCAGATTTTGACATTTCTTTGGAGGAATCATGCTATCTTTGGAGGAATCATGCTATGACATCTTCTAATGCATATTAAAGAACATCGTTTATCATGAGCAAATAAAAAATAGTTTGTTTAAATTATATTTCTTAAAAAAAAATAGTTATCTATACATACCAATAATAACTCTATAATGAAAATTTTGCATGATATTGAATCATTGACTCATATTGAAGAGGGATAACACCAACATATGTTGAAAAGAAATGCCAAATATGAGTCAAGTTAAAAAAAAAAAAAAAAACAATAATAAGAATTGACAAAATTTGAATATATCATAACAATATGAAACAACATATTAGCATTATTGCATTATTTAATTAAAAAGAGATGCATCTATTTTTAACGCAAAAGATTAAACCTTAAAAATTACTACATTTTCTTTAAACAAATTCCACCCAACAATTAATGTAATATATAAAGCCGCAAATCATCGTAAATAATATTGCCATATATTAATGTATCATTTCTAGATAATAAGAAATTCTTAAGAGTCCAACCAAAAAAAGCTCTATCGGCACAAAAAAAAAAAAAAAAAAAAATTCACACCCAATTGTATCAACTAATGCAAATTCTAACACGCCAAAATCATATATATGTATATATATATATATATATGAAATAAGTTAAGACATACTATATGTTATTATGAAAATTTAAGTTAATATGATCAAGCAACCAACCATTACCTTAAAATAAATACACAATTTTACAAGGTATAGATATTTCAAAAAATGTTAGCGCACAAGAAATAGGTGAAACCATATCAGCTCTGTTTGGTTGCTAAAGAAAATAAGAATTAGAAGGCGAACGGAATTCTAATTTTTGGTCTATTCTTGTACTATGTTTGATATGTATAAATATAATGAAAATATAAATTAAAAGATAAATTAACTTTTATTTTGGGAACACATTAAATTAACCATACAACTTTATCAATTCATTTCTGTTAAGAAGTTCTCTTATTGAGAAATTTTAAAATATCACATTAGAATTAAGAATTATAATTTTATAAATATAAAAAATTATTAATTTAAGTTCCTTCGAACAATAATTCACACAACATGAGAATTACTGATAAAAAATATAAAAAATTATTAATTTAAGTTCCTTCGAACAATAATTAACGAAACATGAGAATTATTGATCAAGGGAAATTTTCATTTAAGTTAATGAATATAATGTCCACCAAATATAGCACTTATGATTGCTAACAAATAAAAAAAAATTATTATTTTTTCACCAAAGTTTGATAATTGGATAAAAGTAAAAGTTGATATTTTGATAAAAGTTCAATTTGTTTTTATATGTGGCAAAAATAATTATTTTTGGTGCAAATTATTATTTTTTATTTGCCAAACACACTAACAAATAGTTTAAGATGGAAAAAAGTTATTTTTTTTTTTGGTAGTTGGCTACTAGTAAAAAGTTTGTCTTTTTTTGTATTTAGGAAGAAAAAAAGTTAGTTTTTAATTTTTTATTAATCTAATATTTTTATCTTTCATAATTTAAAAAAAATTAAAATGTTAATGGTAAATTTAGTAACTTAAAAAAAACTAAAAAAATTAAGTAGTAAATTAGTTATGCTTCTCAAATGCATCCTCAGCTTATAAGTATATATTTTATTCAATTATTTTTAACAAATAATATAATTAAATTATAATTAATATATTTTATATTTACTAGATTAAATGGTATAATACTTATATTTTATTCAATTATTTTTAATAAATAATGTAATTAAATTAAATTAATATAAAATATATTTATTAAATTTAATTAATTTTTAAAAAATTAATAAAACTAAATATTTTATGAAAATAAAAAGAGTAATTATAAACAAAATTATATTTTTAAACATAATTTTAATTTTTATTTAAAAAATTAATAATAAAAAATAAAAAATATAAAATATAAATAAAAAATGACAATATTACTAAATGTGTCCTAAACTTACGAGTTTTTTTATCCAATCCGGATCGGGTTGGTTTCTCGGTACGGTACCCGCATACAACTTTGGGACACGGTAAAACTTCCCCTCAGGAAATTTGGAATCAACTGCCGAAACCCTACCTCGAACAGCTTCTTCCCATCTGAAGTGGACGACCGGATTGAGTGTTCTGCTTTTTGGTTTTGGACGTGCTTCTTCAGCTTCTTCCTCGCCACCGCTGCCGTTTTCGTCGCTGGCGCCGCTGCAAACTAAAGAATTATGGCAATGGACAGCGGTAGCCAAGATCACAAGTCTCACCGGGCACGGCAGTCCGGCCCTTCGGCAAAGAAGAAGTCAAAATCCGACAAGAGAAAGAAGCTCGACTTATCTGATAAAAAGCAGCAAAACCCCAAGGTTCACTTTATTTTTTCATACCTTATTATATATACACAGAAACATATTGAACGTATGTTGTTGATTCTTTTTTCTTTCTCTTGCTCTTATGTATGCATATGTATATAGGCATTTGCTTTTAGTTCCACTGTTAAGGCCAAGCGGTTGCAGTCTCGTGCTTCCGAGAAAGAGCAGCGCAGGCTTCATGTTCCAACTATCGACCGCACCACTGGTGAACCCGCCCCTTATGTTGTTGTAGTGCAGGGCCCTCCAATGGTATTCAATTTTTTTTTTTGGGGGGGGGGGGGTGGGGGGCCGCACATTTGGTATTTTGATATAATTTTTACTAGCACCGTTGTATGAAGACGTTCACTCTTTTAGGATTTGGATTTTCTAGGTAGGAAAGTCTTTATTAATCAAGTGTCTTGTCAAGCATTACACCAAGCATAATCTACCGGATGTTCGAGGACCCATTACCATTGTGTCAGGTTTAATATTTTCTTCCCCCTTCGTCTGTGTTTTTAAGAATTGCTGCACTTAACATATGCATATGTGTATATATTTTTATTTTTCCATTTGCTAAGGTGAAACTTGGTAATTTTTTTCATTTTAATTTATGTTAGGGAAACAGAGGCGACTTCAATTTGTGGAGTGCCCAAATGATATCAATGGCATGATTGATGCTGCCAAGTTTGCTGATCTAGCATTGCTCCTTGTAGATGGTAGTTATGGTTTTGAAATGGTTAGATCTTGTTGGCTAATTGCCTTTCAGTTTGTCATTAGCAATTTTTTTTTTTTTTTTTTTATCTGCTGTTACTAGAAGTGAGAGTCAAATTACACTTGATCATGTTATTTGAGTCATTTTGTAAAAGATTTGCTCTCACTCTCTCTCTCTTTTTAATTTGAGAATTGTGAATTTGCACAATTTTTGCTGGTTTAACTAAATGTCTAATGGGGCAATTTTGCTCTTTCAGGAAACTTTTGAGTTCCTTAATATTTTGCAAGTGCATGGTTTCCCTAAAGTTATGGGAGTTCTTACACACCTTGATATGTTCAAGGACGTAAAGAAGCTTAAGAAAACAAAGCAGGGCCTCAAGCATAGATTCTGGACTGAAATATATGATGGAGCTAAGCTATTTTATTTATCTGGTCTTATTCATGGGAAGTAAGTGATTAATTGCCTCTTATTGTGTTCTGTCTGTTCTCTGTTTTCTTGTATGAAAGTAATCTAAACCTTGACAGTGGACTTGTCAGACTTATCTTAGACTTATCTTAGACTTATCTTACATTTTTCAAATGAGCAGGTATCCTAAACGTGAGATTCACAATCTTGCACGGTTCATTTCTGTTATGAAGTTTCATCCTTTGTCTTGGCGAGTTAACCATCCTTACATCTTAGTAGATCGTTTTGAAGACGTCACACCTCCAGAAAGAGTTCATATGGACAATAAGTGTGACCGAAATGTCACTTTATATGGTTATTTACGTGGTTGCAACTTGAAGAAAGGAACCAAGGCATGTATATCTAACCTTTAATTCCATTGTATGATTTTAACTTTTTGAATGTTTGACGATGGAAAAATTCTTTGGACTGCTGTTGGACGTGAATCGTGGGATGATATTCCATGGTTTAATTTCTTCGTCACTTCTCTAAATGCAAAACAGTTGGATTGGGTTTATAAAGGGCTTTTCCTTGAGTAATTTGCATAAGCTAGTTTGTGTAGGGGAAATATCAATTTGCTTGCATTGTTTTGGTTTTCTATTACTCTTGAGTTTGTGGGTTTCCCATTGCCCCTAGCTTAAGGGGATCTGTTAGCTATTTCATCATGTTGTTGGCCTATGCACTTTTCGTTCGAGAACTGCTCATCTTGTTCCTTTAGACTTTCTTATTCTAATATGTGATAATATTTTTTTTATTATTTTTTTGTATAAGCTAGTTTGCGTGGAGAGAGATCTTTGTATGTTTATTAATGTTTTGCACTTCCAATTCCAGAACTGCAAAGCTTGTTGACATGTTTCTTTGTTAAGTGAAATTTTTATATCCAAAATTCTCTACCTACTAGAAAGGCAAATTGTTCAAAGGCAGCTGATCGCATCAGTATTTCTTTGCATTTCTTTTATTTGCATTTCTTTTATTAATTTATTGAATAGCAATGCTGACCACTTATTTCTGGGTTATGTAAATGATTTAAATGGGGTACACAAGCTGCTAAGTGTTATTTTCCACGTAACTTCTATCACATGCATGTGCAACTATGCAGTATTTGTAGCAAACTAAATTAGTATTGGTGGAGAGTGAAAGGAATAAGATTGTTTTAGTTGCATCTGCATTATGTTAATTGGCTGCACCGGCAGGTCTTGCATTGCGGAAAATTCAAATAATGATATGCAGGGGGTCTTTTTTAATATTTTAAAAGTTACTCCTGGACCATAGTGATTATTTTTTGTTGGATTTTATAATTATGCTATCCTATTTTCTTCATGTTATTTGACTTTATTCCTACTAAAATATTCTCTATGATAAGATAATTATCTGTCAACTATGAAAAAGGCTTCTCAATCTATCCCTCACTACCCAGCCTGTTGGGGATGGAGTAACTTGAGTTTGTGGACCAATGTACTTTGATTCAACCAAGCAATTGAGTTATCCTAAATTGCTGAGAAGGTTCTGCCTCTATGTGAGCGATTCTTTTTGAACATGGCTTCTAGTAATCTTGATAAATTGCAACATTCTTAAGCTAATTGATCATACCACCATGATCTTATAGAGCCCTAATAATGGCTGCTTCATGGTGGTGGGTAGGATTTTAATGTTCACTTTTGTGTTTAAGAAGTTAGAAGATATGGTTTCTAAATTATTGGATTGACTTCGGTAAAGTTTAGGTTCAGTGTCTCATTGCATGGAGTTATGAAGGGATATAAGGTTCACTTTGGAGAATTTGAGGACATTTGTATGTTTTGAGGTTGGGAATATGGAAAGGTTAAGTTTTTTTTTTGAGTATAAAAAATAATATTAATAATCTGCTTAACCACTTAGCTATTAGGTGAGATTGTGGCTAATAATCCAAAATGGTATTAGAATGGACAACAGAGTTGACTTCTCACTGCGTACCTGAAAAGTCGATTGTTACATGTATTTGGCATTGCTAAGAAAAAGTCTTGTCACGTGTAAGGGGGTGTGTTGAGAATATAAAAAAGTTGCCGCTTTCCAAATTAAACTTTTAGGTGAGAAAGTGACTAACAATCTAACAAGTTTCTATAATCATTTTTGGCATGGAGATCTAAAGTTGGAGGAAGCTTGTTAGCTCTAGTTTGATTAGGCATTGTAGAAGCGGCAAACACATCATAATCCAATATTTGCAAAGGGGTGTGAGATATTTAACTTTTGGTGAGAATTGAACAATTGGGAGGTAGATTGGGTGGAGTTGAACTATTGGCTCAAACTTGAAAGCCATCTCTGGCTATTAATCAACAATTCAACGATCCTTTTTTTTTTTTTTTTTTTTGTTTTAAGCGTATTCTTAATAAGCCAGCCTTACATATGGATGTGGGAGGATCTATCTGGGAAGTAATAATCTCTGAGTTGACAAGGAGATAAATTATTGTTGTTAATTGCTTTCTGCAAGGATTATACAGAATATGTAAGTTATCTTTTCACCTATTACTTCATGGTCAGAGAGTTTTACATTTAATTATTAGTCAATTTGCTATTGTTTGGGTCTTCTCATCAAGAGTTAAGGGTTTTATACAGTTATATCATTATGGAGAGGTGCTTTTCTTAGTAATATGAAAAAGAAAGCTTGGATTTTTGGTGTCCCATATGGCCTTATATGAATTATTTGAGGTTAGGACAATCAGGGGACCTTTCTAGGGGAGGAAGAGTCTTTGCGTAGGTTGAACTTGTATAGAACCACCTTGAAATCAGTTTTTGGACTTTGTTGGGGTTTTTGATTAATGATACATAGACATAGGCTTTGTTCTTATCCTCTTTTGTATACAGGTGGTAACCATTTAGTACATATTTCTAGATGTAAATTTTACTTAAAAAAAATGTTAATCCTTTTTAAAACTTTTTGAAGATATGAAATATTCGAGTTTTTTAAGAGTAGCATGATAAGGTAGATAGGTAGATAGGAATTGTGGTTTAGGGAGCTACTGTTGAGGTGTAGGGTTGTCATTGTATATTGGTATGACCATAAACTAGAAAAAGAGGGAGAATAATATGAATGATAAAAGCCTTATAGTCTTTCTAAGGCCTTCTTTGAGTCCCAAAAAGAATCCATTGGAATTCTATGTTATGAATATTACCAAGGAATGACGGGATTTTGACCACTAAAAGAACAACAAGAAGAACTTCTTTAATCAACTTTGACATTTCTATTGTAAAGTCTTCTTTTATAAAATGGCCACAATTTTAGGTATCACACTTAATCTTGTTAGGTATTGGTGCTTTTCTTCTAGTATTCAAGGCTCTTTATTTTGGGGGCGTATATTATACTTGGGCACCCAGGGGAGAAGATGTAAGAAAATTATCAACTTGACCCTTGGCCCAATTATTATATTTGGTTATTTACTAAAATCACCCTTTGGGGGGGGAGGATGGATTGTTAGTGTAGACGATTTGGAAGATATAATTGGAGGACATGTAGAGTTAGGTTCCATTTGTAGCCTTGGTGGAATTTGCCATATCTTAATCAAATCCTTTGCATGGGCTCAGCGCGCTCTTGTACAGTCTGGAGAGGCTTACTTTTGTATAATTATTTTTTTGATAAGTAAGAAGAAAATTTCATTAGAACGTCATTAAGGGGATGCCACCTCTATACAATAGCCCGAAACTGGTAACTAGTATGATGCTCAAGGAACATCCATGAGCTCGATGAAATCCAAAACAGTCAAATAGATTCTGGTCTTTATCCCCGGAAACCCCAACCATACAAAAGACTAATGAACAAACTCTTTAGTCTATAGAGACATTTCTTTATCCCAAAAGCATATTCCTTCTCTTCCCCCAAACAAAATAAGCTAAACAAAGCTATACTCGAAGCCTCTCTTATATAGAAGCATAATTGATTTCTTTATGTGAAAAGAATTTTCCAATTCCAATTAAAACATGTTTTCCTGCACAAATTAAGGCTCAACTAATTCAAATCAAGTGTAAGGCTTATTAAAGACATAAAAACACCCTTGCCTCTTAGACCCCCCCCCCCCCCAAAAAAAAAAAAAACCTACAATATGAATTGGTTGGAAAATCCCAAAAGTACCTCTAGAATTATTGTAGCCAAGTGATGGCTATGCTTCTATAATCAGTATTATATTTAACTAACAATCCCTTTTTCTTTACTTTTTTTTTTTTTGGTAAGTCCTTTTTTCTTTACTTACCTAAAAAAAGGGAAAAAAAAAGGAAAAAAAAAACTAACAATCCCCTTCTCTTTAGGTCGTTCTTGAGGTTTTGGAAAGCTTTTTGGTAGAGCTAAATTATGGCCTTGATGAGTTGGCTTCATGTATATGTTCCCTTTTGAAATTTGAGGTTTTGATTTCTCGATGATATTCAAGGTTACAATTGATGAAGATGAGCTTTTGCTTGAGAATGCAAGTATTTGCTTTCCGTGAAACACATTAGTGACCTAATCATGCAAGATGAGCCTTGAGGGAGTCACCATCATAATCATCGCAAAAGAAGTCTCTCTTTTCTTCCCCAGCTAATTAGCTCCAAAACAGGCTATTGTAGTTCATGTGATGCAATAAGGAATGACTCAAGCCCCATGATGTTCCTACCATATATATCATTCTTTACCAAAAATAACAAAAAACTAGTCAAAGAATACTCTTTGTTTCTGATAGACGGCTGGTTGCTAGTCATCTAGGCTTAACGACTCGATCTTGTAAGTGGTATGCATCTTTATATGAGCTTCTGAGCAAGGATGACTTTTAAGCCTTTTGGTATCTTTGGATTCCTGAATCTGACATGCAGGAGAAAAAGGAGGAAGATGAAATGTATTTGATGAGGAATATAAGAAAAAATTATAACTGGATTTGATGAGGAACCAAAATAAAGATTTGTAGAAGTTTACACTTATTAACAAACCGTCCAGCAATATCCCCATGGGCATCATCTATGAAATATTGGAGAGAAGCAAAGACATGCATTTCTACCCTTTTCAATTTCATATCTGGATTTTCTTGATATGGAGGGGAAAAAATGGCGAGCTTGAAATGCGAAACACGTCTTCAAAGGGGAGGACAACCCTAGTTGTCCTTCCAGAAACGTCTACGATTTCCATTCTACGGTCATAATTATTTTAATGAGTATCCAAGGGATTTAAATCATTTGCAACTAAAGTTATTCTTAAGGCTGAAAATGATTTCTTGGTGATTTGTGACCTCATTAATTTTCTAAATTTTCATTATAAACTTAATTATGCACCGGCTTGATATTTGATGGAACAATGCCTCATGTTAAGCAGACCAGTGGGAAAAGATTATGCGATTGAACATCTCATTGTGCTGTATGGTTACTGACTAGGCGAAATCTTGAGCCTTGGCAGTATGTAAATTTGACGAGAGGTGACGACTTTGTTTATTGGCATGCCTGTGGGTAGTTGAATATCAGGGAGAGCCACGAGTAGGAGGATATGCCAGCTAAAGGAGGGCCAGTTTAGTATTTGATTAGTTGTTACGAAGCTTCTGCTGGTTCACTATTCACCATCTGTAATTTTCGATTCATAAGAGGGAGAATATCAGATTTGTCTTCATATGTTTCCTTATCCTTTCTTCTTCTTCTTCTTCTTCTTCTTCTTCTTCCTCCTCTTCCTTTTTTTTTTCTTTAAATAGGGTATGTTTTCTTATCTTCTAGCTTAACAATGAACTCGTTTCCTATTAAAAAATCCAATAGAGAGGTTGGACAAAGAAGTTGCACAAAAAATTAGCTACAGTGTGTGGCTAGTTCTTTAATGATATAATGAATTTGGTGCAGCATTAAATATATTTTGTATTCCTTCTCTTTTACATTCTCTAATCTGGAAGTTGTCATGCTATTGCCTTCTTGTTGAGGCGCACGCATCATTTCGTGTTTAGACAAGAGGCCCTGTATTTGTTGTTCACTCTTGAAAAACTATGTTACATACCGGTTGCATTTTCTCTTGCTTCAGTTTTTCACTTGTGTGGTCTAATCTACAGTTTGTAATCAGGTGCATATTGCTGGTGTGGGTGATCATAATTTAGCTGGCATTACAAGCTTAGCAGATCCTTGTCCTTTACCTTCAGCTGCCAAGAAGAAGGGGCTGCGTGACAAGGAGAAGCTATTTTATGCGCCAATGTCTGGCCTTGGGGATCTCCTGTATGACAAGGATGCTGTCTACATAAACATAAATGACCACTTAGTCCAGTTTTCTAAGGTTGATGATGAAAATGGAGTGACACGCAAAGGTATAGACTTATTGTTTTGCATTTCGGCATATTAGTTTTGTCACAGCGAAGTTTCTGAAGTCAAGCTAGTTCTTATGTCATATGGTCCTGTTATACCTTACCACCTCTCTTCTAGTGGTTGCTGATTTGAAATATTATGTTTGGAGATTTCAGCTGGGTTGCGTAATGTTTATCATATGTACTATGATATTACTTATCCCAAAAAAAGAAAAAAAAAAGGAAAAAAAAAAGAAAAGGAAAAAAAAAAAAGAAAAATGGTACTATGATATCATCATCAAAATTTTCTTCTGATCCTTATTGGTTGGAAAGATCTACTTCGAGTGCCATTTGTCATCTTTCTTTCGTTCTTCATTTATTTTGTTTGATCAATAAATATTTTGGTTTTACATAATGCGGAAGATGAAATGGTAAAGATTCCATGGATCCATTTTTTTTTCTGGAACCACCTTCATATTGTTTCTACTAAAATTGTTGTGCTCCTTTATTTTAGGGAAGGACTGGGATGTTGGTGAGGTTATGGTGAAATCACTTCAAAATACCAAATATTCAATTGATGAAAAGTTGGAAAAGAGCTTCATTAATCTTTTTGGAAAGAAGCTTAATAATGCATCAGATGCTCCAAGTGATCGAAAGGATGCTCATGAATCTATCAATCAGATGAATGATGTAGAGCCTGCAGAGCAATACCAGCCTGGAGAAGAACTTGAAACTGATGATTCCAATGAAGAAAGTGATGCTGAGGAATCATATGGTTCAGAAACTTCAGATGAAGACAAATCCCCTCCAGAGGATCTAAAAATGAAAACTGTGGATAGTGGCTCTGATGAAGAAAATAATAATGTGTTGGAGCAGCGGCACTCTTTCGAAGCTAACTTAAAAGAACATATTGAGTTCCATGATGGAAGGATGAGGAGAAAGGCTGTCTTTGGAGATGACATTAATGATGACGACTTGAAGGTAACACAATGTTTGCTTGTTTAATTGGATTATTGTTTTTGAAATGGAATGCAGGAGTTCAGACATAGAAGAATTCTTCCTCACTCCAGCTCTGTGTCTCTCTGTTTATTGATTTATATGAATGTGAATGCACATATACATGAATGTGATTTGTGCTGAATGTGTGACAAATTTAGGGGTTCGAATGGGAGTTCCATCTAGTATTTCCACTTTTTTGGTACTTTGTGGTGGGATTCTTTTCTTTTTTTCCTAATTTTTTTTTTAAACTTAAATCTGGTTTGCTTTATGATTTCACTCTTGACGGCCAAGAAGCTGTAATTAGGACTTAAAAAAACACCACATGAAGAGCCGAAACACCAAAATAATAAGTAAAAGAAGTTTTCATCTGATCATTTAACATGGTCTGTTGCTTGCCATGACAAGTTCCAGAACATAAAGAGTCAATTGAACTGGCTCAACTTAACTATCTCATGAATTTAATACACATTACAATGTTGCTGTTAATATGGGAACTATGTTACGTAATTATTCTACTTAACATTAATTGTTTCTGTGTTTGTGTTTACATTCGTTATAGAGTAAGGAATTGTAGAAGCGCAACTTGACTTCTATGTACTTCTCAGGGCTTGGCGCTGCCATGTCCTAAATCTTCAAATTTGGCTATGTACTTGAGGAAAACTCTGTTACATTAAATTATAAATTTAGATATCAATGTGAAGTTGTCTTTCTTTCTTTGTTTGTGTTTACATTCGTTATATAGTAAGGAATTGTAGAAGCACAACTTGACTTCTATGTACCTCTCAGGGCTTGGTGCTACGACGTCCCAAATCTTGAAATTTGGTGATGTACTTGAGGAAAACTCAATTACATTAAATTATAAATTTAGATATCATTTTTAAGTTGTCTTTCTTTCTATTTTTTTTAATTCTTTTTTATTTTACCTATTTCAGGATTCGGGTGAAGATGATGATGCAGATGACAAATCATCTTCTAATTCTGATTCTTCTGGGGATTGGGAGGATCATGATGCATATGGTACATTTCTCATCTGATTTTATCAGCATAAATATTTGGCTATTGGAAAACTGTAGTTGTCTCTTCATAGGTAGATGTGATTGTACACAGCAGGGTTTTATGACTTGCAAGCAGAAGCAATGCAAGACTGATAGCAACAGAGGCTCAACTGCTCAAATCAAAACAAAATTCAAAATGATCATTTTCCTTTTTCGATCAATTCCTGAAATTTTGTATTTGCAGGAGTACTTGTTTCTGATTACTTGGCTTTCCTCCCAATAAATTTCATTCTATTTTGAAATGATTGGCCTTGCAGAAGATGATGGGATGGGAAATGCTTCAAAATGGAAAGAGTCCTTGGCAGAAAGGACTATTCGGAAACAAAATATTAATCTCATGCAACTTGTATATGGGAAATCTGAAACACCAGCTACTATTAATGAAGCTCAAGCTAGCAGTGAAGAAGAAGGAAGTGAGGATGACGAATTCTTTAAGCCAAAAGGAGAGGGAAAAAGGGTTTGTGCTAGAAGCTTTTGACTATAAAGTTTTCTAATCCTGCTGTTCTCTCTAGTGATGAATGCAATTCTGTTTTAGGTTTAAAATTTTGACTACTCCTTGACTTGTGTTTTATGACATTATGTATTTTTAATAGACGCTGTTCAATTTTTACAGAAATTGAGTGGAGTGGATGGAGATAATGTCAATGTTGATGACTGTTCTAAGTTCACAAATCATGCGCATCTAAAGAACTGGAAAAAAGAAGAGTTGATTGAAAGCATTCGTGATCATTTTGTAACGGGAGACTGGTCAAGGGCTGCTCGCCGAGGTCTAGCCTCAGAAGCCATCAGTGGTGACAATGGCATTGCTGACGGTGATGATGCTTTTTTTGGTGAATTTGAAGATTTGGAAACGGGTGAGAAGTACGAGAGCCACCAAAAGACTAATGCTGGTGACAATGATTCCTGCAAGGATGATGACGCCAAAAAAGAAGAGCGTAGGCTTAAGAAGCTTGCTCTTCGAGCAAAATTTGATGCTCAATATCCTTCGCTTGAAAGATTAATCATAGTTTCTATACTCCTACCTCCCCCCCCCCCCCAAAATATATATATATATATATATAAAATAAATATAACCCCAAATTTCTCACTCCCCTAATTTTCTTCCCTTTCTTGGAGTGTTTATGGGTAGTTGCTTGCCTTTCATGTTAATAAGATTATTTTTTGTGGATGATCTTGCATTATCCCATCAATGACATGACATGCTCAATGTTGTCGTGATTTTATGGAGTACACAACCCTTTTTCTTATTTTTTTTGGCCCCTCTTCTTGTTATGTGTGTTAATATATGTGCAGAAAACATTTGAAAAATCACCTTATTGTAACCTTAATTCAAATATACATATGATGACTCTGACTCACCAGATGAAGATACTGATACTAAACCAGGCAGCAAGTATCACCGCAGTCAAGGAAATGAAGGTGGATTTTTTGACAAGGTAAACTCTCTTTCATTGAAATTATTTATGATTGTGTACAGTAATGTTACCTTTGATTTGATTCATAGAATTATGAATTTGGTTAAGTTTCTAATTTAATTTTGTTTTTACTGTTTGAGAAAAATTAATGGCAATTTACTATTGTTCTTGCAGTTGAAGGAGGAGATCGAACTTCGGAAGCAGATGAATATAGCTGAACTCAATGATCTTGATGAGGCCACTCGGGTAGAAATAGAGGGCTATAGAACAGGGACTTATCTAAGGTTGGAGGTTCATGATGTTCCCTTTGAAATGGTCAAACATTTTGATCCTTACCACCCTTTTCTTGTTGGAGGGATTGGCCTGGGGGAGGAAAATGTTGGATACATGCAGGTTTGAAAGAAAACTGAATAAAAGCCTTTGTATGTTTATTTATATTTTATATTTGTGTCATTGACCCCATGTTAGGTTCCAGAGGATGGGAAGAGAAGGAAGAAAATTTTTTACTTTCATTTTTCCTTGTTTTGTTCTTAAAGTAAGGAGAGAATGAAGAAAATTGAAAAGAAGATTTATTCAAAATTTCTTCTTGTGTTCATCCATTATTCCCCCTACTTAAACTAGTAATTTTCCTTATGTATCTCAAATTTCTCTGCATATCTAAAAGGGGAATAGCTAGATTTGCTACCCGTGTCTTTGCTTTTTATCTCATTTTTAGTTTTCCTTCCCTTCTCTTCCCCTTCAAAAACAATACACAGCATACCAAAACTATCTTCTGGTCCCATACTTCCAGGCCTTGTATGCAATTTGTCAAATTTCAGTACCTAGTGATGCTCTCTCTCTCTCTCTCTCTCTCTCATGTGAATGTGCTAATTCTAGCAATGAGAGCCATTGCCATGATTCATTTTTCTGAATGCTAAAATGACGTGAATGTGACTTGTTCTGGGCACTTGGTTATGTGATGGAAATTCTGCAGGCAGCAACCACAAATTTTTGGCTGTTTCTTGTGATTGCAGAGTAATTGGTTTCTTAATAAATATTTAAACTTCAGTGCAAGCTATGATCTTGTAGTGCCCAATTCCTCTTATGAGTGAAGTTAAATTTTATGAAACACGGAATGACGAAAGGCCCTGGTTGTCTATATCTTTGAGACTTTTGACATCAAGATTTGAAAGACAAAATTTAGTCTTATGATATTGGGGAAGCAATATAAACTCAGCCAAAGCCAAAACAAGATGGCATCAACTGAGCATTCATCCTTTTGGAAATATAAAAGTTCAATTACTTTCTCTAGCAATTAGAAATAAACTCATTCCAAAACGAAACAGACATACCAGGAAAATATCTGATTAATTGCCAAAATTTTTTGTCTGAAGTGAATAATGTTTAGGTTTTAATACTTAACAAAGCTTAGTCCCAAACTAGTTTGGGAATCTTAAGGTTTTATATTTCAAGTAACAGTTCTCTGTCATTCAATTAAATAAGCTGTTTGGGGGCATAAGAAGTTGAAATCACATTCTGCATCACATTTGCTCTAGGTTCTCGGTGTAAATACCCAGTTTTGTTCCTTCATTAACAATTACAAGTTCAATATATTCGACATTTATGAATTTTCTCTTCTGATCTCTAAACTTAACTTACTTTGCCTTTGATTCCCTTTGTTCTTGTAGGTGCGGTTAAAGCGGCATAGATGGCATAACAAAGTATTGAAGACTAGAGATCCAATAATTGTTTCGATCGGATGGAGGCGCTACCAAACTACACCTGTTTATGCTATTGAGGACTTTAATGGACGGCATCGTATGCTTAAATACACTCCTGAACACATGCATTGTCTTGCCATGTTTTGGGGTCCTCTTGCTCCTCCAAATGCAGGAGTTATTGCTGTTCAAAATCTATCAAACAATCAGGTTTGGTATTTCCTTCCTTTTGCTTTTCCGGGTTGTCCACTTGATATGCAGAAGAATGAACATGTGGTGGCTGTTCTTGCCACTTGGCTCTTCGCAGTGGCAACATGTTGGGAGGATTGCTAGAGAAAGTCTCTGTGGTCACTGTAATTTAATTTTATTTCATCTGAAGATAGTTGTAATTGGTGGAATAATTTTATTGTGGTATTAGGAGATGTGTGGAATATTCAGGACCAAAATCAGCACAAATGGTTTCCTTTATCCACTAGCATGCTAACAATTCCAACCAAAAAAACTGTTGCTGGGTCTACTTGAGTTTTGCCAACTTAGTTATCGTGAAACATCAGAAGGTTTGTAATATATTCAAGTCAAAGCTATTTAGAATTTGGGCGAGGCTAAATTGCTTCACTGTCCAGTAGCCAAACACGGGTAGAATTTTTGATGGGGGTCACCTTAATTCAATATGTGGTTGTATCAAGAATTTTCAGAGGCCCTTAGTTAAATCTCATGAAGTTTTTTTGACTTTTATAGTTGAATCAAGAATTTTTAGATGATGCATCTTAGGATTATGTGGTGTTTCCTAAATTTTAAGAAAAATCGATTTGTGGGAAGGTGATCGGCAAAAATATTTTGGTGATGGTTGAAATATTGACTGTTACCTTCCCATCATCTCTTAAACATTGGAAAGGAATCTTGAGATTTCCATGAGGATCTCATTTAAGCTTCTTTAGTGTATAGTTGATGTCCCATTAGGTGGTCCAAGAGAGGATTTAGACATTTGGTGAATGTTGGTGGAAGTGAAGTGGTGTGTAGTAGTGAATAGCAAGGGTGGAGGTGGAATTTAGGTTTAGAATGAAACACTCTTTACTAAACTGCGTCCACCACCACTCCCCAAACTGAGAGCCACAATAAACATGCCTCACTAACCTCCTTTCTCCACCACCATGTCATCACAGTTGCCACTGTCATGATGCAACGATCACTCATCGTGATGTGAAACAAAGAAAGAAATGAAGCAAAGGAGAAGAAGTTAAAGAATAGTCAAATAGGGAGAAGAAGAGGGGAGGGAAGCAATCAGCCCTGAGCTGTTCATTCATTCATAATATCATTCATCATATTCTCTACCAAAACATGCACCTCTTAGCTCCCTAGCATGACTTCTATTCTTGCTGTCATGCCCATAGTACATCCTTCTATCACTCTTATCATGGTAACCACAGTTATAGGAACTGAATGAGGCCATCAGACTAATTCATTAAGAACAGTGTCTTGAAGGAGTAGTCCTGGAAGTGCCCACAGTATCCTGGAATGTTTGGGAGTGTACTGGAGTGTTTTGCAATTTTCTAGAGTGTCTTGGGGTGTCCTACAATTTTCTAGCATGTCTTGCAAGTGTCTGGAGTGTCCTGGAATTGTCTGAAGGTTGCAGTTTCTAGTGGCCTGCCATTTTCTGAACTGTCCTGGAGTTATCTAGATTGCCTTCCAAGTTTTTGGACTCCTACAATTGTCTGTAGTGTCCTGGAGTTTTTTGGAGTAGCAATGAAATTGCAATTGATTGGGATTTTAGGCTCCGATTATTAATTTGCTGTGGAACAAACAGAGAAATTAATCCAAGGAGAAGAAATTAGACATGGAAATAGCCAAGAGAAGTGAAGAAGCCAAAGAGGGACGAGTAGAGGGGAGGGAAGCAATTAGCCTATAAGCTATTCATTCATTCGTAATATCATTCATCATATTCTCTGCCAAAACATGCACCTCTTGAATGGAAAGCATAAAAGATAATCAAAAGTCATACCCTAGGGAAGATCATTCTAGGAGAGACTAATAGACTTTATTCAAGGGGTGTTTTTATATGGTAACCTAGGGAGATGCATATAGTTGATGTCCCATCAATTCTCCAGGATTGGAAAGAAACTCGACTCCATCAAGTTGAAACCAGGCACTCTATTCTTCAATCACCCAGCGATGAACAAAAGTGGGCATGCAAGATTTTTCTGAAGTTCATGTACCCGCTGCGCAAGTGGTCAAAGAACTTGGTGTACCCACCACATTGCCTCCCTTCTCAGTCCCCAATACCGCTTCTACTCTGTCAAATCAACCGACAATAGCGTAAGCACTGCCTATCCATAATTCAGAACCAGCAAGCCAGTTGCTTCTCTAACCCACTCCCCTTTGCCATCATGGACAATCACCACCCCACACAACCTCACATGGAAACCATTACAATTCTACAATTAGAACCATAGGTTCTTGCCCACCTGATCAAAACCTTCGGCATCAACGGACTACAACTTTACCTCCATTATTGTGTTTTAACCTGACTGATATCCCTTGATGTGAAAGTTATGAAACTTGGTTCTACCCGATTATGGATACTTGGCAAAAGATTGTCAACAAAAGAAAAGCTTTACTTTTATTTAATTGAAATTATTATTATTATTATTATTATTTTGATAAATTGTTGAGCTGAAATTATTAGGAGTAAGAGGGTCTTTTGACATCTATCTGATATTGGTAGTGTAATTAATATATTCACCAGTTTCTCTGTTGCTTATTTAGTTGCATATATGGTATAAGGCCATGCCGTGTAACCTTTAAAAAATAAAGTATAAGGCCATGGCTGTGACAGTATTAATTGAGGCTGAGCCAGAGAGATTGTGTAGTATGACTTGCCTTCTGCGGACTGACTAAACCAGACCATATTTCAGTTAGGTACGGGAGGGTACTGATATGGATAGTTTCTTCCCCTCTCCCCCCTCAATTTATGATATGATTGATGTGAGTGCTAGCACAAATGGTTTTCTGTGATTAGTTTTTGATCATCAGTCACCGTACATCACTGTATGATGCATCCTCTTTGTCATACATATTGGTTTTGATCTTTGTAATTCCTCCCTTGTTGGGAATAGACTACAGCTCTGTTTGTGAGTTAAGTTTAAAAACTGGCCTTTTCTGTTGTTTGCAGGGTATGCATATTTTGCTTCATTCACATCGCTTTTGGGTTGAAATAGTTGAAAATAGCCAATAAAAGATTAATTTTGTTTTTCATAGGCTACTATTCGGGGGGTTTTTTTATTTTTCATTGTTTTTGCTAATTGCCCATGCTGACCTTCAGCATCATGCTTTAGTTGCTTATTCCTTGTGGAATTTGAAGTACAGAAACTGCATTTATCCTTCATTTTGTATGGTTGAATATCAAGCATAGAACCCCCTCCATTCGTCCTGTAATCAAATCAATTTGATTACTATAGCGGTTGTAGTTTTCCGTTTAAAATTTTCAATATTTTTTGGCTCTTGATGTGGTTTAGTGCCTGCTATGACTTCCATTTGATATACAGGCAGCATTTAGGATCACAGCTACTGCAACTGTATTGGAGTTCAACCATGCAGCCCGGATAGTAAAAAAGATCAAGCTAGTTGGTTACCCCTGCAAGATCTTCAAGAAGACTGCACTTATCAAGGACATGTTCACTTCGGACCTTGAAATTGCCAGGTTTGAAGGTGCAGCTGTTCGGACCGTTAGTGGAATTCGTGGGCAGGTGAAGAAGGTATGCTTATTAGTCATATGAATCATATTTATTTTAGTCTTTCTTACAATCTCTTGCTGGGTTGAAGCATTTGCTTACTTTTTGTGTTTGTGCTTTGTAAATTCAATGTTGTGATGTATGTTGGCTTTCATTTACCTGAATATACATCTATTGTCATTAAGTCAAGTCGGTATTCTGACATGACCCTTGCCCATAAATAGTTGCTTGAACATAAAAGATTGTAGGCATATCCAGACAGATGGATATTCTTATTTAGTTGTGAAGGATTTGCTAAGTGTCAATGTTATTCTGGGCAGGCTGCAAAAGAAGAGATTGGTAACCAACCCAAAAGGAAGGGGGGACATCCAAAAGAAGGAATTGCAAGGTGCACATTTGAGGATAGAATTCTGATGAGCGACATTGTTTTCCTGCGGGCATGGACCCAAGTTGAGATTCCTCAGTTTTACAACCCATTGACGACAGCCTTGCAGCCTCGTGATCACACCTGGCAAGGAATGAAAACTGTCTCCGAATTAAGGAGAGAGCACAATCTTCCGGTGCCAGTTAACAAGGATTCATTCTACAAGGTAATTCCTAATGTCTCGGCCGGGTTTTGCATTAGTCCTGGTCTTTGTTCATTGGTTGTTCTCTGCTGCATTTATTAATCTCTTATTTGTTTATTGTTTCTTTGTCCTTGCGTCTACAGCCAATTGAGAGGAAACCAAGGAAGTTCAACCCATTGGTTATTCCCAAGTCACTACAGGCAGCTCTGCCATTTGCCTCAAAGCCCAAGGATATTCCCAGTCGGAGGCGTCCTCTTCTTGAAAATAGAAGGGCTGTCGTCATGGAACCTCACGAGCGAAAAGTCCATGCGCTTGTTCAACACCTTCAGCTAATTAGACATGAGAAGGTACTAGAACCGTTTTTAATGCGATTTTCATGGAAATACAATGATGACTCCTGTTGATCTGCTCTCTTCAAATGTTGATTTAAGGTACCAAATGATGAATTAACAAAGATGTCCAAAGGTTTAAACTCGCTGGAATTTAAAAGCAAAAATTTAATTCAGTTTATGCCCCATGTGTCTTTCCCAACTAATTCTTCTATTCCCTTTTTGATTTGATTTCTCCACTTTCTTCCGCTCTTCCTTGTTTTCTTTTTCCCTTATGTTTTTTCTTCAATTACCTCTACCGATTCATTGCTATCCTCTCCTTTCTGAATATAACAAATAACAGTTATATGGAACCTGCTTGAATATGTGAAAGAATGAAAAAGTTTAATTTTGTATATGGTGATGTTGTGTGTGGATTGGCAGTACCTCGTCCTTGCCTTTGATGATTCTTTTAGTATCCGATATCTATGAAGCACGGATATTTTAAATTAAGCGCCGCACTCGTATCGGATACTTTGGAGATACGGATACGGTTAGGATACGGCCGGATACATATCGTGGTGTATCCTAATTTTTTATTTTAAATTTTGCATAGAATACGGTTGGGATACGGCTAGAATATGGGAAGGATACTTCTCCAAATGTAATATTTTAAACCTTTTTAGGGGTACAATTGATATGATAAAATTTTAGTAGGGGCCAAACTATAAACCAAACCAAATCAAGCCTTTTCCCACTAAGTGGGGTTGGCTATATGGATTTGTCGACGCCAATTAGATCTATTTAGGGGCATGTCCTCCGATAATGTAGGGGCCAAACTATAAAAATAGATTGATATGATTGAAGTGTGATCTAACTAAAATTTAGGAAATGAAAAAACTATTTTTAGTTTGGGATGTATGAAATTGTATTTGATACTTTTTGTTATATTTGTGTTTTGTGTTTGAATGATGTCGGTAGTTTTGAGTATGAATGATGTTAATTTATAGATTGAATAGTATTTTTCAAGTTATATAATTGTTATTTATAAAATGTTTAGTAGTATATACATGTTATCTTCAAAATTATTTTAAATAAAATATATATTTTATTTTATTTTTTTGCCGTATCTTTGCCGTACCCGTATTCTCATTTTTTTAAAATTGCCGTATCCTGTATTCGTATCCGTACTTATACCCGCTCCCATATCTGTATCCGTATTTCATGGTCCGATATATTTATATCTTTTTACTTGGTGCGGGTCCTGTTTTACAAGAATAACTAGATGACTTCTAACGTGGAAATACTAATCTGTTTGCATTTGTCTACCTTCTAGTAGGCAACCGGTCTCTATTTATAATATGGGATAATAAAAGAGTTGAGGGTTGACATTATTTGGCTAATTGGCCAAGCCAAATTTATTGATCTCCAGCTCTTGATCCTTGTTCAGTTAGGTGTTTAATACTTAATTTTTGGTTTAGCATGAGGGCATTCTAAAGCCGCACTGAACATGCACATATTGAATGAATTGTGCATTAATTCCCTTTACTTCTGTTTTTTATTTTTTAATTTTTTTCCCTACAACTACTTGCTATTTTCATCTACAGATGCATATTAAATTGGTGTTTTTGCTTATTATTATTATTTTTTTATTTTATTTTGGCAGATGAAGAAGCGAAAGCTCAAGGAAGAGGAGAAGAGGAAAATGCATGAAGCGGAGAAGGCAAAGGAAGAGCAGCTTTCAAAGAAGCGCAGGAGAGAAGAACGGCGTGGAAGGTACCGCTAACAAGACAAACTTAATAAGAGAATCAGGAAAAGTGCCGACGCCTAATGTTCGAGGGTCGTGATTTGCGTCAGAGTTCGCTCTTATTAAAGCTCGCAAAGGATTGATGGTGTTCGATATGACTAATAACGATTGTGATCTCAGCTATTATCGCTCTCATATTAAAATGAGAACCCAATTGGTGCCTTCATGGAATAAAACCAGAACATCAGTCACGGGGGCCGGGAAAATGTCATCAGGGTTTTGGGTTCGATGCGCAAAGCTGGGATGGCTGGAGTAGTTAGAACAGACGTATATAGGATGAGTTTGTATTTATTGGAATGGTGAGATAGAATATGTACCATTAATTCTGTTATATGGACCGCTGTGAGGTGCTGTCATAGCATTCCCCATAGGAGAAAATTTGGCTTCTTACTTTGTTATGTTGTACTGCTGATTTTGAATTTGTTGTTTGTTAGGAAATTGAAAAGATCAACTAAAGAAGTTGAGAGGAAAATCCTAATATGCTAGTTCCTTTAGGTATCGTTTGTTTGGTGGTTCCAATTTCAGCAGAAGTTGACCAATTTTTGCTTATCGGGTATTTGGTAAAATATTAATTTTTACTACTTTTTTGTTCAGTTATAATTACTTGCTCTGGCCAAAATTTTTATCAAATATACAAAAAGTTGTTAAAATTATCAAAAGTTATCAAAATTTTACCAAATACTTAAAAATTTTTATTGAAGATTGTTACTTGATTTATCAAATCAAATTAAAATCAAATCAAATCAAGTCTTTTTTCATTAGGTAGGATCGGCACTTAATTTATCAAATATACTAAAAATTTTAATTTTCAATTTTTGGTAAAAAAATTGGTAAAAATTACTAAAAAGTGAACTTTTAAACATTCCCTTAATGAAAAGTTGAGTAAAGTGTCAACACGTGTACAGTATATTTCTTATTCGTAAGTACATATTTGTAGTCTTTTTTATTTCTTTATTTTTTTTAGGAGCAATTACATGTATGTATCATACAGACATTTATTATTGTAAATATGTGCTTTTATAACAAAATCAAGTAACACGAAAATCATAACACTCCGTCTGTTATAGTGAATTTGATAATATTTGATTTCATTTGATGTGAATTTTTACTAATTTTTATATTTAGAATTAAAATGAAATTTTATGAGTTGGATTTGATTTTATTTAATAACTTAAATTTTAGAATTTTAATATTATTTGAAATCTAACATAAAATAATAAAATTTGAGAGAATTCACTTTTTTCTTAGACCATATAAGTAAATGAACAAATTTATCCTCATATGTGTCATCTACCGTATTTTTTATTAAAATGGTCAAATTTGATATTTCTCTCAAATAAATTCAACCAATTATTAAATTCAAACATGTGTTCCAAACTCAATTTCATTTATCAAATCGAATTAAATCAATTCAAATCATTTTTTTTAAATTAATTCTTTATTTTAAAATCAAATCAATTTCAAAAGAAAAGTATTTCCAAACGGAGTGTAAGAACGAGTGGACGGACATGAAACAAAAAATTAATATATCATGATAATTCTTATTAAATATAAATAACAATATATAGGGACGAAAATTCTAATTGTCGTTCTAGGCATGATTTCTTAAATACACGAGAAAGAACGCTTCTTAAATTAAATAAAATTTTAGCGAGAATTCTTAAAAGGCGAACTTTCGGATTTACCTTACACCAAAAAACAAAAAAAGAACGAACTTTTGGATTTAAAATTTAAATTTAATGCGCTAAGAGCTTTAAATTCCAACTACATGTGAACTTACTGCAAGTGCAATTAATTTTACATTATTTGAGACTAGTTAACATATCAGGTGTAATTAAATTGTAAAAGAAAAAGAAATTTATGTATTTTAAATTTTAAGTTTTTACTTCGCTTAAATGAATTTTTTTGTCCAAAAGTTTTTATCTATTTATTTTTTTTTTTAAATTCATCCTTAATTTTATCAATAACATCATTCTCTTTATTTTATTTTCTTAAAAGATTATTATCTATATCTACGTACCTATATTAAAAATGTGAGGGCTTGATAAGACATTGACACGTAATTATTTTTTTTTATTTTCTGTATTTTGTTTTGTTTTTTGGCAAGTGTATATAGTGGTTATATTTTAAGGGAGCATTTGGAGTGACAAAAAGTGAGATAATATGAGATAATTTGTGAGTTCGTAATTCGTGTAAGAGATAAAAAGTGAATAATGTTTAGAGGTTTTCAGAAATTTTTAAAAATTTTCAGCATTTTACATCTTGCCAAACGAACCCTAAATGAATTAAGTGATGTATATAATTTTCGCTAATATGTTAAAACATGATTAAATGTAGTGATGAGATTATTAAGAGACTAAAGGATTTCAAAAAATGCTATCTGTACATGTGAATTTTTTAGTAAAAAAAAATTACTATGGGTTACCCTCGCAAAATTTTAAAAAACTATTGACTTAAGTTAAAAAAATACTACCACTAGTACATATAAGTTTTTGAGTTAAAATAAATTTACGCTGTAGACCAGTTTCCTTAAAATTTAACTAATTTTTTTTTCTCAATTGTTAAATATAATTTAAAGTTTAGACGCTCAACTGATTGTACCATTTATACATATATATTAATTTATTTTTATTCATTAAATATAATTAATAATATTAGTTATAATTTTTTTCTATACCTAAATTTAACCCAATAAAAAAAAGAAAAACAAAATTTGGCCCTCTCAAACTAAAAATTTTGTTTCGTCCCCCAATTAAATGTTTCAGACTAAACAAAAATTGTATAGCCCAATTGAAAAAAAAAAAAAACTTACCAATCAATAGACTGGACATGTAGCATTCTTCTTGAGCACATGTGGCATTCTTTTGAAGCACCGACCTTAATCGGCTTGAGCACAAAATTGAGTACCTTGTACTCAAATACTTGGTCCTAGAATGAAAATTAATGTTCTCATTTAATTCCAACTATAAAGTAATATTATAATTTAACTAGTTCATTATTATAATTTAGTTAGCTTGTTATTTTGTTAGTGGTGGACTTGTTGTGACAATTATTTTTTTCAAACATACTACAAGGTAAAAAGGAACGTTCGACCATCTTAAGCGGTCGTGTAAAGTCCCTGAAACGATCATCTATACTTTAGACGACCGCTTTAAGGTAAACATGGATGGAAGGTCAAGAATGGGAATATACGATTGCTTAAGGCAGCTGTGAATTTTTTGATCGCAAAAAATGGTCGAAATATCATTGCTTCGAATATTTTAGCCGATCACCTCAAAGAGGTCGTCTGCTCCCATTAGCGATCGTTTTAAGATGGTTGCCTAAAGGTTGGGACGACTAAAACTTTAGATAACTGTCTCTAAGCGGTCATCCATAGTATTTTTTTTTTAATCTAGTTGATTTTGTCAAAACCAAGAAAACTTGTAATACTTACCAAAAAAAGAAAAAAAAAAGAAAGAAAACTTGTAATAACTTACGACAACACTTGTACATTCATATATATGCCACGATAAAATTAAATTATCTAACATGTAGTGGTAAATCTTGATAAAATAAAACGTAAAATATTTATTACATTATTCTTAAGTAAATGAATTTACAAAGGAGACAAAAAAAAAAAAAAAAAGGTCTTCGAGTTAGGAAAAGGCTTGAAACCCCTAGCGAATCCATCAAACATGAAATAAAAGACTTAAAATAATTAAATTAAATATTGATAGAAATCACTATATAAATGAATTTAAATTTAATCATAAAAAATTTAACTTATCAAACTTTAAATTTAATCAACTTAAAAGTATAAAATTCCCGGGGCCATTCCGAACAATCCAACAGTCGGAATCCTGCATGATTTATTCCTACTAGTTCTAAATGCCTAAGACTCGCTACATGTCAAGTTTCATTGACATCGGACGTTGTATGATCAATTTGAGTAGTTGACTTCTACGTTGGATGTTTTAAGTTTCAAGTTTTAATTAATAACTTCCCGGGGTCATTCTGAGCAATCCAACGCTCAGAATCCTGTGCGGTTCATTCCTATAAGTCATAAATGCCTAGAACTCGCTACACGTCAAGTTCTATTGACATGGGATGCCGTACGCTCGGTTTGAGAAGTTAACTCCAACATGTATTATTCCAAGTCTTAAGTTTCAACTAGAAACTATCTAGGGTCATTTTGGGCAATCCGACACTTAGAATCCCATGTGGTTCATTCTTACAAGTCTTAAATACCTAGAACTAGCTACACATCAAGTTTCTTTGATGTTAGACCCTATATGCTTGGTTTAAGTAGTTAAATTCTACGTGGAATGTTCCAAGTTTAAAGTTTCAACTAGAAACTACCTGGGGCCATTTCGGGCAATCCGACACTCAGAATCCTAAGTAGTTGGTTTGGGCAAGTCCTAAACGCCTAAAACTTGCTAACGCTAAGGTCTGTTGACATTGGATGCCGTATGCTCGGTTGGAGTAGTTGACTTCTATGTGACACATTCTAAGCTTCAAGTTTCAATTAATAACTTTCTAGGGCCATTCCTAGCAATCAAACACTTGGAATCCCGCGCGGTTTGTTCTTACATGCCCTAAATGCTTAGAACTCGCTACATGTCAAGCTTTATTGACATCGGATGCCGTATATTCTGTTTGAATAGTTGACTCCTATGTGGCACCTTCTAAGTTTTAAGTTTCAATTAATAACTTCCCCGGGCCATTTCGAGCAATCTGACGCTCGGAATCCCATGCGGTTGATCCTATAGGTCCTAAATTCCTTGAAATCGCTACACATCAAGTTCTAGACATCAGACACCGTAAGCTTAGTTTGAGCAGTTGACTCCTACGTGGCACGTTCTAATTTTTAAGTTTCAATTATTAACTTCTTGGGACCATTTTGAGCCATCCGACATTTGAAATTCTACGCGATTCATTCCTGCAAGTCCTAAATTCCTTGAACTCATTACACGTCAAGTTCCGTTGACATTAGATGCCGTAAGCTCGGTTTGAGCACTTGACTCCTACATGATATATTCTAAGTTTAGAGTTTCAATTAATAACTTCTCGAGGCCATTCCAATGACGCTCAAAATCTTGCGTGATTCGTTCTTGTAAGTCCTAAATGTCTATAACTCGCTATATGTCAAGTTTTGTTAACATTGGATATGAATGCTTGGTTTGAGTAATTGACGTCGACGTGGCACATTCTACGTTTCTTGTTTCAATTAATAACTTCCTAGGCCATTCTAAGCAATCCGATGCTTGACATCCTATGTGGTTCATTCCTACACGTCCTAAACGCCTAAAACGCACTACACGTCAAGTTCCATTGATATCGGATGCTGTATTCTCAGTTTGAGAATGCACGATCCAACTCATAGTCAACACCTCTAATGCCTCGTTCTATAATTTGACGAAATTTTGGCCGCATCTTTACGTAATTCTCCAAGTACACGACATAAAAATGGTGTTTCTCACACTTATATAAGTACCTAGAGAACAATGGGAGTACCTACGCGAAACCTCGCCCAACATAAAACTAGTACGAGTAGTATTGAGGACAAGATGGATTATTGCATTCTCAGATTGTCCGAATTGTACAATTTAAGAATTACATACATCGATTTGTGCATCCTTACTAGAACAACGAATTAGGTCTTGAAAGACCGAACCCATCGCATTAAGGATGACCAAATTGACTGTCATGATATGATTCTCGAATAGGTTTAAGTCTGTTTTAAAACATGAATGTATGCACATCCATGAAGGTAATAACTACAAAAGGTTAATTATATTCTCTTAATTGCCTGTGTTCTCATAAAATTTACTACATTGTCGAATGGATTCTGACATGGGACTTTTGCTCAATTTGTGCAAAACTTTTTGGAGATTTGTAAACAATTATTAGGAATTGTAAAGAATTTATTCAAAATTTTGTAATTGCTTGGTTTGTAGATATTTGCCCAGATTCTTTAGGATTTTCAGAACTACAAACAAGGTCTATGTTATGTTTGGAATGCTAAAACTTTTGAAGGCCAGGGTGAGAGTTCATTTTGTTTGAAACGAGGATAAATTGATACATTACTTTAATAATATTGAATTTTATCCCTAATAGAAATTTATTTCTAATTAGTTTTAAACCTAATTTAATTTTGAATTAATTTTAACTGTAAATAAATTTTATCCGTAATTGAATTATATCACTCAATGCAGTTAACCCTAATTTAAGTTTGAATCAATTTTAAGGGCAAAGTACAAAAACCATCCTTACACTTTACTCTCGGTCTCACTTTGGTCCCAATGGTTTCAATTGCAACATTCAAATCCCTATACTTTTGATCAAGCAACAATCAGGTCCCTCTATTTATTACCCGTCACAAACTACCATTAAGGCGAAGGTAAAACCATTGTTTTGCAAGATAGTCCAGTGGTAGAGTAATAATGTAGAGATTGTCCACCATTTGTCAAATTGCTAATTGTTCATATGGCAGAGTGATGGCGTGGCACCCAACCATCGTTAAGGTGAGGCTAAAACTGTCATTTTGTAAGATGGTCCACATGACAGAGTGATGACGTGGAAACTGTCTGCCATATGTTAGATTGCTAATTATTCATAAGATAGATTGATGATGTGGCACTTTCGGATGAGGTAAGGACTGTTTGTTTGTCATGTTTCAGGCAATCACTCATCTATGTGTGTTGGTGTTGGCTGATGTGAGTTGCTGCCATAGAGTAATTTCACTTTTTTTTAAAAAAAAAAAAAAAAAAAAGAAACATTACAAATTATGTTAGCTCCAAAAATCACGAAACCAACTCATCAAGGGCTTGGTTTGTGTAAGGTTCCTAAATAAAATTTATATATATTGAAAAGCTGAAGTAGATTCTTCCTCATTATAATATTTATATATATTTATATAGAATATATCTATACATATTTATTTATGAATAAATATTTATATATTTATATATTATTATTAAATGAGGGAGAGTATATAATATTTATATAATATATATTAAAATATATAATATTTGTATATATTTATATAAATATTTATATCGAAGATGTGGGAGAATCTACCTCACCTTTTGAATATATATATAAATATTATCTAAGAACCTTATAAAGATCAAACCCTCGGATGGTTGGTTTTGTTGTTAACTCCCTATCCTTAAGATTCTGGGGGTAACATAATTAGTAATGCTTTATTTTCTTTGTTTAAAGTGAAGTTGTTCTATGACAAAAATCAACACCAGCACATGTAGACAAGTGAACGTCTGACACGTGGTGAACAGTCTTTACCTCATCTGAGGGTGTTTCGTCATCACTCTGACATGTGAACTATCTTGTAAAATAACAATTTTACCCCCACCTTAATGGTGGTGCCACTTCATCACTCTACAATGTGGACCTCTTACGAAATAATGGTTTTACCCACGCCTTAATGGCAATTTGTAACGAGCAACAAATGGAGAGATCTAATTGTTGCTTGACCGAAAGTGTAGGAATTTGACTTTCGCAATTGAAATCATTGGGACCAAAGTGAGACTGAGGGTAAAGTGTAGAGGTGGTTTCATACTTTACCCTAATTTTAACCCTCAATGAATTTTAATCATAATTGGCAATTAACCCTAAATAAATATAGCCATAATTGAAACTGGGATTAATTAATTTTAACTATTAGTGAAAATCAACACTAATTGAATCTTATCAATGGCTAATTAAATTTAACATTAATTTAAACTTGAAATCAATTGAATTTTACCCCTGATTAAACTTAACTGTGACATTAATTTGGATTTAATTAATTTAAACCCTTAATGAATTGAACCCTAATTTACCAAAAACTAATTTTAACCATAATCTAATTTTAGTTTTAGTGTAATTGGTATTAACCCTAATTAACCATGAAATTCAATTTTGAATTTTATTTTACCCATAACAAAATTGAACCCTAATTAGTTTTAAAATAATTAATAATAACCCTAATTGATTTTTATCCCTAATTAACTTCAACCATAATTTAGTTTTAAAATAATTAATTATATTCATAAATATAAATTTAACCTTAAATATAATTTTAAACCTAAATTTTGTCAAACTAACTTCATGTGCTTATAGGACTATTGTTTTATTTTTTTTTTTTTAATTTTCATTATGAACAATACATTCGAGAGTTGAATGATTTTTAAATTAGCAATTATTTATACAATTTTATTTTTAGTTTTTTAAATTAATCTTTATATAAGTTAATTTGTTGACCATTTTATCTAAAATTTACCTATTTAATTTAATTTATAAGAATATTGTCTTATTTTTTACTATATTCAATATAATTAGGCAGCTAGGAGTTTAATGATTTTTGGACGTATTTATTTTTGGGTTTTTAGATTAATCATTTTATTGATTGAACATTTTATTCAAAACTCATTTTTTAAGTATTTATAGGATTTTGTCTATTTTTAATTATTTTTAATATATTAAAAATATTAAAAAATTAACATACTAAAACTATTTGAACCAAACTAAAAAATATCATGAAAATACTTCAAATAAATAATAAATTAAGCATATTTAGTTCAACCAAACTAGTCATTCAATTTTACAAAATAATTGACAAGTAAACAATTAACAATTTAATTGGTTTTCTTTCAAATAAATTAACAATTAACAATTAACAAATAATTAATGAACAATTAACAAGTAGATAGTTAACAATTAACTAACAAGTTTCAAATTAATGGTCATTAATTATTTGATTAATTAAACAAAATATTATCACCAACATACAAAATAAACAAAATTCACCTAGGAAAAATAATTAGATTAATTAAAAATAAAATAAACAAAATTAAAAATTAACATTACATGGATTGTTTCAATGGACATTAACATGAAAGTTTCAATCTCAACAACATAAAATAAAAAATTAAACACTAATTAATTAGATTAATTAAAGACAGATTTAGTATACACAAACTACCAAAATCATGTGAAAAAAAATAATTTCACAAAATTTAACCGAGCAATAGTGTACGTATAAACTGCCAACCAAAAAAATAAAAATAAAAAAAATAAAAAAACATGTTGAACTCATGGAGCTGAGTGAAGTAGTAGCGTTCAATGAGTGGAGGAGAAAATGGAACCCTTCAACCAAAAATCAAATAGTGGGTTGAGGAGTATAGCATGGAGGGGAGAGAGAGAGAAATAGAGAGAGAATATTTGGGGGAGCTGAGCAGAGGTGACAGGGGAGAGTGGCCTTGGCAAACTGGGCAAAGACTAGTGCGAAGAGAGATAGAGAGTGAGGGAAGAGAGAGAGAGAGAGAGAGAGAGAGAGAGAGAATTGAGGGAAAATAAGCAAGAGCGGGGAAAAAGGGGGTTTATGGGAGGAAGTTAAAAAGTTTTCTTGACTGCATCAAAACTACCAAGCATTTCTCAAAAGTGGTTGTGTAAAGTCCTTTTCTCAACCGCCAATTGAGCGTCCCCCAGTCTGCTTTGCCATTATTTCTAGTAGTGACATACCACATCTCACCAATTGCTCTGAAAATAACCCTATGCATTAAATGTAAATTAAATCGTCACTGTACCTACTAGAAAAATGAGTAAGTTAGTGAGATTAATATAATCTTACTTTCAAATCTGTACTCCACTAATTTTTATTTTTCCCAGCTTATATATAATTTAAGAAATTCACTAAAAGAGGTACGCTCACTATAATTTACAAAACTCTCTCTATCTAAAAATATTATCTGAATTTGTAACTAACTAGAAAAGCACGACTTAACATCTCATGTATGAGAATTAAAATATTAAGGAATATATTAGGTAACGGCTACCTCAATAATTTTTTTTCTTTTACTTTTTTAAAATGAGAGTCTAATAAAATATATTGGAAAATTTTGTGCAAAACAAAATGAAAACTAATTAAATAGATTATTATTATTATTATTATTATTATTACTTATCCTTCTTCTAAAGAGGGGTAGCCATGGCTCCTCTTGAACTTAATTTGGCTAGGTTTGTCTCTGCAAGGATAGGGTATTGGATGATATCCCATGTCCCAAACATTATCCCATGTAACAAACATGGGCCATGAATATAGGAGGGGAGAGTTAGTTTGATGATGATCATCCTTATTGTTGAACTTTCCACTTCAAGACCATAGATCAATTTATTCATTTGATTGTGGTTAGTTTAATTAATGTCACAATCACTCGTGCGTGTAACACAATTGCAATTTCTTGTGATTAGATTTCAAAATTAATGTCCAAGCTTGGGGTTTGAGTTTGCTGATATTCGATGAACATGTATATATGTATATATTATATATATATATACATATATATCCAAACACTGATGAAGGAATGCCGGAGTACTTCGGAATTGCTTGTACAATGAGAACTGGAAGTATATATATATGGATTAAAGTTAATAAAAACCATATACAAGTCTTAACACAAAATTATAACGTACATTACACAATTAAAGTACCATATCTGCAAAATATAATTAAGTAGTTTGCACAACAGTAAGTAATTACCACCAGTGGAAACCATAAATACATAGACCCGATCATTTCTGTCGATCCGAAAGACATCTTAAGGGCTCGGGACAGGAGTGAAAATAGACGATTCAGAAATATCATTAGTTTTGTCGAAGGCCACGTTGCCAGGACTACTCTTGCTACCCGGAACACCAACCGCACTAGGAGGGGTAGTAGGATGTACTTTCGCATGCTTTATGTCATGAAATGTGGTTTCATTCGGTTTGTCAAATGATGGCTCTGAAACATTAGTCCCATTTTCGTTGATTTTGTTGGATTTTGGACCAATAATCTTTCTAGCATCGACAACTTGAAGAGATAAGAAGAACAACGCAGTCAAGGTTACAGCTGCCATAACTGTGATCGACTTCATGTTAATTTAAACTGCACCACGAGCATGAGTTGGGATAGGAAAGAAAATTTGAATTTATTAATTATGTCATCATCGGAGCTAGCTATTAACTAAAATATAAGAGTGTTTTTGGTATATCTGTTTCAAACTTGCTCTTCATTTTGTATTTTTAAAAATAATAAAAGCAGTCGAGAACATATTTGATCATTCGTGTTTTTAAAACTTGTTTTAAAAAATAGAAAACAAGTTTATATATGAAATACAAAATTATACGTTAAAAATATTTAGGTTTTTTTTAATCCAAGACTTAAAAAAAAAAACCCAATATATAGAAAATAGAAAATACTAAATTATATGTGTTTTTAATATTTTTAAAATATGAATTTTAAAACAAAAACATAAAAAATAAAAATATCAAATGAGACCTTGGTAATTAATTGGTTGAATCTAATATCGAAACATATAATGATACAACAAATTAATACCTGCTCAAAGGGGTTTGCCTTTGTCTTACTTTCTCCTGGCCTAAACATTAGCTCCAGACCCAAATTTATAGAAGCTATTTGGTTGCACAACCTTCACTGGGAACAGATTTTGTGCAAGTCCTCCGTTGACCGAGTCAACGAACCTAAATAATTATTCAAAAAGAAGGAAAAAGTTCTTTTTTAACTTTTTCATTTTAGGTGATATTTAGTTTACCAAAAAAATAAAAAAATTAGTATAAAAGTGATACTTAACAAAATTTAACTAAAAAATTTGATAAAAATTAAATTTTTTTTTTTAAATCCTAACACCATCTTAATTCATCTAAATAGGATGGTACTTCTACTTGTAAGTATTAATATTATTGTGTAACATAAATAAGTATATCCAAGAAGGAAAATTCTAGATATCGTTCTACCCATGATTTCATAAAATCCAAGAAATTTTACCAACGATAGAATTTTTTTCCCCCTCAAAGATTATTATCCTATCTGCGTAATTTTTTTTTTTTTTTCACTTGTTGGCATCAATTTTTAACCTAAGAAGTCCAGAGGGAAAAAGTTGAGTATTTAAGTTGTCCAGCGTTTAATAATATATTGAAAAAAGAAAAGTTTGATGCAGTTTTTTTTTTTTTTTTTAAATAAGTTACTTAGTACTCACTGAAATAAAACTAATTACTTTATAAAAAATTACTATAATGCTTTTATAATTGATAAATAGTATTATGCTATATCAAGTAACTAGTATAATGATAAAATTAAAATTTTTTAATAATAATTTTCATAATTTGGCAACATTTAATTTATGAATAATTTTATAATTTATTGAAATTATATTTGTTTATATATAATTTTTTAATTTTTTGAAATATAATTTATCAAACAAATGTAAATAAATTTGGTCTTTAAATTTATGTACAATGTATTTTGGCGGTTATGGAAATTTATGTAAAATGTTAATAAAACATCTTAAAACTTTCGCAAATAGATATGCCTCGACAGGTGGCAGATCCACTATAAGAATTGTGTTGGGAGACGAAGTCCTCCATCTCCTTAATGCCAGTGAAAAGCTAAAAAATTTCTACATTTTTTTTTACTTTTTATTTATAAATTCTTTTAACTTAAAAAAACAGGCTTAATTATTTAACTCAAAAAGCTAGATAATCAAACACAGTTTTTTCAAAGAACAAACAAAAAAAAGTTGACTTACAAGGTCGCACTAAATGGGGCCTCTAATGTACATATTACCAAAGTATAGTAGTAGGAAATTGTTAAAAAAAAAAAAAAAAAAGAAAAGAAAAGAAAACTGTAACGCGTTTAACTAAGAAGATAAGAAAATGTGGATTACTTGTAGGTTTGAATTTACTTTTTTTATCAATTAAAATGAAATAAAAATAAATTAGGTAGAGACTATAATTGTCAATGATTTTTTAGCCATGGTAAATAATTTGATTGGGCCCAGAAAAGGGAAAAAGTAATCAAAGTTTTACTTCAATATATCATGGTGAAGATGGAAAATAACCCATGTCAAAATAAAAAATTCTTATGAATATTCTAAATTTTATATATTAATTTGGAGTTAACGGTCAGATAAACTTTTAGTGGATCAAGGTTTTATATAGGCTTATTGACAAAGAAAAGGAGGAATTTTTTTTTCTCTACTTTTAGGATAAAAAGATTGACAAATACTATTTAGAAAAAAAAATAATTATATAAATATTATTAATGAAAATATATTTTGATAATACATTTTTACTTTGTTTAAAAACATATTATCAAAATGCGTTATACTTTCAAATATGTTTGATCTGAAAATGCAACATCAATCAAAGAAGCGTAATCTTTTGAGAAGATAAAATAATTGTAAAAGTACTGTCAATAAAAAACACATTTTGATAATATGTTTTCACTCTATCTAAAAATATATTATTTTATTTTATCCAAAAACACAATATCAAATTACGTTTTATGTGAAAGAATCCATCTGAAAGAGGCACAGTCTTTCCAGAAAATAATAATAAGAGTTCTTGACTCTCGAATTGCTTTCTGCATAGCGAAGGAGACTGGAAGTCAGGAGTCAATTGAAATTAATTCAGTATAAAAAAAAAATGGAGGCAAATACATTAATGACTTGTGGACCAATGGGATGATTATTGTTTATTGGATTTCTTCTATTTAATGTATAAAGTTTCAATCCTCGTCCCGTACGTTCATCCGACGAAAATGATGGTTTCATTCCTAGGTTTGTTTTTAATCTCGTCTCGTAGTATGGATATCTCAGAAGATAAAAAAAATTCTTTCCCACACCATACTGCATCAAATTCAAGTTGTGTCATTCATTAAATGTTCTTTTGAAGATACGATTATTTATTACTATGTGGTAATAAAAAAACATCACTATGCGTAATCACTACATCAACTATATGAATTAAAAGTAAGTTTGGAGAGAAAAAAAAGTTAGAGAAAATGGTCAGAGAAGGTCCATGATTAGAATCCCTCCGATGATAAAATCAAAAGAGACTTAAGAGTAATAAACAAGAAATAACGAGTGTACAATTGACAATAATGAACACACTTGAATTCTGGTGCTAAGTTTTGTATTTATAATAAGATAAAAAGAATAAATAAATGTAAAAATAATCGAGACGTCATGATTTTGTAATTGTATACGTTTACAAAAGTACATGCTGTTTACTTTGTTTTAAATACCTTTCATTTGAGATTTAATACTTCCTACACAGTATTAAATGTGTATGGGAGAAATGAGTATAATGGATAGGATGTAACCTTGCGGAAGGAATGATCACATCTATCTATCACTTGTAAAGTAATGAATTAACTGAGTTAACTATGAAATAATAAATTCAGTTAATTTATTACTATTTTGCATTTATGATTAGGTTTACACCAACTCAGTTTTATTTAGTGGTGGGACCCAGTTGTGGTAATCGATAGATTGCTGAACCAATACTGAACACATTTCTATACGGCATACTTGCACTCGGGATGATACCAAACATCCTTAGTTATTTTTGTACTTACGTTATGCTCCACTCTACTCAGGGTAAGTCATTGCCCGAGTATAGTAAAAGAAATTAGAGGTTGTTCCTTACTTATCTATATAAAATCTTTTTGATGTAATAGAAAAAATAAAAAGTAAGAAGTTATATAATAAATAGAAATGTTTATTAAATAAAAATATTAAGTAATATCAATGAACATTCTTGTTTGAATAAAATCGTGAGTAAGTGGTAATTATACACAATATTAATTCCTTTTAGATTATATAATTATAAATTAAGATAATTATAATTATAAATTAATGTTAATAAATTAAAATATTTATTTAATAGAATAATTATTTTTTTACATTATTTTGTTTAATTTTGGACTCAATATTTTTTAAATTTTTTATGTATTTTTGCTTCTTTTAAATTCTATTTACAATTATCTTATTATTGTAATATCTCCTTATTTAATGGATATTTTTAAATTTTATAACTTTCTATTATTTTAATTCTGTAGTAATATGTGCAATATTTAAAAAATAAAATCATTTCAAATAGTCACGTCTCTTATTAATGTCATCCATTGCTAATCTTATTTTTTTAATTTCTAATATTGTTTGATATTTTTTAATAAATAATATTACAATATATATAATTTTAATAAACAATAGTACAATTTAATTTAAAATATATCACTTATTTTGTCTATTAATAAAAATAATATATGACATGTTATTTGTTAATAAATTAAAATCTTTATTTAATAGATTAATTATTTTTTTTTTGCATTATTTTGTTTAATAATAATTATTATGTTTTCAATTAAAATTTATTAAAATATAGAAAAAAAAATAAGAAGTTATGTGATAAGTAGAAGTATAGATTAATTAATATTTTGTTTAATAATAATAATAATTATTATTATTATGTTTTAAATAACAATTTATTAAAATATAAAAAATAAAAAATAAGAAGTTATATGATAAATAGAAATGTAGATCAAATAAAAATATTAAGTGATATTTATATAATTGAATATAATTTAGTTTGCATGAAAATCGGTTACAAATATGAGAGCAATCGGAATATAATTGGATACAATTGAAATTGTAAAAAAATAATAGAGTGTAAGTGTCCAATAAAAATTTTTCAAACATTCATATTTTTTATAATAAATTAATAATATAGATAAATGAGTACTTTGTCCAAAATTTTAAAATTATAAACTTTGAATTTAAAAAGGTATGAAAATCTTTTAAATGATAAATTTTATTATTATTATTTATTTTTATGCCAAATTCCATTATACTAAATAATTTTTCTGACCATTCTCACCTTTTTCATCTCTCCCTCCCTCCATCTTTATCTGCATCCATCATGCCTTCCTCCATCGTCGTAGAACAATCTTAACAAGTGGTGAAAAATAATGATAGAGATACAAACCTACTCCACCGGCACTAGAAATTCATATATTCAATTATTTTGAGTCAAAGTTGTAGAATAATCTTCATAAGTGGAGAAAAATGATGAGGAGACACAAACTTATTCCACGGGCACTAGAAATTAATATATTCAATTCTTTTGGGTAAAACAACACATAATTACACCCACCGAACGAAAACCAGATAATCCAGTCCAAAGGTACATTTTCCAGATTGTGAAATTTTAATGCCAGTGGGGAGCAGACCTCAGTTTTTCTAAATTTTTGTTGATGGCGATAGCACTGCTTTGTCTCTATTTTTTCGAGCGTTTGAAGCTTTACAAATTGCACAAAGTTACAACTTGATAATTTTTTGAGTGTTTGGAGCTCATGATATTTTAGAATTTCCCAAAGATGAACAATGCCGAACCCATTTGAACGGAGTTCTTGGTCCATTTGAATAGATTCAAACAGTAAAAAAATTTGTTTAAACGGAATTTATTATTATTTTTTTTCCCATTTATGGTGAATCCATTCAAATGGGTTGTTACTAAAGGTTTGTGCAGAGCCACATTTATTTCGAAGGTTAGGAAATCATGCACACGTTTTTCACAAAATTTTTGTAATTCATTTAACCTCCTGCTAGTTATGTGTATTTTTTTTAAGGTAATTACATTTTTTTTTTGTTGAGTTAACGTAAGTTGTAAGAAGTTGGAGTTTTATAGAGATTTTAAATAAATTTATAGAGATTTTTGGAATTTTGTAAAGCACCAAACACCATATCTTCTTTGCCGCTTATTTTGTGTGCTGAATAAGTATAATTTAGAATAGATTGAAACCACGAAGAAAACCATTAAGATCATAATCATGAAGGCTTTATCAACTCTCTTCTCTTTTTGAGCGTGGCCTATAATTCAGTGGTTAAGAGTCTCTCCTACTCGCTCATGACTCGAGTTCGAGTCTTCCCCTTCCTCCCTTAAAAAAAAAAAAAAAAAACTTTACCTTTCAAAAAAAAAAAAAAATTCTCTTCTCTTTCTTCTCCATCTTCATAATGTCGAACTCGGTAGACACCATTTCTAAAAGCTAACGGGCAACAGAGTAGATTAGGATTGAAAACACCAGCAAGCGGGTTACGTCCAACTATTCCTACTGATAATTATAAATTCTGTTGTGGGTATGAATGTTGTAACATTGACAATTTCTCATAATGTACTTGTTTTATATAACAAGAAATCTCAAAATTTTAAATTTTAAAGATTTTAAACTATTGAAATTCAATGGTCAGAATTAGTTCTTTTTTTTTTTCTCCATTTTGATTATTTTTCAGTTACTTCATATAAAAATACTTTCTCACTCTTTCTCTATTTTTTTATACTTCTTTATAAAAGTTTTCAAATTAATATTTTTTAAAAAAGTGATAATATTTATAATAAATAATAAAATTTTACATATATATTAAAAACCATATAGATATTTTAGTCTTTTTTGATTAATGATTTTTATTTTTACAGGTTACTTTTGTAAGTTTTCATACAGGTTTATTTTATAAATTTATATTTGAACTCTTTGTAAGCCAAAGGTATAGGCTAGGGATGCTCATAGTTAGGTTAACCGAACCATTAGCCAGAAAAAAAAAAAAAAAGAAAAAAAAACCCAACTAGATTGGTTTTTTTTTCTTTTTTTTTTTTTCTCCGAACCGAAATCAAACCATTAAGAATTGTTAACCGCTCAAATCAGTCTAATTACCTGTTTTTATCATTTTTTTAAAATAATTATCAACCTATAACTAATTAATTATATATTCAAAAACATAAAAACAATTAAAAATAACATAATTTGACAACAATAATATAATAATTTTAGTTTAGATTTACTTGAACGCTAAAATCACTAATATCCAAACAAATATATATCATATAATATATTAATATCTAATAAATATGTATTATATAACTTATATTAACAATAAAATTCAATCAGTTAATTAACCGAATCGACGGTTAATGTCTATTAAAAAAATTGAAACCGAACCGAAAACTAAAAATTAAAAAAAAAAAACTGAAACTGAAACCGAAACCAAAACCATTGGTTTGGTTAACCACAATTTTCAGCTCTATTTGTTTAGTTCAATTCTGTTTTTCGATCTACTATTTTTTTTTTTTTTTTTTGCTCAACCCTAGTATAGGCAATTCCTAGTGTAAAAATAAGTAAAAAAATGATAGAATGGAACATTTAAAAAGATTCCATACTTTTGTAATTAAGTTCAAATTTCATGATTTTAGAATTTTGAACAATATACCCATCTATTTAATAAGCAGGACTTTAAATCTGTTTATCTATATAAATCCCGCAATATTATATTATAACATAAAAAAATTCAAACCAAAATAAAGTATTGACTAAAAAAAGATAAACTAAAAAATAAGAAAACTAAAAAAAAAAAGTAAGAAATCTAACAAATCAATAAAATTTTAAATATGAGAAAATTAGAGATTCCAACAAAAGTTTAAAAATATATGAAGAGATGCATACTAAAATTACCATCCTTATATAAACTTCTTGAAACAGTAATTTTAACCCCAAAATCTTCCAACATTTCTTCCAAAATTCCTCAGATCCAACATTTGATCATGTGTTCTACGTACTAAAGAAAGTAACACCACTAGTACATATAAATTTTTTGGTTATAAAATAAATTTAGGTTATGGACCAATTTTTTAAAAATTAAACTACTTTTTTTCTCAATTGTTAAATATAATTTAAAATTTGGAAGTACAGCTAATTGTACAATTTATAAATATATATATGTATTAATTTATTTTTTATTTACTAAATATACTTTATGATATTAGTTATAATTTTTTTTAGGTTTAAATTCAACCCCAAAAGCAATAAAAACAAAATGTGGTCCTCTCTAACTAAAAGTTTTGTTTCGTCCTTACTAAATGTTTTCATGTGATGACCCATAATTTTAATGCTTTGGTTATTTGTTAATTAATATTTAATTTGGTAAAAATAAAATTTTTATTGATTTAAATTTTTGAGACATAAATTAAATTCAGTTTTTATTATGGACGCACAAATTGTGTGAGAAATTTTTAGTATTTAATTATTTTTGAGAATTACAAATTTATGGTTTAATTTTGATAAATTATTAATTTAATGAAATATATTTTTTTATGAATTTCACGGTACTATGTGCATATATATTCATATATACATTTGTTTGTTAAGTAATAATATTATATATTTCTAACGGCCTATTAGATTAATGTGTGATAGATTAAAAAGTAAGAGTTCAAATTCTAATTCCATTTGGTTTCTAATGTGCAATCTGAATTAGTTTAGGTATAGATTGGATAATGTGAATTAAGCATTCTATTCCTATTTGAACTCTTTAAACAACAAACTGATAATATGTTTACATGTATATATATATATTTACACACCTGTTATATGCAAATATATATATGTTAATCAATATATATATAACTTAAGATGGTCTAGATTAATGGGTACATGAAGTTGGAAATCTAGTTTGATTTCAATTCTAGTCCTTTTTCTATTAAGATTCTACCAACTAACTGCGGATACATGGAGTTGGAAGTCTAGTTTGATTTGGATTTTAATCCTTTTCCCATTAGGATTCTACCAACTAATAGCGAGTACATAGAATTGGAAATTTAGTTTGATTTGAATTCTAATCCTTTTTCCATTAGGATTCTACCAACTAATAGCTAGCCTAAGTATACGTGTGTATATATATAACATGCGTTCTTCGATAGTAAAGGAAAAGGGTTAAAAGAGAGAGAGAGAGAGAGAGAGAGAGAGAGAGAGAGAGAGAAAAGAAAAGATAAGAGGTAGTGGCGGCAGAGGAGAAAAAAAAATCTAATGTGAATGCCGTGGAGATTACCAACTTCTTGATGACCCCGGTGATCTTAGTCTGATCTGCTGATTGAGTTTTGGGTTTCATTACGACTTGTGTGTTCTTTCTGCAGATTTAATTTGAGGTAAGGGGTGGAGCTTTTAATATTAAATATGTGTATATTTGTGTGTATATATATGTATTATTTAAATTTCAGATGAGTGAACAAGTCATTGATTTTTAAATTTGAAACATATTCACACACAGACACATATATATATATATATATCATATACATATGTTCCTAAAGCAAACAACTTCCAAAATTTTAAAAGTGTTGCGGTAATTTCTATTATAATAATAAATCCTTTGGCACAGTTGATTTCTTTTATTAATCAATTCCTTGACATTTGCCTTCCCTGGAACAATCCGTTTATTGTTTTACATTTAATAAATTCAATATATATGTAAATATATGTAATTGAATGTCCACCGGAACTGTGATTTGATTGTTTGAATTGGATTGCTACTATATATATATATATATGTGTGTGTGTAACTGAAGCACGAACCATTTTAAAAAAATTTTTGGAATGTGCCGAATTGTTTGATTTCTATATGTGACTTGATTGACTGTGAGGAAGAAATTGGAATAAAAGAAGAAATTAATTTGGATATAAAATGAAATATAATGTTATATTTTATTTGGGTTAAGGGGTTCTGAAAATATGGGGTATACATACCCAAGGGTTGAAAGTCCCAACACTCGTGCGGGGTTGGTTATCAATTCTAGTAGGCTAGTAACCTATGAACGAGCAGATGCCTAAAAGTGGCTTATTATATTCCTAAGACTTAGGTCTAGAAAGCAGACACCGAAGGATGGTGTATATTGGTTGGGTCTTGTTTTTACGAGACAACCCAGCAGACATCGAAGGATGATGTATATTGGTTAGGTCTTGCTTCTATGGGACAACTAAGTAGCAATACCTCAAAATCGAATTGTTTTCTTTGAAGTGTGATATGGTGCTAAAACACAATTAATTGTAACAAAGATAAATTGATTTAATTTGTTGTTTGAGATTGCTTCTTGTGCATAACTGTTTCACTTAGTGGCATGTTAAGATATTACTGCATTCATATTATTATTAGGGTTCTGAGCACAGGTGGTATTAGTGCTCATCCCCTTACAGTTTGTGACACAAGTAATGAGAATGAGTCACGTGCTGGGCCTACTAAGAATAGAAATTAGAAGTTTTATTTATTGTTATATAGTTATGTAAGACATTAGAAAAAATTATTTTTTAGTGAATGGTAACAAATCTCTGCTTGTGAGGTGAAGATAAATTGTTGATGTATTTATTTTTGTGGAAATTGTTTGGGTTTAGTTTTGGAGCTTATTGCCTAGTTGGCTTTAACTAAGGCATTTATTTAAATTTAAAGTTTAGTTTTATTTATTTTTATTTTTATTGCTTCATAGAGCGTGTGTATGGCTCTGATAAATGACAGGAGAAATTGTTAAAATGTGTATTATTTATCTTTTATTCACGTGTGCTCGGGTTATGAAATTTGGGGCGTGACACTTCAACCCCACTAAAGTTGTAGAGCCCAATTGGAATTTTTTGATGAGCCTTAGTGAAGCAGAGGGCTTGGTTGGTAGGGTTTTTTTTCTTTGTAACCTATATATATAAGGGCAGTTAGCAATTAGGGTTTGATGTTAATTTTCTTTGTAACTCAAAATCAATAGAAATGATTCTTCTTTTTTGTAGAAAGTGGGCAATTTTGTTGAATCACGTAAATTTGTACATTCTTTTTCTATTTTTTTTTTTGGTCAATTTTAGTTCATTTGTTTGCCTTCGCTCAACACTTTATTTTTCTTTTTTATTATGGAGAAATTGGTGCCATATATACTATTTTTAGGAGCGCAAAAATGAAAGTAGAGAATAAAAATGTGAAAATCATGACTTTTGTTTTGTGATGATTTCTGGAATATTATTATGATATGAAAACTAAGATATATTTTTATAATAAATAACATAAGATTCCCCACTATTATTTAAAATATATCATATATATTATATGTAAAGAATATATACATAAAACTATTACATAATATAACTACATAAATATCATATAGTATGTAATACGATAATATTAATTATATTACAAACATTCATGTATTGAATATTGAAGCATATTTTTGTCATCTAAAATTTTAAACCTCTTATCTCTTTAGGGTGGTAACGGATCAGATTGGAATCAGTTATTATCTGTTGGGTACTGGTGGCTCATACGGAGAGGAACCAAGTGCTAGAAATGAGGGGTGGATGTGAAGCGAAGCGGAGTAGAGTGAGAGAAGTGAAGCGACCGAGCGGAACGGAGCAGAGCGGAGGGTTAGGAATACACGAATGTTTTGGAATACACGTACGGTATGGTACGGTGTAATTAATGGTATTTTGAGAATCAGACTATGTAATCCTATTAAGGTTAGGAATAGACCATGTAATCCTATTAGGGTTAGGAATAGAGGTGACTATAAATATTCTCTATGTAACCCTGTTATCAATAAGAAAAAACTCTCGCTCATGCTCCCATGGACGTATTTGGATTTTGGGGAACTATGTAAATCTGTGTGTTGATCTTTTTACTGTTTTCTTCCATATATCGTGTGTGTGTGTGAATCGGTCCAACATTATTAATATTATTTCTGAACTCGTTGGGTAAAAAAAAACCCGAACTAGGTGAGTATCTAGTGGATATTTTTTACCGGTTACTATCCCCTAACCCATTGAGTAATTGGATATCCATCGGGTAATTGGGTATCCTTAATTATTTAAATATGAAGCGGTGGCATCAAGAATAAGAATTAAAAACAATGATTAAAAAAAATTTAAATACAATAACTTTATAAATAATTTTACATCTTAAAAGGCTAAAAAAATTATCTTTCAATAAAAATTTTTAAATATTTTTTACTTAGTAAATTTTATTATATTATTTTTATAAAAATAAAATTTAAAAAATATCCCATATTTAATATTGTTTTAAACCTCTAATATAATTACGAAAAAATAAAAAAATAAAATCGTGTCCGCGTGCTTCATTACATGAAGAACCAAATTATAAGTCTAAAATAAAATATCTGGTATTAGAACCTTGAGTTGTTTGGTATTAATTAGTGGAACTCTATTCTTTGAACACGATATATATAATTTAGCATCCAAATTGATGGTATTATTTGCATAAAGTTGGATATTCATAATTTAGGTTGATAATTAAGTAATTTAGAGGAATAATCAAGTAATACCCATCAAGTATCCAATAAATGAGTAATTGATGTGAATAATTTGGCTGGTAATAGGATGATACTCGTCAGGCATCCTATAATTAGGGCAATCAGGGATGGTTCAGTTAATGCCCATTGGGTATACTACATTTACTATTCTGGTACCTGTATTCGTATCTTATGGTTACTTTATTTTATATCCAATCCTGTCCTATTACCCGTAAAATTTAAAAATAACTGTACTTATTGGATTAAAATCAGACAGGTATCCGTTGGGACGAGTTAAAATTTCCATTCCTATATCTCTTCCTTCCCACCATCTTTCACCCCTATTATAGCATATCCCAAGCATGTTTATATAAAATCATATCCTAAATCCAAAATGAATGCTCCAAAACTTGAAAACCAAGGACCTAACAACATCTTATATGCAAGGACAAAAATATTAAGATATATATTAGGTATCGACTAGCTCATTAATTCAATTTTTTTCCTTTAATTTTTTTAAAGTGGGAGTCTAATAACTTATACTGGGAAACTTTCATGTAAAACAAAATAAAAACAAGATAATTTTTCCCCCTTCTTCTAAAGAGGAGTAGCCATGTCTTCTCTAGAAACTTAATTAGGCTAGGTTTGTCTCTGCAAGGAAAGGTGTATTGGATGATATTTCCTATCCCATCCATGTAATAAACACAAGCCATGAATATAGGAGGGGAGAGTTGTTCCATGATCATCCTTGTCGTTGAACTTCCACTTCAAGACCTTAGATCAGTTTATTCACTTTATTGTGGTTTGTTTAATTAGCCTCGTTTGGTAACATTTTTTAAGATTTTATAAATTAATAATAGAAATATATCTGTTAAATCTACATGTTTACATTTTTTTTTGTTTCCAATAATGGAAAAAAACTTAAAAAGAAAAACGTAAATAAAAAAAAGTCTTCGCTCTATTTCTTTCTATTACAAATACTTTGTCAATTTTAACAATTTTTCCATTTTTGTTATATCATATTAAAATAAATTATTTTATTCAAATGTTTACTAAACTAAAATTATTTTTAATAACTAATATAGTTAAAATAATTTAATTTAACTATCTAAGTTAATATGTACTATGTTTTATCAATTTATTTTTAATAAATAATATAGAAAAATTAATTGTTAATATGAAATATATTTGCTTAAATTACTTTTAATAAATAAAATTAATTAACTTAATTCAGTTTAATAATTACTCTAATTTAATTGATATTAAATATATTTTATTAAATTACTTTTAATAAATATCATAAATAAATTATTTAAATTATTATGAAATATATTTTATTCAATTAGTTTTAATAAATAATATAGTAAATTATAATTAATATATTTTATATTTAATAAATTAAATAATATAATAATTATATTTTAATTCAATTGTTTTTGCTAAATAATATAATTAAATTATAATTTAATATGTTTTATATTTATTGAATGAAATTATATTAATAAATAATTTAATAAAATTAAAATAATATGAAATATATTTTATTAAATTCAATTAATTATTTTAAAAAACTAATAAAATTAAATATTATATTAAAATAAAAAATTAATAATTATAAATAAAATTGCATTTCCAAGCGCATCTTTAGTCTTCTTTTCAAAAAAGAAAAAGATATCAGAGAACAAAAAACATAAATAAATAAATAAATATAAACAAAAAAATGACAGCGTTATTAAACGAACTAATATCACAACCACTCATCCGTGTATTGGGTGTTGTTCACCAAGAAAAAAAAAATAAATCCAGTAACACAATTGCTCTTTCTTGTGATTAGGTTTCAAAATTTGATGTCCGAACTTGGGGCTTGAGTATCCGATGAACATGTTACATACGTATATATTGGTTATATCCAAAAATTGATGAAGGAATGCAGGAGTACAACGAAATTGCTTGCAATGAGAACAGGGGGTATATATAGATTAGTTAATAAAGGCATGTACAAGTCTAACATAAAATTTTATCATACATTACACAATTAAAGTACCATGCAATATAATTAAGTAGTTTGGTAACACAGTTTGAAATGGTAAATTTAGTAGAATTTTTTTTCTTGTGAGAATTCTTAATAATTATTATGTTTCGAATCAAAATAAAATTTTACGAATTGAATATGACTTCATATTAAAATTTAAATTTTGGGACTATATCATTTGAAATCTAATTCAAAATAATAAAATTTGATGAGAATTTATTATTTTCTTAAGTCATTTAAGTAAGTAAACAAATTTACCCTTATATATCATATTTATGATATTTTTTATTTCCTATTCGCTTAAATCAATTTAAATTTAATTCTTAAATTCAAACATGTATTCCAAATACAAAATTTTATTAATTAAATCAAATCATTTATTTATTTTAAAAACAAATCAAATTAACTTGTAGATATAATTCTAGAAAATTCAAACCAAATGAGCTTAGTTATATTATCTTTGAAAAGGAACTCTTATCCATAAAAAATTGGTATAAAGGGATTTTCAAATTTATGTAGCTTTTGCTAAGTTTTTAATAAAAATTGATAATCAGATAAATAAAATTTTTCTTAGAAAAAAGAAAGTTAAAGATAATCCTAGAAATATTAGATGGTCCAATTATATTTCTTAATTTTCATTTGAAGTTGAATATAATGGATCTACTAAAGATGATCTTTTTTCACAGATTTACTAATAGATATCAAGACTAATGAAAGTCTTTAATATTGTTAAGCTTTTCAAAATAGCCAAATAAGGTTGACATGTCTACGGAAAACAACTCAAAGGGTAAAGAAGTCTATGCTAAACAAGTTGAAAAGATTTTTACTAAAAAAAAAAAAAAAAAACCTTTCAAAAAGACATATCATGTGGTAGCTACACTCAAACAATGGTAAACAAACCAAATGTTTTAGCGGAAGTGTAAAATTAATTTTATGGCAAATTTAAACAATTAACTAAATTTGGAAATAAAAATATACTCAAATTGGATTTGCCTAATCAGATTGAATGAACAAGATCATTGTTTCCTAAGTTGAATGAAAGATCAATATCTTCTTGAAATAATACTGATACAAATAGGAAAATGATGCCTAAATCAAGAAGGATTACTAAATCCCAAAAAGAAAACAAATTCTAGAAAAACAATAAGTCCAAATATGTTCCAGAGATACCCACAGGCAAGCCAATGGATCGGGCTATGAAGATTCTGAAAATATTTAGTTTGCTATTTAACCAATTTAGGGCTATGTCTTGTAACTGTACATATGTACCCACTCTTAATACAATATACATTTGGGGATATACTATAGAGACCTAAAGAAAGGGATTTTATTTGTGAGAGTTTAACAATCTTTCTCTTACCTTTCTTTTATTCTTCTTTTTACTTTCTGTGTGACCTAGAAAGTTCACTTGTTAGGGTTCACTGAGTAATTTGTGCAAGAGCGACGAAATGATTCGTGCAAGTGAATCATAGTGAGTTCGAGTATAGTTTTGTAACTCATTCGTAGTGAAATTGTATTTGAGGTTTTTCTTGTGATAGGGTTTTCTCGTTTAACTTTGGAGTTACTTTCTTTATTCTATATGTGATTGTTTGATTCGAAAATTTTCAAAAAGAATAAATATTAGATTTTTTCAACCTAAGCTTCAAGAATAGACTCTATAGTTTTTTTTAACAAAATATGAAAAACTTATATTGCAGAAAAAATATGAATTATGTAGAGTAACGACCAGAATGACATATGAGTTAAAAAGCTTCATAACAAAATTAATAATTTAAAAGAATTTTCAGGAAATATGATTTCAAAAAATAATTTTGAAACATTGATATATGATTATGAAAAAATTTTTAAAATTTTACAAATCATGGAAATTTTAGAAACTTATTTTGGAAATTCAAATTTCATAAAAGTAAAAAGGATTAAACTTTATTAAGAGGCTAAACAAGTCATTTATAGACCATTATTCTCAATTGTTGATAAATATGTTAATGATCAGAGGATTAAACCAATCATTGAGGAATTTTCTAATAAAACAAAATATGATCGAGTTTCTCATATTAGAAAATTTTAGTTTGATCTTCAATTAGAGTACTGGAGATTTGAAGCAATTGATTGGGGACGAGTCAAAAAGATTATTTTTAACCCACTTGAAGCAACAATTTACTAGGATTTTTCAGCCATGATCAAAATAATGATCAGCAAGATTCCAAATGTCTTTAAAAGAAAAGTCATGGTATTTAAAAAATTCAGTTTTGTGAGATGAATATACAACGAATGATTTTATAAGCCATATCAGATCTAGAAGTTAAGGGAATATTTTCCTTTAGATAGCTATCATACCTCAAAAGAAGAATATGAGAAACCTAAAGAATAAGCCATATTAGAAGAACAAATTCTATTATGGTCATTGGTAGAAGTGGTCTATAGTGCCAAAATTCTACAGAATGTGTCAGAAAAACATATGGTTATAAATGGTAGGAGATTATTTGTGTCTTCTGTTCTATTAATGTTCAGAGCAATGGATGAACAAAATGATAAAATATTCAACTTTTTAAACAAAATTAGTTAAATAAGTGTGGATATTTTGTTAGAGGTAATAACTTTTCTTGGTGAGCACTATGAAAAATTTGAAAACAACTTGAACTAGAAGCTATTGTCTTTGCTAAAGATACAAGTTGAAGCATATTATTAGGAAAATATTGATGAAGAAATCTGGTATAATATATATGATCGAAGGTCAACAAAAACTAAAGTATTACAGAAGCAATGGACCAACCAGGAGTATAGCCAAAAGAAAAAGTATAAATTTTTTAGAAATTGCCATGCACGATTGTAACTTTATCTAATATACATCAGGGCCCATATGAAGGAATTAGCTTCAATAAAAAAAGAGATTCCATAATTATTATACTATTGTTGTCTTTTTCATTTCCATATTATCTTTTCATCATCTTTTACTTTATTAGGTTTGAAATCCAAACTCTAAGCCTATAAATATGGATCCATTCTGTAATGAAGGGGCCTTAAAAAAATTTTGACCTTTCTCTCATCTCTCTATAATATTTCTTTTACGTATTTGTAATGTTTTGAGTATTTTAATAACATTTAGTTAAATTTTCTAGAATTTTGAATGTTCAACCAACTAATATCAAAACCCAGATGATCTAAAGGGCATAATTAAAAGCTTCTTACTTTATGAAAATATGTTTTCTACATATTAGAAACTTGTAGAATTATTTTGTAATTATTATTGTAAAGTGATTATTTTGTAAACTTATGAGGCTATAGGGAGTGTGAGTGTAACTTCTTGAAATGTTTAGAGATGTTAGCGTAATTGTCTTTTTAAATTGAACATTAAATGGATAAAAGAATACACATCTCTATTATTTTATTAAAATCTATACTATTATAGGAAGTTGACACATGTAGTTGTTGTTTTTTTTTTCTTTTGGGTTATGTTTTTATGTTATTTTTGGATATTAAATGTTATTTTACATTAAAAATTTCAAGAATTATTAACTATTCGACACATGTTCCACATTTTTTGGTTGTTTATTTGTCTAAAGGATTGAAACTTTTGATTTTTTTTTTTTTTTTTGTGAGTCTATATTGGATTATTTGTTGTTAATGATACTTGATAAATAGTTAATAGTTTTGTAATAACCCAAATTTATTTTAATCTATACTTTTTTTTACCAATTATTTTATTTGATGACACTACATCTTAGTTTAAATTTAATAAATTTAAACCTTATACTTCTTTAGTAGTTTTTGTTTAGCATTTCAACGAATTGAAATAAAATTTTATATATTTGTATTTTGGGTAAGTTTGGTTAATAAAATAATAATTTGGGGGTGATTTGACATTAACTTATTTTATTTTAAAACCTAGCTCCCCTTATTATTAACACCCAACCCCTATACGGCTGCACACAACCACCAATATATATATATATATATATATACATATATTGTGAGTGGGTTCATGCTAAACCTCAGATAGAGAGAGAGAGAGGGAAGGAAAGAGAAGAAAAGAAAAGTTTTTGCTGAATCAAAGGTAACTGGATGAACCTCTAAAATTTTTTGTATATATATATGTATAGTTATATATAGAAAGTAATATGCATAATTAATGTTCTGACATTTGACGGTTTGAATGAAGCATGCATTGAACATTTTAATTAAAATTTTAAGAACATTTCTTTTTCCTTGAAGGTGTTTGACCTCAAAATTCCATTGAGAAAACCATTCTGCCCATCTGAGGAGTTGAGCATTAGCGAGTGTTTTCCTTTTGAGTTGAAGCATCTTTGGAAAGGAAGACATATCCATTTCGATAAAAAATCTGCATCCAATGAGATGAAATTGGAACTTTTCAATACCTCAGTGAACAACAAGAATTTCTTTGAATGTTGAATGATAATGTTGTTCAGAGGGTTTGAATTGTCCACTTGCATAAGCACAGATATTCCTTTTGCCATTGGTATCAGTGAGAAGAGCAGCACCCCAGTACTGGTTACTTGCATCTGTTTGAAGAATAAATTTGCTATTAGGGTGAGGAATTTGCAGAGATGGGAGTATCTTTGCTTTGGCTTTGAGAGACTGAACTGCCTTGGTTTGTTCATCTGTCCATTGAAAAGAATTCTTCTTAAGAATCTTGGAGAGTGGGGAAACAAACTGAGCAATTTTGGGGACAAAATCTCGTATGTAGTTCACAACTCCTAAGAATTGTTGAACTTGTTTGACTGAGTTGAGTTGATCAGGGAACTGGTGGAGATAGTGACAAATGTGAGGTTGAAGCTGGAATTGTCCTTTGGTGATTGTCATCCCAAGAAAATCAACAATAGGTTGTCCGATAACCATCTTCTTTTCTGAAAGCATTACTCCATATTGAACAAGGAGTGATTGAAACTTTTCAAGCAGGTTTTGGTGATGTGCTTCTGTAGGTGAGAACAGTAGGATATCATCAATATAAATTAATGTGTCAGATTCCAGGGGTTTAAAAATTTTCACCATAGCTCTTTGGAAGAATGAGGGTGCAATCTTCAGACCAAACGGCATAACAGTCCATTGGAAGTGGTGGTTTGGAATACAGAAAGCAGTCTTGTGTCTTTTATTAGGGTGGATTCCCAGTTGCCAAAAGCCAGCCTTTAAATCAAACTTTGAAAATATTTATGCTTGAGCCAATCATTTGAATAAGAACGGGTGGTTGGGCAGAGGGAATTTATCATCAAGCAGGAACTGGTTCAAAGGTTGATAGTTGACGACCAATCTCATTTTTCCTCGAACTTGTTCAGAGCGCTTGTTGACATAAAAAGTTTCACAAGCCCATTGGGAAACAGTGGGTTCAATAAGACCTTCAGCTTGGAGCTGGGAAAGTTCTGCAGTAGCAAGTTCATAGTGCTCAGGAGTCATTCCAATATGACTGGCTTTAGTTGGGTTTATGTCGTTATTCTTTTTAAAGGGTAGGGAAAGAAAGAAATCAGGGTTTTTCTAAAGAGGGTTTGGACATTTTTTCAAAAAGGTTGTATGGGATTCAGCACAAGAGAATTCTATAAGCCGGGCTTGGATGGTTTCAAAGGGTTGAGTAAGGTAAAGATGAGGTAAGGGAGTCCATGGAAGGGTAAAGGTTTTATAGGCTAAACCAGAGGGTGACCATTTGATTCTGGGGTAAGTCTTGCAGGATATCAAATCCAACAAGGAGATCTTTGGCCGGTAAATAAGAACCATAAACTTTCTTTTTTAGGATCAGGTTTGGGAACAGTTTAATGAGGATGGGTTTACTGATTTGGGTGATTGTGAATCTTTCGCCATTGGCAGATCAGAAATCTTGTGAACAGGTATGCCAGTGAGTTGGTGGTAAAAGGTCAGGGTTTATGATAGAGCATGCGGCTCCTGTATCAAAAAAGGCTATAACAGGTAAAGGTTTTGAGTATTTGTCTAAGAGGATGTGAATCTTGGCATTGGGACTGAGCTGAATCTGGTTAATGGGTTGAATAGGGTATATATCTGAGTCAGAAGACGGAGTAGAAGAGGTTTCAGAAAGAGGGTAAGAGATAGCACATAGTGTTTCTTCATTGGGCTCATCATCAAGGGAAAAGAGAGATTCAAGATCACTGGAGTCAAAGGAGTCAAATTTTTCAAGTTGAGCAACAAGTTTTTTCTTTTTCTTGTGATCTTTGCAATCTTTAGCAAAATGATCTTGCTTACCACAGACAAAACAACGATCAGTGGACTTGCCTTTGCCAGGGAACTTCTTTTTTCGGAAAAATCTCCATTTGACTTTTCTGGGCCTTTTCAGTTTAAGAGTCCGTCGGAAGGTTCGTCGCTTGAAATGTCTGGGCTTTTTAGTGGAACAGTCACACTTATCATCACCATAGCATTTGATCTTCAGGTCGGGGCAGTCACAGGCACGGCCTAATCTTTTGCCAGTTCTTTCAACATCCTGGAGGAACTTTCTTTGATTACAGAGACGTTCCAGGGCTTGTAAAGAAATTTGATAAATTTCACCAAGGGAGATTGCTTGGAGCTCAAGACCTCGAGTCTACATGACTTTAGCACTTTCTTTCCCTAGTGGGTCAGGGAGAGAATTGAGAAAAACTTGCTTGAGATTCGGATCATCCATTCCTTTTAGCAAATAGAACAGCTTTGACATCCGATTGTAATGTTTTTCTAAATCTTTTCTGTCAAATGAGCAACACTTCATGCGCAAATAATCTTCTCTGGCTTGAGTAAGGAAATGATCTGGAATTCCCAAGAATTCACTATAAAGGTGAGACAAAAATGAATCCATGTTTGCAACCTGGTAAACTTGCATCTGGCGATATTCTCCAAGAGTAATCCACTAGTCTCGTAATCTGCCTTGGAATCTGGCTATAAGGCGTTGAAGAGCGTTAGCAAAAGTCATACCAGGGTGGTGCATTTCTGCTTGGAGCCATAAATGCGTCTCAAAGAAGATATCTCGCCATTTAGAGGGCAGGATATCATCAAGAGTGAAATGTTTCTTTACATCAGATGGAAGAGTTTGTGGCAGAGTGGCAGGTTCAGGGGATTCAATTTCAGGTTCTTCATTAAAAGGTTCATCATGGGAGACTCCTTCTGGAGGAGAGTTAGAAGTACCTTCATTACCAGGATTAACCATAAACAATTTTTGGGGCATTGAGGATTCAGTGTCAGTAGTATTACTGGACACTGGAGAAGATGACAAGGAAGAGATTAGGTTGTCCACATATTCAAGTTCTGAAAGATTGAAAACTGGATCAAATAAGGTTGGAGTTTTAGGTGGGGATTGTAGGGTCTTACTCCGTAAAAATAAAGAAATGGGATTTAAGGAGGGGGTTGAATAGGAAATATAACTCGAGCTTTACTAGAGGCGCCAGTGGTAGTATCTGGTACTGTTGGATGAAGGCTGATGGGTTGCTTAGATGAGTGGGGTTGAGATGTAGAGACTGAAATAGGAACAGGTTGGATTGGTGGAGTTGGAGAAGAAGGTGTAGGAGGTGTGTGGGAAAAGTGTGATTTTGGTTTATAAGCTTGTTTAGGTGGTCTCAAAGGTAAGGAAGGAGGTACCAAAGGTTGGAAAGGGTTATATTCTGACAAAAAGGTAGAAAGAGGTTGAAGAGGGGGTTTAGTTTGAAAGAGAGATGGTTGAGGCTTAGGAATAGTAAAAAATGGATCATGGATAGGTAGGGAAGAGAATGGTTTTAGAACTTGAACTGGTAATGGGTAAGAGGCAGCTTGTTGTTTTTCATGGAGTTGTCTTTCAAGGGAATGAAGCTGGTTTTCAAGATCTCTCTTCTTTTGTTCTCCAGAGGCTAATAATTGGGACGTTCTTCTGAAATCCTTGCCCGAGGTTGCTAAGGCCATAAGTTGATGATGCAGGCTTTCGATATTGGCTTTAAGATCTGCTATCAAGGCTTCAAGAGTATCAAATCTGGTAGAAACAGTTTGTTGGATTGTCTCTTGCTTTTCAGTGAGGCGAGTGCGTGCCTGATTCTGAGCTTTAGCATTTTCAGCTTGCCAGTTGAGGGCAGCTTCGGCGGCTGAGATCTTTTTCTTTTGACCTTGGCTATCAACAGCAGTAGGATTTTTGATTTTCTATGCATGAGTAGTGCCTTCCTGAGGGAAATCATAATCCCGAAGAGGGGGAAAGTCTATCTCATATGGATGGAGCATACAGCAATCTTTAGGAATGAGAAGAGAATCAGATGATGGAGGGTTTTGTGGGGATTGGATCTCATCAGGTGGTTTGCATCTCTCCAGATTTCTGAGATGTCTGAGTGATTCCTCTTTGGCAGCTTTTCTTGCTCGTCTCTGTTCTCTTTTTGCCCTTTGTTCTGCTGCATAATTAGGATCCATCTGACGGAGTCGTTGCCGTCTGAAGCGACGTCTTTCAAGGCGTTCTTGCCTTCTTTCTTCATCACTATCATCGTCATTAATGAACTAGGTTAGTTGATCTTGGCAAGCTTGGCAATCACAATCAAGATCATACCAAATATGATCGTGAAAATCGCGGCCGTTGTAGACTTCATGACCATCACCATCAAAAGAGTGAACCGGGAGGTTTCTCTCTATGATGTTGATTTCAGTAGGAAAGATCGGACAGTTTATAGCAGGGGCTTGGTGAGTTGGAAATTCAATCTGAACGGAGCCATCAGGGTTACGGATAAATTTGGGGTCAGAGGTTTGAATGGTTTGGTTCTGGGTGTGAAATTGTTCATAATTGGTGACCTAAGAGGTAGGAAGTAGTTTGGCCAATTCTTCTTTAGAGATTTGGCGTGGGACATAGGTACAATTAGGAATACCATGGGTATCAATATCAAGGAAAATAGCATCTGTGGATGGACTGGTAAGGGAAGTAGAAAGATCCCAAGCATGGTCTTGGACTCTGCAGACCATCTGGTAGTGTAAGGTGGCAGCAATTCCGGAGTCTACTTGTTCTACTCCAGTGAGTTGGATTTGGACTTTCAAAGCTGAAAGCAAGTGTGGATCTCGGAGGCACATGTTGAAGTTAGGGAAAAAGGTGACCATAATGGTTCCAGCATTTAAGGTGGTTTGGACAGTTCCAATACAAGCATGTTGATACTGTTCAAAGGTAGAATCAATAAGAGCTATACGGGAAACAACTGGTAAACCTTTTCTGCCATAGAAAGTAAGAGCTAAACGAACAGCTCCCCAATGGATGTGAGAGTAGCCATCTGTGAGCCACTGTTGAGGTAAATTTTCTGGAAGTGAAAGAGTAAGTAACTGCTCTTTTACAGTTGCAGGAATTGTATACTGGTGCATGGAGAAGCTTGAATATGTTCCTTACAAAGTTTCTGCTGGCTGTTACCAAAAGCACGAACTATTTTTGTTTTTAAAGACTTACTAGGTTTAGAATAAGCCATATAAGGACTAAGGACAGGGATATTAGAAGGGAGAATTATATCTGCACTAGGATGATAAGATACATCATATACAGACTCTCTAATGGACCTTGCAGTACCATCATTATAAACATGAGAAGTAGAAGCAGAAGTAGATGTAGAAGAAGCAGATGAAGACCTCCGGAACTGTGACATGGTTGAGTCAAGGTGAAAGGTTCAGGGTTTGAACTTCTCGTAGGTTTAGACCTAGCAGGTATCCTGTCTGAGCTTAAACTGCCTTCACCTGAGGACTTACCAACAGCTCGACAGCTCTTTAGCTGGATATAAACTTAGAGAAGAGTTCAAATTCTGGTTTTCTGATCTGCCAGATCACACGAAGTGCAAGCAGAGAGCATACTAATCCAAGAATTAAACAACCGACTTAGAGAAGAGTTCAAATTCTAGTTTTCTGATCTGCCAGATCACACGAAGTGCAAGCAGAGAGCATACTAATCCAAGAATTGAACAACCGACTTTAAGAATACCAAGGCTCTGATACCATTTCTACACTGACGGAAGCAGGATCATAGACGACGCGGAGGTGATGAGGAAGTGATTGGAAGGAACTTTATAACATAGATCATTTCCAACACAAAGTAAATACAGACAATAAAATAGAAAGAAAAGAGGAAGACAAAATTCTTACAAAAGACTGATAATATTATTGAACAAGAGAATTCAACAACCAGCAGATAACAAGGTTCTTCTCCTTTGTTCCCTCTCCCGTTACATATAGGGGAAGGATGGTATTTATAGACGAACAACCAAGCTGGAGAGATTTTTTTTTTCTTAGCTTGCTACAGTACCCGACAGCTACAGTGACAGCTTGACAGACTGATTGCTACAGTGACACTGCTACAGTTGCCGACATAATAGTGATTGACGCTACAGTACATTGCTACAGTACATTGCTACAGTACTTTCCGGATATTTTTACAGGCTTTTTGACAAAAACAGAAAAACCAAAAGTTTTGATAGACGGTGGCAGGAATATCAGACAAAAGGACGCCCTTTTTTATTGATTACACATCAGACATGCAGCTGGAAATGCGGGATAAGGCGCACGACTTGGTAGGGGTCAGGACTTAATTACTTTCAGTGCTGCTGTGTTGGAGAAATTCTGGGGGTTCATCATCATCTGAAGGGTTATCTTGATCCAGAGGAAAATAGGGACGCCAGCTGGGTCCTCGGCAGAAGATGTGAGAGATGTGACGGTGCATGGTGATAGCACTGAGCATCTCTATAATTTCAAAAGTAGGATACCGTTTCTGGATGTGTTCAAACAGGGTCTGGATAAGCTTGGATTCATCTGAATAAGAAAACTTCCATTGATAGTTAGTAACTAACTGATCAAGGGGAAGCTGGTACTGTTCCCTGTGGTTAAGCACAATCATGGTTTGGAGAAAGGGGAACCAATCAAGGTGGCAGTTTCTTCGGATGGTGTAGTTGGCTAGGTTGTGTTCATAATAAGCTCTGAAATGCCCACAATTATGGAAATAGTAAAGGGAGATATTAGGGTTTAAGGACTGTGCAAGATGGGGATCATCAGGGGGATCGACTGGGAAAATGGTATTCGGTGGGAAAAAGACAGGTTCTTTTCTGAGGGTAATAAGGACATATTTATGATAATGGGTTCTAAGTAATGCTAGCCATGTCTCAATAGGATGGAACCAAGTTAGTAGGGTGAGGAGATTCCATGCGCGGGGGTTGGGATTAGGTCTGGAATTAGGGAGGGTTGATTGTAATAAGTAGGCTGAGAGGGACCATGAATCAAAGAGGAAGGGGATGGTATATTCTTCACAAAGATACCAGAAAAAGCATAATGCCTCTTTTGGTAAATTGTATTCGTTTCTGACTTGAAACATGGTGAGGAAAGGGTTATCAACATGAAAAATCAGACCTTTGAGACATAAACCATGTTTGGATATCAAGACAGTGAGGAACCTTAGCCAATTTAGTCTGGAGTGGCTGGGTGGTGATCTGGTACGACTCATTATTCTGGATTGAATATCTGAAGGGAGATTATATACAGGGAAAACGGGTTAGACAGGGATGTGTGATGAATCTGGAGGATCTGGTGGGGGGGATCTGGTTGTGGACCAGTAGAGGAAGAGGGATGGTTTGGATCAGGGGTTATGGTACAAATGTAGGGTACAACTGAGTTGGTTTGGACTGGGTTTCTGGAAAGAAAATCTGCAAGAACATTTCTTTTTCCTTGAAGGTGTTTGACCTCAAAATTCCATTGAGAAAACCATTCTGCCCATCTGAGGAGTTGAGCATTAGCGAGTGTTTTCCTTTTGAGTTAAAGCATCTTTGGAAAGGAAAACATATCCATTTCGATAAGAAATCTGCATCCAATGAGATGAAATTGGAACTTTTCAATACCTCGGCGAACAACAAGAATTTCTTTGAATGTTGAATGATAATGCTGTTCAGAGGGTTTGAATTGTCCACTTGCATAAGCACAGATATTCTTTTTGCCATTGGTATCAGTGAGGAGAGCAGCACCTCAGTACTGGTTACTTGCATCTGTTTGAAGAATAAATTTGCTATCAGGGTGAGGAATTTGCAAAGCTGAGAGTATCTTTACTTTGGCTTTGAGAGACTGAACTGCCTTGGTTTGTTCATCTATCCATTGAAAAGAATTCTTCTTAAGAAGCTTGGAGAGTGGGGAAACAAACTAAGCAATTTTGGGGACAAAATCTCGCATGTAGCTCACAACTCCTAAGAATTGTTGAACTTGTTTGACTGAGTTGAGCTGATTAGGGAACTGGTGGAGATGGTGACAAATGTGAGATTGAAGCTAGAATTGTCCTTTGGTGATTGTCATCCCAAGAAAATCAACAATAGGTTGTCCGATAACCATCTTCTTTTCTGAAAGCATTACTCCATATTGAACAAGGAGTGATTGAAACTTTTCAAGCAGGTTTTGGTGATGTGCTTCTGTAGGTAAGAACAGTAGAATATCATCAATATAAATTAATGCGTCAGATTCCAGGGGTTTAAAAATTTTCACCATAGCTCTTTGGAAGAATGAGGGTGCAATCTTCAGACCAAACGGCATAACAGTCCATTGGAAGTGGTGATTTGGAATACAGAAAGCAGTCTTGTGTCTTTCATCAGGGTGGATTCCCAGTTGCCAAAAGCCAGCCTTTAAATCAAACTTTGAAAATATTTTTGCTTGAGCCAATCATTTGAATAAGAACGGGCGGTTGGGCAGAGGGAATTTATCATCAAGCAGGAACTGGTTCAAAGGTTGGTAGTTGACGACCAATCTCATTTTTCCTCGAACTTGTTCAGAGCGCTTGTTGACATAAAAAGCTTCACAAGCCCATTGGGAAACAGTGGGTTCAATAAGATCTTCAGCTTAGAGCTGGGAAAGTTCTGCAGTAGCGACTTCATAGTGTTCAGGAGTCATTCCACTATGACTGGCTTTAGTTGGATTTATGTCTTCATTCTTTTTAAAGGGTAAGAAAACAAAGAAATCAGGGTTTTTCCAAAGAGGGTTTGGACATTTTTTCAAAAAGGTTGTATGAGATTCAGCGCAAGAGAATTCTATGAGCCGGGCTTGGATGGTTTCGAAGGGTTGGGTAAGGTAAAGATGAGGTAAGGGAGTCCATCAAAGGGTAAAGGTTTTGTAGGCTAAACCAAAGGGTGACCATTTGATTCTGGGTAATTCTTACAGGATATCAAATCCAACAAGGAGATCTTTGGCTGGTAAATAAGAACCATAAACTTTCTTTTTTAGGATCAGGTTTGGGAATAGTTTAATGAATATGGGTTTACTGATTTGGTTGATTGTGAATCTTTCGCCATTAGCAGCTCGGAAATCTTATGAATAGGTATGCCAGTGAGTTGGTGGTAAAAGGTCAGGGTTTATGATAGAGCATGCGGCTCCTATATCAAAAAAGGTTATAACAGGTAAAGGTTTTGAGTATTTGTCTAAGAGGATGTGAATCTTGGCATTGGGACTGAGCTGAATCTGGTTAATGGGTTGAATAGGGTATATATCTGAGTCAGAAGATGGAGTAGAAGAGGTTTCAGTAAGAGGGTAAGAGATAGCACATAGTGTTTCTTCATTGGGCTCATCATCAAGGGAAAAGAGAGATTCAAGATCACTGGAGTCAAGGGATTCAAATTTTTCAAGTTGAGCAACAAGTTTTTTCTTTTTCTTGTGATCTTTGCAATCTTTAGCAAAATGACCTTGCTTACCACAGACAAAACAACGATCAGTGGACTTGCCTTTGCCAGGGAACTTCTTTTTTCGAAAAAATCTCCATTTGACTTTTCTAGGCCTTTTTAGTTTAAGAGTCCGTCGGAAGGTTCGTCGCTTGAAATGTCTAGGCTTTTTAGTGGAACAGTCACACTTATCATCACCATAGCATTTGATCTTCAGGTCGGGGCGGTCACAGGCACGGCCTAATCTTTTGCCAGTTCTTTCAACATCCTGGAGGAACTTTCTTTGATTACAGAGACGTTCCAGGGCTTGTAAAGAAATTTGATAAATTTCACCAAGGGAGATTGCCTGGAGCTCAAGACCTCGAGTCTGCATGACTTTAGCACTTTCCCAGCTCCAAGCTGAAGGTCTTATTGAACCCACTGTTTCCCAATGGGCTTGTGAAGCTTTTTATGTCAACAAGCGCTCTGAACAAGTTCGAGGAAAAATGAGATTCGTCGTCAACTACCAACCCTTGAACCAGTTCCTGCTTGATGATAAATTGCCTCTGCCCAACCGCCCGTTCTTATTCAAACGATTGGCTCAAGCAAAAATATTTTCAAAGTTTGATTTAAAGGCTGGCTTTTGGCAACTGGGAATCCACCCTGATGAAAGACACAAGACTGCTTTCTGTATTCCAAACCACCACTTCCAATGGACTGTTATGCCGTTTGGTCTGAAGATTGCACCCTCATTCTTCCAAAGAGCTATGGTGAAAATTTTTAAACCCCTGGAATCTGACACATTAATTTATATTGATGATATCCTACTGTTATCACCTACAGAAGCACATCACCAAAACTTGCTTGAAAAGTTTCAATCACTCCTTGTTCAATATGGAGTAATGCTTTCAGAAAAGAAGATGGTTATCGGACAACCTATTGTTGATTTTCTTGGGATGACAATCACCAAAGGACAATTCTAGCTTCAACCTCACATTTGTCACCATCTCCACCAGTTCCCTGATCAACTCAACTCAGTCAAACAAGTTCAACAATTCTTAGGAGTTGTGATCTACATGCGAGATTTTGTCCCCAAAATTGCTCAGTTTGTTTCCCCACTCTCCAAGCTTCTTAAGAATAATTCTTTTCAATGGACAGATGAAAAAACCAAGGCAGTTCAGTCTCTCAAAGCCAAAGCAAAGATACTCCCAGCTCTGCAAATTCCTCACCCTGATAGCAAATTTATTCTTCAAACAGATGCAAGTAACCAGTACTGGGGTGCTGCTCTCCTCACTGATACCAATGGCAAAAAGAATATCTGTGCTTATGCAAGTGGACAATTCAAACCCTCTGAACAACATTATCATTCAACATTCAAAGAAATTCTTGCTATTCGCCGAGGTATTGAAAAGTTCCAATTTCATCTCATTGGATACAGATTTCTTATCGAAATGGATATGTCTTCCTTTCCAAAAATGCTTCAACTCAAAAGGAAAACACTCCCTAATGCTTAACTCCTCAGATGGGCAGAATGGTTTTCTCAATGGAATTTTGAGGTCAAACACCTTCAATGAAAAAGAAATGTTCTTACAGATTTTCTTTCCAGAAACCCAGCCCAAACCAACTCAGTTGTACCCTGCATTTGTACCATAACCCCTGATCCAAACCATCTTTCTTCCTCTACTGGTCCACAACCAGATCCTCCCCCACCAAATCCTCCAGATTCATCACACATCCCTGTCCAACCCGTTTTCCCTGTATATAATCTCCCTTCAGATATTCAATCCAAAATATTGAGTCGTACCAGATCACCACCCAGCCACTCCAGACTAAATTGGCTAAGGTTCCTCACCGTCTTGATATCCAAACATGGTTTGTGTCTCAAAGGTCTGATTTTCCCTGTTGATAACCCTTTCCTCACCATGTTTCGAGTCAGAAACGAATACAATTTACCAAAATAGGCATTATGCTTTTTCTGGTATCTTTGTGAAGAATATACCATCCCCTTCCTCTTTGATTCATGGTCCCTCTCAGCCTACTTATTACAATCAACCCTCCCTAATTCCAGACCTAATCCAAACCCCCGCGCATGGAATCTCCTCACCCTACTAACTTGGTTCCATCCTATTGAGACATGGCTAGCATTACTTAGAATCCATTATCATAAATATGTCCTTATTACCCTCAAAAAAGAACCTGTCTTTTTTCCACCGGATACCATTTTCCCAGTCGATCACCGGATATCATAAATAAACGTATATATTATAGTAATTCACTCAAAAGCATGACTTGACTGTGATTGTTTGCTAAACATTTTTTTTTAATTTCTAATTACTTATTAAAGTGATGGCATTGATTGATTGACTTGTGATGACATTGATTGATTGACTTGTGAGGATTTGAATGTTTAATAATATATGTATACTAGTGATTACCCAAGCCTAAAAGCACAAAAATATAATTTGGCCTATAAATGGGAGGAGACTTGTTCACATAAAAATAAGCAGCAAAATTAGCAATAAAGTTCACATAGATAACGGGTTTAACAAAAGTATAGTAATTATCACTTAGATAGTAAAGCTTCACAAAAAGAGGGTAACCTTATTTCCTAACAAAATAAAAATTTTCTTCACAAAAAAGAAAGTAAGTTTTTTACAAAAGAGACTTCTTAATAATGTCTTCAAATTTGTGCTGTCTAAGAAGCTTTTAGATGCTTGTACCCATGCTTTTTCTTCATCACTTCCACAATGATTTCGTGTCAATCTCTGCATATTGTTGCCAATGAAAAGTATGCACGATGACCTAATTAATTATGCAAACATTAATAAAATACAAAAAATATAAAAGAGAGAGTAAAGATTCACAAAATGAAAGTAATCTTACCACCTAACAAAATAAAGATTTTTTTCATGAAAAGAAAGTTTTTCTTTACAAAAGAGACTTCTTAATAATGTCTTCACACTTGTGCTGTCTAAGAAAACTTTGGATGCTTGTATCCGTACTTTTTCTTCATCACTTCCCACAATAGTTTCGTGCCAATCTCTACATGTTGTCGCCAATAAGGAACATATACGATGACCTAATTAATTACACAAACGTTATTAAAATACAAAAAATGCAAAAGATAAACATTATCAAATTGAAAATACCTTATTTTTGCGTCACCACTGCGATAATCTACTGGCATTTATTTTAATTTTTTTTATCCCAATCCTGCAGAAGTCCAATTACACCCAAAGTCATCATCTAAGAAAATATACGTAGTTATAATTGAAACATATAACCAAAATAATCATATGAAGATATAGCACCATTAATAAAATAATTACATTAGTACACAGGAAATATTATAACAAAACTTCAAGATAAATAACTTCTACTGTGGATCCCAAGCCATCTTAAGGGGGAAAGATACATATATGGCCAAATGAAGATATAGCATGATTTGCCATTGGTGGAGTTCGCTTGTAACAACAGTTACCAAGCTAGTATTGGAATGGCACCATTTGAGGCATTGTATGGAAGACCATGTAGATCCCCAGTGTGTTTGACACAAGTTGGAGAAGCAGCCATGATTGGGCCAGAGTTAGTTCGCAAAACTAATAAAAAGATCAAGGTAATTAGGCAAAGACTGGAGACAGCACGCAGTCACCAAAAGAGTTATGCGGATCAAATGAGAAGACCTTTGGAGTTTCAGGTGGGGGATCACGTATTCCTAAAGGTATCACCACGAAAAGGGACAGTTCAGATTTAGCAAGCGAGGGAAGTTATCTCCCAGGTACATTGGCCCATTTGAAATATTAGTAAGGGTTGGGGAGGTTGCTTACCGGTTGGCACAACCACCCCAAATGTCTGGAGTGCACGAAGTCTTTCATGTCTCTATGTTACATAAGTACATTCTAGACCCTACACATGTGCTAAATTGGACTGAATTAGAAATAGACTCAGAAGTGAAGTATGAAGTACAACCGGTTCAGATTTTGGATGCTCGAGACCAAGTGCTTCGGGGTAAAACAATTCCAGTAGTTCAAGTATTATGGAAACACCATGGGGTGGAAGAATCAACTTGGGAACGTGAACTTGAGATGCGAGAACAATACCCACATTTGTTCTCTTAAGATTATGTTATGTATTAAATTTCGAGGATGAAATTTTTTGTAAGGGGGAGAATGTAATACCCCGGACTTTGTATTAACTTAAACTTATGGTTTTGGCATCTTTTGGAAGGGATATTATGTTAATTTAGTGAAATGGATCATTAATGGTACTTTAGAGTTGGGAACTTTGAAACAGATGGGTTAGGCAATCAAAAGATGACATTTTAGCAAGTGTGCAGGAGGAGGGTATCTTGGGCGCACATGTCATTGGGCGGCCAAGGTGCAGTAGAATTGACAAGTATGGGTTGCTCTGCATTTTTCAACTGACCCCTCTCCCCTTGAACTTATATCCAGTTAGGGGTGATGAGAGGGTCTGAAATTCACTGTTTGGGGGATTAAATTATTGGTTTAAATATATATTTTGTTGTTATGATGCAACAGAGAGAGAGAAAGAGGTATTGTTGGGAGAGGAAGAATTGGGTGGAGAAGCAAAGGAAGAACAAGGAAGAAGAAATAAAGAGGAACCGGGTAGAACTTTTGAAGGTAAGTTCTTCTAGCTTAAATGAAAATCAAATCCCTCTTGCAAGAGTGTGATTGGACCCTCAATGAACTCTTTTATATGATTTATTTGTAGTTTGGATCAATGAGAGAGAGGATTGAGTCCATCAAAGCTTGAAAGTTGGAAGCACAAAACATCTTCTTGTTGATCCATCTTCTTACAACTTAAGATAGGGATTTAATGCCTCATTCTTACATATGTGGTGTGTAACAAGGCCTAGATTACTTTTAGAGAAACCTTTTTCAAATGTTGGTTACATGTATGGGAGAAAATAGGAGTTATATACATGTATATATATGCATAGGTTAAGAGACTGAAAATGGTGTTTTGATCCATAACTTGACTTTTGGTTGATGAAAACTCAAATTTATAATTTTGTTTGGTGCCTAAGAACCTTATGTTGATGTTAGGAATATGAAACTTTAGGTACTTTTACTTTAACCTAGTCAATTTGAGGTCCTAAGAGAGAAAAACCATGAAACTAGAAAACAGAGTATGAGACCCGTAACTTGGACCAAGCTGTGGGCGCACGAGCGAGACACAATTGGGCGCCCAAGCCCCTTGGCCGCATAGCTGAGTATCAGCTTGGGCGCCCACTGAGCCTAGGTCATTTTCCTGACTCTGCTTAGTTTAACCTCCTACCTTGGGCTTATGAAAGAGTTAGTAACATATTTTTACATGAAACTTTTATTTGATTAATTGCATGGATTTAAAGAGGGAAATGTGTTTTAAAAAGTGATTAAGGATTGATTATCTTGAGCTAATGGAAATTAACTAATAAGTGTGAATGAATGTTACCTTGAATAAAATAAATTGAAAGATTACTTTGAGATAAGAGTCTTAATCAAGTAGAATTGTGAATATGTCTTGATGTAAACTACTTGTTGAAGTATATGACTTGTGATTGATTTAGTAAATTGAGAATTGACAAAGAGACTCAAATTTATAATATGTTAAGTGTTGAATGTTTAATAAGGTTGATTAATGTTGATATGTGACAAACCTTGGGATGAACCAAAACGTTGACATGTGTTGTTGGATAATATATGATGTTGAATATGAACCTGAGATAGATGAGAATGGAATGTAATGAATGGTTGTTTGTGTGCCGGGGGCCGTGGTGGGGTGCGGAAATAGGAAGGGTCTTAAGGTTACCCTCAAGTTGAGAGTCCCGGAACCTGCACAGGGTTTGATGTCAATACCAGTGGGTTAGTAGCCCACAACATTGTTTGTGTTTTGGCTCCTCATGGCCCTAGACAGCGATCCTAAATAATGAAGTCAGTTTATCATTTTCGTTGGATATTGACCTATAAAAGATGATAACGTGTATGCACCCATCCCCCGATTATGCAATGTGATGATGAATGGATGATAATGTGAATATGGTTATTTGTTCGAATGATGGTTAGATGATAAAGTGATGATGAAATGTGATTTGAATTAAGGATTTAATTGCAAAATATAAACATTGACCAAAATTGAATCTTAAAGTATAACATTGTTGAATGAATATATGTTTTCACTTTATTTGGCTATTGGTTGAGTTTTTGAAATGTTATGACTCTAGAAAATGTTGAAGTGGCTAACCTTAGCTGAAAAACATTGCATGGTTAGATTGCATACCATATATATTTGTTTGAGACATCGTGGGCACAAGTGGACCCGCGCTCACATCCCTACAGATTTGATGCACGAACAAGCCATAACAATCAGGTGGGCTAAGGGGGTTGGACTGGATGTGTGCATGAGCCCTACTAAGTTTAGCAAAGATCTTGGTCATTTAGTTTAAATTCCATTTGGAATTTGTAATATTGTACATGGCGAAACTTATTCAATTTGGTTGTGAAGGCCTTAAGGCCTAAGTTATGTATTAATGTAAATAGTGTATGGAGTATGTGACCTGGCAATAGTCAAGGTTAGACTTACGTTATCCTATCTTATGTCTCAGGCTCATTAGTTTACATTGCGTTGCTCTGATCATGGGTTGGTTATATTAGTGCATATTATGTGTGTTTGTCACTCACCCCTCAGGTCGTGAGATTCGGGGTGTGACACAAATATCCCAAAATGTACGATCAACTGTTTCAATACAATGCCCATGCTGCATAGGAACTTCATCCCAAATAATGAGTTTTGTTTTTCTAAATAACTCTGCTTGTACTAATTGCTTGCTAAATCCACAAACTGACTTTTTTTATAACATCTAGCGGAATGCAAAAGGGTGAATGTGCAGTGCGACCTCTTACTAATAACAATGATACAATACCAGACGATGCCATAGTTACAACAATATGCCCAAGGTGCGACATTTCAATACAATTGTATTATATAAAAATGTCTTCCCTGTGCCTGCCCGCACTCAAAAAGAAAGCAGTTCATTTATTTTCAAAACACAGAATAAGTGATCGCCACAAAAGCAGATCATTGTGCATCGTTAAGGAGATCAATGTTAATTTGTACATTCAACTGTTCTGCATCATTCTTCAATTTTTTATGTTCCAATATTAATTTGTTGCCAACTACAGTAATCCAATTTCTTATTGGTTGTGGCATAGGCAGATGGTCAGTTAAACTCTTACCCGATTCTTGAAGTAATTGGTCTAGAAGATACAAACCATAATCTTCAATTTGAGCTTCAATTGGATTTGAAATGGCAAATAGATTATGAATTTTATATCCAAGATCATCACATATGTAACTTGAGAATTTGTTCCATAACACATATGGTTGCAACGGAGAGCATTGTATGAGAATAATACTGAATAATCTCCTCAACTAATGCGCAGTTTTCATAAGTGTTGCCTCCTAAAGGCATTGTATCCATTCTCCATCATCCTCTAGAAGCCCTCTTGCAACACATACAAATTTAAATGTATCAAAGAAAACATCATCGACCATCCGTAAACATTCAAATGATTGTGGTCATTTGACAATGATTAATAGCAAGCGCAGATGAAACTCTCACCGCAATTAAGGCTAGCAAAGTACATTCTACCAATTGTATAGGCTTTTTTTCTTGGTGTCCACTTCTTACTTGACTTGTTCCAAACAAAATGTTATGGAAAATGCTGTTAAGTGAATGCGCGTGCTGACTCATTGGGAGCACAACATGCAAAATAACCTATTAAAGTCGACATCTTTTGACCAGCTCTAGAAACAATAATGCTTAGTGAGTCAGCAGGATTATAAATAACACGATACATTCCAGGTAAATGAACTGCCAATCGCACAACTGTTGGAATCTCTTCATGCATAGGATGAGCAAATATTTGCCAAGCAGCTTCTGGGGGACCAATATACCTCGAATTAAGATATTGTTGAATTTTATTTATTACACCTGACACCATTGTTGTATAGTCATAACCTTTATAGATATACTCGTGAATATATTTGACACACCTTATTCCTACACAAACTTCCACATTTATATGGCAATTGAACTTTTTAGAAAATATAGATTATATGGAACAACATCTCTATTATCAACCTCTTGCCCCTGACAGTATATACTTGACCAATATCGCGATGACGATAAATAGAATATCCATATTGATCTATAGTTGTTGATTCCATGAGGGGTCAAGGGTATTCTTTAGTGCATTTACCATTTTTACACATGATGCTTGTGGGTTTCGAGTGCCATATTGTCCATGAACCATACAACACTTGCTAGTTTTAAAAAAAGTAGAATCATCATTTGGATCTGGAATTTCGACACAAACTATTTTATCCACTTGAGCACATGTTCAAATTTTATCTGGACCTTGAAGAAATAATAGTGCATCCATGTGTGGTAAGCCTCGTTTTTTGAATTCAATTATGAAAACATAGGCAACTTTATTACAAACACTTTCATTGTTTCTATCTCCTTCATCAAACACTCTCTTTAATGCAAAAACGTGGGCACTTAAATCAGCACGATCAATTGGTTTTTGATGGGATAATAAAGCAAAAGTAATTTCAGGCCAATTGGGATATACAACTATAGTGAGAAAGATATCTGGGTGTTGGTTGTATTGGGTGATAGCCATTAAATTTTGAAATATTTTGAACATATGTCTGGAGTTCCCAGTAAATGAAGATGACAAAATAAATCGTTGACCTACTTGATTAGGTCTCAACTCATATAGACCAATATCTGACAAATTTTTGTAAAGTTCAGCATGAAGTTTCCCTTGATTCAACTTGTAGTATGTTAATCGATTTTGCTTAGTTGCAGCCTATGCATCTACCAAAAACTCTTGGAACAGTTTACCACCTCTCAAAATAGTAGAATACTCTTTGGAATGTTCAAATAAATGATAATTATAGAATTGCATCTGAGTAAATCGATCAGCTGAAGGTCGACCATGCAGAACATCCTATTGTTTGAGATTGGGTTCCTATCCAAGCTCACCAAATGAAAACAATAAAACATAATTTAAAGGCAAATAAACAAGGTGATATTCATTTATTTGCATCAACTTATTATCTCCATTTAAATGTAAGATAATGTCTCTCATTCTACTACTCTCAGTTCCATCTCCCGGTATTACAACTGTAATCTCATTAGTTGTTGATAGATTATACCACCTTCAATTTGTCACAGAACTATAATGAAGATGGGCCAGTAAATTATGTCCTTCTAAGCCTAATTGATTTAAGGTTGCATAAGCTCGACGAAATTTACCAACAAATGCATTGACTTTTAATAAGCAATTTTGAATTGTTTCAAGAACATCACTTCTTAAATAAAGATTTCTGTGATTCCAAATTTCCAAAGCTGAATCTGGGTCATAAATAGATTATTAAGCATAAACTGTATCTTACCCCACTTTTAGTAGAAGGGATCCTGTTCGATGACACAATTCTCCATGGATAGTAAATATTGTAGGGCCTCTTCCATTTAGAACTCCAGAATCCAATGTAGCACCAAAACTTGCGAAAGCATTGGCTGCATTGTATATGCGAGTATAATGTCGAATTGATTTTGACTGGTCATCATTCCTATCATACAATGCTTGAAGTTTTGGAGGAGGTATCATTAGCAAAGGTAGCTTAATCTTTCCTTGCAAATAGCAAGTTCCGAATAGTGGACGTGCTACAAAAGATTTTGATAATTTTTCATCCACCTAATGCAAGGCTGAGCAATTAGGACACAATATATCCAAATTTGCCCTGGTAATATCACCCTTGACTTATGTCTGATTGAGTATGAACCCTTACATCCATAGATAAAACTTCTGACTTATCATAACTACACTGATCCCCTTGCAAAAACTGGGTTGCAGGAGTAGGCCTACAAAGTTTACTATGTAAAAATTAACATTTATAAAAATAATGATATAATGAATTACTTGTTTCAATAAATTTAAAAATTTTCATTTACCCGATCGTTTTGGGAGTTGAAGATACATCTGGTATAGAGGATAAACACGTGGAAGGATGCCTAATTAAAGCTTGCTTTTTTGATGGTTGAATGACATTAGTTATATTTGTTCCTTCTTCGAGGCAAGCACGGTTGCGAGAACTCGGTGTTAAAGAAAGTGTACATGGAATTTCCATTAGTTGAATATATTTTCTTGATCTTTCTCGTTCTCATCGCAAGCGTTGTCCCACTTGATATACATGGCATCTTTTTTCATTTTTTTTTTCACGTTCCCGTCGTGCATGTTGGGCCAATGCAGCTTTTGATATAACAATATTATTGGATGCCTAAAATAGAAATATTATTTCATTGGGTGCATATAGGAACTATATAATGTATATTTTTTCTATTTATTTTTCGGTTAATTTTATTTCTTGGATGGGACTTTTTTTCCCTTCTCCTCTACAACTATTTAGCTTTATACAAACGTTTAATGGAAGCTACGCAATACTTCAAAGTCTTTATTATATGAAGATTTTGTTTTATTTATTTTATTTTAATTTTTGTAATTATTATAACATGATCTAGATAACATACTATTAAAACAAATAAAACACTTAAGTACATCACAAATTTACAATTTGATACATGCCATCACATTTCAATGACTAAAAAAAATATGCTAATTGGAACAAATAAACACCTAACTCGACACATTTAAAGTTATTTGTCACCTTATACAGAAGACTGAAAAACTATATATTAGTTAGAACAAAATTTAAAAATACCTAACTTATCGTGCACTTAAAGCTTTTTGAGTGGTATGTATGCACAGCACTTAAGGTTGAAAATTATATACTCTTTAAACACATTGAATCTTTTGAACATTTCTATAGCTATTAGATATTCAAAATAAAGGTCCCTACCATTGGACACACATTTTCCTTCCTCTTGCTAGAAGAGATTGCAATTTCTTTTCTTTTGGATATCATGTTTGTCTTGTTATGATACCATAGAATCTATATAATAAAATAACATCTACTTTTCAAAAATAAGTTTTAAAAAGTTAATGTCTTGCTATCTTATCTTGGAATAATAAATAAAATAACAACACCTATTCATATTAGAATGGTTGTCTTACCTTATAAATAAGCATGGTATTAAAGTATTTTAAAATAGCAAACAAAAAAGCATATACTAATTGGACCAAATAAAACACATCACTCATCATCTATTCAAAACCTACAGAGCAGTATACATGTCATGATAAAATTAATACCAAAACTCATACACTCATTATGTGCATAATATTTTTTCAACTTTTCTAGACCTTCCAGACATTCTAATAAAAAAAAGATAAAAGCTTTTAGAGTAGTATGCATATTATCATAAACTTAAGTTTAAAAAGAGTTACACTAAACACATAGGGATTTGAACTTTTTTATTCCTGCTAGACATTAGGACAATACATACTAAAAATTATTAAATATCCTTACCACTGGACATGCATTTTCTTTCCCCTTGCTAGAAGAGCTTGCCATTTTTTTTCCTTTACACATCTTGTTTGCCTTAGTCTTTGCCTTTGAAAAATAAGTTTAAAAATTAATTGTCTTACTATTTTACCTTGGAATGAGTATATAACAGACAAATATTAGAATTATTAAAAAAACTTACCACTGGAAATGCATTTTTCTTCCTCTTTCTACTGTAGATAACCTTCTCCGTTCCTATGGATATCATATTTGCTCTTACCTTTTTGTTTAAAAGAACAGGCATAAAATTTAGAGTTATGATATGTTACTTCGTATTTATAATATTAAAATAGCACCATGTTACATTAGTATAGTGGTCTTACCTCACGAATGCGTATAGCATTAAAGTCTTGTTCATCACGAATCACAATGCCTACATTTTTTTCGCACAAAAATTGAACCTATATATACAAAGGCATTTGAGAGGGGAATAAATAGGTAGTAATACAATTTTCATGTCATGTTTTATTATTATTTTTTTTTTATGGATGACTGTCGTATGCACGGGTTGTCCCTAGTACCTTAAAAATTGATAAAATAAAAAAAGTAAATGATCTATCATATCGTTTAATGTACTTCTGCATCTACTTGCATTTTAAATAACGTAAGCAAAAGTTCATATTAACTTCAATGAAAATTATGCTATTTAAGAAAATCTAACTTACATGACCAAAAATTGTGATGTCTTTCATGATCACAAATTACTACAAATTGATTACGTAGCAACCTGAAAATTCATTAAAATAAAATATTAATTGTGAAATCAAATTCTCACTTATAATTTATCAAATAGCCCTTTTAACTCACCAGCTAGAAAAAAAATTACTATTTGTATGACGTGTGGAATTACCCATATAAGAATAATAATGCAAAAAATAACTTATCAACCAAAGCAAGCTACTATTTGCCCGTACCTAAAGGCACGAAAAATATTCTTTACAGGAAATGGGATTTTAATGATAAAAATAAATTAAAAATAATATTTTTGTCATTAAATAAATTTTTTTTAGTGATGTCAAATTAGAATTGCATGTGTCAGGTTTAGAATAATTTTGTTGTCTTTGATTTGACTTAAAAATTGTAGACTGTATTTTTAAATAAAAATAATTTTAAGAACTATGAAACTAAGTAGTTTAGTACTAAACAAAATAGTTTTATTTTAAAATTTTTGATATAAAAACTTAATTTTTTTCTAAAAATAAACTAAAGTTTATTTAAAAAATAAGATTATTTTTATATGTAAGATTTTCAATATAGTGCTCCATCAGAGAAGACGTTATAGAAAATGAGGTTTTAGTAATAAAAAAATTAAAAAAACCATAAATAGAATTAAATTTTTTTTCAGTTTATCAGTTGCAAATTTATAAAATTATAATATAAACTTACATAAAAATTTATAAAAATAAACTATAAGAATAGAAATTACTAATTAAAAAATCATGAATGGCATTAAATTTTTTTTCCTGCTTATGAATGTCAATCTTAAAAGCATACACATACTTAGCAAGCTACTACTTGTCTATGCCTAAGGGTACGAAATATAATTTTTATAGAAAATGGGGTTTTATGATAAAAAATTAATAATAAGGCTTATCGTTATTAAATAAATTTTTTAGTGCATCAAATTAGTATTGCATGTGTCAGGTTTAGAATAATTTTGTTGTGTTTGATTTGATTTAAAAATTTTATGCTATATTTATTAAATAAAAAATAATTTCAAAAATTATGAAAGTAAGTAGCTTCGTATTAAAATACTTATTTTTATTTTAAAATTTTGATATAAAAACTTAAATTTTTCTAAAAATAAATAAAAATTTATTTAAAAATAACTTTATTTTTATGTAAGATTTTCCATACAATGCTTCATCAGGGAAGGTATTATAGAAAATGGGGTTTTAGTTACAAAAAAATTAAAAAAATCATGAATGATATTAAATTTTTTTCCTACTTATCAATGTCATTCTTAAATCATAAATAGGCATACACATACTTAGTAAGCTATTATTTGTCTATGCCTAAAGGCACGAAATATAATTTTTACAGAAAATGGGTTTTAGTGATAAAAAAAATTAATTATAATATTTTTTGTCATTAAATAAATTTTTTTTAGTGATGTCAAATTAGGATTGCAAGTGGTAGGTTTAGAATAATTTTGTTGTATTTGATTTGACATAAAAGTTGTAGGCTACATTTTTAAATAAAAAAAAATTTGAAAATTATGAAAGTAAGTAGTTTAGTACTAAACCAAATATTTTTATTTTATAAAATTTGATATAAAAACTTTATTTTTATCTAAAAATAAATAAAAATTATTTAAAAATAACTTAAATAAATAAAAATTATTTAAAAATAACTTTATTTTTATGTAAGATTTTCAATACAGTGCTCCATCGAGGAAGGTATTATAGAAAACGAGGTTTTAATTACAAAAAAATTAAAAAAAATCATGAATGACATTAAATTTTTTTCCTACTTATCAATGTCATTCTTAAAATAATAAATAGGCATACACATACTTAGCAAGCTATTATTTGTCTGTGCCTAAAGGCACGAAACATAATTTTTATAGAAAATGGGGTTTTAGTGATAAAAATTTAATTATAATATTTTTTGTCATTAAATAAATTTTTTTAGTGATGTCAAATTAGAATTGCAAGTGGCAGGTTTAGAATAATTTTGTTGAGTTTGATTTGACATAAAAATTGTGGGCTATATTTTTAAATAAAAATATTTTTGAAAATTATGAAAGTAAGTAGTTTAGTACTAAACTAAATATTTTTATTTTATAAATTTTGATATAAAAACTTAATTTTTTCTAAAAATAAATAAAAATTTACTTAAAAAAAGTTTATTTTTATGTAAAATTTTCCATACAGTACTCTATCAGGAAAAACATTATGGAAAATGGGATTTTAGTGGTTAAAAAAATTAAAAATACCATGAATCGCATTATTTTTTGCTGCTTATTAATTGTAAATTTATAAAATAAACATGCGTAAAAATTTGTAAAAATAACCTGTAAAAATAGAAATCACTGATTAAAAACCATGAATGACATTAAATTTTTTCCTGCTTATCAATCTCATTCTTGAAATCATAAAATGGCATACACATACTTAGCAATTTAAATAGAATCCAGTGTCACGGAACTCATTCCCACACAAATTTTATAATGTAAGTTGCTCGATTATAAATATTGAAAAATAAAGTGAGACTAAGTACTAAAACAGGTTACAAAGGACTTACCAAAATAAAACAGGTTATAAAGGATCGCAACACAACACAAACAAACAGCGGTTAATACATGCAAACAAAAATCCCTATCAATATTTACATCACATTATATGAAAAACTCAAAAATTAATGGTTCAACCAAACCAAGCAACAATTTAATATTTAGGTTTTAAATTCATAATCTAATTCACAAACATATATAAACTATCACAATTAATGTGTACAAAAAATAGAAATTAATTAATTAATTGAATAATATACTGCCATCCTATTACCTATTCCCTTCAATTAAAGTATATAAATAAAGTCTATGAAAAAGAAACTCATTACCATTTTGGATTCCTATTTCCGCAAACCTAACTCCCCACCCTTGCCCCACCCAACTCATAGGAGCACCAACTCACTTCACCTTTGCCCCACCTAGCTTACGACATGTCAACCTACCCATTGCCACTGCCAAACCCACCACTACAACTCGCATCCATCGATCATATTGCCAATCAACCAACAAAAATTGACCACATTATCAACCAACGAACAAAATTACCACATTGTAAAATTCAGTCCCTACCCAACAAAAATCATACGAAAAATTCAATCCCTACCCGACATCAAACTTATTTTTGAGTCTAAAAACATTATTTCTGCTTGACATCAAACTTGTATCCTACATAGGAGGGATTTAACCAAAAAAAAAATTAGCCCTTGATCAAAATGTGAACCAATAAATTTGATCAAAACGTCAACACTTTACTTGATCAAAACGTCAAACCACAAAAAATTTTAGCACTTAAAAAAAAATTTAGCACTTGAAAATTTTAGCATAAATTAAAAGTGAACCAATAAACTTCATTCCAAATTAATTAATGATTGCAACAAACAAAAGGAATCCGCTCAAACAATAGAGGGTAAAAGGGAGAGAGTTGAAATAAACCATAAAAAATTCCCATCAATTCTAAGAGAGATACACAAAGCCCTAAAAATTGAAGCAATATATATACCTGCGGCTGTGACATAAGCAACCCTAACCCATGAAGCGCTCAATCTCTAAAGACGAATGGATTTTTATGTTATTTTAATAAATTTGGGTAGTTTTTATTTATCTATTTATTTACCCCCTAAAGTAAATTCTTTAGTATTTTTTGTTATTTTAATAAATTTTGAACTTTTTTTGGAGTAAATTTTTAGTATCTTATTCACATATTGTAAGAAAATACAGAAAACTTTTCCATCTCATCTTCCTTTCATCTTTCTCGATTAACTCAAAGGAAGGGGTAGGGTTTAGAGGGAAAAATAAAAAAAAAAGTTGTCATGGGGAGAGGGTTTTATATTATCTTCATTAATAACACCCACAATACAGTAGAGACCTCAAATCAGCACATTAATTCAATTTTCTTGGGTGAGAAATTTTTTTCCTTTACTTAAATGGCCCTTTCTAAAACCTCCTATCAATTTTGCTCTTTGACTTATGGCCTCACGTTTTATCGCCTCCTTATTGATTAACTCCCGCGGCCTTTCTATCTCATCTTTGGCTAATGGCCTCACGATTTGCTGATATTGGGTGAAGAAGAGAAGGGGCCAACGCAGACACACAACACAAAAAAAAAAAGAAAAAAGGAAAATAGATTCTGGCTATATGGGAGAAAGAGAGAGAGAGAGAGAGAGAGAGAGAGAAAGAGAGAGAGGGAAAAGAAGCATACTGGTCCAGTCATCGCTGCTGATGGTGGCTCCGAGTCCTGACGCTGGTGATTGTGATAGAATAGAGGTGGGAGAGAGAACAGATGTGACTGTCGCTATAGAGAGAGAGAGAACAGAGGTGGGTTTATGGCACTCCTCAAATCTCAGCGTCGAGCTCTAACACCAAATCATGGGGTCCCAAATAGAAGCAATGATGACACCTTTACACTGAGGAAGTAGATCGATCTTCGTTGATTCTTCCTCGGTCAATAGCTAATCAAATATCTCAAGGTTCTCCAAGATAATTTTGAAATGAGGTGGGTTTTTGGGTGAGCGGGAGAGAAAAGGGAACATGGAAAAACTAGGGGGGAGACGGGAGCTTATAGGGCAAGCGTTGTTGCTAACAAATTCAGCCACACAATTTTAGTTTTTATTTTATAAAATTCAATCTCAACCATCGATTATAGTGAAAATACGTAATTTGCCGCTAGTGATCCAATCAATCAACCACATTCACAAAATAGTAGAAGACGAGATAAAAAGAACGAGAAAACCCACACAGCGAACCCTAAAAAACTTTCACTAAAAACAAACGTTGGTTACAAACTTAAACCCTCGATAGATCAACTCCCCGACTCTATACTCTTGTCGACATTTTCTCGAATCCTCGATTCACCATCTCGTTTAGCGAACACCCTCTGACTCCTCGAAGGCACAACACCGAATCCTCAATAACTTTTTTGCTAATTCCTCAGCACTTCAAAGATTCGAACTCCTTCGAATCACACAGACGCAAGAATGCTTGGCTAAGTGTTTGAGAGAATCTTCAAAATTTTTTGGCTCACAAACTGTTGTATATTCTCTCTGTCTGTAACCCCAGAGTCATCCAGAGAATATATATAGACAAACTGAGCCGATTAGGGTTCGAAAAGAAGACAAAATAGTCTAAACTTTATACCTCGCGAGAAGGGCTGTAATACCCCAAACTTTTGTGTTAACATGAATATATGGTTTTCGATACATTTTGGAAGTAATGATATGTTGATTTAGTAGTATGGATCATTAATGGTACTTTAGATTTGAGAACTTTGAAAAAGATAAGCCAGACATTCAAAAGTTAGCATTTTGGCACAAGTGCAAGAAAGAGGCACCTTGGGCACACAAGGGGTCAATTCTTGGGCGCCCAAGGCTCGGGCGCACAAGTAGGAACTCAATTGGGTGCCCAAGATATAGCAGAAATGATAGCTATGGTGTGTTCTGACTTGTGCAGTCGAACCCTCACTCCTACACACCTATAACTAGCTAGGGAAAGGAAAAAAATCAAGAGATTACTGTGGGGGATTAAAATATTAACCAATTATTATATATATATATATATCTGTGTGTGTGTGTGTGTGTATGGTGCAAGAGAGAGAGAGAAATGTGTGGATTGAGAGAGAGGACCCGGGACAGGAAGAAGAGCACAAGAGAACCGGGTGGAGATTTGGATGGTAAGCTTTTTAGCCTTGATTCAAATCAAACTAACTTTGCAAAGATGTAATTGAGCACTCAAGGAACCTATCCATGTAATTTGTTTGTTATTTAGATCAAATGATGGAGTGATTGAATCCATCAAAGTTTGGAGCTTGAAACCGGGAATAGACCACCTCTTGTTCTTCATCTTTATTTAACTTGAGGTATGGATTTTATGCAACATTCTTACATATATGATGTGTAACAAGTATTAGAACATCATTTGAGTAACCATTGTAAGTTTTGATTTCATTTATGGAAGAAAATGGAGTTATATGCACACATATATGTAGGTATAGGATGAGGGAGAGATAAGGATGTTTGATCCATAACTTGGCCCATAGTTAATGAAAACTCAAATTGTTGGTTTCTTTTGGTGCCTATAAGCTTGGTGGTAATGTTAGAAACAAGAGATTTTAAGTATTTTGCCCTAAACATAGTCAAATGGAGGTTCCAGTGTGGAGGATGTTAGACCCAGAAAATAGAGAATGAAACGAACCAATCTGTGGGCGCACAAGGTGTTAACAGTTGGGCGCCCGCCCTATTGGGTACACAAGACATGGGCACCCAAGATCTTGGGCGCATGACCTATTAACAGTTGGGCACCCAATGAGGCTAGTGTAGTTTCCTGACTTAGTTTAATTTTGTACATTGTACCCTAAGTCCATAAAGAGTTTAGTACCATGTTTTTGCATGATATTTTATTTGTCTGAAAATATGAATTGAAGGTGTATTTCAAGCTTTGAAATGTTAATAAGTATTGTCTACTTTGTGATACAAGAATGCATGCAACGAAATGTGAACTTTCATTGATAAATGATAGTAAATAAATTAAACCTTGAACAAATGAATTGGAATAGATGAAAATGTGATGAGCTTTATAATGAATTGAAATGTGGTTATGCGTTGATGGAAAACATTGCTGATGAATATGAACTTGTGGTAAAATAGAATTGAATGTGATGTAATGACTGATTGTGTGCTGGGGGTCGTGGTGGGGTGTGAAAATAGGAAGGGTTTTGAGGTTACCCTCGGGTTGAAAGTCCCAAAACCTGCACAAGGTTTGGTGTCCATGCCAATAGATTAGTAGCCCACAACATGATGTGTGTATTGGCTACCCGTGGCCCTAGACTGCGATCCTAAACGATGGTGTTCAGTTTATCGTTTCCGTTAGTTTTAGACCTATAAAAGACGATATTGTGTATAAACCCAACCCCTGAGGACTTGTGTGGCTATGGTTATGTGATTGAATGATGAATAAGTGATAGTGTGGATGTGGTTATGTGATCGAATGACGAATAAATGATAATGTGGATATGGTTATGTGATTGAATGAAGTATATGTGATAATGTGTTTATGGATTGTGATTGGATTTAATGTTGGGAAATTCAATAATGAAAAATAATTGGAATTGTATGTAATACTATGATGATGTTGAATGATGATAAATATTTACTTAAGTTGAAAAACTAATTGATATTGGTGGTTTGTTATAGCTTATAGAAATTGTTGAAGTATCTATGTATGTATGATGATAAGCATACATGTCTAGTTTACATACCTTATATGTTAGTATGTAGCATCGTAGGCACAAGTGGATCCGTGCTCACATCCCTACAAATTTAGTTATAGGAACAAAGCATAATAACCAGGTGGGCTAATGGGGCCGGACTAGAAGTGCATTTGCATGAGCCATTCCAGATTTAGCAGAACTTTTGGTTACTTAAGTTGAATATTTATTTGAAGGTTTTAATATTTTTATTTTGGGAGTCTCATTCAATTTGGTTGTAAAGGCCCTAAGGCCTATGTAATGTATGACCAAGAACGATATGTTGTAGTTTGAGGCCTGGCACTAGCCGAGGCAAATTTCATGTTATCTTAGTACGTGTCATGGCTCACCAGGAGTTGTTACACTGCTCTGATCATTGTATGGTAGTGTTAGTGCATGTTCTGTGTGTGTTTTATCACTCACCCCTCGGGTCACGAGACTCGGGACATGACAAGAGCGCAACCGCGGTCATCCTGCGGCCTTCCCGCAACTCAGAGCAAGCATCCCGCATGGCCAATTCGTCAAACTCAAGTCTTGGTATTATCCTGCGTCTACCCGCGGCCATCCTACTTGCTTCCTGCATAATTTGAGTTCTAACACTATTTGGCTTCTTTAAGACTTTCTGGCTTATGAAAACAATTTTTCTGAGGCCTTCTAGAGTTCTATTTGACTTAAGACTCTAGTGTCTTAGCCTACACTAAGTCTAAAAGTACATATACTTTTCTTTGATAATGGATTTGCCAATTTACAATATTTGTTCTTAACAATCTCCTTCTTTGGTAATTCCATGTCAAAACTCAGAAAAAATAACATCACATGTAAGTACAAGTAAATTCATCTAGAATAAGGTCTCAGTAAACTTTCCATTCATCAACAAGTCCCAATTAATTAACCTGTTTTGCTGCATACTTAAATAAACTGATCACGGTATCATGTGGAATAAATAATTAATTAAAAAATTTAAATAAAACATTAAAAAATGAAACAAAATATTCTCCCTCTTAATTAATCGACACATATTAACTATCAAAAAGTTAATTATTCTCCCCCTTAATAAACAAAATTCTTTTCAAGCATTCTCCCCTTTAACTATATCTCCTCCTTAATTAACTAACTTCAAAAATTCTCTTTTCAAAAATTCTTCCCGTAAAACTAACTTCAAAAATTCTTTTTTCAAAAATTCTTCCCATAAACTATTCTCCCCTTTTTGACATGAATTGACAAAAAAAATAAGGTATAACATGTATTCTTGATCGATTCATTCCAAGTTCTATTTTTCTAAACACAAAACGAAACACAGTTCAAAATTTTGACCATACATAAATAGTAATAAATAAGAATTCCAAGAATCACCCTACTATTTATGTCATGAGTTGTTCACACATGTCATACCAAAGGTCAAATGTTTGTGTGGTGTGTGAAATGAAGTTTAAGTGCAACATGATTAATACTCTTCACATACTCGCATGAATATTAAAATTGCTCCTTTTAGACTTAAATTGAATTGAGTAAGATATGTAGTGTTAGCTCTTCTACTAGTTTCTCCTTAATTTATTGTTTTCAACTAAACACCAAGATCTATTGAATTGACACCCACCAATTTTTTTTTTATTTTTACTCAGCGGTTTTCACACACTTATGGGTGGGTGGCCTTCTTCATGTATCGTCAAACCCAGAGGGTGATAATTTTGATAACTCACACGTCAACAGGCTAGTTGCACTCTATCTCATTGGTAGCCCTTTCCAAGTGATTTTTTTTTTATGTAAGCTCAAGAGCAACCAAAAGTCCAAAAAGGAAAATTTATTAAAACAATTGAGTAGTGGAAAAGATTTCTCATGCTGTACTAAATTTCATGCAATTTCAATTGGCACACCATTACCATGACAAGGAACAACAAAACATATGATTCAGGTTTATCAAACAATTCAAATTTATGACCACTATGTATATCAACAATTTTAATCTTGTGATTTTGAAGTGTGTATGAGGTAATAGAACATGTAAGAATATCACAAATAATAATATTGCACCAAAAAAAAAAATTTCAACTATCTAAAAAAATTAAAAAGTATCTAATTTACAAGATTTCATAGAACTAGGTAAGAATATAGCAATGATGCATAGCCTAGTTCATAAAAAAAATTTACCTTTACATATAAAGGCTCACCCCTTCAACACTCTTAGGGGTGTGGGTGACATATAGATCACTCTTCCTAACCCAAACAGTTCTCATTTTTGGAAAAACATTTTAAGTATTGGAATTGTTGGGTTTTGTACCAATAGGTTTTGAAAATTTTTTCTTTTTGTTTTTCCTCACTGGCTAAGTCATGTAAGGTCTAGAATCAAAACGTAACTTTTGAAATCTTAATGAATTAAACCTATTTGACACATGAAAATTAGGTCTCAAGGAATTCCTAGTGTCAACATAAGATAGGAGAAACCCAAATAAATTGTGACAATGTGGTCTTATGTGACCTAGTATACCACAATGAAAACATATAGGAACAAACTTAGGTTACAAGTTAGGCGGCGTACCTTTGAATTTCTGAAAATAGGCTCTTGAACAATTACCTATCTTGGATTGAGAAGCTATAACTGTTTTTAGAGTAGTTGTCTTTGAGGATTGAAACCAAATCAGCTTAGGTTTTTATCTGCTCACTTGGGGTAGCTTTAACTTTAAGATTGACCACCAGCGTGCCAGTGTGCCCAAGTCTTCTTTTGTCATATGGGCTCATTTACATCCCCAGTATATCATCAAGTTGGGAAGATATAGTATTCATCTTAGATTGCATGGTTTGTAGCTTTGCCTGGGCATCTTTCAATTCATTATCTTTTTGATCCAGTTTAGTCTCGAAGGTTGTTATCAATTCATCTTGAGTTTTCTAGCTTGCTTCAAGACTGTCATATTTTCCTTGCAATTCTTCCAGGGCAATTTTCAAACTGTCTCTCTCCCTTTTCAAACTGTCTCTCTCCCTTTTCAACACTTTGTTCTTCACAGTCAATTTTTCATTTTTGCTTGTGGAGTTTGCGACAATCTTAGTGTAGCTGTTCATACACCTCTTCAACATCTACTTCTTCATTTGAATTTTCATCAACTTCACTTTCAGAGGATTCTTCTTCCTTATGCGTAGAGGAGGATGACTCTACTGAATTTGAGGGGGCACTTGCTCTAACCATAAATGCAGTATAATTCTCTAGAAAATCTTTTGAAGATGAGGAGGTACTCGACTGATCATCTGAATCATCAAGGGTTGCATTGAGAACCTTCTTCTTACTCATCTTATTTCCACAGTCTTGAGCTATGTGATCAAAACCCTAACATTCATAGCACTTCATGCCCTTAGACTTGTTCTCCTTCTTCTTCTTCTCTAAAGATTTCTCTACTTTAATTTTCTCATTCTTCTTTATCTTTCCTTGCTTGCTATTGATTGTACTATGAAAAGTACAATCATTAACCTTAATTAGTGATTTGTTAGGTGGATTTATAGCTAAAAAGATGATAAATTGTTTTTAAATGCATTCATGAGGAATTCTTGTGATTTGCAGGTGTTTGGGACTAAAATGGATGAAGTTGGGCTAAATTGGATGAAATCAAGAAGCTGGTTCGAACACATGTTTGAACCAACTATTGTTCAAACCAATGTTCTAACCACAGAGGGCAAACCAGAAAAAGATGCAGCAGATTTTGGCTAAGTGTTGGAAAAAGTGGTTCAAACCAATGTTCAAACCATAGGATGTTTGAACCTTGGTTAGAACAACAGAAGCCAAGTATAGACCAACAAGTGCTGAAATTGATTAAGGCAAATTGGTTCGAACCTTTGTTCAAACCACATCTGGTTTGAACTTTGGTTCGATTGACAGAAGGGTGAAAAGTTGCAGAGCTTAAAAAAATTTCTAAGTCCAAGACTTTGGTTCGAACTTTTGTTCGAACCAACCTTTGTTCAAACATTGGTTCGATCAACAGAAGCTGTGCAAGGTTCAACTGGAGGAAAATTTTCTAAGTCCCAAACTTTGGTTCGAACCCTTGTTCGAACCAACCTTGGTTCAAACACTGGTTAGAACAACAGAGGCCATGCAAAGTCTAATTGGAGTGAAATCTGACTAAGTCCCAGAATTTGGTTCGAACCTTTGTTCGAACCAATCAGCCTGTTCGAACCTTTGTTCGAACCAACCTGCAACTCGAGGATTCTGAAATTCAGCTTTTGAGAAATGGGCAATTATGTACTTTTACATGTTATATTTCATATATATATGTACGAAGGAGGTTTTTACAGATATACAGATTCATTTTCTTGCAGTTAAGTTTTCCTTTAGAGAGAGAGAATTGTAGAGAGAGAAAGTGATTCCATCTTCATTTCTTTGAATTCTTGTATCAGAAATTCAGTTCTATGAATGGATTTACTTCAATTTTTATTGTTTTCTTCTGTTATGATGTTTGAGTAGACTTTTCTCTTGGATTCAAGACAAGTCTCGTAGTTGATTTGCAAGAATTTCAAGGTAATGGGGTTAATGTTGAATTCTATTGTGTTAAAGGAAGAATCTATGTTTGATTTGAATTGATTATTGAATTTTGAGTTGAGATTTCAATTGAACTCCAATTTTGTATGGTTTATGGCTTTTACTTACAGATTCCTATATAGAATTATCATGCATTTCTCTTGAATTTGTATGGTAATTGCTATTCTTAGGATTTATATGTAAGAACTATAAGCTATGCATATTAGGTGTTTGATTTGAATTCTCAGCAGAATTTTGTTCTTAATTTCTTATTCAAATTAGATTTGGATTGTTCTAAGTGGTTTTATATTCAGAATATCTTTTGATCTACCCTTTTTAGGTGTAGAATTCTTGAAATTTATTGTCAATCACTACGAGCTTGTTTTGGATCCAAGGCTTTCTTAAATTTGTTTCTTAAAACATTTTATCCAAACAACCAATTCTAAAACCAAATTGAATCTCTATCATTCATTGTGGGGTTGAAAATTTGTCTAAAACCTTTTCCAAGAATTGTTTGTTCACTAATTTTTACTAAGGCTCTCTGTGGACACGATCCGGTTCTCACCGGTAATTGTGCTTCAATAGACACCCTGCACTTGGGGTCGAGCCAATATTGATACATTGGAATCGAGCAAGCAGCTATCCTTCTTTTTAAAGAATTTTCTAATTTTCTTAGTATAAATAGCAATTTCTTTAGGAGAAGGAATTGACTCATCATTACTTGAGAATGACACATATTCCTTAATAGTTTTTAGGGTAACTCCTCTGAATTTTGGTTTAATCATGTTGGTTTCATAAGTCTATAGAAAGCCAACTAAATCTTCTATCCGCATCAAATCAACATCCCTAACTTCTTCAATGGCTGTAACTTTAGCTTGAAAGGACATAGGTAGGGATTAAAGAATCTTACTTAAAATTTTTCAATTGGGAATTGGTTCTCTAAGATTGAAACTGGTGTTGATGATGTCACTAATCTTTGCATAAAAACTATCAAAAGGTTCGTCTTCAGACATTTTCAAGTTTTCAAATTTAGAGGTTATTTTCTAGAGCTTAGACTTCCTGACCGTAGAATTTCCTTCATGAGTTAATTCGAGTATTTTCCAAGCTTTCTTAAAAATCTCACAACTTGAAATTCTCCTAAACTCATCGATGGAAACTGCATAGAAAATAGAGCTCAATGCCTTGTAGTTCCATTCTGCCTTTTCCTGCTCTGTCTTGGTCCACATATCCATGGGCTTTTCAACCATGACATTATCAATGAAATGAGTTGGTTTTACCCAACCGTTTTCTATGGATAGCCAAACATTAACATTCAGCAACATCAGGTGCGCTCTCATGTGAACTTTCCAATAGGCATAGTTGGTGCCGTCAAATCACGGAGGTCTCGTACTCGAACCATCTACTCTAAAAGGATCCATCAGCAAATACCAAGATCACATTTTATTCTCAAAAACGATCCCACTCTGTTAACAACTGAAAATATGTAATTTGTTGCTAGTAATCCCAATCAATCAACCACATTCAGAAAATAGTAGAAGGCGAGATAAAAAGAATGAGGAAACCCACATAGGGAACCCTAAAAAACTTTCACTAAAAATAAACGTTGGTTACAAACTCAAACTCTCGATAGATCAACTCGTCGACTCTATACTCTTGTTGACGTTTGCTCGAATCCTCGATTCACCAACTCGTTTAGCGAACACCCTTTGACTCCTCGAAAGCACAACACCAAATCCTCGGTAACTTTCTTGCTGATTCCTCAGCACTTCAAAGATTCGAACTCCTTCGAATCGCACAAATGCAAGAATGCTTGGCTAAGTATTTGAGAGAATGTTAAGACTTTTCTAGCTCACAAACTATTGTATATTCTTTCTGTCTGTAATCCTGAAGTCATCCAAAGAATATATATAAACAAACTGAGCCAACTAGGGTTTGAAAAGAAGACAAAATAGGCTGAAATTTGTACCTCGTGGGAAGGGCACAGCCGCGGCCTTCCTGCGACTCAGAGCGGCCATCCTGCATAGCCAATTCTTCAAACTCGGGTCTCGGTATTATCCTGCGCCTACCCACAGCCATCCTGCGAGCTTCCTGCGTAATTTGAGTTCTGACACTATTTGGCTTCTTTAAGACTTCCTAGCTTATGAAACAGTTTTTCTAAGGCCTTTTAGAGTTTTATTTGACTTAAGACTCTAGTGCCTTAGCCTACACTAAGTCTAAAAATATAAATACTTTTCTTTGATCATGGATTTACCAATTTACAATATTTGTTCTTAACATATAGTTTGTGAGAGGGATATTTTTGAAATGAGTTGTGTTTTATTATTATTATTATTATATATATATATATATATATACACACGAAACTAAGACCAATTAGTCTCCCAGGATTCAAACAATGGGTTGATCTTTTTTTTTTAAGTAATTCTTGCATATTTACGTCAAATATTGTCATGGAACATTCAGATTGATTGTTTAACTATGATTGTATTGGTTGCTCGATGTGTACTGGTGGCGTGATTAATAGTGTGTATGTGTAGGAATATAAATTATTTATAATATTTTTTTTCTAATTTTATGCAAAAAAAAAAGGATTTATTTAACGTGGATTTAAAGTGAAATTTGATGTGTTTCGTTTGGGTTGAGGGCTACTAAAAATATCGAGTACATATATCCAAGGGTTGAAAGTCTCAAAACCCGTGCGGGAGTAGTTATCGAGTCCAGTAGGCTAGTAACCTACGAACAAGCAAATGCCTAAGGGTGGCATATTATATTCCTAAGACTTTGGCTTAGGAAGCACACATCGAAGGATGGTGTATATTAGTTGGGTCCTATTATTACAGGACAACCAAGCAGACACTGAAAAATGGTACATATTGATTGGGTCATGTTTCTACTGGATAACCAAATAGCAGTGCTTTAAAGCCAATTGATTTTCTTATGATGTGTTTTGTGGTGTTTACACATAATTAAATAGTAAGGAAGAGAAATTAATAAATAAATTAAATTTCTTATTTGAGATTGCTATTTATGTAAAGATGTTTCACTTAGAAACATGCTAGGACGTTATTGCATTTATATTATTATTAGGGTTTCGAGCACACATGGTATTAGTGCTCATGCCCTTACAGCTTTTGATGTAGGCAATGATTTTGAGTCACATGCTAGACCTGCTCAACATGGAAATTAGAATTTTATTTATTTATTTTTTGTTTAATTACATTAGATTTTTCTTTGGAAAATTGTTTTAGTAAATTGTTGCGAGGTGAACGTTTATTTACTTTTATTTAGTTTTCGGAAGATTATTTGATTTAGTTTTGGAGGTTTGTAGTTTTGCGCTGGAGCTTTGTTGCCTAGTTAGTTTGACTAAGGCATTTATTTAAATTTAAATATAAGTTTATTTATCTATTTATTTATTTATTGATGAATCAATTTCTTCGTCCTCTTTGAAAGATCTGACCTAAGTCCAAGAACCGTCTTAGACAGCGGTGTGGTGCCTGCCAAAAAGCCTCCAATGTTTAAGTTAGCAAAAAAGTTCGAGAGTTCAAATTGGCAGAGTTTCAGTAAGATAAAAGTCTCATACCTGTGTTGTGGTGAAGTCTCCGTTTTTTATATGGAAAGTGTTCACGTGGATTAACAAGCATGTAGTTATGAGTAACTGCATGCAACGCGTTTTCCCTTCCTTCAATTAGATCATGCCACTTATACTCGTAAATCCTTAGGAATCCCAAGGCTGGTTCTTCAACCTGTTAACTAACGTGCCTCGACGTGTTTCCCATTAATATGACTGATATCAGCGCCTTCATAGGCGTATCTATTAGGACCATTAAATGGGGGTAAAACGCATGATCCTGTGATATACGTCACTTCAAAGGCATTGACTGGGAATATCATTCACTCGGGTCCTTATCTGGGTAGTAAGGACAGATCGGGATAGATACGCTCGGGCGTCGGTCGAGAGGGCAAACCAGTTTGGTAAAAACTTCACTCGGGCGACTTGACCGGGTAAGAGAACCCGCCTAATGCCCCCAACCAGGTATGGAATCTCCCTATATCAGATGCCCCTGATTCCCCTGATCTCGTGAGCGAGATTAGGGGAATCTAATAGTTTTTAAGGTTTGTGCTCTATGTGTGCATTTAATGCACCACAGGCGGCGCAACGTTGGTGCGGCATTAATGAAATGTCTTTTCTCTTTCCCCTACTATTCGTCAGGTTTATGTATACACCAAAAATATTAAAACCCGTGGATCAATCTCAGCCATCCATTTAATTAAATCTGAACCTTTGAATTTGAAGTGGTAGTAAGCATTTTTATACCCATTCATTCGAAACGTTTCAGCTTTCACTTACAATTCTTTGATTTGGTGCCTTCGTCTCTTCAGCGTTCAAGCTCTTAACAAGCTATCCTTATCTTTTTTCATTGGTGAGCTATGATTCTTCTTCGATTTCGCTTTTCGGTTTAGTTCTTCATTCTACTTTTTATGCACTTTTTTTTTTGCATTGTGGTCTCTAGTTTTATCGTAGAAATCATAGGATCCCTCACTTAAAGGGTTTTGTAGGGGATCACAAGCTGGTTAGGGCTATTTTCAATGTCTTAATCTTCGATTCCTGTATCTTGAGGTTACAAGAACTAGACAATAGGAGAACTACTAGTAATCCTGGGTTAGTGACCATATCTGACTCAGACGAGACTCACTTCGGCGATTTGGCTACAGTTAGGGGGACTGTGTCCACATCCCACTCCACAGTTGGAGACAAGGCCTAAGGTCAAAATCTTGGGCCAATAGTAGATACATTTGAAGTAGACATCGGGGAATCGGGTCCTCGTGGTAGGGTATGGCCCCAATTCTACACTAAGGACATCAGGTCCTTGATGGATGCCAAGATTCAGAAGCTTTGGTTTGACTTCCAATTCCATAGGACCTTATCTTCTAGGGTCCTTGAGGAAGTAGACAGGGCTTGCTGGCCTAGGGATGGGGAGGTGACCATATATGAGAGAGCCTTCATCAGTGGCCCCCAATTCCCTCTCATAAAGCCCGCTCGGGAGGTGTTGAATAGGCTTGACCTGGCATCGGCTCAGATTTTCTTGAACGGGTGGAAAATTCTAATTGGTTGTGCTATCTTCTAAAGGGTGGCCACAGGACACGAGCTCACGGCTGAGGACTTTCTGTACGGTTATAAGTCACGAAAGCTGGGAAGGGCTAGTGGTTCTTCTCGGGAAGAGAGAAGGCCTTTAATTTGGTGACCTGCATATTGACTTCCAATAAGTGTTGGAAGGATAGGTTCTTTTTCATATATGATACCAGATGGGAGCTCCAAGGATTGGAGGTCACCGATCCATCGACGGTTAGGGTCCCAAGGTGGTAGGGCAACCCGACAAAAAAAAGGTAAGAACGTGACTACAGTTAATTTTTTTTTTTTTTTTTTTTTGCTCATTGACCCTTTCTTATAAATTATTATTGTCTTGATAAAGCGCCTGAACCCAGCCTAAATTATCCGAGGAGCTCAAGGCTAGGGTCAAGCTCATACAAGATTATAATGTCCACGAAGTCGACTGCTTAACTAGTATCGAGACCCTGGCCATACATATGCTCGGCCCTGAGCCAACCAGAGAGGCTCTAGCTACCGAACGTGAGTGAAGTAGGTTACTATTTTGTTTTCGTACCTCCATTTTTTCCAATCTATTCTTACTCTGATCTCATTACTCTGTACAGATAATCCTTCTCAACCTAGTACTCTAGCTTCAATGGTTCGTTTTGACATAAACCAGTTGAAGAGGAAGAACAAAGAGGGGACTGATGGCAAAGGTGCCAAAAAGACGAAGATAACGACTGGGGACAGCTCTAGGGTGAAGAAGGATACCTTCGAGCCCTAAGCTATTGTTGATAACCTGGTCGTTACTAGCCCCCCCCCACTCGGGTAGCCGGCAGCATTCCTGAGGATCCTATTATCCTCGATCACTTCGTTAGCCTAATTGATGACCCTTAACTGGCCTGGACAAAGACCACACTGTTGATCGCAGATGATGAGATCCATTGCCAGGAGAGGTACACAAGTCACCAACTGAATCGCAACCTTAACCAGGACATTATGAGGGTATGTATTTTTGTGGATGTCTTTTTCTCTGGTAAACATTTAGCCAAGTATAGCGCTCATTCGAGTTTCTTATCCTCTTCTGTTTTGCAAACTTTCACTCGATCAACAATTTTTGCTTACCGGATGATGCTAGTCGAACGGCAGCTCGTGGCGAACGAGGAGCATAATAATAAGCTTCAGGAGGAAGTTAAGGCTCTAAAGCAAAAAGTCATTTTTGCTATGCGCGAGAAAGATGATACTCTCTCTACCTTGGAGCAGGCAAAAAAAAAAAAACTTCACGTCTCAGCTTGAGGATATGAAAAAGAAACACAAAACAGAGAAGGTTGAACTGATCGAGAACTGTAACTTGAGGGTTGTAACCTGCATTGAGGAATACAAAGACAGTGAGCTTTGGTAGATCAATGCAGGGCCTGTATTTACCCAAGCCTTTGAGGTTGCCGAGGACAGAGTAGCAAAACTCTACCCTGGTCATGGCTTCTCAAACCTCGAGCCGGTCGATCAACAAACAATAATGGCAAAGGGACAGGGCTAAGAAGGGGACGAGGCTGAGGATGCTCAATCTAAGGACCCCACTGCCTGATCTTGTGCATTTGGGTTTTTTTTAGTGTGATGGACTTCCTTTTGATAAACTCTGCTTTTTCCTTTTTCTCCTCTTTTTTATGTAATCAGATTGACAATTTTTTGAATGGATGATGGATGTTTTTTAATTGGATCTTTGAATGCATAGATGTGCTTGGCTTATTTACTTTGCTCTTCCTCTCACTCCTTTTTTTTTTTAATAAAAAATTTTGCCTATTGAGGTGGTTGAGTGTTCCAGTGAGATCTTCTTGATACTCGGTGGGGAGCCGTCTTGTCTTTGCTAATCATTTACGAGTCTAAGGGAGGTTGCTAGTAAGCTAAGCAGCACTCGCATTCTACTTGGCTATATGAGCCAATTAGGCATACTCAGCCCTTTTTAAGGCTTTGGCTCTGTGGGCTTTCTTAACCCTGCTTAGGCTAGCGAGGTGAGTAGGATCTTAGCGCTACTCGACCTTATGAGTTGAGTAGGTATACTTGGCATTTTTTTAGGCTTTAGCCCCATAGAACTTCTTTCTGCTGCTCAGTCTCGTGGGCTGAGCAGGACCTTTGTGCTACCTGGCTATGTGAGCCGAGTAGGTGAACTTGGCCTCGTAGGGCTTCTTCACGCTGCTCAGCCCTGTGAGTTGAGTAGGATTTTTATGCTACTCGGCCACGTGAGCTAAGTAGGTATAGGCCCCGCGGGGCTTCTTCATGCTGTTCAGCCTTGTAAGCTAAGCAAGGTCTTTGTGCTACTTGGCCATGTAAGCCGAGTAGGTAGACTTGGCCCCATAGGGCTTCTTCACGTTACTTAGCCTCGTGAGCTGAGCAAGATCTCTACATTACTTGGCCACATTAGCCGAGTAGGTATACTTGGCCCCATGAGGTTTCTTCATGCTGCTAAGCCTCGTGAGCTAAGCAAGGTCTTTGCGCTACTCGGCCACGTGAGCCGAGTAGGTATACTTGGCCCTGTAGGGCTTCTTCACGTTGCTCAGCCTCATGAGCTGAGCAGGGTCTTTGCGCTACTCGGCCATGAGAGCCAAGTAGGTATACTTGGCCCCATGGGGCTTCTTCATATTGCTCTGCCTCGTGAGCTAAGTAGGATTTTTACGTTACTCGATCACGTGAGCCGAGTAGGTATACTTGGCCCCGTAGGCATTCTTCACGCTGCCCAGCCTCGTGAGCTAAGCAGTATCTTTCTGCATAAGTCGAGTCATTAATCGTAGTAAAATTGTTTTCTAGGAATTTTGGTCAAAATATCACATTTTATTGATAACAAAATGGAATTGTTCATACATAGTATCTCTTCAAATGTTTTGCGTGCCATGTATGAGGTAGCTCCTTGCCCCCAAGCGCCTTTAATCGATAGGTCCCGAGTGAAACTAAGCACCACGTATGGTCCTTCCCAATTTGGGCCTAGTTTCCCTTCTTGGGGGTTTTTCGTCGACTGATTTACCTTTTTGAGCACCAAATCCCCTACTCAGAATTTCTTAGGTCGAGCTCAGGAGTTATGGTATTTGCGCATCCTCTGTTGGTAGGACGTCATCTTGATTGCAACTTGTAGTATCTTTTTCTCGAGCATTCCAATTTCTTCTTCCATCACCATTTGATTCTCCTTGGGATCAAAGTTTTACGTTCTCGCACAGGAGAGTCCGATCTCAACCGAGATCACCGTTTTAGCTCCACACGTAAGAGAAAATTGCGTCTGACCAGTAGCCACTCTCTCTGTTGTAAGATAAGTCTATAGAATATTGGGCAGCTCTTCTGTCTATAGGCCCTTGGCTTTGTCTAGCCTGGTCTTGATTATCTTCAAGAGAGATCAATTGGTTACTTCTACTTGGCCATTAACTTACAGATGCTCGGGAGATGAGTAGTGATGGCTGATGCCCAACTTTTCACAAAGCCCATTGAATTGTTTTCCCTCAAATTGCTGGCCATTGTCCGTGATCACCACCCTTGGAATGCTGAACCGACAGACTATATTCTGCCACAAGAATCTTCACATGTTTTGCTCAGTTATGGTTAGTAGAGCTTCTATCGCGCCCTGAATCTCGTGACCCGAGAAGTGAGTGATAAACACACATAACACATACTAATATAACCATCCTATGATTAGAGTAACACAAAAACCTCTAGGTGAGCCCAAAACATAAGATGAGATAACATAAATTTAACCTTAACTATAGCCAGGTTACATACTTCACACGTTCTTCCCATCAATACATAACTTAGGCCTTAGGGCCCTTACAACCAAATCGAATAAGTCCTCAGTGTACAATATTACATTTTCAAATAAAAATTAAACTAAGTAACCAAAAGTTTTGCTAAGCTTAGAAGGGCTCATGTATAAGCACTCCTAATTCAACCCTATCAGCCCACCTGATTGTTATGACCTGTTCCTGCATCAAAATCTGTAGGGACGTGAGCACGGGTCCACTTGTGCCCACGATGCCTCAAACAAATATATATGGTATGTAATCAACACATGCATGCCAATGTGCATATATGCATAGGTACACCAACATCCTTCTATATGCTATAACAATTCATTAATATCAATTAGTTTTCAACTTAAGTAAGTGTTTACCATCATTCAACATTATCATAGTATTGTATTCAATTTCAATTATTCTTCATTATTAAATTTTCCAACTTATATCCAATCACGTTCCATATCACATTATCATATATTCAACATATATCACATTATCACATATTCAACATTCAATCATACAACCATATCCACATTAGCACTTATTCGTTATTCCATTACATCCCCACATCCACACTTTCACTTATTTATCATTCAATCACATTGCCATAACCACACAGGTCATTGGGGGTTGGGTACATCCACAATATCGTCTTTTATGGGCCAATACCCAACGGAAACGATAAACTGACGTCGTCGTTTAGGATCGTCGTCCAGGGCCACGAGAAGCCAAAACATACACAATGTTGTGGGCTACTAACCTACTGGTATTGACACCAAACCCTGCGCAGGTTCCGGGTCTTTCAACCCGAGGGTAATTTCAAAACCCTTCCTATTTTCCGCACTCCACCACGGCCCCCAACACATCATCAATCATATTCCAATACTTTCAAACATATATTTACATTCATTATCATATACTTTCCCATAACACATATCCATGTTTCGGTTCATCCCAAGATCCATCACACATCAACTTTGATCAAACATCATTAAACATATTCAACATTCATCAGCATTATGAATACGATTCTCTTGTTTAAATCATCATTTAATTCATTTAATCCCATACTTACATTCATCAACATTTTATTTCTAATGACACATATTCACTATTCCAGTCAATCAAGGTGCTTATCTCATGGTATCCTTCCAATTCATTTTATTCAAAGTGACATTTATCCAACTTTACAAGTTAAATTCCATTAGCTTAAGAAAATCAACTCTTAATAACTCTTTAGCTCACATTACCCTTTCTCAATCCATGCAATTAAACAAATAAAATTTCATACAAAAACATGTAACTAGACTATTTAATAATCCTATGGTGGAAGGTCCAAGTAAGCAAAATCAGGAAATGGACCTAGGCTCGGTGGGCGCCCAAGCTGGCACTCAGCCGTGCGCCCACACCTTATGCACCCAAAGAGGCCGGGCGCCCATGTCTTGGGCACCCAACTGTTACTCACCTCGTGCACCCACAGCTTGGTCCAAGTTACAGGTTTCATGCTCTATTTTCTGGTTTCTTGGTTTTTCACTCTTAAGACCTCAAATTGACCAAGTTAAGGTTGATATACTTGAGATTTCATGTTTCTAACATCACCACAAGTCTCTTAAGCATCAAACGAAACCAACAATTTGAGTTTTCATCAACTTTGGGTCAAGTTATGGATCAAAACATCAGCTTCCTATGCATACATATATATGTGTATATAACCTCTATTCTCTTCCATAGATGAAGAGAACACTTGAAAAAGGTTTTCTAAAGGTGTTCTACTCCTTGTTACACATCACATATGCAAGAAAGAAGCATTAAATCCCTACCTCAAGTTGAAATAAGATGGATCAACAAGATGGTGTCTCCCTATTCCAAGCTCTCAACTTTGACGAGCTCTAACTCTTCGTCCTTTGATCCAAACTACAAATAAATCACATAGAAAAGTTCCTTGAGGATCCAATTACACTCTTACAAGATTTTAATTTAATTTCCATGCAAGCTAGAAGAACTTACCTTAAATTTTTCTACCCGGTTTCTCTTTTTCTTCTTCCTTATTCTCTTTTCTTCTCTCCCGGTTTCTCTTTTCTCCACACAATACCTCTCTCTCTCTCCTGCATCATACTTACAAAAATATATATATTTAACCAATATTTTAACCCTCAACAGTAGAATTCAAACCTTCTCATCACCCCTAGGCTAGATATAGGCTCATAGGTGTAAGACTCGGCTGAAAAATACAGAGCAACCTATACTTGTCAAATCTGCTGCTCCTTGGGCGCCTAAGCCCTTCTCAGGTGGGCACCCAATTGTGCGCCCAAGGTCCCTTCCCCCTGCACTTGGCTAAAATGCCAACTATGAGGTATTTGGCTTACTATTTTTCAAAGTTCTCAACCCTAAAGTACCGTTAATGACCCATACTACTAAATTAACATACATCACTTCCAAAATGTACCAAAACTATAAATTAAGGTTAATACAAAAGTCCGGGGTATTACAACTTCGGCTTCAGCCCACTTTGTGAAATAATCGATAGCGACTGCTGTGAGCTTTCTCTACCCCCTTCCCAGTGGAAATGGCCCTACGATATCGATTCCCCATTTAGCAAATGGCCAGGGGCTTTGGATTGGTGTTAATGCCTGAGCGAGCTGTCTTGGGATGTTGGAGAACCTCTGGTACTTATCATATCTTTTGACAAATTCCTGAGCATCCTTTTCGACTGTAGGCCAGTAGTAGCCAGCCCTCAAGATTTTTCTTACCAAGGCTCTGCCACACGAATGATTTCTACGGACTCCTTCATGTATCTCTCTCATGACATAGTTAGCTTCTTTTTCATTCACGCATTTGAGCAGTGGGGAACTATGCCCCCTCTTGTAAAGAATGCCACCTAATATCAAGTATCTACTCGCTCGGTGTTAGGTTTTCTTAGCTTCATTCTTGTCAGTCGGCAAAGTCTTGATTTCCAAGTAAGTTCTGATAAGCTTTGCCCATTCAGCATCCTTCTCCAGCTGGTTAACTTCTGGGGTTCGAATGCTTGAAGAATCTAACATTTTAATTAGGATATCCGAGTCTATCTCCCCAAATGATGCAATCCGTGCGATTAGCTTCCTCATTCTGCGATCTAGGAACTCTTTGGAGTTAAAACTTGGAGAATTTCCTGGCCAATCTTTTGGCCATTTCACAATTCTGTGCCATATTTTCTCCTTTTGCTTCATAATCACCTTTGACTTGCTCGAGCACCAGTAGTGAATTGCTTCGAACAGCTATACACTCTGCCCCCATTCTCCGAGCCATTCGAAGGTCATCGATCAAAGCTTCATACTTGGCTTCATTGTTAGATGCTGGGAATTTGAAATTGAGGGCATACTCAAATTGGTGGCCGTCAGGGGAGGTCAAAATTATACCTGCACTGCCAGAGTGCTGAATGGATCAAATGATTGGCAAAACAATTACGTAGGAAGCTCTTCTTCAGTTGTTAAGAGGTTTTCCCCAAGATGGCGTTATAAGTTGACGGACAGTCCACCACTAAGAAGTGCACCATCCGAGTAGCCTGGTGTGTTCATTTTCCCAAGGTAACTGATAGTATAATAGATCCGAGCAGGGCTATTCGATCCTTTGTAAAACCGACCAATGGGGAAGTCACAGGTTGTAACTTCTCATTTCCAATTCTCATTTTCTCAAAAGCTCCCTAATACAGAATATTCGCTGAACTTCCACTATCCACTAGGATCCTCCAAATTTTAAAATTGGCAATTATGGAAGAGATGACAAGCGAATTATTATGTTGCTGACATACCTCATTAGCTTCATCTTCAGTAAAGGTAATAGAATGGTACTCTGCTTTGGGTTTCTTGCACGATCATTCAACGGTCAGGACTTCCCTTCATTTGCTAGTTTCTTATATATACTTTTTTCTCGCCGTTGAGGATTCCCCTCTGGTAGTAAAACGTCTAGAAATCACTCTTATCTCCCTGATCGGCTGTTGAGTCTGAGTCTCTCGGTTGAGCCTTTTTTTTATTCAGACTCTTTCTTTTTGGGCTCATTTTGTCTGGACTCTTTCGATCGATGCTCCTGTTACCGTCCTATCTAGTAACAAACCGACCGAGCCTATCTTGTCAGATTAACTCCTCAATTTGCTTTTTGAGGTCAATGTAATCGTCCGTATCATGTCCATAGTCCTTGTGGAACCAGTAATACTTCATCCGGGACCTTTTATCAGCCGGGGTCTTCATTTTTTTAGGCCATTTCAAGGGACGAGTCGTGTTGAATTTCATACAGTATATTCTCCGGTCTCGTATTAAGCAAGGTGAAATTAAGGTCCAAATCGGTAGAACACCGTCTAACCCCGAGTGGACCTCTCTACGAATCTCTAGTTTTTCGAACTTCGAGAATCTCGACCATTCCCGGAGTTATTCGGATGCTTCTTATCCGCTTTTGAGCTGTTTGCCTTGTCCCCTTCTTTTTTTGCTCTAAGTTCATCCTCTACATTGATATGGCTTTGCACCCTTTGCATCAACTCTACCATACTGATAAGAGCTTTCTCAAGGAGGGAAGCCATAAATAGTGGCGCCCTCAGCCACTCATAAAAGTTGTAACGGTAACCTTATCGTCCGCATCATCCACATCCAGGATCTCTTTATTAAACCATCCAACATAGTCTCTACGGGTCTCCTCCTTGCCTTGCTTTATTGTTTGGAGGTGAGTGGCCGGCCTTCTCTGTCTCTTGCCTCCAATAAAATGCCCCGCAAATAATTTCCCCAACTACATAAAATTGGTGATAGTCCCCGGCTTGATTTTGTTGAACCACAACCGCGCCAGGCCTTTAAGTGTCACTGGGAAGACTCAGCATAGGATCTCATTTGGATACGCATGTATGCGCATTAGAGTCTTATATGTTTCCAAGTGGTTGAAGGAATCCTTCGAGCCATCACAAGAGTCTAACGTTGGCATCTTGAACTTAGGTAGCAAAGGGCAAGACATCACTACTGGCAAGAATAGTGAGTCTGCATCAACGCCTGCCTCCTCTGTCGCGTCGGGGCCCTTTACAACTGCCAGTATACTATGAATCTGGGCTTACATAACCCTCATCAGTTCTTCCCATGGGTGGACACTGGCTCATTCTGCGTGTGACGCCTCTAGGCGACTGCCAGCTCTAGCATCTGGCGCAATTGATCTTTCATGCCTCCTTGACTCCTCCAGTTATCTGGGGGGAATTTCATTCTCTCGCACGATACTTGCTCCGTTACCCCCGTTTCCATCTCTGTTATGCCTACCATTTATTTTGACGACGCTTCCATTATTTGCTCCATTTACGGGAAGGTCTGTCGGAGGAGGTGGGATGTGAACAAGTGCAGGTTGTTGCCGCTGAAGTAATGCTTGGTTCTGCGCCATGAGAGTCTGCATAACGGCCATCTTCTCCCTCATTTAGTTCTCAATGGCGTTGATTCTTTCATCGTTTTGGTTCTCCATTGCTTCTGTCGATTCTGAATGAGGTTGCGTGTTTGTGCTGAATTACGTTTGAACCATAAAAGCTGTGAGGAAAGTCGATTCCCACAGATGGCGCCAACTTATGAATTAGTTTCTTCGTCATCTTTGAAAGATCCAACCCAAGTCCAGGAGCTATCTTGAACATTAGTGTAGTACTTGCCGAAAAACCTCCGATGTTTAAGTTAGCAAGAGAGTTTAAGAATTTAATTTGACAGAGTTTTAATAAGATAAGAGTCTCATACCTGTGTTGTGATGAAGTCTCCACTTTTTTATATGGAAAGTGTTCCCATGGATTAACGAGTATGCAATTACAAGTAACTACATGTAACGTGTTTTCCCTTTCTTCAATTAGATGATGCCACCTGTACCTGTAAATCCTTAGAAATCCCAAGGTTGGTTCTTCAACCTGTTAACTAATGCGCCTCGACATATTTCCCATTGATATGATTGATATCAGTACCTTCGTAGACGTATCTATAGAGACCATTAAATGGGGGTGAAACACGTGACCCAATGACATAAGTCACTTCAAAGGCACTGATTAGGAATATTATTCACTCGGGTCCCCAACTGGGTAGTAAGAACCGATCGGGATAGATATGCTCGGGCTCCAGTCGGGAGGGCAAACCAATTCGATAAAAACTTCACTCGAACAACTCGACTGGGTAAGAGAGCTCGCTCGATTCCCCCATTCAAGCATGGGCTCTCCCTATATCATTTATTTTTATATTACTTCATAACGTGTAAATAGCTCTGATGTGTAGGAGAGGAGAATTGTTAAATAGTACGTGATGTGCTCTTTTGTTCATGTACCCGAGTTATGGAATCTGGGGCGTGACAAGTTTGGTACACGTCACATTTTTATTTTATTTTATTTTTATTTTTTTGATTGAAGTATCGACATGTGTCACACTTATTTTTTATTTGTTATAAGTTAAGTATTTGATTTTTTTTTATTACTTGTAGAGTTCAAATATTACATTCCCCATTTTCGTGAGATCACGATGGTAGGCCCCGCATGTCAATGACCAACAATTCCAAGACTTTCCATTTGGTACCCGACCCGATTGGCTCTTCATAGGGGTCTTCTTTTCCAACCGGTCAGGGAAATTATAGAACAGTGCGCTTTAATGCTGATACTCAACATTTGATCGAGAGCTTCGTCCATCTCCTCCACCTATGGAGCAGAATCAGAGAGCTTCGAGGGCTCACCATCTCCACCCTGCCAGAACCGCCATTCTCGATCTCTTCAATCTCTACTTAGGGGTACTGAAGATTCATATACCTGTAGTTTCTTTCTTGCTCATTTCGAATTTCATTTCGTTTTGATTGGCCTTCAAATTTTGCAGAGAAGTGCCCGCCAGAAGGCCGATGATTCCGTCCGAGAACCTCCGTATGTCCAATTCTTGTTTATCTTCTCAAAAATTGCTTTTTGAACCTTTTCATTTCATGCCCTGTTTGGTTTTCAGCATTTAGGGTTCATGTTTTTTCTTTTTTAAATATTTTTTGAGTGTAAAGTTATGTGTGGTGATGATGCTTGAAGAAACTTTTCTGCAAGAAGATTCGGCAATCTTTTGTTTTTGATTGATACGATAACTGTCTAATTATATAAATTAGGTGGTGGTGGTGCACTAAGTCATGCAGTTTAATTATATATGTCATAGATTAGAATTGAATTATTCTACTATTGGTTTGTTTATTTCTTCTATGCATATATTTTGAACTAAGCTGATAGTTTAACATGTATCTAAATCTCTACATAAGCCTTGGCTACAAGGGGGGGGGGATTTAATCAACTTTCAAATAATCATGGGAAATTGAGAAGCTGATATTGACTGCAATACAATGTTCTAAGGCATCAACAAGTACAACATCCAATTCATAACTCAACCGTATAGCCTTATTTTATCATCTTCCTCTTAATTTGACAATGAAAAATGGAAACCAGCTCTGTTGGAGAATTCCTTTATTTATTTTTAATAACTAAAATAGTTTAACAACTAATCTTAAACTTCCATCATTTATTGTAGGAGATTGAAATTTGTTTGTTGATAGAATTATTGTGTATAAATTGTCTTTATTTTTCATTAATGTAAATCAAACTTCTGTACATCTGTAGGTTTTAAGAGTACATGAATTTTCAATATTATGCCAGAAGTGAATATGTAATCTAAGATACTAAATTTACTTATATATCACTTTTACCTTTAAAACATGGAGTTTGTAGCTATAATTCATGATTTTATATATATATATATATATATATTTTATCACCATTTAAACGTGAATACAGAAGATGCAATTTGTGCAAGTGTTATTTTTTTCCAGGAATCAACTGGGGAGAGAGCAAATTAAGTGAAACAAATTTTCTTCTTTTCGTAGTATTTATAAATTAGTATCCTTATCATTTTAGTAAATATATAAGATGATAATTCATCTTTCATTACCTTCAAGTGCATGCAATTTCATAAAAATACTTTATTATTAGTTATATATTTTTCTTTCTCTTTTTTTTTTCCCTTTTATATAAGAGTAAATGTTAATTTTCTTTTAAAGTTTTTAATTTTTAAGTTACTTGTCAAGGATATAGACTACGGAGAATTTTTGTATTCTTTGAATTGTTATCAGCTGTAAAAAGATTAGGCATATTAATTGTTGAATAGGTCAATAATACATGGAAATAATAAAAAAATAAATCTGCAACATATCAAGCATTATATCTTGTAGAATTTTTTGCCATAATGTTCTAATAGTTCCATAATACCTTAACACTGCCCCTCGAACTCAAGTTGGTAGAGTAAGGGTTTGGAAACTAAAGCACTAAAAGTGCCAAGTGAATGTATCTTGATTCATTGCAAAAAGCAACCAAAATGGTGTGAGAGAACCACTATGAGATAGAGGCGAGACCAGGGGTGGAGCCACCTGTGGCCAAGCGGCAGCGACCGCTGTCATTGGAATCCGAAAATATATATATATATATATATATTTAAACCATGTAATATGTAAAAAAAAATATTTATTCTTCAGATCTTGTACACTCGTAATCGATTATCTTATTTTATACATGATATACTATTTACACATGTACAATCGAAAGTGTTCATCGCTTGAACATTCAACTTTCGAACTTTTATATCCTGAACCTACGGAAAATTAAAAGATTGTGTCTGGCATGCAATATTTAATAGGATAAATATTATTTTTGTAAAATTTTATTTATTTTAGTTATTAATCTATATTTTATAACATCACAAATGCATTATTTTTTTCATATACTCGTTAAAAATGATTTTTTAAAAAGTGAGGTAAAAGTTATAAAAGGTTGTGAGAGTAAAAAATTAATAATTTATTTTATAATTGAAATGTTTGAAACTTTATAAAACTCTAAATTTTTTTTTTAAATTTAAAATTTTTACTTAACTGATGTAAGTCACAGGATTCAAGCTGGGTGGACCAAATGGAGGAGTGCTTCGGGGGTTTTGTGCAACCGAAAAAGCCCCCTCAAGGTGAAAGGAAAGTATTATAAGGTAGCGGTTAGACCAGTGCTGCTATATGGATCAGAGTATTGGGCAGTAAAGCATAATCATGGTCAGAAGATGGCAGTTGCGGAGATCAGGATGCTAAGGTGGATGTGCGGGATTACAAGGAAAGATAGGATTAGGAACAAGGAGATTAGTGACAAAGTAGGAATAGCACCAATTGAAGATAAAATGAGAGAAAACCGATTAAGATGGTTTGACTATGTTAGAAGGCGTCCAGCAGAGGCACCTGTTAGAAGGTGTGGAAGTATGGAGATTGCCAGGAGTAGGAGAGGTAGAGGAAAACCTAAGAGAAGCTGGAAAGAAACCATTAAACATGACCTGACCTACCTGGATTTATCGGAGGACATGCCCCTAAACAGATCTAATTGGCGTCGACAAATTCATATAGCCGACCCCACCTAGTGGGAAAAGGCTTTGTTTGGTTTGGTTTGGTTTTGGTTTAAAATTTTTACTTACTATATGAATTATGAAAATTATAATTTTTATAAATTTATACTAATTTTTACAACTCCAAACACCCCTAATATTTGTTTTATGAATTTTTCGCCGCCATTGAAAAAAATTTCTGGATCCGCCACTGGGCGAGACACTGGTGAAAATGGCTACAAAATAGCAATAAGAACATGTGCAAGGCAAAAGAGAAAATGATTGCAAGATAATAGCAAGAATGGCTACGAGACAATAGTGAGAAAGCCTGCACAAAAGCATAAAAAGGCCGCAAAAAAGTAGCAGTACTGTTATAAAACAGCAGTGACAATGGCAACAAGACAACAATGACAACTATAGAAGAATAGATGTGAGAGTGAATGCGAGACAATAACAAGAACGGCAGCAAAACAACTATCAGAAAAGCAAAGCAAAATTGTAGTGAAAAATGACAGTGAAATAGTTGAGAAGAAGCAGCAAGAACAACTGTGAGACAATATTGAGAATAAATTGTAGTGAAACAGTTGCAGGAATGGTTGTAAAACGATAGAGAAAATAATTATGAGATAGCAATGAGATTGGCTGGTAGACAAGAACAAGAACAAGGGCAAAAATTGCCATGAGATAATAGCCAAACATTGGTAAAAATAGCCACAAGACGGTAGAGAAACTAGATATGCAAGAAATATGGTTCAAGACAATGGTCTAACGGGTAACACAGAAGGGGCGCTCACCAGTGAAGTGCAATAAAATGAAAAGATTCACGGGCAAATCCAATGGCTCGGGTATCATGTTAACAATGAATAAGGGAGAATAAATGTATACACTTCATTATGCAAAGTGTATAAATATTGAGCCTATTTATAGTTGAATAAGGCTGGAGTTCACAGAAATAATGAAGATATTATTTTGTTGTCAAATCCTCGTTGAAGGGGCAATATTACAACAACTGCTCCCACAATGTTATGATTAACTCATGACAATGACATCCTCACTCATCCATACACGATAGTTAATATCAATATATGAAGGTAGATCATTAGTGATGTATTGTAGTTTATCCTTCCCGTCATCTTAACGGCATGGGCCTGACTCAAATAATTCACACTGTTCAGTTTTTTGTGCATAATGGAATGCGGAACATCATTGACCTTCTAAATAACTGACAGAGGATAAGTCTAAACAAATGAAGACTCGATTTCGGACTTTGACATGATAAATGAATCAATAAATCAATAAGTTAGCAATTAAGGCAACAAATAAGGCACCAGTAGTGGTAATAATGTTAGATTGTTAGCTACCATCTTCCTTAAAGGTTTAAGCTATTAGTGAGAGAAGGGCAATTTTATTATTTATGTTGACTTATTTTCTCTCAACATACCAGCATACCAGCTCATGTGTGGCCCGCTTATTTAAATGGGTCAAATATATGCAATTGTTGACTTTTTGAGTTGCAAGTGAGATTTGAACTCTGGAACTTTACTGCTTTGATACCATGTTACAATTTTAGCCACTATCTCAGCTAAAAGCTTATGTTAGTAGAGAGAGAGGCAACTTTATTGTTTGTATTGACTTATTTTCCTCAATAATATATGTACTTATAAATTTTATTTACTCTTTTTATTGTGGAAGAGTTTCTCCTTCGTGGATGAGTATAAATCTTGTAGTAGGCTTCTATTGTAGTCTTCTTTTTTTTTCCTTTTTTTTTTTGGTTTTTTTTTTTAAATCATGCTTAGGTCATGGACCTTTATGGGTGCTTTTCTCTGTTCTATGTTCATCACCCTTTAAATATTTATGTTTTGGGCCTAATGCAGGAACAAAACACAGAAGCGTGTAACTGCTCTTAACAGAGAGCTCCCTCCACGGAATGAACAGTTCCTTTTAGATTTTGAGCAGCTTCGCAGCCAGCTTCCTGTAATTTTGAATTTGTATTAACTTTATTGCATAATGCCTTTTGTTCTGTCCATGTTTTCTCAGTTAAATAATCCAAAATGTGGATTGCTTTATTGATGCTGTGACTTATTCTCCAGGACCAGGAACAGTTGCATGCTGTGACTGAATCTGTTCTCATTATGCTGGTTATTCAATGTAGTGGTCATGCACCACGGGCAGAATTTCTTTTATTTGCTTTACGTAGTTTGTGTAGCATAGGTTACATACACTGGGATACTTTCTTGCCATCCCTTCTTTCTTCAGTTTCCTCTGCAGAGATCTCAATTGATCAAGGGAGTCAGTCTGTGGCTGTTGTCTCTTCTGCAAGTTTATCACAGTCTGGAATGTTACAATCTTCAAATGCAATTCCCAATTCTTCTAATTTTCAGTCTTCAAATCCTGCTTCTCCTTTGCCTTCAGTTCATGGTATTGGATCCCCTACTCAGTCAGCAACTGAACCCTTACCTTGTGCAACTTTATCACCTATGAAATTGGCTGACGTCACCTGCACAGGACAGCAATCAACAACCAAAGCCAGTTTGTCAATAAGAGATAATGCTATGAGCAGTCTACGTCAGTTGTGCTGCAGGATTATTTTGACTGGTCTTCAATCCAACTTAAAGCCAGTAACTCATGCTGACATTTTCCACCACATGCTGAATTGGCTGGTTAATTGGGACCAAAGGCAACAGGGGATTGATGAGTTTGATGGTACGAAAAGCTGGAAACCTGATAAAGCCCTCATTGAATGGTTGCACATTTGTTTAGATGTGATCTGGCTGTTGGTTGAAGATGATAACTGCCGCGTGCCGTTTTATGAACTATTGCGAAGTGGCTTGCAGTTTATAGAAAACATACCAGATGACGAAGCATTGTTTACTCTTATTTTGGAGATCCATAGGAGGCGAGATATGATGGCTATGCACATGCAGATGTTAGATCAACACCTTCACTGCCCTACATTTGGAACTCAACGGTACTTACCTCAGGCCACTACTAATGTGTCAGGTGAAGCAGTGACCAACATAAGATATACACCAATAACATACCCAAGTGTACTTGGTGAACCACTGCATGGGGAGGTAATGAATATTCTGTTGATTCATTTGAAAACTGGATCATGTAATAATTTTTATCCTTTTAGTGATAGAAAACTATAATACTTTATCAACGAGCCAAAGGATAATAGAATGTAAAATAATGTGGAGAGGGCCCTCCTTTTACTGATATAGGTATCTACTAACTGCTTGACCTTAGCTAGTAGGGATTACAAAAGTAAATATTTTTGGTGCTATTATCCAAAGGGCAGGATTGTGCATTACCCACAATGGACTCCCAATCCACATCAAATGACATAAAATTCCAAAAAATAATGTTTCTTGAAGGCCCTCAAAAGAGATGGAAAATCCTTGATTGTAAATGTTGTTCCCCACTTAGTTTGAGAAAGGTAAATGCCATTTATGATTATGATATGTGAAATTGCCTCCAATATCCATATCCATGCTCCTAAATCGATTGACTAAAGTTGTTTTGACTCTATCCTTGGTTAGAGGCTCAAACACCGTACACCTATTCAAGATTAAACTCAAGGGGTTTGTTAAAAATAGTTGGAAATAGATGCTTAAAGAGAATCCAAGAAGCCTCCACTACACCCACATTCTACTCTAGAGACTTTCTTCAAAACTGCGCGCTATGTTCCCAATAATCAACTAGCACTTATTTTATGTTGTACAAAAATCTTGAGAGGTCTAGCATTGTGGCGAGAATTTGGTATCTACAAAGGGATGAGGCCCCGAAACCACTTATTTTTCAATATATATATTTTTTAATTTTTCACCTCTTTCTCCAGAGGAGTGGATTTCACGTACTACAAAAATTGTTTATGGTAAAGAAACAAAATATCATTAATTCTCTATGAAAATGACTAATTTTTTCTTGTTTTCCAAGAGACCTGATTGAAAATATAATAAACGGATAAATTATGCGGAACAACAATGCACACATTATTTATGTGATTTGGCCGCTAGGCCTACTCCCCAGGAGAGGGATAAATAAAAGGTACATGTGACCTATCTATGGACTAAGAATGCTTGTTATACAAGAAACACATTTGACCTATCTATAGACTAAGAATGCTTGTTATACAAGAGATGATGATATAATATCACATCAAAAAAATCCAATTATATCACATCAATAATATATTTTCTTATATGATAAGGATTTGATTTTAAATACTAAGTCAACTCTATCTTGTATCTTAATCACTTTCTTGCAAGAGGAGCACAAAATAGAGTGGAATGTTCATCTTGAACACGAATAACTTTAACCACAACAAAATAATTGAATCTTGGAATCGAGTAACTTGCTTCTCAATCAAATATGCAACGAACCAAATAAACTAACAGGGTTCACCACAAACGGAGCTTTGGTACTGGGTCTCGAGACAAAAACTTTTACACATGAGGAGCACAAACGAAGTAGCAAACAACTTTTTCCCAACAAACCTTATCGAATAGAATTGGGCAACAAAGTGGTCTAATGCTTAATTGTATCAAAACAAAAGTGGTAACGACATGAACATGTTGAAATGAAAACAAACAAAGTTGAAGATTTGTTTGCAACAAACGAACCAAAGAAATTGATCAAAGCACCTTGAAGCAACAAAATCCAAAACAATTTTTTTTAATTTTTATTTTTTTTACCATATCCACGAATCGAGATTAAAAAAAAAAAATAAATAAATGCAAGAGTTTAGGATCAAGCATGCTTCACTACCATAATAAAAAATATAATGGAAAATATGCATGGGATTTACGTGGTTTGGCCATATGGCCTACTCTGTGAGAGAAGTTAGATATTCTATTAATTTTAGCTCACCAAATACAGGTTTCAATTGACCTATTTATAAACCAGGAATCCTTGTAGACGATGAGATAATATCAAATCAAAAGAGTTCGATCATATCACATCAATAATATCTTTCTATATATGATAAGGATTCATATTATATTAATAATACGTTTCCTTACATGGTAGGGGTTTGATTTTAAATACTAAGTTAGCTTTATCTTGTGTCTTCAACAAAACTAAAACAAGATATTAGTGGAATAATATTTCAAATTTTTGCATTGAAATATAGTGAAAACACCAAAATATAACATAATGTACAAAATAAAAAGTTATTACTAAATTTTATACTTGTATATGTATCTTAATTTTTGCTTTGAAGTTTTTCTTTGATTATTCAGATTTTTTTCCAAAATATTTTCGAAGCATTTCCAAAACTTTTTCAAAGGTTTATGTTTCCACGCTAATCGAATCAACCTACCAAATATGCATATATATATTCAATTGTTGTTTACAATGTCTAGTTATAGTCATCTATGATAATAGTTTTGGAAACTGTTTTATACTGGGTTGTTCTTAACAATAGATGATACTCCAACAACTTATTCTTTTGAAATATGAAGCTCTTGAGATGTTATTTGCAGTTTCCATTGCAATTTAGTTACGTTGAGCACTTGATGATTTGGTAATGAATATGGTCTCACAAGCATATTTGTAAATAAGAATATTTATTTTTATATTTATTTCATGTAGAAATGTTTTGTTATGCTGAGAGAGGAGAGTGAATGGTCAAAAACAGTGTTTATGTAAACATGGAACAAAGCACCTATAGATAATACGGAGGCTATAAAAAATGTAGAGAAGTCTTCATTCTAGACTTCAAAAAAGAAAAAAAAAAAAAAAGTTTGTCTATAAAAGTTCTGTTATTTTCCACCGCACTGCCTCCGAACTACCTCCATCTTTTCCTTCTTTACCAACATTTGCTACATTTTGTCATCTCTTTAGCTGCCTGCCACAGTGAAACACTATATATCTCATTTCAATGAACACTAATTTCTCAAGCTAATCATTTTTGTTGTTGTTTTGGGGGGTTCTTTTGTAATGGCTGTTAGCAACCATATTTGTCACTACATGTAACTGTTGGCTAATCAATTTGCCATGTCTTTATAGCCCATGCTAGTTTTCAATTGCATCACTAGCAATGAAAGCTCCTGATCTTTGAAATGTTAGCTCCTAAGAAGCATGGACTCACCATCAAGGGTGCTGTCTTTGAGTCAAACTCACGATAGACTCTGAGACTCGGTAGAATTATGCTGGGCTTGTGTTAGACTCACCTTTTGTTGTTTTGTTTTGTTTTTGTTTTTTTTGTATTTTTAATTGTTTTTGTTTAGACACGTCACATACTTGTTTTGGATACGGAGGAATTGTTTTTGTATTATGTGAAAGTTTTAAGTGGGGTTGACTTGTGAATAAAATAAATTATGAAATATAAGTAAGAAAGCCCTCTGTTATTTTATGGAATGTATTGACTTCTTAGTTTATGGATTCATGGAGCAATATTTTGTTAAAGATGATTTGTTATTTATTATTTTTGATAAAATTTAACTATTAAGTGACTCTTTTTGTTAAGTTATGAAATATAGTTGTTATTATTTTGGATGGAATATAACCATTATGTGAGTTTGTGACTTTTTTTTTTGTTGATTTTTAAACTGTGAAATACATGGTTTTGAATTTGAATTAGTATTATATTGCATTATTTCTATTGTATTCGAGTAAAGTGTTAATGTATGCCATATAAAAATATATATTTTTTGCTGATTCCTTCTTGTGTCGTGTTGTGCAATTTTTTTTTTTTTTTTTTTTGGGGGGGGGGGGAATTGTTGAGTTGGCGTGTCTGTGTTTTGTTATGTTGGTATTCCAAGCTGGTTTTCGTGCTTCTCAGGTTAGCTCTATAATAGCTACTAGGCCTGCTTCTCACTCTAGCTTTCATTTTGACTACTAGACAAAAATTGGACTCATTTCTATGTGTGTATTTTGGGGTGTGCATGCTTTGCTTTTTAGAGGAGGATGTAGCACACACTGAGATTTGAGCAGTGGTAGAAAATCTTGGATTATGCTTGTCAAACAATGACACTGTTAGATACTGAAGGTGTTGTTAATAGAGAATTTTGAATCTTTTGTTTGATGGTTTGAAGGATATGTGGAGGTGGCTTTTGACAGTAATTGAAGCATCAGCAGAGATATAGATGATAGCAGTGTTGATAGTTTGTTGATATAGTGGATAGACAAATTGCTATGCTCTATGATCTGAATGGTGGAAAAAATTGGGGTGAGGATTGAGGTGATAACGGAGGTGGGGTTCAGTGAGGCTGTCTGCAATAGGAATTCCTGTGTAAATGAGGGACTAGGAGGTCCAGGGGGTAGTTGTACACTGGTAGATCTTGATGTTGTAGGCTCATCATTGAGGAAGACAGGTGCGTGCCTGCCAGGGGCTAGGGTCCTTAAGGGTGGGGATTTTTAGTCTCTCCAGAAATGATTCATACACATTTTTAGAGAACTTCGTCATCTTCAGATTTTTGAGTCAATTGCCAACTGCTGTTGGGTATGATTGGATTGGATTAGATAAATTTGGTATGATTGAATCAGATTTGTATAAATTAGGATTGTGCAGTTTTTTAGCTTCTGATTTATAGAAATTAGATCCCTGATTTTTAGGAGTTTGTTTCCTTAATTCTAGGTTGCTGATAGGTACTGATTTAGAAAGGTTATTCACCCTATGTGTATATATAGAGATGTGATCTCTTTTGTAAATAATAGAGTATGAGAAATACTTTCATGGTATCAGAGCCTGAATATCCAATTTTTTTCTTACCCGGCTAAGGTTTGTCTTCCTTAGCCACTTCTTGATTACTTTCTTCAACTGAGGTTTTGTCCTTCTTAGTCTCATTTTGATTTGTTTAAATGAGTTCAGAAAAGGAATTTGAAACTCTTTTCTCTAATCATCCCCAACCTCCAATGGCTTCCCAAACCTTTGGAGAAGCCACAGCTTTGCAAATCACCAATCATAAGTTGAATGGAAAGAATTTCATTCAATGGTCTCGGTCATTCGAGGCAGAGAGAAAATGGGATATCCTAATGGAGATATCAAATAGTCCAAGCCAGAGGATCCTGCTTATGCAAATTGGGAAATTATCAACTCGATTGTTATGGCCTGGTTAATTAATTCTATGGAGTCTCATGTTAGTCAAACCTATCTATTTCTTCGCAAAGCACAAGCAATATGGGATGCTGTGAATACCAATTACTTTGATCTCAAGAATACCTCTCACGTATTTGAGATAAAAAATTGATTAAAGGAGCTAAGACAAGGAAATTTGGAAGTGACGGAATACTACAATGAACTACAAGTTCTTTGGCAAGAATTGGATTTACACTATGAAGTTGACTGGAGAGATTTAGAGGATAACATAAAATTCAAAAGACACTTGGAGAAGGAGAGATTGTATGAATTTCTGACAGGCTTAAACCGAGAACTAGATGAGGTACGAGGTAGGATCCTTGGCCACAAACCTCTGCCATCCATTGATGAGGCGTTTGCCGAAGTAAGAAGGGAAGCAAGCAGAAGAAGAGTCTTGCTTGGAGTTGGAGGAAACAAAGAAGCATCTGTCACTACAGTAGGTGAAAGATTTATTGAAACAACAACTCTTGCTGTTAAAAATGATCGTGACCGAAGAGGCTATCAAAAAGGAGAAAGAGGAGGAAGACCCTGGTCTAATCATTGCAACAAACTAGGACATACTTGAGACATTTGCTGGGATTTCCATGGAAAGCCAGCCAACTGGAAATCTAGACGATCAAGTCGAAGTAAAAGCTTTCAAGCAACAACAGAGGAAAAACTTGTTGAATCTCGAAAGGAATAAGAACTTAATGGGATTTTCTTAAACAAATCCCAACTAGAACAACTGCAAAAGTTGCTGAGTCAAGCAAAAAATGGGAATGCAGGCACTTCTGCGATTGCTTCAGGTACAACCTTGCATGCCAAAAACAGGGCTTCTTGGATGTTTGATTCTAGGACTTCCGATCACATGACAGGTAACTTATCTCTATTCTACTCTTATACTCCATGCTCTAGGAGATCTAGAGTCAGAGTAGCTGATGGCACATATTCCACAATTGAGGGAAAGGGATCGATTCATCTCTCAAAAAATATTTCCCTTCATTCTGTCCTCTATGTCCCTAATCTGACTTGCAATCTGATTTCAATTAGCAAACTTACTTATGAACTAAACTGTTGTGCTAAGTTCTATGCTAATGGTTGTGAACTTCAGGAACTGGATTCGAGAGTGACGATTGGCAGTGCTAGAGTAAGAGATGGACTATACTATTTTGATATTGAAGACAGCTTAGAAAAGATTGCTGTTATTGCAGAGAATATATCTTCTCTTAGTTTCAATAATGATGAAATTATGTTAAGGCATTATAAGCTAGGCCATTCCAATTTCCATTATCTCAAAAGACTGTTTCCAGATTTGTTTATCAAAAAAATCCCAGTTCTTTTAGTTGTGAATTTTGTTTACTTGCTAAACACTGTCGTGCACAATTTCTCGTTAAACCATACAAAAAATGTCAGCCTTTCTCTCTAGTCCACAGTGACATGGGGACCTTCTTGTGTTAAAAATGTCTCAGGTACTCGTTGGTTCGTCACTTTTATTGATGATCACACACGAGTCTGTTGGGTGTATCTCCTTAAGGAAAAATCAGAAGTTGCTCAAATATTTCAGTCCTTTCACTCAATGATATTGACTCAGTTTCATGTCCTAATTCAAACTTTAAGGAGTGACAATGGCAGGGAATATTTTAAATCAATTCTCAGTGATTATCTTGCTACTAATAGGATAATTCATCAGAGTTCCTGTACAGATACACCCCAACAAAATGGTGTAGCTGAGAGGAAAAATCGACATCTTCTTGAGGTTGCTAGAGCTTTAATGTTCACTATGAATATACCTAAATATCTATGAAGTGAAGCTGTCTTAACAGCTTCATATTTAATTAACAGATTGCCCTCAAGAATCCTTAATTTTTCTTCTCCTCTGTCCATCCTCCTATATCAATTCCCAACCTTCAGGTTTATGTCCTCTCTACCCCTAAAAATTTTTGGATGTACTGTGTTTGTTCATAATCATTCACCTAATCAATCTAAACTTGATCCAAAGACCATTAAATGTGTTTTCATTGGATACTCTCCTAATCAATGTGGGTACAAATGTTACTCTCCTTCTCTTCGCAGAATCTTTGTTTCTATGGATGTCTCGTTTGTTGAGTCTCAACCTTTTTTAACCAACACTTATCTTCAGGGGGAGATTTTAAGTGAAGATAAGTCATGGGATATACCTAAAGGGGAATCTTGCTTACCTCATAACACTGCCTCATCCTTATCTCCAACTTTGCCTTTGCCTTTAATGCCTAATATTTCATCTGAGCTTAGTGACATAGTAACTCAGCCAAATATGGAAACAAGAGGAGATATTTCTCAGTCAGGGGGAGAGAATATCAAATTTGGCTCTCGACCAGAGGGTCAATTACTTGTTTATTCAAGGAGAAATAAAAAAAGGCAAGGCCAATCTGACTCGAATTTTAGTTCCCAGGACAGTGAAGATAGCGATGTTCAGAATCAGCATGTTAGGAAAGGAACAAGGTCCTGTACTCAGTATTCTATATCTAAGTTTGTATCTTATGTGAGGCTGTCTCCTAATTTTCATGCCTTCACCACTGCCCTATCAGAAACTATAATTCCAAAAAATATAAAAGAAGTTTTAGCTGATCCAAACTGGAGAGCAGCAGTGCAAGAAGAAATGGATGCACTTGGAGAAATAATACTTGGGAAATGGTGAAACTACCTACTGGAAAGAGAAAAGTTGGCTATAAATGGGTTTTCACTATAAAACACAATGTTGATGGGAGTATTAGTAGATATAAAAGTAGGCTGGTTCCTAAAGGATTTATTCAAAGATATGGGATAGACTATCAAGAGACTTTTGTACCTGTAGCCAAGTTGAATATTATAAGAGTCTTACTCTCTTTGGCAGCTAATTTGGGATGGCCTTTACAGCAGATAGATGTGAAGAATGCTTTGTTAAATGGTGATCTACATGAATATTTTTTTATATATAAAAGTTTTTAAATTAATATTTTAAAAAATGTGATAATATTTGTAATAAATAATAAAATAGTAAACACTTATTAAAACAGTGTATGGATTGTTATATTGATCATTGATTTGACATTTGTATATTTTTAATTATTAGATTTATTTAATGGTTAGAACTACTTCTTTCTCTCTCCACTTTGGTTGTCTTTTTGGTTATTTTACATAAAAACATAATCCCTCACTCTTCCCATATATTTTTTGAATACTTTTTATATGTAAAAGTTTTTAAATTAAAATTTTAAAAATGTGATAATATTTGTAATAAATAATAAAATTGTATAGATTTATTAAACTTATATATTTTCAACCGTTAGATTTATTCAATAGTTAAGATTATTTTTTTCTCTTCTCATTTTGGTTGTCATTTTGGTCATTTCACATGAAAACATAATCCCTCACTCTTCTCATATATTTTTTAAATACTTTTTATATGTAAAAATTTTAAATTAATATTTTAAAAATGTGATAATATTTGTAATAAATAATAAAATTGTACAGATTTATTAAACAATGTATGGATTGTTATATAGATCATTGATTTGACATTTATATATTTTCAATCGTTAGATTTATTCAATGATTAGGATTATTTTTTTCTCTCCTCATTTTGGTTGTCTTTTCGGTCATTTCACATGAAAACATAATCCCTCACTCTTCCCATATATTTTTTGAATACTTTTTATATGTAAAAGTTTTTAAATTAATATTTTAAAAATGTGATAATATTTGTAATAAATAATAAAATTGTACAGATTTATTAAACAATGTATGGATTGTTATATAGATCATTGATTTGACATTATATATTTTCAACCGTTAGATTTATTCAATGGTTAGGATTATTTTTATCTCTTCTCACTTTGGTTGTCTTTTCGGTCATTTTATATGAAAACATAATCCCTCACTCTTTTCATATATTTTTTGAATACTTTTTATATGTAAAAGTTTTGTAAATTATATTTTAAAAATGTGATAATATTTGTAATAAATAATAAAATTGTACAGATTTATTAAACAATGTATGGATTGTTATATAGATTATTGATTTGACATTTGTATATTTTCAACTGTTAGATTTATTTAATGGTCAAGATTATTTCTTTCTTTCCTCACTTTTATTGTTTTTTCGGTTATTTCACATGAAAACATAATCCCTCACTCTTCTCATATATTTTTTGAATACTTTTTATATATAAAAGTTTTTGAATCAATATTTTAAAAATGTGATAATATTTGTAATAAATAATAAAATTGTACACATTTATTAAACAATGTATGGATACTTATTAGACAAAGTTAGCATAATTTTTTATTTTTAAAAAATTATATTTGAACATTTAAATTAAAATTTCAATTTTTATGTGCTTAAAACTTAAATTTTAAATACATACATTTTTACACTCTTTGTGTTATTTATATAATAAAGAAGTTTAAAATTTTGAATTTGAGATATTTTCAACTGTTGGATTTGCTCAATGGCCATGATTATTTTTTTCTCTCTACTTCGGTTGTCTTTTGGTCATTTTATATGAAAATGTACTCACTCTTCTCATATTTTTTTTGAATACTTTTTATATAAAAATTATTAAATTAATATTTTAAAAAATGTGATAATATTTGTAGCTAGCGAATAACCCGTGCCAGTGGCATTTTTCAACTAAAATTAAATATGTACGCATTTGAAATTGAAATATGTTAGCACATTTTTTGTTTTCAAAAATCCTAAATAAATTCCCTCTTCATTGTATTTTTCCCTTTAGAAGAACTAAAGCATAATTTGAAAGCTATCAACTAAACGCCCAATATTAATTTGAAATCCAATATCACCATCACATTTATAATTCAACAAAAAGATAAAAGAATCATCATTAGTACCGAGAAACAAAATTTTTGTTTTTCTCAATGCAACTCATTAGATATCATTATTAAGTTTAACTCAATAGTCTACTAGAATATGAAGTGACCCAAAGATTGGGCGGGAGTTTGAGGGGAATTAAAAATAAAAAAAATTATATTTGATTCAAAGATTTGTAAAATAAAAAAATAAAATGGTGAATTGGAGAGTGCCACACAAAATTTAGTAATAATTTTTGATTAATTTTATAAAAATAACTTAAATTAAAAGTAGTATTTTTAATCATGCGTTGTGCTTTATAAAAAAATATAGCCAACCTTACCAAATTTAATTTAAAATTAGAATTTAGAAAAAAATACTCCCCTAGGACTAATTTTATTCAAATATTTGTAAAAATTGAAAAAAAATAAAAATAGAATGATTAGTATAGAGAGTGCCACATGGGATTTGATAATAAATTTTTAATTAGTTTTATAAAAATAACTCAAATAAAAAAAATTATTATTAATTATATGTGTCTTATAAAATAAAACAAATATAGTAAATGTGACTAATTTAAATTTAAAATTAGAATTTAGAAAAAAATTTACTCTCGAGTCTAATTAATATTTGATATTTTTTTGTATTTTTAAATGTTAAAAATACTAAAAGTTTGTTATGAAAAAAATAACCTAATTATTATTTAAGCTTTTTTTTTATTTGTGTTTTTTAGTTCAACTCCATTTTTTAGCTGCATTTTTAATTTAATTACTAATGTCATTGAAACATACACATTTAACAATCATATTAAATTTTAAGCAGGGCGAGTCCCCTTTTGGAACCCATGAGCAAGTGAATTCCTTTTTAAGACCCAAAAAAGTGGGTCCCTTTTCAGAACCCATGAGTTTTTTACATTTATTATTTATTAAAATCATATGTCACAATTCTAATCCTTTTATAGGCAAAAGAAAAGGTGAAGTTGTCGTGTTTTAGCGATGTGAGACAAAGGAACAAAGGTTTTGTGAATGTAAAGGATCTTGACCATTCGTTGAAAAATAAAACTCAATCTTAGCTTTTGGATTTTGGTTTGTCAGAGAGATATTTTTGAAATGTATTGTTTTATTATATAGATAAATAATAAAATTTTTTATCTTTATTAAATACTGTATGGATACCTTGGTCTCTTTTGATTAGTAATTTTTATTTTTATAGGTTATTTTTACAATTTTTTATATAGGATTGCTTTATAAATTTAAATTTGAGTTATTTGCACACCAAATTATATTTCTGTGCTTTTAGACATGGGCAATTACTAGTTCTTTTAGAAAGCATGAAAGCCTTTGATCTTCTTTTCTATCTTTGTTTTGCCGCAAACTTCTGATATATGTCTGTCTGTTATTAGCTAGATGCCACGACAATACATATATGCTATTACTTATTGTTATGGCATATTAGCACCATCATTGAGTAGTCATTTGAACTCTTGGATTTGCAGCATGCATCTGAATGGAATTTGTCTGAACTTTTCTTTGTTATAGGATCTTGCAGTTTCTATTCAGAGGGGAAGTTTAGACTGGGAGAGAGCTTTGCGTTGTATAAGGCATGCCCTTCGTACCACTCCGTCATCTGACTGGTGGAAACGTGTGCTTCTTGTGGCTCCTTGTTATAGGAATCCTGCCCCAGGGCCGACCCCTGGTGCTGTTTTCACTTCTGAAATGATTTGTGAGGCAACAATTGACAGAATTGTTGAACTACTGAAGTTGACAAACTCAGGCAATTTTCTCATACCTAATATTTGTAGTTGCCTTTGTTCTAAAATATATTGAAAATTAGATTTCATTCAATAATTCCCTGATATTACTCTCTTCTGCCGCCCCCCTGCCCCCCCGGGGGGGGGGGGGGGCGTATTCACCATTTCATATGGTAACTATGTAGTTTATTGGCACTTGGTTAAATGTTTCTACTATCATGTTGTTAATAGATCATTAACGCAAACATGGAGATCAAAGTATGATGCCGGAAAAAAATGACAGGCTAATCTGAAGTTGTGAAGTTTAAGATATCATCTTAGGTTAATCAATACAAGAGAGCAGTAACTGCGTTTTCCTGTAGCACTTCTATTTTCTTATGATTGAAGGATCCAAAATCAGAGTCAGAACCAGGCAGCAGATATTAAAATAAATTTTGGGGTCTGTTGTTGAATGTTGTTATTACCTTAGAAGGTGGTTTGCCATCATAAGTTATGCCAGTTGCTATCCTCTTTGTCTTCTCTCTATCTATATATGTGTGTGCGCATGCACACTTGTTTTTGTGAAGCAATAATAAGTTTATTGTACAAGGTCCATTGCCTGGTGTAGTGTTAAAAGGCTCAAATTGGTATAGAATTCGGGTTTGAGTCTGAAGCAGATTATGCCTCAAGGTTCGTATCAATGTTATGGGTTTCCCTGGCATTATGTAATGAATTTTGCATAAATCTATGTGGTTATATGGCTTATGTGTGGTTGCCATGGAATGGCCAAGAACCCTTGGAAGCATATCTCTCATGGTTTGAAAATTTTTTTTACAATTCACCTCTCTTGTTATGGTAATGGTGAGAGAGTCTGTTTTGGCTCTATCAGTTGTCTAATGCTCATTATTCCACCATTTCATCCATGGTTTCTTCCAATTCTCATCCAACTTCTTGGTATTTCAAATATATAGATTTTTGGAATCTTAGTCACGGGAAACTATTGATCTGGCTTCTCCTTTATCTTTGTTGGAGGTGGTTATAATATGGAGTGATATTATTGATAAGAGATGGTGGAAATATCTTCTTGTTCTATTTTTTACAAACCTTTCTTTGAAAAAGCTCATTGATGATTCTTCTATATCGCCTTTGTCACCTCACTATATGATCCGTAAAGTTAGTGTGCCTCTTAAATTTCGTGCTCTCTCTCGGATTATGGCCGACAAGATGATTTGGAAAGCTAATGTGTCTCTTAAATTTCAAGCTAGTGCCTCTTAAATTTCAAGCTAATTGTCTGAGTCTGAGTTTGATCACCTCTATGTTGCGCGAAGGTCCACCCCCTAAATACAGAGACCTGAATGTGGCAAAAACAATTCTGCATAATAACAATGTTTTTGTGACATGCTAGTCATTCATTAAATAACTTACAAGGGTCCAAGAGGAAGGAGAGTAAATTTGATAAACAACAAGAGAAGAATTTTATTAGCTATTATTAATTTATTTTGATAAGGTTTATTGTGCTGAATTATACCCTCATTTTTATCCTAGAAGCTTGCAGTGGTCACTGAATAGTAGTCTATTGGATTCCGGTAGCTCTAAGGTTGGAAGAATTATCTATTTCTGTAGCTCTAAGGTTGGAAGAATTTTCTATTTCTTACCTCAGACAGAAGTATCCATTTCTATAGTTCAAAATTAAGCAATGAAACAACAAACTGCATTGGATTTCAAGAAGTGAAATTGATAGTGCCAAATGATTGAACCAAAAAATAAATAAATAAATAAATTCTGGCACAGAGTTATTAATTAACTAGCACTGCTTGTCAGCAATAAAAGGTTGTACAATGCATACAAGTCATCTGATCTTGCAGAAGTAAATCTTTATGTTCATTATCAGTGATAGGTTGAATAGGTGAGCAGGGGTCACATTTGAGAGAGCATGTTAGGATTTATCCTATATCAATAAATAGTTCCTCCCATATCACTATAAAATTTTAATGGGTCTTTTCCCTTCTTGCCAGTTGGTTTTGAGTTTGATGCTTCAACATTTCACGTAAGTAAAGGTGGTTGCTAACATAGTATCAAAGCAGATAAAGTTCAAACGTTACTGTTACCTGAAAAAAGTCATTAGTCCCACTTGTTTAACCTCTTCAAGAAAGTTTGTTCAACCATATGCGAGGGTGTGTGTTGAGCAAAAAAATAAGTCAATATTATTAATAAAGTCTGAATTTTAACTTCCTTGAATGTAACCTTCACCTTAGAGGCAAGTACTCTGCACTTTGGCCACAAAAGATTGCATATAGTGAAAAATGCAGGAAATGCAATTGATACCTTATTACCCTAATGAGAAATCTGCATAGGTGGAATATAGCTTATTGAAATAGCTTGATATAGATTGTTGAGTCCATTTCGTAACAATTTAAGCTTTTGGGACAATTGATAACTTAACATGCTATTAGAGCTTTGGTTCCAGGAATCGTAGTTGTCAAATTAAAATTCGCATCGTGAATTGAAATCTTATATTTGAGAATCGTGAATCGTAAGATTCAGTATATAATCAGAAAATGATAGAAAAATAATGTTTATATATTGAAAATTAATAATTTAATATGATCATGACGTCTCACTGATAAGAAGCTACCTTTATGATTACAATGGCGAATGCATAAATCATGTTTAGTCGGGGCAATGACGATATTTATTTATGGTCCTTAATGAAAAGCATAAAAAATTAAGAGCCAACTCTTAATAATAGAAAACTGTATGGACAACTTGACTTACATTTAAGTAAATTTTGAAAGTTTGAGGGTGTCTTGCCCCTTGTAGGTTTGCCCATATATAGTTAAAAATGTTAGTCTGAATCTTATATTTATGTCAACTTAAAGAGGTAGTATTTTAGTTTTTTATAAAGTTCTCAAAAAATATGTGAAGATGATTTGCAAGTATTGTAGAATTCTTGGTCCATTATGAGCTTCACTAACTTCATTTTTTTAAAAACAAATAAAAAAGAGAAAATATATCTTTGCAAATTGGGTCTGCATTATCTAATCCAAAATTGGGTCCACTTCCATACTTCCTAGATCACACGAACGCAACAATCTAAGACTCTCTATGAATTGGATTGATTTGGTTTGAGTCACCATGATTCGTCACTCTATTCGTTTGAGAGGCAAGATTTTATTGATTACATGGTGTTTCAACTCAAATTGTAAGATTCGAATCTGGAGTTGTACGATTTTGACTATTATGCCATGAGGTTTTATGTTCAAGTCTTGTCATCAATATTTATTCCCTATTTATTCTTGTGCACTCTAGTCAATTTTTATTTTACGCTTTGGTTTAGTTTGTTTGTCTTTGCTCCACATGCACCACCGAGTTACACGCGAGAGGAGTGTTTAAAATGGTTTGATATAGATTGTTGGGCACATCTCCTTACAACTTAAGCTTTTAGTACAATTGATGACTTAATATAGCTTTTCCCAAGTAAGAAGTAAAATGGGTTAATGATGTGCCTTCTACTCCAATCCTACCTGAGCCTGACTTCGCTTCTCTCTCCTCAAACCCAACCCATTGTGGGCGGGCTGGGTGCACATTTGCCCCTTAACCTTGACGCTGACTGTAGCTAAATTGAATCAAAATGGTCGATGTGGTACCTTAATGTGCCAGATTTTCTTTAGCTTGATCAATAATTTATGTAGACATTGGGACGGTGGTTTGGTTATTTATGCTTCCAATGCTTCATTTCCTCTCTTGAAGTTTCCAACATGCCTTTTTCAATTGCAGCTCTATATTTCTTAGCTTATAAATCCCGTATAGAATTATCCTTGTTATTTGTGTGTTCTGTTAGTGTCCATGTTGAATTCTTTTGTGATAGTTGCTGATGCCCTATCTCATATTGATTGTTGTAGGATATCCTACAAGATCTACATTTGCAATTTTTTACAGCTAATTTCATTTTGCTCTTTTTGATTTATTGCAGAGATAAATTGCTGGCAAGAGTGGCTTGTCTTTTCGGACATATTCTTTTTTCTAATTAAGAATGGATGTATTGATTTTGTTGATTTTGTGGACAAGCTAGTTTTACGCTTTGCAGAGGGTGATCAAAATATTCTTAGGACGAATCATGTGACATGGTTGCTTGCACAAATTATAAGGGTTGAGCTGGTCTTGAGTGCTTTAAATACGGATTCAAGAAAGGTACATCATACTCAGTCTAACTTTGTTATGATTCAACTGCTTCAGGACTGCAACATCTTCTTCCCATTTTTCTCCCTCTCAATCTGTATACAGCATCTCTGTTCCAATGTTGGTATCATAATTTATTTAGTCTCTGGTGCTTGTGCATGGAGTGTTTACTCACCATTTTATCTTTTAGTTTTTGATTATGTTCTTATAATGGTTGGTGATATGCCCATACTGGTTTCTTGTGATGGAGCCAACAACTCTTTGTGTACTATAATCTAGAATTGCTATTTGTCTGTTAGGTGGAGACAACCAGAAAGGTCCTTTCATTTCACAAAGATGATAGAAGTTCTGATCCTAATAATCCCCAAAGTATCCTGCTTGATTTTATAAGCAGTTGTCAGAATTTACGCATTTGGTCATTGAACACATCGACCAGAGAATATTTGAACAGTGAGCAGCTTCAGAAAGGAAAGCAAATAGATGAATGGTGGAGGCAAGTAAGCAAAGGTGTGCATATTTTAATTTTTTACTAGATTCAAGGAACAAAATTTCCATCTATTTCTGTGGAAACATACAAAAGATTTCCATTTACTAAGATACCATTGCAGAAGCTCGTGGAATGGAATAATAAATTCTACGGTTTCTATTGAAGACCTTGGAGGCCGGGACATATTAAGGTGGACCAAAATGGAATATAATATAGCGAAACAAATGTAAAACCAAATATAGAATTCTGCATAAATTATATAATATTGTTTTTGGAAGCAAATACAAAAAGCTATATTTTACTTTAGTAATAAAAATTATTATTAATGGTATATTAATACTAGTATTACAACTATGTGAGTAATTTTTTTACATTATCTGCTTTGAATTTTTGTACTTCTAAAATCATTATGCTTCTGTTTTAATATTATTAAAAAAAATTCATGCTTATGTTTTACAAAATTGAGTTAATTGACAATACGTAACATATTTATTTTGTTGAATTATTCTTATTCTTTAATGTAAATGATTGCATAACTCTCATTATGTTTAATTAATTAATTAACTATTTGGAAGTATTTTTTTACACTTATACTTTGTTTTGAAACATCTCTATTTATTTTTAAATTCTTTTGTTGCTTATGAAATGTTCCATAATAATTCCAAAATATTTCCGTTTTCAAGCTAATTAAAAGAACCCACAGAAACAAAACTTCTATGATTAGATTTATCTTCCTTTTATCTGTCCACTTTTGCTCTTGATTCTATTTGTAGATAAGCTTGTATCTTTCGGTTACAGATTTGTATAGATATATTTAGCAAGATCAGATAAGGTTAATATTGATTAGGATAAGAGCTGTTAGAGTTGTAGATTTTCAGAAATTAAGTTGCTGATTTTTAGGAGTTTGTTGTACTATTTTAGGTTACAAATAATTACAGATTTTAGAGTAGTTTGTATATAAATATTGGGCTGTAACCTCCTTCAAGGAATGGAATTCATTTTATTGTAAATCTACCTTCATGGTATCAGAGCCAGTGCTCGTTATAGAAATCCATTCCTTTCCAGCTGAGGTTTGTTCTCCTTAGCCTTTCCTACGTTCCATTCTCTTCATACTGAGGTTTGTCCTCCTCAGCATTCCTTGAACTTCCTGCTAGATTAAGGATTCCTTGATACTTTCGTCTCACTTCGAGTATTTAAGGATGAGTTCAGGCAAAGAGGCTACTACTTCCTCTGATTATTCTCAGTCTCCAATCCCTGGAGAAGGCACAAATCTGCAAATCACTAATCATAGATTGAATGGAAGAAATTTCATTCAGTGGTCTCGATCAGTCCTATTGGTTATTAGGGGTAGAGGAAAAATGGGCTATCTTAATGGAGATATTAAACAGCCCGACAAGGAGGATCTATTTTATGCAAACTGGGAGTTGAACAACTCGATAGTTATGGCATGGTTGATCAACTCCATGGAGCCTCATATCAGTTGGACCTATCTCTTTCTTCGAACTACACAAGCCATCTGGAAGGCTGTAAATACTAATTATTCAGATCTCAAAAATGCTTATTAGGTATTTGAGATCAAGAATAGACTCAAGGAGATAAGACAAGGCAACCTGGAGGTCACTGAGTACTACAATGAACTGCAGATTCTGTGGCAAGAACTGGACATGCACTACGAACCTGACTGGGGAGATTTGGAAGACAACCTAAAGTTCAAAAAACACCAGGAGAAGGAAAGGTTGTATGAGTTCCTGACAGGATTGAACTGAGACCTAGATGAGGTGCGAGGTAGGATTCTTGGTTATAAACCTTTACCATCCATTGATGAAGCCTTTGTTGATGTGAGAAGGGAAGTAAGTAGAAGAAGAGTCATGCTTGGAGAGAACAAGGAGATACATGTCATTTCAGCGAGTGAAAGACCCATTGAGACAACAGCTCTTGCTGTTAAAAATGATCAAAGAAATCATCAAAAAGGTGACAGAGGAGGAAGGCCTTGGTGCAGCCACTGTAATAAACCAGGGCACACTCGAGACACCTGCTGGGATCTTCATGGAAAACCAACCAACTGGAAGTCTTGGGGATCAAGTAGGGGAAAGAGTTTCCAAGCACAAATAGAAGAAAAACCTGCTGAGCAACTCAAGGAACCAGAACAGAATGGACTCTTCCTAAGCAAGTCTCAACTGGAACAGATGTAGAAATTGCTGAGTCAAACTACAATAGGCCACTCAAAGACCTCTGCAATGGCGTCAGGTACTGCCCTGCATACCAAGAATATAGGTTCTTGGATGCTGGATTCTAGAGCCTCTGATCACATGATAGGTAATTTATTTCTATTTTACTCATATACTCCATGCCCTGGAAGATCTAGAGTTAAGTAGCTGATGGCTCATACTCTACTGTTGCTGGAAAATGATCCATTCACCTCTCAAACACTGTTTCTCTTCATTCTGTCCTATATGTTCCAAACCTGTCCTGTAATCTGATTTCAGTCAGTAAGCTCACTCAGGAACTTAAATGTTGTGCTAAGTTTTGTGCTACTAGTTGTGAATTTCAGGGACTGGATTCGAGGATGATGATTGGCAACGTTAGAGTAAGAGATGGACTCTATTATCTCGAGATTGAAGAGGATTCAGCAAAAACTGCTATGAATGGGAATGTATCTCCTCTTAGTTCCAATAGTGATGAAATAATGTTAAGGCATTATAGGCTAGGCCATCCCAATTTTCATTATCTCAAAAGACTGTTTCCAGACTTATTTATCAATAAAAATCCTAGTTCTTTCAATTGTGAATTTTACTTACTTGCTAAACATTGTCGTGCACAATTTCCCATCAAACCATATAAACAATCTCAGCTCTTTTCCTTGATTCACAGTGATATATGGGGGTCTTCTCGGGTAAAAAATATTTTAGGAACTTGATGGTTCATAACCTTTATTGATGATCACACTAGGGTCTGTTGGGTATATCTTCTTAAGGAGAAAGCTAAAGCTGCCAAGGTCTTCTAGCTTTTCCACTCCATGATCTTAACTCAATTCCATGTTCCCATCCAAACTTTAAGAACTGACAATGGAAGGGAATACTTCAATTCTATTCTAAGTGAATACCTTGCTAATAATGGGATAATTCACCAAAGTTCCTGCTCAGATACACCTCAACAAAATGGTGTAGCTGAGAGGAAAAACAGACACCTAGTTGAGGTAGCTAGGGCCCTAATGTTCACTATGAATGTACCTAAGTATCTATGGGGTGAGGCTATCTTAATAGCCTCATATTTGATTAACAGAATGCCTTCCAAGTCTCTCAATTTTTTTGTTCCTTTGACAAATTTACTCCATCTCTACCCAAACTTTAGGTCCATAACATCTCTACCTCCAAAAATCTTTGGGTGCACTGTGTTTGTCCATAATCATTCACCTAATCTTTCCAAACTTGATCCAAAAACTACCAAATGTGTTTTTGTAGGTTACTTTCCAACTCAACATGGTTACAAATGTTATTCTCCTCACTTTTGTCGATTTTTTGTTTCTATGGATGTCTTATTCATTGAGTCCCAACCCTTCTTTCCTAATACTTCTCTTCAGGGGGAGATAGTTGAAGAAGAGAATAAGAGAGAATTGAATACATTCTTTCTTCTCAACTATATTATTTATAAACCTAAAGTCTTACAATTCAAATAAGGAAATTACAATCAAATAGGAAAACGAAATTAAGACTGATTACAAGAGAAAATAGGAAATAGAATAAACTAAGGAGATTTCTTGAATATTCTTGATATTCTAACACACTCCCTCAAGCTGGAGCATATAAATCAAAAATGCCCAGCTTGGATAAAAGGCTTTGAAACAAAGTTCGGGGTAGCGGTTTGGTAAGAAGATCTGCCAATTGCGAAGAGGATCGAACAAATGGAGTAGTCAACTCTTTGCGAAGAAACAAATCACGAATAAAGTGACAGTCAGCTTCTATATGCTTCGTACGCTCATGAAACACAGGATTATTGGTAATGAAGATGGCTGCCTGATTGTCACAATGCATAGCCATAGGGGCAGGAATATCAAGACCAAAATCATGTATAAGAGAACGGACCCAGAGCATCTCTGAGGCAGTGTGGGCCATGGCACGATACTCAGCCTCGACACTTGAACGAGCTACAACCTGCTGTTTTTTATTACGCCAAGTAACCAAATTACCACCAATAAAGGTACAATATCCTGAGGTTGAGCGCCGATCAACTCGATTGCCAGCCCAATCGGCATCACTATAACCAGTGATAGATAGAGAGGAAGAAGGACGATATAGAAGGCCACGAGCAGGAGCTTGTTTCAGATATCTGAGAATTCGGCAAACAGCCTCGTAATGTGGACAACGAGGATTATGCATAAATTGGCTGACCACCCCACAACGTAGGTAATATCGGGGTGAGTAACAGTGAGATAAATAAGTTTCCCCACAAGGTGACGATAATGACTGACATCAAAGAAGGGTTCGCTCGAAGTAGCATCCAATTTAGTAGAAAAGTCCATAGGAGTGTCAGCAAGACGAGCACCTAAAAGGCCAGTGTCAGAGAGCAAATCCAGATCATACTTGCGCTGACAAAGGGAAATACCTTGGGAAGAGCGTGCAATCTCAATACCGAGAAAGTAGCGAAGACGGCCAAGATCCTTAGTATGAAATTGAGTAGATAGATATTGCTTCAAGGCCACAATACCTGAGGGATCATCACCAGAAATAATAATGTCATCCACATACACAATCAATACTATAGTGCCGGAAGAGGTACGACGTATGAATACTGAATGATCAGCAGTAGAATGAGTATATCCCACAGCAAGTAGAGCAGAGCTGAAACGATCAAACCAAGCACGAGGGGATTGCTTTAGTCCATATAAGGCACGTCGTAAGCGACACACAAGATGTTCACTGTCGGGAATGCTATAACCAGGGGGTTGGTCCATATAGACTTCCTCCTGAAGTTCTCCATGGAGAAAATCATTCTTAATATCAAGCTGGTATAAGGGCCAAGAATGATAGACAGCAACAGCAAGAATAATTCGAACAGAATTAAAGCGAGCAATAGGAGAGAAGGTTTCAGAGTAGTCAACACCGTAGGTCTGAGTATAACCTTTAGCAACCAATCGAGCCTTAAGACGTTCAACGGAGCCATCGGGAAGATACTTAACATTATAAACCCAGCGACAACCAACAGTTTGTTTCCTGGTGGGAAGAGGTGTGAGTTCTTACGTCTGATTCTGATGGAGAGCATGCATTTCTTCATCCATTGCGTGTTTCCACCCAGGAATAGATAAGGCCTATTTATAAGAAGTGGGAACGAAAATAGAAGAGAGAGCACAAACAAAGGAAGAGAGAGAAGGAGAAAGCTGATGATAAGAAACAAAATTAGCAATGGGATGGCGAGTGCAAGTGCGCGTACCTTTCCGTAAAGCAATAGGTAACTCAGTAGATGAAGAAGAAGTAGGTACCTCAGACGAAGTGGTAGAATCAGCCGGTAAGGAAAGGATAACATTCCTATCTTGATTGCGTTGGTAAACTTGCTGTGGAGGAGCAGGAAACTCTGATATAGTGGTAGGAGCAGGAATTGGAGACGAAACAGATGGTGTAGACATGGGGGAGGAATCTAAGATAGAGTCGGGAGAGGAAGAAAGAGGCAGAGGAACATATGTGGAGGATAGAGGAGTAGGAAGGGTAGAAGAAGTCGCCCCCTCACTAGAAATAATAAGATCCGAGGACAAGGAGTCTCCACAAGATGAAAAGAAAGCAGTGGACTCAAAAAAGGTAACGTTAGCACTAACAAAGTAACGATGAGAAGTGGGGTGGTAACAACGATAGCCTTTTTGAGTGCGGGAATATCCTAAGAAAACACACTTACGAGAGCGATGTGAGAGCTTATCTTGGTTAGAGTCAAGAATATGAACAAATGCAACACATCCAAAAACACGAGGAGCCAGAGAAAAAGGGGCCCGAGTTGGTTACAAAATAGAAAATGGGGATTGATTGGACAAAACTGGTGTGGGTACCCTATTAATAAGATAGTAGGCAGTGAGGACAGCATCAACCCAAAAGGTTTTAGGAACATGCATGTGAAACATCAAAGTGCGAGCAACATCTAACAAGTGACGAAGTTTGCGTTCAGCAACACCATTTTGTTGAGAAGTGTGACAATAGGTGTTTTGATGAATAATGCCCTTATCAATGCAAAAGGTCTTAACAGTATTCTGAATATATTCTAAGGCATTATTTGAACGAAAAATTTTAATTTTCCGGTCAAATTGAGTACAAATTTCATTATAAAAGCGAGAAATAATAGAAGTTAATCAGATCGCTGCTTCATTAAAAAAATCCAGGTCATACGGGAAAAGTCATCAACAAATATCACAAAATAAGAAAAACCATCAACACTCTTAAAACGGGAAGGACCCCAAACATCTGTATGAATGACAGCAAAAGGTTCTGACTCTCGACTAATATCACGACTACGAAAAGAACTACGGTGATGCTTGCCAAGCTGACAAGTTTCACATTCTAGACTTGACACTGGACTCAAATTTGGAACAATTAACTTTAACCTAGTAAGACAAGGTTAACCCAGGCGAAGATGCCACTGAAGAGGAGAAACAAAAGTATGAAGGGCTGTAGAATTCATGTGTTCCGGGGGACGATCACGATCAAGATAATAAAGGCTATCCTTTTCATGCCCCGAACCAATCATCCTCTTCGTCTTGAGGTCCTGTACAACACAAGAAGTAGGAAAGAAAGTTATGGAACAATTTAAAAATTTGGTCAGTTGACTAACAGAGTAAATTAAAAGGAAATTGAGGTACATAGAGACTAGAAGGGAGATTAAGGGAAGAGGAGGGCCGAAGGGTCTCTCTACCAGACACAGGACGAGAGGAGCCATCCGCTAACACAATATTATGATGAATGGTACTAAGATAAGAGAATAAAGAAGAATTACCAGACATATGTGAGCTGGCGCCCGAATCGATGATCCAAGCAGGAGAAAATGAGGCTACAAGAGCTGGGTTACCTGAGTTAGCCAAGGTAGCAGTAGAAGCAGGAGAGTGTGAAACACGCAAAGATTGAATAAGCTCTTGAAGCTGTGATGAGCTTAGGGTAAATGTCTCCTGAGGATCAGATGTGGTAACTCCAGTAGTAGGCACCTGTAGTGACGGAGCCGAACCATCAGATACGACACAATCAGAGACGTGATGTGCTTGTTCAGGTTTCCTATACTTCTTCCAACAATAAGGCTCTATATGATTTGTGCCACCACAAAAGTTACACTTGCGGTCACCTCTATTACTAGGAGCCCGTCCACCTCGAGAACCACCACGATTGTTACGTCCACCACGAGAACCACGAGAATTACCTTGAGAGTTACCTCCACGACCATGACTAACAAGTGCAGAGGAATCAATAGATGGTGAGGACTGATCAGTAGTCATAGTTGAGTGATTGCCCAAAGATGATCGCTGTATACGAGTATAAGCACCAGTAGCAGTAGGCAAGGTTTCACTTGCTAGAATTTGATCTTTAAATCCTCTAAGAACAGGATTAAGGCCAGATAAGAAATTGGCAATCATAAATTCCTCCCAATACTTTCTTTGCTGTGTCAAATCCTCAGTAAATGGTCTGTATTATAGCAACTGTTCCCATAAGCCTTTCAAATGACTGTAATAATCAGATAAGGATCTTTCCCCTTGTTTTGCAGAGAACATCTGTTCATACAACTTATAGACCCGAGAAATATTGTTCTTCTGTGAGTAAGACTCAGCAAGACAATTCCAAATCTTCTTAGAAGAATCACAGAACTCAACAGTGGTGGCAACTGAATCTTCCAAACTATGCCAAAGTAAACCCATAACAATTGCATCCTCACTCATCCAGATACGATATTGAGGATCAGTAGAAGAGGGTGGCTTATCGGTGATATACCGTAGTTTATCTTTCCCTCGAAGAAAGGTTTTTACGGCGTGTGCCCAACTCAAGTAATTCGTGCCATTCAATTTTTTAGGTGTAATAGACCGGGGAACATCATCAGCTTTGAGAAACACAGATTGAGGCATGATAGTAATAGACTCTATATTTTCGGATTTTGACATAATAATTGGCAGAAACAAATCACAAAACCAGCACAATCGTCAAGAAGCCAAACCAATTGAAAGGAGCAGACCTCTATTGTTAAAAAAAACAGTGCCTGGCAACAAGATAGACGACCAGCAAGGAACGAAGGCAGATCGACAGATCAGCGAGAAACGAAGTCAGCGAGAAGAACAACCAATGACCAGGCAAGAAGAGGGCTGTGCTGGATTCAAATCACCAGGGCATCAAGCAGGGAGGCTCGCCTACATCAGGCGATCACCACCCAAAGACGCCGGAGGGTTGCCGGAGAGGCACGCGCCAAAAAGGCTGTGAGACTGACAGCCGCGACAATGGGCGGCGCGTGTGGTCGCGTCCGGCACTTTCCGACGACGATCTTCAGTCGGAGTGATCGCCGGTGACAGGCGACTCTCCTGGTATGCTAGACGACCGACGCCGATGGTCGGAAGACTGGTTTCCGGTGAAGCACAGTGACGGCGGTGCTAGACTAGGGTTTTTTTTTTTTTTTTTTTTCTTTCTTGGGATCAAAGGCTACTCTGATACCAAGTTGAAGAAGAGAATAAGAGAGAATTGAATACATTCTCTCTTCTCAACTATATTATTTATAAACTAAAGTCTTACAATTCAAATAAGGAAATTACAATCAAATAGGAAAACGAAATTAAGACTGATTGCAAGAGAAAATAGGAAATAGAATAAACTAAGGAGATTTCCTGAATATTCTTGATATTCTAACAGAGATGTTGAGTGAGGAAAAGTCTTGGGATACACCTTTCGCAGACCACCAACACTCTCAGTCCACATAATCTTTACCTCAGCTCACAGAACATCAATTCTTACCTCAGTCTACAGAACCTTTACCTCAGCTTACAGAATCTCAACCTACAGACCACCAATCCCTGCCTTTGCCTTTAGAGCCTAACCTTATATCATTTGAAGAACCAAGAAGAGGTACATCTCAGTCAGGGGGAGGAAATACTAGAATTGGCTGTCAGCCAAGGGGTCAATTGCTGGTTTACTCGAGAAGAAATCAAAACCAACAAGGCCAATCTGACTCGACTCTCAGTTCTCAGGACAGGAAGCAAAAACTGATCAGAATCTGCAGCAGATTGAAGCTTCAAAATAGGATCTGGACTGGCCTATTGCTCTTAGAAAAGGGACTAGGACCAGGACCTACACCCAGTACCCCATATCTAAATATGTCTCATATGCAAGGCTATCCCCTAACTTCCATGCTTTCATCATTGCTCTGTCAAACTCTGCTGTTCCAAACAGCATAGAAGAAGCCTTAGCTGACCCAAATTGGAGAGCTGCAGTTCAAGAAGAAATGGATGCACTAAGGGAAAATAATACATGGGAAATGGTGGATCTTCCTGCTGGGAAGAAATCAGTTGGCTGTAAGTGAGTTTTCTCTATTAAATACAACACAAATGGGAGTATTAGCAGATACAAGAGTAGGTTAGTGGCCAAAGGTTTCACTCAAACTTATGGGATAGATTGCCAAGAAACATTTGTTCCAGTAGCTAAGCTAAACACTATAAGAGTCCTACTATCCTTGGCTGCAAATCTAGATTGGCCCCTACATCAGTTAGATGTGAAGAATGCCTTCTTAAATGGAGATTTGCATGAAGAAGTTTACATGACTGCATCTCCAGGATTCAAAGGGAACAATAACAAGGTTTGTAGATTGAAGAAGTCTCTCTATGGGCTAAAACAATCACCAAGGGAATGGTTTGATAAATTTACTCGATCTTTTAAGAAGAAAAGCTTCACTCAAGTCTAAACTGATCACACACTGTTCTACAAACATTCTCAGGATGACAAGATTACGATTCTTATTGTATATGTGGATGACATCATCATCTGTGGGAATGACCTGGTAGAACTGAATTCCTTAAAGAGATATCTGGCAGGAGAATTTGAACTAAAGGACTTAGGAACATTGAGATATTTCCTGGGTATGGAAGTGGCTCGCAGCAGTGCAGGGATCACCATCAATTAGAGGAAATATGTGCTAGATCTACTTCAAGAGGTGGGAATGCTAGGCTGCAAACCAGCTGAGACTCCAATGGACCTTATCATTAAGCTGGAACTCGAAGGGGAAGAAGACATTAACAAGGAAAGATACCAGAAGCTGGTGGGCAAACTATAATTTATTTATCTCATACTCGACCAGACATCACCTTTGGTGTTAGCATGGTAAGTCGATTCATGCACTCTCCAAAGAAACAACATCTCGAAGCAGTGTTTAGGATCTTGAAGTATCTGAAGTATACACCTGGGAAGGGACTGTTTTTCAAGAAGGAAAACCATAAAATGGTGGAAATCTATATAGATGCGGACTGGGCAGGTTCCTCAATTGATAGAAGATCAACCTCAGGCTATTGTACTTACCTATGGGGAAATTTAGTAACTTGGAAGAGTAAAAAATAACCAGTCGTTGCAAGGAGTAGTGCAGAAGCTGAATTTTGAGCTTTGGCCCATGGAATTTGTGAGGGTATTCGGCTTGAGAGGCTACTGAAGGAATTAAAGACGCCTAATTGTATTCCCATGAAAATATATTGTGATAACAAGGCAACAATCAACATAGCACAGAATCCAGTTCATCATGATCGTACTAAACATGTTGAGGTCGACCGATATTTCATCAAGGAGAAGCTAGACAGTAAAATCATTTGTTTAGACTACATTCCAACTAGAGAGCAAACAGCTGATATTCTGACAAAAGGATTACATAAACTAGGGTTCGAAAGTTTGGTAAGCAAGCTGGGAATGATTAACATATACTCCCAGCTTGAGGGGGAGTATAGATAAGCTTGTATCTTTCGGTTATAAATTTGTATAGATATATTTAGGAAGATTAGATAAGGTTAATATTGATTAGGATAAGAGCTGTTAGAGTTGCAGATTTTCAGGAATTAAGTTGCTGATTTTTAGGAGTTTGTTGTATTGTTTTAGGTTACAGATAATTACAAATTTTAGAGTAGTTTGTATATAATTATTGGGCTGTAACCTCCTTCAAGGAATGGAATTCATTTTACTGTAAATCTACCTTCACTATTTTATGTTGGAAACTAATGCATATAAACAATCATACCATAAGAGATGAATGACATTTATTGCATTCAGCTTACCCACCTGTCAAGGATGCCGACCAACATCAAGGAAAGCTTCACCTCTCGTAGAATCTGAACAAATAGAAGGATCGATAGGAATATGAATAGGATGAAAACCCAAAAAGTCAATCACAAAAAGCAAATTTAGAACCTAATTTCTTTTGGAATAAAGCAATACCCTAGGAAGAATGGGTAACCTTAATCCCTAAGAAATAGCATAAGGTTCTAAGATCCTTTATGTGAAACTGCTTTCTCAGATGGTTCTTCAGTGCAAGAATATAGTTTGTGTCATCATAAGAAATGATAGCATCATTAGCATAGACAATGAGACAATGATGTTAGAAGATGACCGGTGTACAAGCATTGAGTGATCATAGGTGGACCATTGGAAACCATGATCCAGAATAATCATATTGAATCAGTCAAACCATGTCCATAAAATTACTTAAGTTCATGCCAAGCTCTACGTGAGTGATTAACAAAATGCTTATTGCATTTGACAAAATATTTAGGTGGCTAATGCATATATGCCTCTTCCTGGAGCTTACTATGCAAGAAAGCATTCTTAATATCTAACTAAAACAATGGCCAAGATTTATTGCAACTGTGATAAGAGTATGAATTAAGACTAGCCATGAAAAGGTCTCTAGATAATCACCATCATAAATTTGAGTATATCGCTTTGTAGCCAACTGGTCCTTAAGTTTCTCAAATTCTAAATAGATCCTTCTAGAAGATACTTCATCGTGTATACCTAGTGACATCCTATTGTCTTCTTTCGAGGTAGAATAGGTATAAGCTCGCATGTATGATTGTGATGCAATGTATACATCTCTTTATCTATTACTTTCTTCTAGCTAGGTGATAATAATGCCTACTTATAAAAGGTCAGAACAGAAACAAAAGACGCATAACAAACGAAGGATTAGAGGTGAGAAGGCACACTAAAAACAAAGGATTAGAGGTAAGGTAACACACAATAATAAGTAACAAACATAGCAATAGGGTATTGGGTGTAAATACGTTTACTTCATCTTGGCACAATGGGAAGATTATTGATAACCGGGTACTCTGGCTCAGTGGAGCTAGTGGTAGAAGCCTTGAGAGACCTAGAGACAATGGGAGTTGGTGTTTCAAGTGGCAAAGGATCCACAGGTGCAAAAGTGGTTAGAGTTGGACGAGTTCTACATTGATAAACTTGTAAGGGCAAACTAGGAATATGAAGGACTAGATCAGCAATGGGAAGACTCGAAGACGACTCCTATTGGGAGAGAAAAAAACTCCCCCGCATGAGAAGAAAACTCTCTTTGATATGGAAAATAGGGGGTAGACTTGAAGAAGGTAACATTGGCATTGACAAGAATCCTATGAATTGGAGATGGTATAAATAATACCCTTGCTGAGTGAGAGAGCAATTAAGGAAGATACACTGACGAGCACGACAGGAAAGTTTATCCAAAGTTGAGGAGCAGCCATCTCGACAAGGCAAGCGAAAAATCTGCATGAGAACATATGAAGGCAAAGAGGCGAGAGCAATTTTTGCCAATTGATTATGCAATGGAGTTGTATGAGAAATTTCATTCCTTGAAACAAAGGGGCATGACGGTAGAGGAGTATACTTCTGAGTTTAACAATCTCTCTATTCGGGTTGGTTTAAATGAGAGTAATGAACAAATGACCATTATTTGGATGTGTGGATGGTACATCACAGCAAAATGCAGCTGCTGTTTGGGGGATTCAGAGTGAACAAAATGTCCCAAAATTTAATTGTTGAGTTGCTACAACTAACCAACTAGGTGATGGAATCAATGGGGTGGACGATAGAGGTGAAAAAGGCAATGCAATTGCAAGATTTCATGGAAGATATGCCGCTGATGCAAACAACTCAAAGGTAGAGAATACTTCACAAGGTCGTCGTTTTATTTGTGGAGAAAAGGGACACACATCTTATGCATGCCCACAACGAAGAATTAATTTAGTAGAACCTGGGGAAGAGGAAGAGGATATGGAACTAGGTTATGATGAATATGATGGTGGTGAGGAGGATGTTGAAGTTCTTCTAGTACAAGGTGAGTCCTTGGTCGTATGAAGAGTGATGACAACTCCTGAGGTTGAGGAAGAAGAGGATTGGAGGAGACATAATATTTTCTGTACACTATGATTTTTGTAGTGGTAATGTTTGTAATGTTATTCTTGATGGAGGTAGTAGTGAGAACATCATTTCAAAGGATGCCGTAGAAAAGTTGAAATTACCAACTGAAAAGTATCCTAATCCTTATAAGGTTACTTGGTTCCGAAAGCGAAATGAAGTACCAGTTACTTTTCGTTGTTTAGTTACATTTACAATGGGAAATCTATGTTGCTCGGACTCAGGTGCGGTTGACTCGGGTGCATATGCAGATGTCGGATTCGCTTATTATCTATATTTTAAGATATGGGAACTCGGCTTAAAAAGTGTTCAAATTGTAAATACAGGTACGGGGATATGACACATAAAAAAGTGTGACTCATGTAATATACATGCATAGAAGACAAAAAAATTATTGTATTCTTTTGTTATTAATATTAGAATTATTAAATTATTTATACAACCTAATTGTTATGGGTACGTTTGGTGCAGTGAAAAATTCGGAAAACCTCTAAAAATTATTATTTTTTATCACATTACGCGAGTTATGAATCCACAACTTTTATCAAATTATCTTAATTTATCTTTCTTTTTTGTCACTTTAAATACGCCCTACAAACTATAAATTATAAAAGCACAAGATTACTTAAAATTACGATGAATATTTAATAAAAATTTATTAAAATAGATATAATTATTAGGTTAATTTGTTTTACTTTAGTGGCTCTTTATATTTAGTATACAAATGGAAGAGTAAAAGTCTCACAACATTTTTTATTAATCAGACAAATCCATATAGCCGACCCCACCTAGTGGGAAAAGGCTTGGTTTGGTTTGGTTTGGTTAGTTATGTTAGTATATTAAATTTGCTTGCTTGAGCATGTGACTTGTATGTAATAGTGTAAAATGCATGCACAGTAGGCAAAAAGGGTGAAATTAATTCAATTAATTATATTATTTAATTAATTTATTGGGACAATCATTGAATCATTAATTTTAAAATAAAACACCAAATTTCTTTACCCCGAAGAGAGTAGACAATTGGTTTTATGCTCTGTACAGAAGACAAAAGGTTTAACCTTTTGGGTTTTTAACCTTTGGGTTTTAAATTAAGACGTTGCTTTTCTTTCTTCGCCTAAAGAGTCTCTGCCTGAAACTCTTCTCTCTCTTCACTGATTAAAATGTCGCTGCTCTGTCTTCACCGAAAAGTCATCGCCTGAAAGTCTCGTCGTCTCTGGCTTCGCCTGAAAGTCAAGTCTTCATCTCGTTTTCTCTGTCTTCGTTGTCTTTGTCGATCTTCATCTTCCCCCTTTGCTCGACCAAGCTTCAATTTGCTGGACTGTGGGGAAAATAACAGACAAACGATGGTGGAATAAAGACCAACCCTCGTCAACTTCCAGTATGGCCGTGTCCAAGATATGGATTCCGCGTCGGACACAGATCCTATACCAGCACCGGTGTCGTGTCGACATGGGCTCTTCTCCCCAAACCGAAGAGTCCGAGTAACATAGTGGGAAATAATATCGATGACGAAGCTTGGTGTGATGTGGTGCCTATGGATGCAAGCCATATTCTTTTAGGGAGGCTGTGGTTGTGTGATAAAGACATGGTCCATTATACAAAAACAAATACATATTCCTTCAAGAAAGGTAATAAAAATCTCACTTTGCAACTTCTAAAAGAAAAAGATACAAATTTACCTAATGCTAGAAATGTTAATGTGTTCTTGACTGCCCAAAAATTTGAAGTGGAGAGTAGAGAATGGGAGATTATCTATGCACTAGTAGGTAGGAGTGTAACAGAGGTCTAGGAGTTTGAATTTGATGATTTTCCATCTGAAATTCAGCAGCTACTAAGGATTTTTAAAGAGCTGGTCAGTGATGAATTACCGAAGGGTTTACCAACATGCCATTGATCTAGTACATTGAGCACCTTTAACAAATTTGCTAGCCTATAGAATGCATCCTGCTCATCGAAAAGAAATGTAAAAGCAAGTTGAAGAGCTGATTTCAAAGGAGTTGGTGCAAGACAGCAAAAGCTCCTATGCTGTCCCAGCTTTACTAACACTAAAAAAAGATGGCTCATGGCGAATGTTTGCAGATAGTCATGCAATTAACAAAATTGCAGTGAAGTATTGGTTCCCCATTCCTCGCTTGGAAGAGATGCATGATATGTTTGCTGGGTCTAAAATATTTTCCAAAATTGATTTAAGGAGTAGTTATCACCAAATACGAATGTGAAGTGGTGATGAATGGAAAATTGCTTTTAAGACATTAGATGGGCTATGTGAGTGGTTAGTGATGCAGTTTAGACTTTCAAACACGCCAAGCACATTCATGCGTGTCATGATGGAGATACTCAAACCATTCTTGGGTTTATTTGTAGTTGTTTAGTTTGATGATATTTTAATATGTATTCAAATTAGAGAAGAGCATTTGATGCATTCGCTTCAGGTCATAGAGGTTCTTTGCAATGAGAAACTCTATGTCAATTTGAAGAAGTGCTCTTTCTTGTACGACAAAGTTGTGTTTCTTGGTTTTGTTGTTTCAACTGGGGGGCTGCAACCGGATCCCGACAAGGTTCGAGCTATTAAAGATTGGCCCATACCACAATCTATGGGCGATCTTCACAGTTTCCATGGATTGGCTTCTTTCTATAGATGGTTTATATGAAATTTTAGCTCTATTATGAGTCCAATCAAAGAGTGTCTGAAGGACGTTGAATTTAAGTGGTCAAAATCAGTACCCAAATAGCTTTTGAACAAATTAAAGAGAAAATGACAGTAACTCCTCTGCTAGTTCTACCAGATTTTAAGCAGCTTTTCACCGTGGAGTGTGATGCGTCACGTGTTGGAATTGGGACTGTTCTTAGTCAATAAGGAAGGCTGGTGGAGTTCTTTAGTGAGAAGGTATCAGATGCTAAATGTTGTTATTCTACCTATGATTTGGAATTTTATGCACTTGTTTGAGCAATTCAACATTGGGAGCATTACCTAGGGTATAGAGAGTTGGCTGTTTATTCTGATCATCAATCCTTGAGGTGCTTAAATTCATAGAAGAAGCTAAATTCCAAGCAGGCCAAGTGGAGTTCTTATTTACAGGGATTTACCTGTTGTCTTAAATGTAAAACTGGTGAGTCTAACAAAGTTGCAGATGCCTTAAGTAGAAGAAGTTTATTGTTAACTGTGTTGGCAACCCAAATTATTGGCTTTGAAGAGTCGAAAAACCATTATGAAGATGACCCGACTTTTGGTGAAATTGTTGCCAAATTGAAAAAACCAAGAGGGGATAACAAGCTGCCATATGGATTGCAAAATGAGTATTTGTTCAAGGGTAGTCAGTTGTGCATTCCGGAAGGGTCTTTGTGGGAACTAGTTATTAGAGAACTTCATAGTAATGGATTGGGTGGACATTTTGGCAGAGATAAAACATTGGCTATGACCAGTGAACGTTATTTTTGGCTAAGAATGTACAAGGATGTGAGCAAATTGATAAGCGTTGCCATGCATGCCAAGTTCACAAGGGTTGTTCACAAAACACTGGTTTGCATACACCATTACTAGAACCATCAGCTCCTTGGATTGATCTGAGCATTGATTACGTGTTGGGACTACTGAAGACATCAAAGGGATATGATTCTCTCCTTGTTGTAGTTGATCGTTTCTCCAAAATGGTGCATTTTATTCTTTGTTTAAAGACTTTTGATGCTGTATGTATTACTTAGTTATTCTTCAAAGAAGTGGTAAGACTACATGGTATTCCATCGTCTATTGTATCTGATAGAGATGCAAAGTTCTTGGGGCGCTTTTGGAGGACTTTATGGCATGAATTTGGGACTGATTAGAAGTATTTTAGCACTTTTCACCTGTAAACTGATGGCCAGACAGAAGTAGTTAACTAGAAGCTTAGAAAATATGCTGCGATGCCTTGTTGGGAATCATGTTAAGATATGGGATTCTGTCATAGCACAAGCTGAATTTGCTTATAACAATTCAACAAATAGAACCATAAAGAAGACTTATTTTGAAGCAGCTTATGGACTGAAACCTCATCATGTCTTGGACTTAGTTCTGTTGCCACAAGAAACAGGAGTCAATGATGATGGAGAAGCCTTTGCTGATCATATTCGAAAGGTTCATGAAGAAATGAGGAATGCTCTCAAGAATAGCAATGAAGACTATGCTGCAAGAGCAAACCAACACCGTTGTGTGAAGGAGATATGGTTTTGGGGGTTTTGAGGTGTGACAAGTTTCCTAAAGGAATTTATCACAAACTCAACGCAAGGAGGTTTGGTCCATGTAAGGTGTTTGAGCAACATAAGTTCAAATGCTTATTTGCTTGAGCCGCCACCAGATTTGCATTTCAACCCTATCTACAATGTTTCTGATTTGTATTCCTTTGATGGGTATGATGGAGACACTACAGCTGTTGAAGAATAGGTTAAACTACTGCCAAATGTGAAGAATAATGTTATTGAAGATGTACTTGATGTTAAAGAAGTTGTATCTAGAAGAGGCAACAAATATAGGCGATTCTTGATGAAATGGTTGGGTAAACCAGTTACTGAAAGCCCATGGATTACTGAAGAAGAACTGAAGTAGATTGATCCTGAGATATATGAAGAGACTAGCAAGGTTTTCTCGACAGAGTCGAGTTCTTCCTACCCAAAGGGGTTGATGCAGGAGAATAATTTAATTAATTAGTTTCCTTTTTTTTTTCTATGCTAGTGAGTTATTTTTAAAAATAAGTAAAAAGGTCATGTTACTAGCATGTGGCTTTTAATCATTTTGGATGGTTAGGATTTGTTTTTCTAGTTTAAGATCGAAGGTCAAGATTTTAGGGTTATTAGGACTATTATAAATAGTCTCTTTTATCCTACATGAGGGATTATTTATTAGTTTTTGGTAAACAAAAAAGCTGAGTTTGCTTTTTAAGCCTTAGGTTGAGTTCTTATTGCAAGCATATTATTTTCTCTCCACTATTTTTCTGTTAGTTGCTCTGTTTATCTTTCTTGGCTGCATTAGAATGTGCATATACATCATCAAGGTGCGAGCAACATCCAACAAAAGGCGTGCTTGTGCTTGGCAACGTCATTCTGTTGAGATATGTGAACACATGTGGTCAGATAAATAGTGCCCCCTTCAATGCAGAAATTGTTGATAACAAATTTGGTATACCCCAGGGCATTATTAGAATGAGGATTTTGGTATATTTGCTAAACTAGCTAAGAATTTCATTATAAAAGCGCGAAACAATGGCAATAGTTAAGAATGATTTTTCATTAAAATGATGAAGTCATACGCAAATAATCATTTATAAAGATTTCAGAAAACTAATACATATAAAAATAGAAACTAGTGTAGGTGTAAGGAGAAAGAAAGAATCAAAGAAGAAGGAGGAGGTGGAGGAGGAAGAGAGGGGAGAGAGGGCAGTAGCTGTAGGGGAAGAATCAATAATAAAAAATATCATTCAAGCTAATGTTCTATTAACCCTAATTAGGGTTTAAATAGAAAATTTCATGGGCCTAACACAAAAGGCCTAAAATAAAATAAATCTACACTAAAATAGCCCAAAAACAAATGAGTCTAAAATAATAAATAAAATAAAACTTAATTACCTAAAATAAATATTAATAATCAGCTCATAATAATAATGGTTGGGCCTCCTTGGCCCGATGCCCATACACACGTCCATATCGTCTACTGGTGTCTATACCAACTCTCCCGGGGTAGAAAGAACTCGACTCTGACGAGGAGGGGGCGTGGCGACTCTCATAAAACTCCATGAGGTCTGGATCAAGCTGCTGCAGTGTCTTGGTGGTAATCCAAGTGCAATCAGAATTAGGACGACCAACCCAACGAACAAGGAACCTTTGAACCACGCCATCCTTGGTGAGATCAACCTGCTCATCTAAAATAGCATCAATTTTATCATTGTGTGCAGGGACTGGTGGTAGTGATGAAGTAGTAGATAGTAAGTCTGGGTGATAGTCAACAGATGAGGCATCAGATGGTTCATCAGGGGGTTGACTATGTCCTTTGTAGGCAATAAGGTCCTCAACATTAAAGATGGGGCTAAAATCAAAGTGTGATGGAATATCAATGACATATGCGTTTGATCCAACCCGTTTTAAAATTTTAAAAGGACCAGCACTACAAGCTTGCAATTTCGAAACAGATCTAGAAGGAAAACGTTCTGGCCTTATTCTAATCATCACATAATCACCAACATTAAAAGCAACATGTCTTATATGTAAATCAACTTTAAGTTTATATGTCGCATTAATTGACTCTAAACGCTTATTGATATCAACATGCACGTCTCGAATATGTTGCGCAAACGTATCAGCCGACTCAGACACTCTAGCAAATGGAGACATGGGAAGTAAGTCTAAAGGTTTTCTGGGTTTATAACCATGCGCAATTTCAAAAGGGCTCATTCCCATCTATCTATTTACAAAGTTATTGTAGGCAAATTGAGCAGTAGGAAGGATTAAATCCCGATTCCTATGATGATTTTTAACTAAACACCTTAAGAGATTCCCTAAGCTACGGTTAACAACTTCTGTTTGACCATTAGTTTGAGGGTGATATGTTGTAGAAAATTTGAGTTTTGAACCCAATAGATGCCAAAGAGTTTTCCAAAAGTAGCTAGTAAAATGAACATCCCTATCAGTCACTATGGTTTTAGGTAGACCATACAATTTGACGATCTATAAGAAGTATAACTTAGCAACTCTAGAAGCATCGGATGTCTTACTATAAGGAATGAAGTGAGCCATCTTAGAAAAATGATCTACCACCACAAGAATAGAATCATGTTTCCTAGACATGCGAGGGAGTCCTAATATAAAGTCCGTACTAACATCTTGCCAAGGACAACTAGGAACAGGAAGGGGGTGTAAAGACTAGTATTCTGTTTCCTATGCTTAGCTAGTTGACAAGTATGACATTGACTTACTATTCTACCGACATTTTTTTTCAAACTCGGCTTGTAAAATTGACGTTCAACTTCTGCTATGGTCTTGTCACATCCAAAATGTCCTGAAAGACCTCTAGCATGAACTTTCCACACTAGGAAATCTCGTACTGAAGTTCCCAGGATGCAAAGTATATTAGCCTTAAACAAGAATCCATCCTGAAGAAGGAATTCGTCAGAAACTTCAGACCTTCCATTCCGTAGCTCTTGAAAAATTTCTCTAAAGTCAGGACATGACTCGTACTCATTCTTAAATCTATCGAATCATATAACCTTAACGCTCATGACAGAAAGTAAGGACATACGACGACTAAGGGCATCAGCTATCTTGTTCTTAACTCCTGACTTATGTTTTATGACAAACGAATAGGCTTGCAAGTACTTAATCGAACGACTATGCCTATGATTAAGCTTCTTTTGGGAACTCAAATAACATAATGCTTCGTGGTCAGAATAAAGGACAAACTCTTTCGGGAGTAAATAATGGCGCCAGTAGCGTAAGGCTTGTACCACCGCATAAAATTCCTTATCATAGGTGGAATATTTTTAGTTAGTCTCACACAATTTCTTGCTAAAGTAAGCGATAGGGTAACGCTCCTGACTGAGTACTCCTCCAATACCTACTCCGGATGCATCATATTCTACTTCAAAAACCTTCGAAAAATTAGAAAGACACAATACAGGGGACTTAGTCATTCTTTTCTTGATATTTTCAAAGGCCCTTGCAGCATTCTTGGTCCACTTAAACTCTCCTTGTTTCATACATTCAGTTATAGGGGCCATAATGGTGCTGAATCCTTTGATAATTCGGCGATAAAAAGTAGCTAACCCATGGAAACTACGCACATCATGAATAGTTTTAGGTTCAGGCCAATCTAGAATTGCTTTAACTTTCGAAAGATTAGCCGAAATTCCTTCAGAGGACACCACAAATCCTAGGAAGACAACCTTATCAGTAAATAATGAACACTTCTTCAAGTTGGCATAAAGGTTTTCTTTCCTAAGGGTGGAACAGACTTGAACAAGGTGGTCCATATGTTGATCCCTACTTTTACTATAAATAAAGATATCGTTAAAATAAACCACCAAGAACTTTCCTATGAATGGCCTTAGTGCTTTGAGTCATTATTCTCATGAAGGTATTAGGGGCATTTGAAAGCCCAAAAGGCATGACTAACCACTCATAAAGGCCATCTTTGGTTTTAAAAGCAGTTTTCCATTCATTCCTTGGCCGAATTCTAATCTGATGATACCCACTTTTCAAATCAATTTTAGAAAAATACTGTGGCACCCGCTGTCATGTCTAACATATCATCTAGCCAAGGGATAGGAAAACGATACTTTACAGTTATCTTATTTATTGCCCTATTGTCTACACACATTCTCCAAGAACCATCTTTTCTTGGGGTTAAGAGGGCTGGAACAGCACAAGGACTCATGCTCTCTCTAATAAATCCCTTTTTGTGAAGTTCATCAATTTACCTTTGTAATTCAGTATGCTCAGTAGGATTCATCCTATAGTGTGGCAAGTCAGGGAGTGTAGCTCCTGGGATTAAATCGATTGCGTGTTGAATATCATGCAATGGGAGTAAACTATCTGGGAGATCCTCAGGAAAAACATCTTGAAACTCTGCAAGTATCTTGTTTGCCTCTCCTGATGTGTCTTGTGGAGAGTCCATAAGAACTTCCTTAACTACCAAGGCAAACACGATACATTCTTGTTCACTCATATCACGAATGAGTTCTTTGGGGCTAATAAAGTTCAACCCCTTTCTACTCATCACCTCTTTCCCTTTGCTAGGGGTAGCCTGTTTCGGAGGAATAGGCTTGAGATGAATTTTCTTGCCGTTAAACATAAAGGAGCATGAATTGGAATGGCCATAAAGAGTGACATCTAAATCAAACAACCATGGCCTTCCCAAAATAATATGGCCTACATCCATAGAAATCACATCACACCAAATTTTGTCTTTATAATCAAGGAACTGAATAGGCACCTGACAACGCTCTTTTACCGTTATGGATGAGGCATTTACCCAAGAAACATTATATGGGTGAGGGTGGGAAACAATTTGAAGTCTTAGATGGGCAATTATACTTGAAGATACGGCATTGATGCAATTACCACTATCCACTATGACCTTACAACCCTTATCATTAATCTTAGTATAAGTGTGGAAAATGGCATGACGACACCGGTCTTCCGTCTCTCGGGCTTGCGTAAGGATACACCGAACTTCACCGATGCGATGGTTGGTAAAAGTGAGTTGTCTCTCTTTTATACTAGGGAAAATGGCCCTAAGACATTCCACTAAATTTTCCTCATACTCTTCATCCACATCTTCAAATTCCTCCACATTGGATTCGTATACTTGCTCCTCTATTGACTCATCATCCTTGACTCTCCCATTCTCCCCAATAACTAGAGCTCGGGAGGGACAGCTAGCAGATATGTGTCCAAAACCATGATACTTAAAACATGGGACTCGAGAATTATTTCTAGAATCTTCAAGTAAGTTACCCTTATTCTTATTATCTTTCATAATCTGGCTACTAGGAGGTGGTCCCAAAACAGATGTAGTGTTTGAGAAGGAAGGACGGTTAGTAGGGGGGGCGACTATCATTACGCTTTGCAAATTGGGACTTACCTACTAGTTCATAGTTCTGGACTAGAGTGTAAGCCTCGTCTAAAGTGGTGATTCCCCCAAGGACAACCTCTCTTCGCAGCTCATCATTAAGACCACGCCTAAACCGACTCGAAGTAACGGCCTCATCTTCTTGAACATTACATCTCATCATGAGTTCATCAAACTGGGTTATGTAATCTTTCACTGGCCTATTACCTTGTCGGATATCGTTCCATTGATCTAGCAAATTACGATGGTAGGACAAAGGTAAATACTTACACTTAAGCCTTACTTTCATCTTCTCCCAATCTACAACTGGGGGTTTATGATGCTGGAGAGAACCTCCCTTCCTTCCTGTACCTATTGTTGAAGAAGAATGAAGCTGAATGATGATTGGAAGAGTTCGAGGACTCCCAAGCCTCCTAGAGAGAGAAATTAATTCTCAAGAATTACTTTTCTTGTTATTTTCTGAATTGCATCAATGTTTTTATAGTCATACAATGTAACTAACTAACCGTGGTTTAGTGATTAACTAACCATGGTTATTCTAACTACAGTTTGTAACTTCTGTAACTACCCATGTAACTGTTACAGTTATTTGGTTATGCCAGCTCAGCCCAGCCCTGTGATGATACAGCTAATTAGCTAAGGTTGGTCCACTCCACAGGCTCCTCTCTTGGACCCAATTGCCCCAGCTATGCAGCCCATTAATTTCTTGATTCAGCCCACTCTGCGCAGTGGGTTTCCACTCTGCGCAGTGGGTTTCCTTCACAGCTAGGCCCGCTGTTGACCCGATCCATCCTTTTAGCTTTTGCCTCGACCCACTGCTATTCAATGCATCCACCTCTAGAAGCTTCACCTGCTAAGCCATTATTATCTTCACCTACCACTAATACAGCTGTCCCCCTCTTGTCCATTGATGCTGGGGTACTTGTGTGGCCAAGATTGAGATGGTCTTCAAGTGATCTGGACCGTCCAATGAGGCTAATCAAACAGTTGTCCTGAGGGTCTTGGCTTCGAATGCTTCTCTTCCTTTGGCTGTCCGAGATATGAAAACTATTTTCCCCAAACCTAGAATCCTCCCTTTCTTCTTCCTCCCCTTCTGTGTTTTTTGTTTCCATGATTCTAGTTTCATTACTGACGCCTAACAAGTAAATTCTCAACACTTTCCCAATACAATTGGGCACTCCCAGTCAGCTTCATTTTTGCAAATCGACAGTTTCTCTCTTTTGAAAACTGGTACCACTCAAAGAAACGGTCCATATCTTTCAGCCATTTGGTGAACACCCAAGGATCTAGGCGGCCATCAAAAGTCGGGGTTTCTACGTTGACTTGTTTCATTAATTTATCATCATTACGCTCAGGTGACTTGTCATTTCTATGATGTGGCACTAGTTCTCTATTTTGATTCCTAGGCCTAGTGTGTTCCTCAATTATGTCCATTCCAGTGTTTAGTCTTTGAATAGCTTCAGTGAGGGCAGCTAATTGGGTTTGCAATTGGTCATCTGCCATAGTGCTAGAGGATGTCAATGTGCGACCACTACGTAATTGCATACAAAGATTCTATGACTAAGCTTGTTGATATCAATAATGACTCACGCAATTACTACTAATATAAACCTAAAGTATTTATATATAAAGACACGTAAAACTCTAAATGTTGTTTAGATTATAAGATAACTCGAATAAGGTTTAAGCAATAGTTCTACCTCCTTTTTTTTCTTTTTTTTAACGGGGATCAAAGCACGAAAGAAATAAATGAACAAATAAAATATTATCGGTTTAAGGTATATTTGGTGAAAGCATTCCTTTCACCATTCAAGGCTTTCAAGAGATAAAAAAAGAAATAGGGAAGGATGTAAAAATAGCTAGGAATATTTGTGGGTAGTGGGATTATTTTATAGAAATGAGTGTTGGGATGATTGGAGTCGCGGTGCACACAATAATTTAATTAAATGCTAAAATAGAGAGTAGTTAATAGTACCAAAAATATAATGAAACGAAGTTATCGTTCGAATTGAGAATCGGAGTGCACTAGTGATCTCAAATCTGTTGAAATAGTCTAATGAGTATTCTAGACCTCGACGAAAAGTCGCCGAAGCTTCGCCGAAGGTCGCCGGAGGTCGCCGGAGCTTCGCTGGAGCACAGATTAGATCACTGGAGTGTGGTGGTTATTCTGAATTTCGCTGGAGGTCGCTAGAGTCACCGGCGAGTTCGCTAGAGGTTGGTGGTGCCAATGGTGGGGTTCCCCGAAATTAATATCAGTAGAGACGCACGAAAACGTACTAGAAGGGTTTGAGGGTGCATAGGACGACAGTGGCGGCCGCGATAATTGCTGGGGCGGCTGTTTTTTTTTTTTTTTTTTTTTTTTTTTTTTTTAAATTAGAACAGTGATTAGGGTTTTAGAAAGTTTGTAGGTTTCTTTGCTCTGATACCAAAGTTGGTGTAGGATTGTAAAGAGAAAGAAAGAATCAAAAAAGAAGGAGGAGGTGGAGGAGGAAGAGAGGGGAGAAAGAGGGCAGTAGCTGTAGGGGAAGAATCAATAATAAAAAATATCATTCAAGCTAATTAACTGTTAACCCTAATTTGGGTTTAAATAGAAAATTTCATGAGCCAACATGAAAGGCTTAAAATAAAATAAACCTACACTAAAATAGTCCAAAAACAAATGGGTCCAAAATAATAAATAAAATTAAACCTAATAAAATAAAATAAATATTAATAATCAGTGTATAAGAAGGAATTGGTCTAGATTTGTTAGCTGTTTATCTTGGAAGGTGGGAAGGGGGGATAGGATTCTGTTTTGGAAACATAATTGGTTGGCTGTCGGCTGTTTTTCAGAAGATTTTCCTGAAATTTATTTACTTGCAATGGATAAGAAAACTTTAGTCTCAGATTATAGCATAGGTTTTGGCTCAAATAGAGTTTGGAATGTTCAGTTGTGAAGAAGATTAAATGATTGGGAATTGGATAGCTTCTGGATATTGATGGAATTACTCTATTCTTTACCGATGGAAGACATGGCAGATACATTGATTTGGAAGCAATCCACGCATAAAGATTTCACGGTAAAATCCCTGTATCTATTCTTACAGAGACGGGAGAAGGATGTCTTTCCTTGGATGAATTTATAGAAGGCTCCTGTTCCTACAATGGTCATTTTTTTCTCTTGGTGTGCTGTGAGGGGAAGGATTTTGACTATGGATAATCTAAAGCGAAGGGGCTACTTTATAGTTAATAGATGCTTTTTATGTCTCAGACAAGAGGAATCTATTGATCATCTGTTCATTCATTGTGGTTGGTCCACTGAAATTTGGAGTCTAATTCTTTCATGCTTTGGCGTTCAAATGTACTTCCACGTTAACTTAAAAAGCTTTCTTTCAGCATGGTGGGGGCAACCAATGGGCAGAAGGAAGAAGAAGATTTGGAATCTGATTCCTTTTTGTCTTTTTTGGTTGATTTGGAAGGAGCGTAATAGGAGGATATTTGATAATGTAGAAAGGACTGTTTTGCATTCCAAAAGTTTATTCTTTTCTTGTTTGTTTAGTTGGGTAGAAGAAGGAAAAGAAATAGATCTTAGTTCCTTTCTACTTTTTATTGCTAGCATGCAGTAAGTAGGGGGAAGTTTGTATTTTGCTCTCTTACTTTGGCATCTCTTCGATGCTTTTTAATAAAACTTACTTATCTTTTCAAAAAAAAAATAATAATAATAATAATAATGGTTGGGCCTCCTTGGCCCGACATTCATACACACGTCTATATCATCTACTGGTGTTCACACCAGAAACCCTTGGAGGACCCCAAATGGTTGTATGAACAACATCAAGGGACTTAATTAGACAACCATCCAGACCACTAGGAAAAGAATTGTAATGATGCTTGCCAAGCAGGTAGCCTTGTATTCAAGACTTGAGACAGAAATAAGATTAGGAATTGCTATCTTCTATCTTGCTAAGGATGGGTGGCCCAAGCTACAGTAATACTGATGAAGCTTCGCCTCCAAGATGCATTTTTACCTAGGTTTTATTAGTTCAACTTCTTAGGCGATTGGAACTGCCTTACACGAGGAAATTGTTTTGTGATTGATTTTGTGACTCAACTTGACAAGTTCAAGCCGAGTTGCAATATAGTTGAAGATGAGACTAAAACCTTGCATGGGTTTTGGCAAGGTATACCGTATACGTGAAGACCTTGGGAAAGAGCTTGACCTCAAGGGCGCTACTACTTTGGATCTTGTATAGGATTTAGTTCTGGATTATGAGTTAATAGGGCTTCTAGTGGGTTCTACTGTGTTGGGCACCCTTCTTCACACCATGTGTCATCCTCACATCTTAAGTAGAGTCGTTTTCCTCCTCCTTTTAGTGTCCTACCAATTCGAACTAATAGAAATAAGGGAGTCCTTGCTGAAGCCCCTAATACTAAATCATTTATTGAGGTTCCCAATTATAATGTGTTTCGGCAGATATCCACCATTTGCCCCATGCTATCTTTATATATTGAGGAAAACATAGAGGAACTAGTTTATAAACCTAACTTGGAGGAGTTTACTGATTTAAATGTTGAATCCACTGACTATCTAGAGGAGTAAGGTGATGAGTCAAACATTGAAGAGTTTGGAGACTTAGGTGATGTTGAGAGTTGTAATATCGCACCACCTCAAGAGCCTAAATATTCTAAGGTCACTTTCCTAGGTTGCCCTATTACCAACCCCTCTATCTAGGTTTGGTTCCTTCTAGCATGGAAAGCTCTCAGGTCGATGTTCCTTGCATCATTCCATAGCATCACGAGTTTGTCAAAATCAATAAAACAGCTTGCGAGTTATTAGTTATCCAACCCACGTCTAACATTGCAATGAATAGGTCTATAGTTATTTGTTCTTTTGAGATTGTGCATGATTACGAACTTATATTAGTTGATTTCATTGCACAACATTTGCATAACTTGCATATTGAGATCAGTAAACAACTTATAACGAGCAATTCATCTTCCATATTTTGAGTTGATATACATATGATAATTAACTTTCATGTTGGGAATTTTGTTTTGATCCAACCTACATGGGAATGGCATCCACTTTCCATTTGAATTTGGTTTTCATGTTACATTTACTGTTAAGGACTTGGTAGCATATATAAAGTCCAGAGCCATTCCTAATTGCTTCTTTTGTATTCATCCTTGATGGGCCAGATCTTGACCTTATCACATATCTTGCGTTATTACCTTTTACCTTGGCACATATGGATAGAATTGCTACTATTTCAAGTGAGCAGCCTGTATTTACCAAGGGTGGACAAGTTCATTAATTTCATATTTGTAGGGTTGGTTGAGCAAATTCTGGGTGCATCTGGATTCTGGACTATTCGTGATTGTAAACGTTCAAGAATTGAATGGAATGATTAGATTTCATTATGTTTGTCATAGCATCTATTTTTATATACATAGATACTTATACAAATTAGGAAGTAATTACAATCACAATAATCTAAACTAGGAAAGCATTAATCATAATATCTACCCACCATATACATCCTACCATATCTCTAACACTCCCTCTCAAGATGGAGCGTATATATCATATGTTTATCATATGTTTCAAGTTTGTTACAAATATATTGAACTTGAGACCCGCTAAGGGCTTTAGTGAATAAGTCAGCTAGTTGGTCCTTAGATCGAATATGGCCAATTTTGATAATATTCTGTAGAATCTTTCCATGAAGAAATAACAGTCTATTTCAATGTGTTTAGTCTTTTCATGAAATATTGGATTAGAGGTGATCTAAATTGCAACTTGGTTGTCACATAACAATTCCACTAGTTGTCAATGAAGAACTTCCAATTCTTTCATTAAAATTTGTACCTAGATTAGCTTACACCATGGCCATGGATTCTGATTATGCACTTAATCTAGCTACCATTGTTTGTTGGTTGCTCTTCCATAACACAAGATTACCTCTAACAAAAATGCAATATCTAGTGATGGAGCGTCTATCTGATGGTGATTCTGCCTAGTTTGCATTTGTGTATTTCTATACTAAAGTACGTGTATTATTTTGATGCAACAAGCCTTTCAAGGTGCTCCCTTAAATATCTCAGTGTTCGAATAAATACATTCTAATGACTGGTACGAGGTGACTCAAGAAACTAACTAATAACCCTTATAGCAAATTAGATATCTGGTCTTGTCACAATTAAGTACTTTAGCTTTTCAACTAATCTTCTGTACTGACTAGGATTTTCTAATAGATCTTCGTCATTCGTAGTGAGCTTTGCATTAGGATCCATTAAAATATCTGTGGGTTTAGAACCCAGCGTACATGTTTCAGTTAGTAAGTCTAACATATACTTCTTTTGTGAGAGAGCAATCCCTTTCCATAATCGGGCTACCTCAATGCCTAGAAAGTATTTCAGTGGTCCCAAGTCCTTAGTATTGAATTTAATTTGCAGAAATGACTTTAGGTCAATAATGCCTTGAGTATCATCTCTTGTGATGACAATGCCATCTACATAGGCCAAAAGCCATATTCTTCCATAAATTGAGTGACGATAGAACACAAAATGATTTACACCACATTAAGTAAGACCAAATTCCATAGCCACTGTACTGAATCTTTCAAACCATGCCTTAGCAAACTATTTCAGACCACAAAGAGACTTCTTAAGCTTGCATACTAATGTTGACTCCCCCTTAGCAACAAATCCAGAATGTTGCTCCATATTGACTTCTTCGATCCTCTAAATCACTGTGTAGAACGGCATTCTTTACATCAAGTTGATGGAGAGGCCAGTGGTAGACAACAATCAAAGAGATCAAAAGCCAAATAGATGTAATTTTAGCCACTAGAGAAAAAGTTTCAAAGAAATCCAATACATACACGTGTGTGTAACCTTTAGCTACTAGGCAAGCTTTCAATTCATTAACAAAGCCATTAGGGTGTACCTTCGTTGTATATACTCTTCGACAGCTAACATCTGACTTTTTGGAGGGGAGAGATACTAATTCCCAAATATCATTTTCTATCAGTGTAGTCATCTCGTTTTCCGTGGCAGTACGGAATGAGAAAGTTTCATGCACAGAGTTAGGAATATGTATAGAAGATAAAGAGGAAACAAGTGCATAGTATTAGGGTGATAAGGCATGATAGGAGACAAAGCCTAGAAATTGGATAAGAAGTACATGTACGTTTATCTTCTTGGATAGCAACGGGAAGAGCTAAGTCATCAGCATGTTTTGTTGACGCAAGAGAAGAAGCTAGAGTGATAGAAGGTTCTAGAGGTGCAATTACTTGTCGTCGTTTGTAAACCTGCAGGTCAGGACGAGAGAGACGTGTAGAAGGGGACTATTGCACTAATGAGGAAGGTAGACTTGTAGTTGTAGGAAGAATTAGTAAAGGAAGATCTTTATAAAAAAGGGACAGGGACAGAGACCGAGAAGGAGAAAAGAATGGGTTAGACTCAGAGAATGTGAGATTAGCATAGATAATGTATTGATCAAGAGGACTATAACACCGTACCCTTTTTGTAAATGTGAATACCGAGAAAAACACATGAACATGGAGAGCAAGTTTATCAAATCAACTATCAAGTTGATGAACAAACGCAATGCAACCAATTATACGGGGAGGGATAGGGAACTGGGGCTGGTTAGGAAACAGAATGGAGTGAGGGGACTTGTCATGTAAAACTAAAGAAAGCATCCTGTTAATCAAGTGACAAGCGATGAGTATTGCATTGCCTTAATAGATTTTAGGAACATGCATTTGGAACAACAAATATCATGCAGTTTCAAGGAGGTGTAAACTCTTTATCTCAGTGACTCCATTTTGTCGCGAAGTGCGAGGACAAGAGAATTGGTGAATCATTTCAAGAGAGGACATGAAATCAATGAATGGTTTTGAAAAATACTCCTTATCATTATCATTACGGAGAATTTTAATAGATACACTAAACTGAGTTTAAATTTTAGTACAAAAGGATTTAAAGATAGATAATAATTCAAAACAATTTTTCATTAAATATAACCAAGTAGTTCTTGAAAAATTATCCACAAAAGTCACAAAGTTCTCAAATTTTAATTTAGCGATGACACGACTCGGTCCCTAGACATCTGAATGAACCAAGTGAAATGGGTGTAATGTCCCCATTATTAATCCGAGGAGGAAAGGAAGCACAATAATTCTTTCCTAATTGACATGACTCACAATCTAAAGATTTTAAATGATACAAACTAAAAACCGTTGTCTTTTGTTGGCCAAGAGAAGGATGGCCAAGGCAATAGTGGATAACAAGGGGGGAAGAAATTGCTCAACATGCGATAGAGGTTGGTGCAGATGGTACATCTAGGTATTAGGCTCCCTTAGCATCTTGTCCTTCACCAATCTTCTCCTTTGTCCTCATATCTTGAATAATAACAGAGTCAGGGAAAAAGGTTACGGAGTAGTCTAACTACTGAATGAATTTACTCATAGACAGGAGATTAAAAGATAAATATGGTACATATAAGACATAAGATAAAGGTAAAGTAGGAAAAGGATGGATACCAATTCTCCCATGGGATTACCAGATCCATTAGTTGTAGTAACAGGAGGAATAGAAGATGAATGCTGAAGAGGAAAAAACAATCTAGGTGTTCCAGACATATGACTTGAAGCGCAAGAGTCAAGAATCCAGGATGTGGGGGATGTAGAAAGACAAGTGATGTGATCACCTCTGAGTAGAGAGGCAGTGGGAAGAGATGCTTGATGAACTTTTTGATACCAGAAGAACTTAGAGTACTCCTCGTAAAAAATAGTCACAGATGTAGATGAACTAGTCTCCCTGCAATTAGGTCCATTTGTAGAAATAGTTGACTTAGAGATTTTTGCTTGATCTATGAGTTGGCTAATCATATAATTTCGAACATTTCTCACGAACATGTCCTAACTTCCCGTAATAAGTGCACTTAGGTCGAGACCTTTTGCTTTTATTATTGTATTCTACTCAAGTATCATGCCCATTAAAAGGAGTATGAGCACTTGTTTGACTGACAAGAGCCAACCGCGTGGACTCAGATTCGCTTGAAGTAGAATTCTAGGCTGTAACCATTAGAGTTCGAGAATATCTCTAAGGAAAAGATGGAAGAGATGCTTCTCCAAGTATCTGTGCCCGTACTGGTTCAAATTTCTGGATCAAGCCCAGTAAGAAACTTGAGAACAACCATTTGTTTGTGTTGCTTCTGCATCCCATGAATGTCAATGGATAATAGTTGGAGTGAAGTGAGTTCAATTTTTCTTACATTTTCTTTATAGTTGCAAAGTACTGAGTGATGTTTTTGCCAGAATGCTGAAGCTTGAAGAAGTCACTAGTTACATTATAGAGATGACTGAGATCGCTAGAGTACAATAGCTGAGCATACTCCCAGATCTTCACGCTAGTATCTAGATGACTGCATAGGTCTGCAATTTTAATCTTTATAGAATCTCATAACAAGCTTATAATATTAGCATCATCTTGAATCCAAGAGTCATGTGAGGATTAGGAAGATGGTGGTGTAGAGTCAATGAGATGTCTGTGTTTGCTAAGTCCAGTTAGGGCAATTTTGACTGCCTTGGACCACTAAAAATATTTTTTCCCATTTAATTTTCTAATAGTTAGACGATTAGGCTAATTTCTAGAGCCAATTGTCTTTGATTCTACGGGAACACTAATGATAGTAGATGATTCGAAAGCCATAAATAGACATCAAGTGCACTGGAATAAGATAACTTTGAAGGGAATTGATGACAATGGTAATCGATGATGATGTTGAGTTGACGATGATGGGAATCGCTGACGAAGACTTCGATTGATGATCATAATCGACAATGAATTGCTGAGTTGATGGGTCAACAACGATGGGAATCGATGATGAAGACTTCGACTAATGATTGACTGGCGATGACGAAGGCTGGAGATCAACTTGCGATGTGAAGGTTTTGATTGATGATGAGGAATTGACACTTAGTCGATGTGAGTTGACGATGGCCAAGCTTCGATGACTGAGAATGATGCTGTCAGCAACTGGGTTGTTGGATAGGGCTCCTCAATTACAAGAATTGGACTTCGCTTAATGACGATGGAGAATCAGTGCTGACCGGTGAGTTTGCCAATTTTGTTTTCTTGATACGGACACAAGAAACTCAGACAACTAGTGTGTCTTGATATAGACACAAGAAGAACCTAAGAGAACTCAAATACAAAGGCTATAGGATCTTTGTTCTGATAGCATGTAAACATTCAAGAATTGAATGGGATGACTTGATTTTATTACCTTTGTCATGGCATCTATTTATATACATAGATACCTATACAAATTAGGAAATGACTACAATCACAATAATCTAAATTAGGGAAGGATCAATCACAATGTCTACTTACCATATACCATATTCTTGACAGTGATATACTTTAGCAGCTTGATCCAGGCCCATTGGATATACATTGGCGTCAGCTGGTTGCTACTGGTATTGAGTTCACTTCACCTTGGGAGAGTTGGTGGTTATACTAGATTCCTACCTCCCCTTGTGTGAGTGTACGAGCTCTAGGAGCTGCTTGAACATTTGCTCTATTCATGGCTTAGAGATTGAAGGAAGAGTTTTATTAAGATTTATTTATTTTATGAAAGATTTTATTTTTTGGATTTATTTTGGAAGGAATTTTTGGAGATTTTGTTGAGATTTTATTTGGGTTTATTTTAAGTTAGGATTAGATTTTTATTTTCACTTGATTTGGATTTAGCCTATAGAAAGGCTAAGGTTGTATAGGGTTAGGGAGATTAGACTGGATGATTTGAGATTATTGATATCAAATGGTTGTGTCATGTTTTTCTCTTTTTTCTTGCTTCTTCTTTGGCTTGATTCTTTTCTCTCTTGATTGATTTCATTTATTTGGCTTTAATTCTCTCTTAGTTCTGCATCAAAATTCTAAAATTAACATCATTGGAAAAAACTTTTAATTGGTTTACATCATTGAATGGTATTCCATTGAGCAACATTTCTTTAGATTGTCCCAATTGAATTAATAGCTTCCCAAACCTATCCCAGTAGGGACAGGTCTTTGTGGGTAACTGATTGAATTGGTTAACTTGTGATCTATGGGAAATATGTCTTAATGATAGTCTTTGCATCAATGTTTTTTTTTTTTTTTGGGTAAGTACTTGGCATCAATGTTGCTTAAGAATACCCCTTTGTTATTTAAACTTATTGTGTGAGGATGTAAGAATAAGTTAAATGCGGATTTGCTCCTACCATTCCCCAACTTCATTAGGCCTCGGTAAGTTTTTTTTTTTAAATACTTTAGTTTGAAGCGTATCATTTAATACACTGTCCTTAGATGTTACTTTTCTTATTTAATTTTGAAGCACTGTTACTGTAATTTTTAGGCCTTTTCTGTAGTACCTCTATTTTTTTCTATTATTTATTTTGACATTTTTGTTTCTGTTGCAGGGGAACGCATGATGGATTACGTGAACCTGGATGATAGATCAACTGGTATGTTTTGGGTTGTGTCTTATACCATGGCACAGCCTGCTTGTGAAACAGTGATAAATTGGTTGAACTCCGGTGGAGTTGCAGAGATGTTACCTGGTTCAACCTTACAATCCAATGAGAGACTGATGGTTATGCGGGAAGTTAGCCCATTGCCAATTTCGTTACTATCAGGCTTTTCAATCAACTTGTGTTTGAAATTGGCTCATCAGATGGAAGATTCTATGTTTTCTGGACAGGTACCACTTATCTTTTTTTTGCGATTGAATTAGCATCTGGAGATAGGATTTCATACAATATATATATATGTAAATCTTTTATGTTGGAGAAAGGAACTTACCTATCTGTTCATTGGCAGCTGTTAATAGGTTGTATTTTTCTAGGAGGATGAGAGATGGAAGTGTCAGGAGCTCTAGACATTTATTTTAGTGTATAATGAAGGCTGCATCAATTTGGATTTTACGGATTTGATTTAGTCCCATTGGACATTTTGATGCAATGTTTTTCATTAAACTTGTTTTCTTCTTTTGTACAGTAAATTGTGCCCATTGTACAATTACTTTGATGAGTGATTTCACGTGCAAGGGCTGAATGCTGAATTTTCTGCAGTTTATGCAATAAACATTTGTTATGAGGGTTACCAAATCTGGATTTTTCTGTGTGCACTTAACTTCAACCTTCTAGTGCAGGTTGTTCCTAACATTGCAATGGTCGAGACATATGTTAGATTGCTGCTTCTTGCTCCTCATTCATTGTTCCGATCGCATTTAAGTGTAATTTCCTCTCTCTTCTTTTTGTTTTAATAGATTTTTTTTCCTCATTAATTGATTAATTTTGGGAGGAGTCAGGTTTCTCTGAAGATTGGAGAAGTAGATGCAGGAAATTCTCTGAAGGTTGAAGGATGTCCATATAGACTATCATCATAATCTGATTGTTAACCTCTCGTTCTTTAGCTGTGTTCTACTTCCTACCTTGCCAAGTGCATCTGTAACAATTTGAAGTTCTCCTTCGAGCCTCAGAGCAAGTACTAGCTGAGAGATAATATCTTGCTCTGACCATTGTTTGGAGAATATGACTTCCTGTGAAGCCTAAAGTTAAGGCTTTTGATGGGCCACCAAGCATTTAATAAGTGTATTTCCCTTGAATAATACATTCCCTTAAATTGTCTTTTGGTCTCCCTTACGATGGTTTTTCCCAGGATGTGTCTTTTGGTTCGTTTTTGTATTTTCTATTTAAAGGGCTGCATGTGTTGCTTGTGATGAGGGTTGAAGGATAAGGGATGAGAATTCTTGAAGACAAAGAACATAACAAGAAAAGGAGAATCAAAGGGAGCAATGCTCAACCAAAATACTTGTACTATCAAAAGAGTAAATTATGCTTGAATTGCTCTTCTACATCCTCCACTAGATATTTATACTAGCTTGAGTATTAACTCTAGTACATCTTCACTATGTTGCTCAGACATTAGACGGGAATTAGGTGTTGGTATGAATCTAGGTGTTGGACAATGCAAGTCTAGAGAATAGAGAATACGTGGATGTAGATCCAAATTTGGATACGGGTACAAGGATACGTCATGTAATTTTTTTTAATTATTTTATAAATTAATGTTAATATTATAAATATATATATTTTTAATTATTTGTCGTTTGCCCTTTCATATCCCCATGTAATTTTTATTATTTTATAAATTAATATTATAAGTATATATTTTTAATTATTTGTCGCTTGCCTTTTCGTCTACTAACCCTCTCTCTCTTTCTACATAATACACAAAATGGAAGAGAAAAGATCTCTGTACACAAATGGAAGAGCAAAAGTCTTGCATGGGACTGTTTCTATCAGTGTAATTAATGTTAGTGTAATTAATAGCTTGCTTGGGACATGTGACTTCTATGTAATACACATAAAAGTTATAAAATTTAATTATGTTTGTGTAATCAACACAAAAAAGACAAAATATTGTAGCCATCCAAAGAACCGTTTGGACAGAGAACACCATTGCCGGAGAATGCCATAGCTGGAGAAGTCGAAAATGGATGATTTCTTCATTTGAGCATCACAGCTACATCCGGATTGAAAGTGCCATACCTGACTCTACATCCGCACCCGCACTCGCACTCGCACCCACACCCGCAGCCACACTCACACCCGCACCCGCACCCGAATGGATACTTCACAGTTTGTGGGTTTGGTTATTGTCCTTTAATTTTGAGATGAGCAGCATCAGCCAACACATTTTGCATATTATTAGCCATTTTGGTCTCATTTTCTTTGTCAATATCCTTTATATTTCTCTCAGTAAGATTGACATTATTCTCGTCCAAAAAGTTTGTTATGTCAATAATTTCCTTCTTTATGGGATATACTTTTGCATATTACTGAAAGGGTGGTTGGGAGCACTGGTAAGGTTGTTCCATTGCGACTTGAGGGTCAAGGGTTCAAATCCTATATTTGCCTCTTTTCTTGCAGAGGAAAGTTACTTACATCAACCCTTTTCAGACCCTGCAATGTGGGAACCTTGTGTACTGAGTTGTTCTTTTTCTACTTCTACATATATTTTTTTTTTGGGTAATTTCTACTTTTACACATTACTAGAAAGTACCTTGATATTGCTATTCTTTACAGCATCTGTCGCAGAAGAATCCAAATATTTTGAACAAGCCAGGAGCTTCTCTTTTAGTGCTTGAAATTCTGAACTACCGTTTGCTTTCACTTTACAGGTGATTGATCGCGTAGTCTGTTAAAGCTACTTTGCTTCGAATGGAAACTGTTCCCATTTGAATATGTTGAAACCAAAGAAGATTAACAGTCTTTATGTTAATATCAAATATTTGTATTCCAATCTTTATCTGTAGGTTCCTCTGGGTTTCCGCTGCAATGAAACTTCTTTTTATCAATGAGCTTAAATTACATTTAATTATATGCAATTATGTATGGCACCAATAAAATATTGTAACTTTACCTTTATTTATTTATTTATTTTTGTAGGTATCAAGGGAAAAGCAAGAACTTAATGTATGATATAACAAAAATAATTTCCACACTTAAAGGGAAACGTGGAGATCACCGCATTTTTAGATTGGCTGAGAACTTGTGCATGAATCTTATTTTGTCATTGAGAGAGTTTTTTTTGGTGAAAAAGGAAGGGAAGGTGAGAAATTTGGATGTAAAATTACAAATGACTTCATTGCTACTGGGAATTAGAATTTAAGTGTGTATATTTCTTTTCAGGGTCCTACTGAATTCACAGAAACGTTGAATCGCATTGCTATAACAACTCTTGCTATAATAATTAAGACACGTGGAATTGCTGAAACTGAGCAGATGCTCTGTCTTCCAGTCATGTTGGAACAGATATTGGCAGCCAGTTCACATACATGGTCAGAAAAGACTCTCCGCTATTTCCCTTCTATTCTCCGTGATCCCTTAAGTGTGCGGATGGATAAAAAGGGGCAGACGATCCAAGCATGGCAGCAGGTCCATAATCCACTTCATTTTAATATGGATTTTCTAGAATCTGCCTGTTTTATATGGTTTCCTGTTTCAATGTTGGATTTTATTTTTATTTTTTATTTTTTTTTAAATTTATGGGTTTGATTTGATCTCTTCTATGAATCCTAATAGAAACCTTTTATCCGTGGTCATTCTGTTGGAAGAAACAAAATTTTCTAGAGATTATTTCCTTAATTTCTAGACTGTTTTAATTTATTCCTAGAATCATGGACAATCAGTTTCCTGATTTGTAGGAGATTAGTTTGCTGATTATAGGGAATTAGATTAGTTTCCTGATTATAGGGAATTTGTTTCCTATTATTATGGCTGTAAATCAGTAGATATAAATCAGTGTATACACCTGTATAAATAGCGATGTTTAGGCTTATCTAAAAATATAATTTTTCCTCCCAATTTTACATGGTATCAGAGCCTCCAAAATTTTTCTGAGATTTCCAAAGGGCTTCATTGCCTCACAACACTAGAAAGTATTTTCATTCGCTTCGGCCTTAATTGCCAAACCCTAGGTTATTACCCACATAACCACCATGACTGAAAAATCTGCAACCTCAACCCTATCCACCGAAAATTCCAACCACTCATCTACCGGAGAATTACAAAATATCCAATCTGTATACAGGCTAGATGGAAAAAATTACCTCAAATGGTCCCAACTAGTCAAAACGTATCTCAAAGGCAAAGGAAAAATGAGTCACCTCCTCAGCACAGGACCAAAAAAGGGGGATCCGAAGTTCGAAGCATGGGATGAAGCAGACTCCATGATCATGTCATGGCTCTGGAATTCAATGACCCCAGAAATCAGCGATACCTGCATGTTTTTGTCTACAGCTAAAGAGATATGGGAGGCTATTCATCAGATTTACTCAAGGGCCCGCGATGCAGCTCAAGTCTATGAAATTAAGATCAAAACTAATGCAATGAAACAAGGCAGCAAGACGGTCACAGAATATGCGAATGCCTTGCAGAATCTATGGCAGGAATTAGATCACTATCGCTGCTTTGAGACTAAATGTCCGGAAGATGCTGTTATCTTAAAAAATTTTATTGAACAGGATCGAGTGTATGATTTTCTTGCAGGACTTAATGCAGAACTCGACCAGGTTAGAGTGCAGATTATCGGCAAAACAGAACTGCCCTCACTGAATGAGACCATAGCCCTAATCCGAGCAGAAGAAAGCAGGAGAATGGTGATGCTTGAGCCAACAACTTCCGAGGGCTCTGCGCTAACAACACAATCTGAGGAAAAGCTGGGAAAGAAGCCTGATCCAAGAGATGCCCTCTGGTGCACCTACTGCAAAAAGCCACGCCACACACGGGAAAAATGTTGGAAGTTGCACGGGAAACCTCCCAGCAAGGAATGGAGGAATCAAGGCGGCACTCCACGCAACTTTGGATAGCAACAATCATTCCTCACTGGGACTGAACCGGTTACAAATAGGGATACTCTCAACATGGAAGAATTGGAGAAACTAAGTGGACTTCTTAGATCCTTGGAAAAACTCTCTAGTTCCTGCTCCCTAGCTTTCTCAGGTATGTTCTCTAGTTCTCATGGACTGAATGTCTCAAATAAAACAATCCGTAACCTTTGGGTCATTGACTCAGGAGCCACCGACCATATGACCTATTCCTCTTCAAATTTTATCACATATACACCTTCTCCCAGTAATAGGAAAATAGTAGTGGCTGATGACTCTTTGACAACAGTAGCCGGTTTAGGAGATATTCATGTTAGCCCAACCATAACCCTAAAAAATGTTCTACATGTTCCTAGAGTGTCTACCAATCTGCTCTCAATTCAGAATATTACCCATGACAATAACTGTAACGTGTCTTTCAATTCATCTGAGTGCATTTTTCAGGACCAGGTCTCGGGGAAGAAGATTGGACTGGCTAAGGAATGGAACGGGCTCTACTATTTTGAGGGATCAAGCAAGTCTCATATGTCTCGGTCACTCCTCTCATCATCCAATAACGATACCATTTGGTTATATCACTTTAGGCTAGGACATCCGTCCTTTGGGGTTTTAAAATCTATGTTTCCAATATTGTTTAGGGGTTTAGGTACTGAACAGTTTCACTGTGATATTTGCGAATTTGCAAAACACAAACGTGTACCCTTTCCAATAAGTATGAATAAAAGTTCAGCACCTTTTCATTTGATACACAGTGATATTTGGGGGCCCTCCACTATCCCAAATGTGTCTAAATCTCGATGGTTTGTCTCATTTATTGATGATTGTACAAGGGTCTCTTGGATTTTTCTTCTCAAACAGAAATCCGAAGTTAGCCATGTCTTACCAGAGTTTTTTAACATGATTAAGAACCAGTTTGGGGTAAAGGTAAAAAAGTTTAGATCCGACAATGCAAAAGATTACTTTAACCAATGTCTTTCCCCTTATTTTCAGAAAGAAGGAATTATTCATGAGTCCTCTTGTGTAGACACACCCCAATAGAATGGAATAGCGGAACGGAAAAATGGCCACCTCCTAGCAACAACCCGTGCCCTCCTCTTTCACCACCATGTCCCAAAATCTTTTTGGGGAGAAGCTGTGCTAACCGCAACAACCATGATAAATCGTTTACCCTCTCGTGTATTAGGCTTTAAATCACCTCTGGAACACCTCTCATTCTTTTATCCAGACCTTCGTACCACCTAACTTCCACCAAGAGTGTTTGGTTGCATAGTATTTGTTCACATCCACAACCGAAATAGAGGAAAATTGGATCCCCGGGCTCTAAAATGCATGTTTGTGGGTTACTCATCCACACAAAAGGGGTATAAATGCTATCACCCACCTACACAGAAGTTTATTGTCTCCTTAGATGTCACGTTTGTTGAATCTCAACCATATTTTTCCCAAACTTATCTTCAAGGGGAGATGTCATTTAGCGAAGATAAGGATAGAGATTCATTCTTACTAGACCTAACTACTCATGAGCCAAACACAAGACCAGCCGAGCCTATTGAAACCATTCCAGCAGAGTCTACTGAGTTCAACCCTGTTACAACAGAGCCTACCGAGCTTACCTTAACAAATCCAAGTCAGCCCTTAACCAGTCCCATACATAACCAACCGGATTCCATGAAATTTATGCAGGTCTACTCAAGGAGGAAACACCAAAACAACCATTCCTTGCCAGACCAAGATTCAACTCCTTCTCCTGGAAATGAGGAACATTCGAATCAGACACACATGCCACCGGACAGCGATCTACCAATTGCCATTAGAAAAGGTACAAGAGAATGCACTAAGCACCCACTATATCCCATGTCAAAGTTTGTTTCCTTTGATAAATTCTCATCCTCTCACAAGGCCTTTCTAGCTAACCTAAATTCCATTCCCATTCCTAACAATTTATCTGAGGCATTATCTAATGAGAATTGGAGGAATGCTATGAGGGAAGAAATGCAGGCACTAGAGAAGAACCGGACATGGGAGATAGTCAACCTGTCTCCTGGAAAGAAAGCTGTAGGTTGCAAATGGGTATTTACCGTCAAGTACAAGTCAGATGGCTCTCTTGAACGTTACAAGGCTAGACTTGTGGCAAAGGGATACACTCAGACCTATGGTGTGGACTACCAAGAAACGTTTGCTCCAGTGGCCAAGATGAACACCGTAAGGGTTCTATTGTCATTAGCAGCTAACTCTAATTGGTATTTGGAGCAGTTTGATGTGAAAAATGCCTTCCTTCACGGGGACTTAGAAGAAGAAATATATATGGATATTCCTCCCGGATATGAGCAGAGAATGGAGGGTCATAAGGTCTGCAAGTTGCAAAAGGCGTTATATGGCTTAAAACAATCACCACGAGCTTGGTTTGGGAGGTTCACTAGAGTCATGCTATCTACCGGATACAAGCCAAGTCAAGGCGACCATACACTGTCCATTAAGCACTCGAACTCAGGGGGAGTCACAGCACTTTTGGTCTATGTTGATGATATCATAGTCACCGGGAATGATGAAAGGGAGAAGGAAAATCTGAGGAAGTGTCTTGTCCGACAATTTGAGATAAAAGAAATAGGGAGGCTGAAGTATTTTCTTGGGATCGAAGTAGCACACTCTAAAGAAGGAATATTCATATCTCAACAAAAATACGTGGTCGACCTTCTTAAAGAAACGGGAAAAGAAGCATGTAAACCAGTCTCTACTCCAATTGAGCAGAATCACAGATTAGGAGAAGCACGGGAGGATACACCTACGGACAAGGAAGGTTATCAAAGACTCATTGGAAGACTCATATATCTTGCTCACACAAGACTGGATATTGCCTTTGCTGTAAGCGTCGTTAGTCAATTCATGCACAACCCCAAAGAAGTCCATCTCCAAGCTGCACACTGTATTCTACACTACCTAAAAGGTAACCCCAGCCAAGGAATCTTGTTCAAAAGAAACAATGAGTTAACCCTTGAAGCATATACAAATGCCGACTATGCAGGCTCGTTGGTCGATAGGAGGTCTACAATTGGGTATTGCACTTTCTTAGGTGGCAATCTAGTATCATGGAGAAGCAAAAAGTAGAATGTGGTGGCAAGATCAAGTGCGGAGGCAGAGTTTAGAGCTATGGCTCAAGGAATTTGTGAGCTACTATGGCTAAAAATTCTGCTAGAAGACTTTAAAAGTGAAGAGGGAAGGACCTATGAGACTGTTTTGCGACAACAAATCAGCCATTAATATAACTCATAATCCTGTCCAACATGACCGAACGAAGCACATCGAAGCAGACAGACATTTTATAAAAGAGAAGCTGGAGAGTGGGTTGATCTGCACACCATATATATCGACGAACAATCAGTTAGCCGATGTACTCACAAAAGGACTTAACAGTGAGACATTTCAGAGACTCATCTGCAAGCTGGGAATGAAGAATGCATATTCAGCAGCTTGAGGGGGAGTGTTGGAAGAAACAAAATTTTCTGGAGATTATTTCCATAATTTCTAGACTGTTTTAATTTATTCCTAGAATCATGGACAATCAGTTTCCTGATTTGTAGGAGATTAGTTTGCTGATTATAGGGAATTAGATTAGTTTCCTGATTATAGGGAATTTGTTTCCTATTATTATGGCTGTAAATCAGTAGATGTAAATCAATGTATACACCTGTATAAATAGCCATGTTTAGGCTCATCTAAAAATATAATTTTTCCTCCCAATCTTACACATTCTTCCCTGCCTATAACTTCTGGGAAAAAAAAAAAATTGTCTTTGAAAATTCTGTTAAAGTCATCTGCAGAATGTGTGTGGGGAATTCAAGGCGGGAAACTAAGACTTCACAGGCACAAGAGAAGTTGAGGATGGCGAGAAAGATTTTGGCATTTCCTATTGTTCTTTTGAACGTTGAAATATCCTTGTCTTTTCTGTTACTTGGAAAGGAAATTGTGAATATTTTATATTTTGAAGTGAATAAAGTTTTGGATCCTGATATATAAAGGATGAAAGCATATTTTTGGTGGGAACTTTAATGGCCTTTATGTCTGAATTTGAGATGAGGGGTGGAGAAAGAGCTAGCTCTTATTCCTAAAGCCACTATGGATTCATAACATCGTTGGTTAGCCTTTTAGGTAGTTTTAAAAGATCTTCACTAATTATTCTTATAACATTTAGATCTTTAGGGTTTAACTTGGAGCAACTGTTTGGTTGTTTTATTGTGTCTGGGGGTTATATGTTCGAACCCTAGAAACAGCTTCTCTTAAGTAGGGGAAGGTTGCATATATTTGACTCTCCTCAATCCTCACAATGTGAGAGTCTTGTGCACTGGGTTGTTCTTTATGAAGTTTAAATCTTTGATTTCTCATTCTTGAAATGCATCCTTAAATGGTGGGAATTTCTAGATATTTTGTTATTGGTGACTGCTTGTAATTCAGAGACAATAGCTTCATGAAATCTGTCAGAAGTCTGAAGATTTAGTGGATTGACACCTGAATGAGTTGTCTACTTTTGTATTTATATTGAAAAAATAAATATGTATTTGACTAAAATATTTGTGTAATAATTACATAATTACGTAGATACATTAACCCCTCAAATTGTAGCTTGTACATCATACATTCTGAGATTGGTAGAAATAAAATTTTATTCTTGATTGACAAGCTGGTCTTCATTCTTGACATGACCAATCTTAATCACATTCTAAAAAAAATTTTCTCTAACAAAGTAACCACCAACTTAATACTTCTAGTCATTTTATATGACACTAGATTTGAAGAAGAATGAATAAATGTGTGATTATCATATAATAATTCCATAAGCTATGAATGACGTGGAAAGGTTGTTCCTTTGTGAGCTGGTCATGGATTTAATGCTCGGAAATAGTGTCGGCAAATATTGGGGGTAAGACTGCATACATTGCCTCTCCAAGGCCCTGTATAGGCTGATAGTCTCGTGCACTGAGTTTACTGTTTATGAATGGTGAACACCTAACTTCTCTTAACATATATTTTATCCAAATCAACTTTTTATAGGTTGTGCGTGCAGTGGCTTGAACTTTGTATCCTAATTTTGCACCTGATCTTGCCACGGTTGTTTTCTTAATTTTTCAAAATATTAGATTAGCTCTAATAATGATACATTAACCTATTATGGATCATCCATTTGTACAAACCCAACCCATAATTGTTAAAATCGTATGATTCATGATTCAAATCTTCCGATTTGAGTCTATTAATCAAGTTAATACACTATAATCTATTCGAATCGTGGATAAATCTGGGAGAAATTTGGAAGGAATATATCAAATCATCCTAGATAGGAAGGGATATATCCTAAATACGATTGTATCAAATTAACTTCTGCTTTTGGGAATTACCTTCCTAATTTTAGGAATTTGTTTCTTTTGTTGTTAGCTATACCATAAAGGGACTTTCTACTATGTGTATAAATATTTGTGTATACCTTCATTAGTGATATATACAAGAAATACTTTATGGTATCAGAGCAAGGTGACTCACTGAGTCAGCCTCATCTTATATGACTTACTGAGTTAGTCTTGTCCAATTCGGTGAGTTGGTCTTGTCGGTCCCAATCAGCCAGTCGACATCTCTAATCGTTATCGTTGGTCCCATCAGACCAGTCGAACATCACCAATCGTTGTAACCAGTCGGATATCACCAATTGTTGCAGTCGATTGTTGTAGTCAATTGTCCCTGTCGATGGTCGTCAACGATTGCAGCCATCAATCATAGCATTGTCGATCTTAACGTCTTAGCATCATCGATAGAAATCACTTTTTTGAGTGTCATTGATCGAGATCACTTGAATTAGATTCGTTGGTTGAAATCGTTCTCCTCAGCATTGTCGATTGAGCTCTAGCCACCGCTCACCATTGCTGGGATTTCATCACTAGCCCTTGGCGTCGCTATCATCGATCTAAAGCTTAAGAAAGGTTATATTCATCTAGTCAAAATCTTCTTTGTCCGATTGCAACATGAGTTTAGGCAAGGAGACCTCCATTTGAACATACTCAGTTACCAGTGGTTTTACAGACCTTTGGAAATGGGTCAACACTGCAGATTACTAATTACAAATTGGATGGCAAGAATTTCCTTCAATGGTCACACTCGCTTTTCCTAGTTATTCGAGGAAGAGGGAAATTAGGATATCTCATTGGAGATATGAAACAGCCTAATATGGAAGATCCATCGTATGCAAATTGGGAACTCAACAACTTAATTGTCATGGCCTAGTTAATTAACTTTATGGAGCCTCATATCAGCCAAACCTACTTGTTCCTGCGAACAGCTTAAGCAATCTGGAATGCTGTGAATGTAAACTACACGGATCTTGAGAATGCCTTTCAAGTCTTCGAGATCAAGAATCGGCTAAAGCAGATACGACAAGGGAGCTTGGATGTAACGGAATATTGTAATGAACTGCAAATACTTTGATGAGAATTGGATATGCACTATGAGGCTGATTGGGGAGATCTTGAAGGCAATCTAATGTTTAAAAGGCACTTGGAGAAGGAGTGATTGAATGAGTTCCTGGCAGGTCTAAATGGAGAATTGGATGAAGTACGAGGTAGGATACTGGGATGCAAACCATTGCCATCTATTGATGAAGCCTTTGCAGAAGTCAGGAGAGAAGCAAGCAGGGGAAGGGGTATGCTTGGCAGAAAGAAAGAATCATCTACCACTTTAGTGGGTGAAAGGTCTATTAAGACATTTGCCTTTGTTGTAAGAATGCCTCGGATCGCATGGGTGAAGAACAGAGAAGTGATCAGAATGGAGATCGAGGAGGAAGGCCCTAGTGCAATCACTGTAACAAACCTGGGCATACACAAGATAACCGCTGGGATATTCACGGAAAGCCAACAAACTGGAAACCTCGAGAAACAAATAAGAGTGTTGGAAAATGGATCGTCTTAGGGCTTGTATAACAGCTGTATAAAAGCTGTATTTACAGCCTGTGTAACAGCTGTATATACAGCCTGTGTAATTGCTTATAAAAGCTCCATAATTGCTGTATAAAAACTCCAAAATAGCCTATTAGTCTTTCCTTATTAAAGGCTGTACAGCTGTACTCATTTATGTTGGCTAGAATTAGGTTATTTCTGCTCTTAGAATTGTATTTATAGCCCTGTACAGATTATGTTTAAGATGAATGAGAAGAATTATTTTCTTCTAATCCTTCATGGTATCAGAGCAGGTTTAGAAGCCTTAACCTTAGCCGCCTCTTAACCTAGCCTTCATTGCTAGGATTATTCAGCCTTCATAGCTAATTCACTATGGCCTTCATAGCTATTCAGAATTTCTGATTATTCTTCTGATTGTTGCTGTCAAAAGAATAGTTAGTTCCTTCTACAAAATTGTTTCCGTGTCCTCTTCAGATCAGTTTTTTTCTGTCCACTGATTCCTTCATTGAATCATGTTTAAGGTTACAGATGCATCTTCTTCAGCCCCAAGAGCCCTTTCAACATCAGAAAATTTGAGCCTCCAGATTGCTTCAACAAAACTGAATGGAACCAACTACCTTGAATGGTCACAATCAGCAAGGTTGACAATCAAAGGCAGAGGAAAGTTAGAATATCTCACAGATCCTCCACCAAAGCCAACCGATCCCAATTATAAGACTTGGGATGTGGAGAATTCCATGATTATGTCATGGCTACTCCACTCCATTCAACCAGAAATTGGGAAGACTTACATGTTCCTTAAAACGGCTAAGGACATTTGGGAAGCTGCCTCACAAACTTACTCTAATGTAGGTATGAAAGCTCATATCTATGAACTGAAAACGAAGATTCACAACACAAAACAAGGATCGTCCAGTGTCACTGAATACTACAATACCATCAAAAGCCTTTGGTTGGAACTAGATCATTATCAAAGGATTGAGATGGTGTGTAGCACAGACGCTGCAAAGCTGAAAAAAGCACTTCAAGAGGAAAGAATATTTGATTTCCTTGCGGGGTTAAATGGTGAATTTGATCAGATTAGAGGCAAAATTTTGGATAAGGAGAATTTATCATCCCTGAATGAGGTTTTCTCAATTGTTCGAGGAGAAGCAAGTAGGCAGGTGGTGATGCTGGATAAGCCTACTAGTGAGAATTCAGCCTTGGCTGCATCCAAAGTGGCTAGGGGAAGGAATGAAGGAAAGAAAAATTTGGATAGAGAGAAGATGTGGTGTGATTACTGTCACAAACCGCGCCACACCAGGGAAATGTGCTGGAAACTGCATGGAAAACCACAAGGCTTGAAGGGAATTGGCAGCAAAGGAGGAAGTTAGGCAGAAAAATCAGGTCAAGCTCATCAAACTGTGGCTATAGATGACTATAAGGAAGCTATGGGGTTCAACAAAAGTGAGGTTGAAAGGCTGAAAAAGCTGCTAAATCAGGTTGATAATCAAACCACAAACTTGACTCCAATTTCAGGTTCTTGCTCCATGGTCCAATCAGGTAATAGCTTTGCCTTAATCACCTCCAAGAGTGTCAATTCTAATATCTGGATAGTGGATTCTGGTGCATCAGATCACATGACCAGCACCCTCAATCATTTTTCAACGTATATCCCATGTTTAAGAAAACAAAAAATCAAAGTCTCCGGTGGTTCCTTGTCCCCCATTGCCGGAAAAGGAAATATCCAAATATCACCCACTTTATGCCTAAAATCAGTCCTCTATGTTCCAGATTTATCCTATAATTTGTTGTCTGTAGGAAAACTCACTGAGGATTTGAAATGTTTAGTTTTATTTACTTCCTCTAGTTGCAAATTTCAGGACTCTGCTACGGGGAAGATGATTGGGCATGCTGAATTGAAGGACGGCTTATACTTCTTGAAAGCAGATTTGGTGAAAAAGAGTCAAGAGTCTCAAGGCTTGGTCTCTACTATATTTCAACAAAAAGATGATTAAATTTGGCTCTGGCATAAAAGATTAGGACACCCTCCTTTTCCTTTGCTGAAAAAAATGTTTCCTTCCTTGTTTACAAATAATAAAGTAGGGAAATTTCATTGTGAAATTTGTGAATTGGCCAAACATCATCGTGTATCCTTTCCTTTGAAAACTCCACAAATGTTATCTCCATTTAGTTTAATACATTCAGATGTTTGGGGTCCTTCTTGTATTCCAAATATTTCTGGCTCTTGGTGGTTTGTCTCCTTTATAAATGATTACACCCGTATTACTTGGGTCTATCTTTTGAAGTCCAAATCGGAAGTTTCCACTATTTTTCCTTTATTCCACAAATTCATTAGCACTCAGTTTGGGACAAAAATGCACACTCTTAGATCTGATAATGGCAAGGAATACTTCAATCACGATCTCATTACTTATCTCGCAAATGAGGGCATTCTACATCACTCATCTTGTGTTGACACACCCCAACAAAATTGAGTTGCCGAAAGAAAGAACCGACATCTTCTTGAAATTGCTAGGTCCGTTCTTTTCCAAATGAAAGTTCCTAAAACCTATTGGGGGGAAGCAGTACTCACTGCTGCATACCTGATAAACCGAATTCCGTCAAGAGTTCTTCAGTTTCAATCTCCTGTGAGTAAACTCTTATCCTTGTTTCCAGATTTCCAAGGGATTGGGTCCTTACCTCCAAAACTATTCGGAGGCACTTGCTATGTGCATGTTCATAGTCATTTAAGGGATAAACTTGATCCTCGGGCTATCAGATGTGTGTTCTTGGGGTACTCTCCTACTCAAAAGGGCTATAAGTGTTATCACCCTCCAACAAAAAAGAAATACATCACTTTGGATGTTACCTTTGTAGAACACCAACCTTACTTTGGGGACACCTATCTTCAGGGGGAGAGTTTAAGAGAAGATAGTTGGTTAGAGGTTGACCATGCCTTGCCTTTGCCGAGTGTGGTTCCAAGTGTGGTATCTAGTCCCATACCAAGTGCTAGTTCTAATTTGCCTTCTTCGTCCAGATATTTCTCCTACTTCAAATATGTCTCTTCCTACCCTAAATGTGAATCCAGAACAGAATCCATTGAGCACTATAAAGTCTCCAGAGACCAAGGGTGAGAGACTCAAGACACCTATCACCAAGGTGTATTCCAGAAGAAAGCTCGAAATCAGCTCACATGATCCAAGCATTGATCCTGAAACAGGTAATGAAATTGAAACTCAGTTTTTTGATTCTCATGAAGACTTGGAATTGCCTATTGCCATTAGGAAAGGTGTTAGAACTTGCACTCGTCACCCTATATCTCAATTTGTTTCCTTGCAGCATCTTTCACCTCAGTACCAAGCTTTTGTCACCCAAATGTCTTCCGATGAAGTTTCCAATAGTGTCCAAGAAGCTATTAAATTTGAAACTATGGAGGGAAGCCATGAATGAGGAGATGAGAGCCTTGGAAAAAAATCAAACTTGGGAGATAGTAGAATTGCCAAAAGGAAAAAAAACTGTAGGGTGCAAATGGATTTTCACCATTAAGTACAGAGCCGATGGAACTGTAGAAAGGTACAAGGCTCGATTAGTGGCAAAAGGGTTATACCTAGACATATGGGATTGATTACCAGGAGACTTTTGCACCGGTGGCCAAGATGAACACTATCCGGATCATTCTCTCATTGGCAACAAACTTTGATTGGCCACTAATGCAGTTTGATGTAAAGAACGCTTTCCTCCACGGAGACCTAGAGGAAGAAGTATTTATGGATATCCCAATCGGGTATGGAAAACAAACATGGTCAAACAAGGTGTGCAAGCTTAGAAAGTCTTTATATGGACTTAAACAATCTCCTCAGGCTTGGTTTGGAAGATTCATGAGATCTATGGTGAAAAGAGACTATTGTCAAAGTCAAGGTGATCATACTTTGTTCATTAAACATTCACGTCAAGGCAAGATTACTGCATTGATTGTTTATGTTGATGATATTGTGGTCACTAGAGATGATCAAGAAGAGATTATGGGATTGAAAGCCTACTTGGCTAGGGAATTTGAGATTAAAGATTTGGGTAAACTTCGGTATTTTTTGGGAATTGAGGTAGTAAGATCAAAACAAGGGCTGGTGATTTCTCAAAGGAAGTATATACAAGACTTGCTTAAGGAAACTGGCATGCTTGGCTGTAAACCAACCGAGACTCCTACTGAGCAAAATCACAGATTAGGAGAGGCTAATGAAGATCAACTTGTTGACAAAGGAAACTATCAACGGTTGGTGGGAAAGCTTATTTACCTATCACATACACGACCAGATATTGCTTATGCCGTGAGTGTGGTAAGTCAATTTATGCATGCTTCACTTAAATCTCATTTAGAGGTTGTATACCGAATCCTAAGATATTTGAAGGCAGCTCCCGGAAAAGGCATATTGTTCAAGAAAAGCGAAGATTTAAGGTTGGAGGCCTACACAGATACAGACTGGGCAGGTTCTATTGTGGATAGACAATCTACTTCTTGCTATTGTACCTTTTTAAGTGAAATCTTATTACTTGGAAAAGCAAGAAACAACATGTGGTGGCCTGTTCTAGTGCAGAAGCAGAGTTTAGAGCCATGGCACAAGGCATATGTGAACTTCTTTGGGTAACAATGATCCTTAAAGATCTTAAGATTGTGTTTCAGGAACCTATGGTGCTTTACTATGACAACAAGGCAGCCATTAATATAGCACACAACCCAGTTCAGCATGACCGAACCAAGCATGTTGAGGTGGATAGACACTTCATAAAAGAGAAGATTGATCGTGGTCAAGTAAGAACTCCACATGTATCATCCTCCAATCAACTAGCCGATATTCTCACCAAAAGGACTACCTAGCCTAAGTTTTTAGCGAATCACGAGCAAACTGGGAATGCATGATATCTACACACCAGCTTGAGGGGGAGTGTTGGAATATGGATCGTCTTAGGGCTTGTATAACAGCTGTATAAAAGCTGTATTTACAGCCTGTGTAACTGCTTATAAAAGCTCCATAACTGCTGTATAAAAGCTCCAAAATAGCCTATTAGTCTTTCCTTATTAAAGGCTGTACAGCTGTACTCATTTGTGTTGGCTAGAATTATGTTATTTCTGCTCTTAGAATTGTATTTATAGCCCTGTACAGATTATGTTTAAGATGAATGAGAAGGATTATTTTCTTCTAATCCTTCAAAGAGCAAAGGATTCCAGGCAACAATGGAGGAGAAAACTATTGAACCTCGATCTGATGGTGAGCTAAGTGGGGTATTCCTAAGCAAATCCCAATTGGAACAATTGCAAAAACTATTGAGCCAGACAACAGTAGGAAGCTCATGTGCAGTTGCTCCTAAAAGGTACAGCCCTACATGTTCATAATAAGATTCCTTGGATGCTTGATTCTGGGACATCTGATCACATGACAGGTAATCTATCGCTATTCAATTCCTATATTCGATATTTTGGATGTCTAGATTCAAGTTAGTTGATGGCACATGTTATTCAGTTGCTCTGAGAGGATCAGTTCACCTCTCCAAGAATATTTCTCTCCAATCTGTTCTTTATGTACTAAACTTGACTTGCAATTTGGTCTCTATTAGCAAGCTAACCCAAGAATTAAATTGCCTTGCTAAGTCCTCTGCTATTGGTTGTGAACTTCAGGCACTGGACTCGGGGATGATGATTGGCAATGCTAGAGAGGAAGATGGACTCTACTATTTTGAGAATGGAGATCATATGGAGGGACATGCTACTGTAGTTGAGAGTGAATCTCTCCTTGTTTCCAATAATGTTTCAATAATGTTATGGCATTATAGGCTAAGTCATCCTAATTTTCATTATCTCAAACGTTTGTTCCCAAAATTATTTCTTAATAAAAATCCTAATCCCTTTACTTGTTAAATCTTTCTACGTGCTAAATAGACTCGTGCATCTTTTCCAAACAGACCTTATAAAGAGTTCCATCCATTCTCTCTAATTCATAGTGACCTATGGGGCCCCTCTCGCATAAAATAGAACACACTGGTTCATCACTTTTATTGATGATCACACTTGTGTTTGGTGGGTCTATCTCCTTAACGAAAAATTTGAGGCTGCAAGAGTATTCCAATCTTTCCATTCAGTGGTAAAAACTCAATTTCATACCTCTATCCAAACCCTTAGAGCTAACAATGGCAAATAATTTTTTAATTCCATTCTCAGTGACTACCTTGAAACCAATGGGATAATCCACCAAAGTTCATGTACAGATACACCCCAACAAAATGGTGTAGCTAAGAGAAAAGAAACGTCACATCTTTGAGGTTGCTAGAGCATTAATATTTACCGTGTATGTTCTAAAATACCTTTAGGGTGAAGCTATTTTTACAGCCTCATATCTCATTAACAAAATGCCCTCTAGAGTCCTCAATTTTTCCCCTCCTATGTCAACTCTTCTACAAATATACCCAACTTTTCAGCCCATGTCCTCTCTTACACTCAAGACATTTGGATGTCCTGTGTTTGTTCATACTCACTTACACACTCATTCCAAACTTGATCCCAAAGTTGTTAAATGTGTTTTCATTGGGTAATCCCCCACTCAGCGTGGGTGCAAGTGTTATTCTCCATCTCTTTGTTGTGTCTTTGTGTCCATGGATGTATCTTTTGTTGAGTCTTAACCTTTCTTCCAAAACACTTATCTTTAGGGGGAGACTTTAGAGGAAGATAAGCCATGGGACACAATTGAAGCAGAACTTGTCTCACCTATCTACACACTGTCGTCTCTGCCTCTACTACCTAATATTATTGAACAGTGAATCTCACTGGAAACAATGGAAACAGGAGAAGATAACTCTCGGTCCCCGAGGGGGGGGGAACACTAGACCATCTCGTTTACTAGGTTTACTCATGGAGGAAACAAACTCAGCAAAGCCAATCTGACTTGAACTTCAGTTCTTAGGGTAATGAAGCTTGTGATCCAAATCAGCCTATTACTAAGACTCAAAACCAGGGCTTAGACCTTCCTATTGCTCTTAGGAAGGGGTTCAGATCTTGTACCCAGCATCCTATATCGAGGTTTGTTTCCTATGCAAAATTATCTCTTGCACTTCATGCCTTTACCACTGCATTGTTAAAAATAGAAATTCCAAAGTATATAGAAGAAGTGCTTGTTGATCCAAGGTGGAGGGTAGCAGTTGAAGAGGAAATGGATGCTCTTAGAAAAAATGACACTTGGGAGATGGTAAAACTACTTGAAGGAAATGAGACACTGGGCTGTAAATGGGTCGTTATAGTGAAGCTTAATGCCGATGGTAGTATCAGCAGGTACAAAGGCAGACTTGTAGCCAAAGGCTTCACTCAAACATTTGGGATAAACTATCAGGAGACGTTTGCTCTTGTGGATAAGTTAAATATGATTATAGTTCTGCTTTCTTTAGCATCTGATCTTGACTAGCCCTTACAACAATTGGATGTGAAGAATGCGTTTCTAAATAGTGATCTACATGAAGAAGTTTACATGGATGCTCCTCCTGGATTTAACAGAGAAGATAATCTAGTGTGTAGATTAAAAAAATCTCTCTATGGACTGAAATAGTCACCAAGAGAATGGTTTGAGAAATTCACCCAAACTGTTAAGAGAAGAGGCTTCATCCAATCACTATCCAATCACACTATTTTACAAACACTCCTAAGATGGTAAGATAGCTATCCTGATAGTGTATATGGATGACATCATTGTCACAGGAGATGATTATGTGGAGTTAAACCCCTTGAAGAAGTATCTTGCAAGAGAATTTGAATTGAAAGACCTAGGAACTTTAAGATACTTTCTTGGTATGGAGGTAGCTCGAAGCAATGCTGGAATTACTATCACTCAGAGGAAGTATGTTCTTGATCTTCTCAAGGATATAGGCATGTTGGGTTGTAAACCAATCGAGACACCAATGGATCCTAATGTTAAGTTGGATCTTGAAGGAGGAGAGGAAGTCAACCGAGATCAGTACCAAAATTTGGTGGGTAAACTAATCTACCTATCACATACTCGACCAGACATTGCCTTTGCCATAAGTGTGATCAGTCAGTTCATGCACTTATCAAAGAAGAAATACCTTGATGTAGTTTTTAGAATCCTAAGATACTTGAAGAGTACTCCTAGTAAGGGATTGTTTTTTAAGAAAGGAGATCATAGAATGGTAGAAATTTATACTGCTGCAGACTGGGTAGGATCTTCAATTGATAGAAGATCCATTTCCGGTTATTGTGCCTACGTGTGAGGTAATTTAGTAATTTGGAGGAGTAAGAAACAACTAGCAGTTGCAAGAGGCAGTGCAAAAGCTGAGTTTCGAGCTTTAGCTCTTGGAATTTGTGAAGGAATAGGGCTAGAGAGATTGCTTGGTGAACCAAAGATGTCCAATTGCATCCCTGTGAGATTGTATTGTGATAACAAGGCAGCAATAAGCATAGCACAAAATCTTGTCCATCATGATCGTATTAAGCATGTTGAGGTTGATTGACATTTTATCAAGGAGAAGATTGACAATGAAAGTGTGTGCTTGAACTATATTCCTACTAAGGAACAGATAGCTGATATCCTAACAAAGAGTTTGCACAAATCAAGTTTTGAAGGTTTAGTGAACAAGCTGAAAATGATCAATACCTACGCCCATCTTGAGGGGGAGTGTGGATAAATCTTGGAGAAATGTGGAAGGAATTTATCAAATCATCCTAGTTAGAAGGGATATATCCTAAATAGGATTGTATCAAATTAGCATCTGATTTTTGGGAATTAGCTTCCTAATTTTAGGAATTTGTTTCCTTTGTTGTTAGCTGTACCATCTAGAGATTTCCTACTATATGTATAAATGTGTGTATATCTTCATTAGTGATATATACAAGAAGTACTTTACGAATCTTACTTTCAAATTGAATGGATTGATGAATTGTTGTGAATTGAGATGAATCCATTCGATTGTAGGGAATCTTTTGATTCTTGTGATACAATAAGCAAGGAAGTGGACCCAAAACTGGGTTGAGTCACTCAGACTTGATTTCCCCCCCCCCCCCCCCCGCCAAAAAAAAATCTACTTTATTTTATTTTTTGAAAAAAAAAAAATGTTGGACGTCCTTGTAAGGATCTATGAATCCTACAATACTTGCACTTCTTCACATAAATCATTTAAAATTTTTGGTATTCCATGTTTTTTGAAGACATCATGTTCATAAGCGATGGAATCAGTGCTTCTAAAATCATATTGAATCTCACGGTTATGAAGACTTCATAAATGATTGGCATACTGCATTTGACTTTGCAAGGGACTGAAACATTGCGTTTTGTTTTTGTGTGTCAATTTGTGACAGACATTAATGAGATGTAACTTGATCTTTTAGCGATTGAAATATATGTTGTTTAATGATGAATTTTTTTTATTGCTTGTTGAATTTAATTATTAGTGATAGATGATGTTTGAACTCACATTTCTAGTCATAAGGCTGGTGTCTTTTCATTTGAACAACATGATCATATTAAATTATTAATTTTCTATTACAATAATGTTCATTATTTAATATCTTGTATATTTTTAATATATAAATATTGCTTTCTCTTTAAGTTTTTGATTTTGTACTGAATTTTATAATTCACGATTGTCAAATATGAGATTCCAATCCACAACATGAATCTTAATTTGACAACTAGGACCCAACCCATTATGCATTTGATATCCTTCAATTGACATATCCATTATTCAAGTACAATAAACCTTGGCTTGGTGGCTGTCACGTTATCGTCTTCACAACTAGTCTTCTTTACTGTGGGATTATCCAACAGTTCTCCTTTATCTACAAGTTTAGTGTTTGGATCCATAAGCGTACACAAGATTAAAGTCCAACATGCCTCTCTTTGTCAATAAATCTTGAACATACTTCTTCTGAGGAAAGGCAAAACAGCAATAGCATACATGACTTGGCAACTTCAATACCAAAGACATACTTGAATGGTCCTAAATTCTTAGTATTAAACTTGCCTTGGAGGAACAACTTCAGATGATCATTGCCTTGAATGTCATCACTAATGATCACAATATCATCCATGTACACATATACAAGTAGCCATGTCTTGCCTTGAGGAGTGACGATCAAATGTTGAATGATCAACTCCACAATGTGTCAAGAATAACTCAGTAACCACTAAGCACAACACTAATCCTGCTAAACTATGCCACAGGGGACTATTCTAGGCTATGTAAAACTTTGAACCCTAGCCTCACTTTAAGATATAGGCATAGAAGTTGCTTCATATTGACTTCCTAAATGAGATCATCATTTAGGAAAACGTTCTTAAAATTAAATTGATGAAGAGACCAATTATAGACTACAACCAAGTAAATGATTGAAGCAATGTTAGTTACTGGAGAAAAAGTCTCAGAAAAATTCAGGTCTATGCCATAGAACTAGGTGCTAATTAAGCCTTCAACCGATCCATTGAACTAACCGTAGTTGTATGAGCTCAGACAACCACTGATTATCATGTGAAAGGAAAATAGTCTCCCAATTATCATTGGCCCAAGGGGCATACCTCTCATATTCCATGAAAACATTATTCAGGGTAAGAAAGAGGTTTATAAACAGAGTTCGGAATGTATATGAAGGACATTGATTAGAAAACATGTAATGTGAGGGTGGTAACGCATCATAGATTTGGGATGGGATGTAAAGTAGTGGTGAAGTATCGAGATGCAATGTGCATTTGCCTTTTGGAATGGAAATGGAAAAATCTAGTCTACTGGATTGGATTAGAAGACACTGGGGTAACTGGTGGAGCACACGAAGTTCTTGTTGGTGGGGTCACTGGTTGAAGTATGGCATACACACAAAATAGGATAAGATTTTGGTGACTTGAGGAACTAACTCAAGTATATGGATGGAAAGAAGGAAATGTAGTTGGAATAAGAGGTATGGAAGGCTATGATCAAGATTTGTTTGTGATTGGGAGTGAGAAAAAGGGAGTAAACAAAAAGAAGGTTATCAAATTATTGGCACTGCCTCACATAAAATCTCAAACTAATAGAGGAAGTGGCAACTTTATTTCTTATTTTACTTTTTTTTATACTCTTAGCACACCCCTAACATGCAGTTCGATCAACTTAACAATCTTTTCTAACTTAGCTTGAGATTTCAGGTCCTGGTTTTATATTATTGTTGGCCATACTATTTGAACATCTTACATAATTGGCCTAAGAAGCATGCACACTGACACGGATGCTTCAACTCGGTGATGTTAAAAAAATGCAGAATGTGACATGGCAAGGATGTTGCAAAACTATATATTTTTATGCTTTTTTTTTTTCGGTCTTAGATATTAATACTTTATTCAAATGTAATAGAGATAATTTTACATAACACTAACTAAAATTAAAACCTTATCTTTCATATCTTGAAAGTCAACAAAAAGGTTAGTCACATAATGACTCTATTCCATTCAAAATGATAATAATTATGTTCTATAACAAGTCAACAAACAAGTCACATAATAATTACATTTCATTCAAAATGAAAACTAAAAAATCATTTTAACAAAACATTATTCCATGATTCTATAAATCAAAACGTTATTACATTTTATCAAATCATCCAAATCAAAATGTTATTAAACTTTATCAAATCCTCCAAATATAGAAAAATAAACAGAGGGCTTTTTTAATTTTTTGTCTTTTTTTTAATAATTTATTTTATTTATAAGTCAAACTCACTTAAAATTTTTAGGTATTTAAAAAAAAAAAAGGACTCTGTCGCATCCAAATTAAGTCCACTACGTGTCCATTACGTGTCCCCCCCCCCCCAAAAAAAAAAAGAAAACAATAAAAAATTTGACACGGTAAAAGGTAAGTTAGGCACATGTCCAATGTGAATCCAATGTGTGTCAGTGTCCCAACTGAGTGTGACTTGGACACAAACACCCTTGATAGTGAGTCTGTGGTTCCTCTTACTTGGCTGTGGCTTATTTAGATTTGTTGTTTTCTACTTTTCATTTTTGTTGTCTGTATTTCCCCATCAATGTTTTAAAATTTTATTTCTAGATACACAGAGAAAGTGGTAGGTTAAGATTTTCATGTGAATTATCATGACAGGAGATTTTTCCTCTTTAATTTGAGTTCCTTGGACTCTGGAGATGTTATGGATTTACCTGCCCTGGGAATTCTATATCCTAGGAGCCAACATCTCAAAAACTGAAAATGATAAGAATACAGAGTATTACTGCACAAAATTGTATAATATTTTTGGGTTTGAATTCATTTTAATTTTTATCATAGCATTCACTTATTACCCGAGTGTCATTTTATTTTGGCAGGCTGAAACTACTGTGATTAACCAGTGCAATCAGCTTCTTTCACCATCAGCGGATCCTACTTATGTCATGACATATGTCAGTCACAGTTTTCCTCTACACCGACAATATCTTTGTGCTGGTGCATGGATACTGATGCATGGGCATCCTGAGAACATTAACAATGCAAATCTTGTAAATTCCCAGTGTCTTTTCTGCTGATATTCCAGAATGTTTTGTGCATTTTTATGATCATTTTAGCGCTCTCTCTCTCTCTCTCTCTCTCTCTCTCTCTCTCGATAGCTTTAGATTATTCTCTTGCAAAATCTTATATATTAAGAAATAACTGTGTTGGACATGAAATGCAGGCACGTGCACTTAGAGAATTTTCCCCTGAAGAAGTTACATCTAATATATATACAATGGTGGATGTCCTCCTCCATCATATTCACTTGGAGATGCAGCATGGACATTCCTTGCAGGTTTTACATTACACTTCTATTTTTAATTTTTTTTTGATGTTTATGTACTTCATTTCCTGGTTTTGTTTATTTGTTTGCTTCTTAATAACAGACAGGGTGTCTGTATTTTATCATATATGTTACAGTTTTCCTGCATGGTTGTATTTTTCAGGAGCTTATATTAAAAGCTTCTACAAACCTTGCATATTTTATTTGGACGAATGAGCTGCTTCCCTTGGATATTTTGCTTCTAGCACTTATTGACCGTGACGATGATCCTCATGCTTTGCGGATTGTGGTACGATATATTTAGCAGTTACTTCTTATGGCTTTATGCGAGTTATCTGTATACAATAGTGCAGGTGTCAAATAATTTATGCGTGTCCTTGCTGTAATTTTGTTTCATTTCGATTCCTCTTGTTTTACATTGGAAGTTTGATAAGTTTGAACTAAGCTGAACTAACTTTCAATACCCCTATTGTGAAGAGTTCCACACCGATCAATACCCAAGCTATATCTCTTCCTACCAAAGCTTAACACTCCATCAAAACATAAGCATGTACTACCAACTCAAACATATCTTGAAGCACGTACTTTAAGGTTCTACCATCAATCCATTTGTCTTTCCATAATTTTATGTGATTGTAACCCTACCAAAAAACATTAATTTGATATTAGAGTCCATAGCTCAAATATTTTTCCATGTATAAAATAAATCAAAGATTAAACAACATATATTGATTTTGGGGTCCGACGTTATACATCAGTCCTTTTATCCTCGCACTCCACAAAAAATTGGAGTAGCTGAGGGCAAGAATCATCTTCTTCTTGAGATTGCGTAATGCCATCTTTTTTAGATGCAAATCCCCAAGGTCTTTGATGTAGTCCTTGCATGTTAATTTATCAATCGAATGCCATCATCAGTTCTTCATGTAGTCCTTGCATGCTAATTTATCAATCGAATGCCATCATCAGTTCTTCAAAATAAATCGTTGCATTCTCTTCTGTTCCCTCATGGGCTACTCTTTCCACTTCCTTCTCCCTCTCTCTCTCTCTCTCTCTTTTTATGTGTATTGCGTTTGTTCACCAACTCAACTCAGTCTCGGGCATTGATAACTCTTGGCTAGAAAGACTATCGTTGTTATAAACCCACTTTAAACTGCATCTTCACCTATGTTGATGTTACCTCTTTTGAGTTCACTTCTTTTTTTAGAGAGTTTTATCCTTTTGACGATATTCAGGCTGCTCTCCCTTTACCATTTTTATTTCTTGATCTACTTGCATTTGTCTTACCTCCTAATTTACCTACACCTTTCTTGGATCGACTTTCTTGTTCTGATTTTTACAAGTGGCACATAGATCACCCTTTTAACTCTACTTATTTGTAACCTCATCATTAGCTCTTGTTGCTTCTAGGTTTCCACCGACATCTTTGAAGTTCTTAGATCCTTTGTCATAGCTCTCAGATCCTTCCACTTTTGACCTTGGTCTTTCCATTGCTCTTCGAAACGGTAAGCGTACTTGTACCTTTCATCCTATTTCTAACTTTGTATCATATGCTTTCTTTTCCTCTTAGTAGTTTTCTTTGTCAACTCTTTGTCCTATGTTTCTCTACCAAACTTTGTGACACAGGTTTTCCGTCATCTTGATTGTCGATCAGGAATGGAAGAAGAATGTTTACTTTGCGTAATAATGATAATTGGGATTTTGTGTCAATTCTTGAGGTGAAATCAACTGTTAGTTGTTGTTGGCTCTTCATTGTCAAGACTCATCCAAATATTGTTGAACAGTTCAAGGCTCAATTGGTTGTAAAGGACTATACTCAAATGTTTGGCCAGGCTTATTCTGAGATATTATCCCCAGTTGTTAGAATCACGTCTATTCAGCTCATTAACTTCATTGTTGTGGTTTTCTGTTAATCACGTCACTAACGTGTTATTAAGAATGTCTTATTGCATGGTGCTTGATGAGGAAGTGTGTGTTGAACAACCACTAGGGACGCAAGCTAAATCACATGCATCAATCACAATTATATACAATTTCTTTCCCAATCAGAGCCAATTACAATGGGGCGGCAATAAAATATTACAATGCAAGAGTTGAAAATATAATATTACAAAATAAGGCCTCAGCCTAAGTTGAACTTGATGTCCTATAGGAATTCAAAACACAACCTGCCTTGGATTTTCCAAAATACAATATAAAGGTGGTCACGGACAACCACCACTTTTTAATACTACATAATAAAATATATACCATACAATTAGCTTTCTTTGATGATTGCATGATTTGCAAAGTAATTACCTGACAAACCTCACATGCGAGGTATATAAACTGATATAATAATATTACAAGCACAATAACAAAATAATGAGCCAAAGCTCTTATATCTTTCAACTAACTGATCCATCAAGCTATCACACCTCTGAACCTGTAAGCATATCTATAGGGGAGTAAGTATCATACCACGTGTGCGCACTTCACAAGCACGCATGCATGATATGCCTTAGTTATGTCACTACTATGATCATACATTCCAACAGCACATAATTCATAATCATTATCATCTTACTCAACATGCCCCCTGTCCTCACTGTAGCCATTTCAAAATCATATCGCCATAAAATCACCAAGTTAACATGCTATTAAATAATCATATTTAACGGTCAAATTCATCATTTAGGATTTACCTCCATCTAATCACACTTGCCCATTTGGTCTTCTTATTCCCATTATCATTTATCAAGATTAATAGGTTATCTTACCATTTTTTTTTATATTCTAACAAAACCTCAGCATTTTTAATGCCTTCAAATATTTTCGCAGTCACCATTCTTGTTCACTAACATTGTAATGTTTTAATTCAAATTAACATACTATGTCCTGCCATGATACTACGTGCATAAGTTATTGCTTGTCATCATCAATCACAACTGTTAGACTCGTGTCCACATTGATAACCATAAACGCACCCGAACATGCTACTATGTGAACATTCACATCACATTATATAAACAATATAAACCAACTCAACTTAGAGGTCCAACACCTTAAATTCTGCATCAACCCCAACCCATAATTACATTCGAATCATTACCCATTGATATTATTGTCCTGTCAACTTATCTCATTTTCCATAAATTCCTTACTCTAACCTTTAATTCATTGTGAATATGTTAGAAATCATCCTTCACTCTAGCTGGACTATTTGTGAACACCTCAGCCATACATATATTTAACAATTACAATAGCCAGACTTCAGTCCATAAAACCACCATCCAATTATCTTATATTTTTCTTCATTAATTCTCTTTATTAATCATTATCATAGCTTGATCAAGTGTAGAATTTGAATATTGAGCCACGGCACACACATTGTGTGAATTGGTATGGCTAAAATGTGTACTTGAAAAAATTGGTACAAAACATTAACTTCCTATGGAATTGAATGTCTAATAATCAGGTAACCATTTATATTTCATCAGATCTTATATTCCACGAGAAGACGAAGCATATAAAACCTAACTATCACTTTGTTTGAGGGAAGGTACTCCAGAATATAATCAAAACAACTAATGCAAAATTTGAAGATAAACTTGCAAATTTATTTATTAAAGCTTTAAAGGGCATGTGAGTTCAATATATTTGTAACATGTTTAGAACATATGACTTGTATGCTCTAGCTTGAGTGAGTGTGTTAGTTGTAAACTATGCTGTTAAGGGTAGAATATATGTATTTATGGTAGTATAGATGTTTAGGTGGATTGTGATTACTGTAGAATTTCAGCATTTTTTAATTCTTTTTTTTTTTTTTTTAAGCATTAGAGGGATTTTTTATTTTTATTTTTAATATGTCATTATACTTGCTAATGTTCAATGTAGACCAGGAGATGCATTCGTAAGAGAGTGATTGGATCCAAGTAGGTGTAAAAAGATAGCATAAGATTACATGGATTGAAATTGTGAAAAATACTTAATTTCAAATAACCTCATAGAAAACATTATTCTTAACAAATATGAATAGAGAAAATGATTCATGTAGCTGACCCAAGGACTAAGGTTTTGTTGACATGAGTTGAGTTTATGTCATTTTTACTTGAGATTCTTTTGAACTTTTTCACATGAAGTCACTTCTCTGACAGAGATTAGTGATTGGTACTTTATAAACCATTAAGTTAGCTTGTCATAAACTGTGGGCCTATTTAATCTTCGTTTAAACTTTTATGATAATCAATGACTTAATATCAGGATATTGTTTTGATGGATTTGGGTTCAAGTCTCGGTTTTTTTTTTTTTTCCCCTATTTTCTATATCCATATGTAAATTTGGCTCCCATGTGAGGGGGGGTGTTGGGCCCCTTTTTTTAACAGTTTTTAGCTTTGGAGAATAATCATTGACTTAACATAAACTTTTTGTTTTACTTTTTTGTCTCTGGCTCCACGAGTTAAGGCCACAAGTCAGTGAAAGTATTCAGTTAGCTTGATATAAATTACTGGGTCCATTTCCCAACTACTTAAATTTCAGTGGTAATTGGTGACTTGACATAAACTAATGTATTTGAGAGAGTTGTCTTTACATTGTTATTGAGATAAATTACATTCTGCACCATTGCACTTTATATTGAATCTCACTTCAAGCTGTCAGTTTTTAACTGTTCCAATTAAAATAGTTAAATTCCATTTTTCAGATTTCCATGAGCCTTTGCTAGAGTTGCAGCTGTCAAATGGCCACGTGGCCTGGTTGAAAAAATCCCACATGTTGTCTATGTGGTTATTTAATTGCTCAGAGAGTAAAGAAGGTTGATGTTGCAAAAAAATGGAAATGTTTTTTGAGTTTTGTTATACTTGAAAAGTAATGTCCTGAAATGGGATTCAATAGAAATTTGATGGATGAAAATTGTAATTTGCTTCCATTTTTTTCTTTTTTCCTTTTATGATAATGGGTAAACCCATTAGACCCATGCAATAGTTCACAAATCACGCGGACTGGGTAAGCCTATGAAAACTCCGTGTGTAGGCTTACCCCTGAGAAGCCCCTTAAGAACCTTAACACCTCTCTTAAGGAAGGCTTATGTTTTGACCAGCTGAACTAGTCAGCCTTTTTTATTGCTTCTAAATGGTTTAGTTACCTAATTTTTCAGATTAATTTACTTGAAAGGCAAGAGCTTCAGCAGAGAATAAAAATTTACCTTATTAATCATGGTCCACCTGAGCACTGGCTTTCCACTGGAACATTCAAGCGCTTTGAACTGCAGAAGGCTCTTGGAAATCATCTCTCTTGGAAAGAAAGGTGATATCTCGTATACTACTACATACTCTACAAGAATGCATTATTTGTTTGGTAAGATCATGGTTGTGTTCTTCAGTTATAAAATAATGATCAAGAGTTGAATAATAAATAAAGTAACATTGGCTTTCCTTCGAAGATTCAAACTTGTTAGACTTGCAGTAGGCTCTTGGAAATAATATCTCTTGAAGGGAGAGCTGCCATATTGTGAACGGCAATAGTTATGTTTTTGTGATTAACTTGCTCGGGCCACTACATCTGTTCTATCATAGCAACCACCAATTTGCAGCCAAGGAGATATGAATGGCTAGTCTCTTAGAAAGCATTGACATGACCATTTTTGAGTGACATTTACTCAATGCCTATGCTCTTTTGGTGGATCATATATATATATATATAATTTCAAGTTCTCTTTTGAGCATTATTGTAATTTAGGGGTTGTTTGGATCTCCCCCCCCCCCCCCAAAAAAAAGAAAAGAACTTTTACCAACTTTCTTCAATCAAATTTTGCCTCGTGTCACTTCTATATCAACTTTTTTTTTTTGGGGGGGGGGGGGGGGAGGGGGAATCAAACACCACCTTAATGAATATTTTCCCTTGAATTGTTTTCATGTCTATCTTTGTAAAATCCCTTGGTGTGATCTTTTGTTCTTTTTTGGGTTGCATTAGTAGCAACCTTTGAGGCATTTTCCTACATAACACTCTAACTTGACTTGATGGTGCAATTCATTTAATCTGATGGACTGAAATGTGTGCACACTTTTATTTTGCCCATCTTTGCTCTTTGCAGGTATCCCATATTCTTTGATGATATCGCTGCACGGTTGCTTCCCGTCTTCCCTTTAATCATCTATAGACTAATTGAAAATGATGCAACAGACTTTGCTGATAGAGTTCTTCTACTGTATTCTCCATTTCTTCGTTATTACCCCCTAAATTTTACGTTTGTTCGTGATATACTTGCGTATTTCTATGGTCATCTTCCAGGAAAGCTTATTCTACGAATACTGAATATATTGGATATTAAAAAGGTAAGTACCCTCAGTGGGGGGGGGGGGACACCACCACACTCAATCCTCTTTTCCCTCTTTATTTTGGTCCTTACTGCTGATTTATTTTGGTTTCAGATCCCATTTTCCGAGTCATTTCCTCAGCATATTAACTCTCAAAATGCTGCCACTTGTCCACCGTTGGACTATTTCGCTACCCTTTTATTAGGTATTGTCAATAATGTCATCCCTCTTCTAAATAATAGCTCAAAGTCTGCCTCAATGGGGGACACTTCAAGTTATTCACTCCGTGGTCCACACAACAAGACTTCAGTGACTTCTCAGCCTGGATCAATAAATAGTCCTGATAGCCAGAAACCATTCTATCAAATCCAAGATCCAGGCACGTTTACTCAGCTGATGCTTGAAACAGCGGTCATAGAAATACTCTCCCTTCCTGTATCTGCATCCCAGATTGTATCATCACTAGTTCAGATTGTTGTGCACATACAACCAACACTAATCCAATCGAGCAATGGTCTGCATGGTGTTCCTAATGGCGTCGGGCAGGGTTCTGTTTTACCAACTTCTCCTTCAGGGGGAAGCACTGATTCGTTGAGTGCAAGCAGATCAACTCCTTCAGTCTCAGGAATAAACACCTCTAATTTTGTTTCCCGTAGTGGCTATACATGCCAGCAGTTGTCTTGTTTGCTCATTCAAGCTTGTGGTCTCCTATTGGCTCAGCTCCCTACAGATTTTCACATACAACTGTATATAGAGGCATCACGTCTAATAAAAGAGAGTTGGTGGCTTACCGATGGAAAAAGGTCACTTGAAGAACTAGACTGTGCCGTGGGCTATGCTTTGCTGGATCCAACATGGGCTGCCCAAGACAATACCTCAACAGCCATTGGTATTGTTTGCTTTGGTTATTAATGTTGAACTTTATCATGTCTTTGGCACTTATATATTTATTCTTGCATATTCCTTGTCGAGCTATTTTTTATTTTTTATTTTTTGTATGTACAAGCATCTTATAAACTTATTACCTTTTCTACCTTTAGGCATAATGATTATTTTGCTTGTAACAATAAATTGTATTAATGAGAATGCAGTTCTCTTACATCATTTTATGAGAAATTAAATCTTTTTTTTTTCCCCAGTCACAAAATTTTCATGTATACACATATCAAATGGTCAAACCTTCTAAAAACATGTAGAAGTGACTTTTTACTTCTCCAGTAATTGAAACAGAATTAAACAGAAGTAACTTGTTATCTTATTGTACCAAACAATATTTTACGTACTTTGTATTTGGTGGTGTATGTGTTGGATAGCCTTCCTATAATTCTTCTCAATTTGTTCAGTTGAGCAATATCGCCATGAAGCACTTTTGAGTAGTAGTTTTTTCCATTTTGTTTTCTGCAGTGTCCCTCTGATACTTTAATTAAATTATTTTATTGCCAGGTAACACTGTGGCCCTACTTCACTCTTTCTTTAGTAATCTTCCACAAGAATGGCTAGAGGGAACACATCTCATTGTTAAGCATCTCAGGCCAGTAACATCAGTCGCAGTGTTGAGAATAGCATTCCGTATTGTTGGTCCATTGCTTCCAAGATTGGCCAATGCACATGCTCTGTTCATTAAGGTGAGAAAGCTATTTACACATTCTACCTTAACGGTGTATTTGGGGTGAGAATTAGGTATGGGAAAAGAAAAAGGTAGGTAAAATGGATGGGAAAAAGACTGAGAAAATATAAAATTCCAATTGCATAATTTTACTTAAATTGATTAAAAAACATAAAAAAAGTAAAAGGTATTTATTAATAAATTAATTTTTTTATTTTAATTACTTTAAATTTCTCAAATCCCATGATTTTACCTTCCATTTTCCATCATAAACCAAACATGAATAGTGGTTTTGAATCCATGCTCCTTTCCTTTTCTCTTGATGAATCCTTAATCCAAATACTTCCTTAACCATGAAATTAATGGGTTGGATTTTGTCCAAATCCAATCTGGGTTCGATCCATTAATATTAGACCCGATCCAACCAATTTAATTCGTGACCCGATGGATTTAGATCCATTGAATTCAATGACTAATGGATCTAGATCCGAATCGATCTGTCAAAAGTTCAAAATTGTTATTTTAAAAACAAAATGTTTAAAAATAAAAAAGTAAAAATTTTTAAAATATTTAAAAATAAAAAATTATGTGGAATAAATCAATTATTTTGATTATTTTCTCTACTATATGTGCGTATATATATATGAAGCATACTTGGATGTGAACTATATTTGTTCTGTTCCATGGATATCTTCACGTTCTCTTTCCCCAAGCAAGGCATGTCCATCTGGAGGTAGAGCTTGTCGTCAATCTCCCCAGCATCCCAACCTTAGCGAAGCCCTGCTCCTATGCCACGAGACACAGTGGCGAATGGAGAGTCCGCGATTTGGTCTATATATACGAGTGTTCTTATCTTTTATTGAATCGACTCACTCAGTTAAAAACAAATCACATTCAACTTGACGACAAAAAGAAGAAGAAGAAGAAGAAGAAGAAGAAGAAGAAAAGCATCCATGTAAACTTGGACAAAGAAAACAAAGAATTATTCGGGTCTATATATATTGAGTAAAATATATATATATTTTTTATTTTTATGAAATGATGGTTAAAGAAAAGTTATCTTTGGATCTGGATCGGATCTATTATTATTTGATCCAAATCGGCTCTGAATTTGACAAATTTGATCCAAACCCAATCCATTGACAGGCCTAATGAAATTTATTGCCCCTCAGTCCATCACATACCACTCTGATCTAAGCTCATGATACTTGCTTAACTTTGTTGTCCTAGAAAATCATATAATTTCTTTCAACGTTCTTAAAGAATCTATGTACCATATTACTATGTATTACAATGTATACTATATAGGCTATGATTTTTTTATATTATTTTTTGATAAGTAGATAAATTTTATTAAAAAGCATGAAGGGGATGGCACCCAATTACAAAAGAACAACCAACTCCAATTCAAGAAATCATGTTTTCTACTCTATGTGGATCTAGTAACTTGGCTAAGAGAGGGCATAGTGCACCCAAGAAGAGGTCAACGGGCCACATTAAGGTTGGATGTGGGAGAAAAGTGATGTTGCCTATTGGGGGGAGAGAGAGAGACCATGAAATAGAAAGGTCGAGAGAGAACAGAAAATATAATTATAATCGAATTGGACATTAAATTGGTGAAGATATTGTTCATATTTTATTGGTTTAACTGAGGCCTTCTAACATCACTTAAGGGTTTACCTAGATACAAACACCAAGGTTCTCTATTATATGACCATGGAAGCTAGCCATTATAGTAACTCAGACAACAATAATAGAGAAAGGGAAGATAGAAAGGGGGTAACTTGGGGAGTTGTTGCAAATACACAGAGAGAGTGAATCTGAATAATGAAAGAATAGAAAACGATTGTAAAGATGAAGAAACCCTAATGGGTTGTAGCCATTAGATGACCTTAGTGGAGCAATACATGGACGGCCCGGATCAAGGCAACGACGAAACGATCCAAGCCATCTATCGAAGATAGATTCAACGACCCAAGATTGCACAAGTGGGTTGAGGTATTCAATGGCTGGAGATAAACGAGGAAGAAAGCTCAGGCTAGTACATACGCAAGCAGGAAAAGAAGAGTCTAGAAGAAGATAAGTAGTAGTCGAGTCATGGAGATCGGTTGGACCTGGGTTGAGCTCCGTTTCAGGTTGCTTGGATCAGTACTTGCTCAACCGGGCTAGCCCATTCATAAATAATTGGCCTCATCATTGGGCATTTCTACCTTAACAATCTACTTAATTACATAGGCCCAGTAGTAGTTATAGTCCAACCCACTTCAGTGGCTATTACATGTAATAATCTAGAGATATATAAAAGTTGAGACAAGCAAGGAAAAGCATTTGAGCAATTATGTTGTAATGAGCTGTTACTTGTGGAGGTTACCCCTTCGAAAGGGTTCATCAGTTCATCATATCTTCCTTTGAATCTTTCATTTCCATTATTCAATTGTTTCTAATTCCTTTGTCACCATAAGCAAATCCAAGCATAGTTACAAGAGTACTCTCATCGACTGGTATCAGTCTTCAATGGCAGATGCGACCAGATTTGCAAAGCAAACGGAGGAGATGATGAAATAGTTGCTAAAAATGCAAAAGCTATTTGAATCAAAGTTTGAGGAGTAAGATTGTAAAATTGCAGAATTAACTCACCAGATGAGCAGCAACAATGGGGGTAGCCTATTAGAATTGGGAGAAGGTAATTCTCAAACCCCTAATGAATCTGTAGATCCAAGCTGTAGTAGTAGTAGATTTTAAAGGATTCATACCAGAACCATCAAGTTGGAATTTCCCAGATTTTTTGGCGATAATCCAACCGAATGGATCCATAAGGCTACCCACTTCTTTGGACATTATGAGGTTCCTGAGAACTAGAAATTGATGATCTCATCCATGCATATGGATGGAAAGGCTTTGGTGATGTTCCAAGACTTTTGCAATTCTGGTGAATACTAGAATTGGCAAGAATTCTCTAAGGCGCTGTTGGTAAGGTTTGGAGAAACCCCTTATGAAGATCCCATGGACAGATTGATTAGTTTAAAACAAACCAGTACTGTAGAGGAGTTCAAAACACAATTTGAAACCCTTACTAATCAGGTGATTGGGCTATCAGAGGAGCACAAGCTCAGTTTCTTTATCACTAGGCTTGAGGAGATTTGGTAAACTGTTAAGATGCTTAAACCCCCAGATTTAATTACTGCTTTTGGGTTAGCCAAACTCCAAGAGGAAAATCTAGCTGTGCAAAAGAAAGCTCAGTCAAGAGTAACTCTGGCCAGTCCTAATGTATCTTCCAGTAAAAATGGTGCCCCCATAGGACAAGTCAGATGGATAAATTGGAAGGGAGGTCCCAATTCATTCCTCGAAACTGATAACACTTCTAAACCAATGGCCCCAACTGTGAACAAATTACCAGTTAAGAAATTAAGCGTAGCTGAATCGGATGTGAGAAAGGCGAAGGGATTATGTTTTCACCATGACGAGAATGGGTTGACTAATGCCCCCACAACATTTGAAAGCTTGATGAGCAAAGTTTTTAGGCCTTACCTAAGGAAATTCATACTTGTGTTTTTCTGATGACATACTCATCTATAATAAGACGAAGGAGGAACACTTGCTACATTTGGAGACTACCCTAGAAGTTTTAAGGAGACATCGGCTATATGCTAAAGAATCTAAATGTCGGTCTGCTTATAAAGACGTTGATTATTTGGGCTCAAAAGAAGGGGTAAAAGCATATATAAAGAAGATGCAAGTTATGACAGATTGGCCCAGACCAGGTACCATTAAGGCTCTGAGGGGTTTTTTTGGGTTGACAGAGTACTATAGGAGGTTCATTAGAGATTATGGGGGCATTGCTAAACCCCTTACTGCACTACTTACGAAGAATTCCTTCCAATGGAGTGAGCAGGCAAAAAGGGCTTTCAAAAACTTGAAGTCAGCCGTGACTAATCCACCGGTGTTAACATTACCAGATTTCACTCAAGTGTTTGTCATTAAATGTGATGTTTCAGGGATGGGAATAGGGGCAATACTGATGCAGGATAAGAGACCCCTTATTTTCTATAGTTAAGCACTTAAGAGGAGGGCTATAACTCTATTGACTTATGAGAAAGAACTATTGGCCTTGGTTCAAGCAATAAGGAAGTGGAGGCCCTATCTACTAGGCTAGGCATTCATAGTGAAAACAAATCATCACAGCCTGAAGTTCTTGCTAGAGCAAAATATAGGAACCTTAACCCAGCGGAAATGGATTACTAAGTTACTTGGGTATAATTTCAAGATTGAGTACAAGCATGGTGTTGAGAATAAGATTGCTGATGCATTATCTAGAAGAATAAGATTGCTGATGCATTATCTAGAATGTATGATACAGAAGAACAATGGGGAGAGCAAACAACATGTATGGCAGTCACAATCAGCAGACCATATCCAACCATTCTTGAAGATATTACACAAGCCTATGCAACTGATGTTCAAGTGCAGATGATTATGCAGAAGATGCAGCAAGAGATAATAGATGCAGATAATATTTAGAGGCAAGTGCTGCAATATTTACATGACGACCCATTGTTCGGCCGTGGGGGATTTCAGAAGACCTTACAAAAGGGCCTTAAGGGTTTTACTAGCCTCACATGAAGGCAGATATCAGGAGAGGGGTTAGAGAGACTGAAGTTTATCAACGTTGTAAGTATGAGAATGTTGCTTTTCTCGGACTATTATAGCCCTTGCCTATACTAACCCGGAATGGGGCATATATTGCGATGGATTTTATCGATGGCTTGCCCAAATCCATGGGATTCACAACCATTTGGGTAGTAATTGACATACTCTCGAAGTTTGCACATTTCATTCCTTTATCCCACCCATATACAACATCAAGTTTTTATGAAGAACATATTTAGAATTTACGGTTTACCCTTAACCGTCGTATCTGACAGGGATTCTTCATTCACTAGTGTTAGATTATTTCTAGAATATTCCTATATATATATATATACATATCCTAAATTGATACGTATCCTAAATTAGATATCTTAAATTAGTCATAATCCTATCTCATTCCTTATTGTATATCCTATCATAATTAGGATTACTATCTCCTATCAGGATTAGGATTATTGTCCTCTTATATAAGGGACCTTGTAACCTTGTATTCTCATACATAGAAATCAATATCAATACATAATTTTCTTCTTCTTTTATTCTAACATGGTATTAGAGTATAAGGTTTTCGACCCTGGATAGTTTAAACATTTTCTCGATATTATGGCAGCGATCACTGCCATAGCTCCTCTTACTACTAGCCCTCGCTCTTCTTTCCACAATTCACCACCTATCTTGCTATCTTGCTATACCAACTTTTCAACGTGCTTCTATGCGCCTTCAACGCACTCCTTCGCACCCTCTTCAACGCGCTTTTGTGTGCCTTCAACCTTTCACAACGCACCTCTTCGCGCCTCATTCAACGCGCTTTTTTGTGCCTCCTTCAATGCGCTTTTCTGTGTCTCATTCAACACGCTTTTTCGCGCCTCCTTCAACGCGCTTCAATGCGCCTTTAACATTTTAACGCACTTCTCTGCGCCTCCTTCAACGCGTTTTCCATATGAATTTCGTTGCTCAGACTGCTGATTTATTTCCCAAACCTCTCTCTCGTGGACGATTTTATGAATTGGTTTCCAAACTCAAGTTGGTCTCTCCTATACCTCCTTGAATTTGCCGGGGGGTGTTAGATTATTTCTAGAATATTCCTATATATATATATATATATCCTAAATTGATACGTATCCTAAATTGGATATCTTAAATTAGTCATAATCCTATCTCATTCCTTATTGTATATCCTATCATAATTAAGATTACTATCTCCTATCAGGATTAGAATTATTGTCCTCTTATATAAGGGACCTTATAACCTTGTATTCTCATACACAAAAATCAATATCAATACATAATTTTCTTCTTCTTTTATTCTAACAACTAGTAACTTCTGGAATGAGTTATTTAGTCTCATGGGGACTCAGCTTAAGTTCAATACCAGCTATCATTCATTGACAGACGGTCAAACGGAAGTGACAAATAGGTACCTTGATATGTCTTTGCACTGTTTTGCAGCAAAGACGCCCAAGTTGTGGTCTAATTGGTTATTCTTGGCTTAGTGGTGTTACAATTCCATATATCACTCAAGTATAAGGCTTTCTCCCTACAAGGCATTATACGGGTTTCCCTCGCCTACAATCAAGGATTCTATTCCTGGTATGGCCAAGGTCGAGTCAGTTCAAGATATGCTATTAGACCATCGCAGGGTCTTGAGATTATTAATGGAGCATTTAAATGTTGCTAGAAATAGAGTGAAACAGTAAGTTGATAAAGGTAGAACAGAGAGGAGTTTTAAAAAAGGGGAATGGGTTTGCCTGAAAACTTCAACTGTATAGACAGCTTTCATTGAAAAAGAGGAGAGATTTAAAACTAGCCCCTCGTTATTTCGGGCATTACCTTATCTTAATAGTGATAAATCCAGTTGCGTGTGAACTTGATTTACCTCTCCAAGCCCAGGTGCACTTGGTGTTTCATGTGTCCGAGTTGAAGGCCAAGATAGGAGAAAAGATTATACCTGCAAAGGACTTACCAACCATTGGAAGAGATGGTCATTTCTTGCTTGAGCCAACTTGTATTCTGCAAACTCGGAGTCGCTAGCGGGGAAATAGGGTCTTTCAAGAAGGGCTTGTGCAATGGGTTGGTTAGTTGCCGAACGAAGCAAGATGGGAACCTTTGAAAAGAATTCTTAGCAAGCATCCCAACCTTGAGGTCAAGGTTGGTTCTAAAGAGGGAGAGAGTTGTTATATGACCATGGAAGCCGACCATTACAGTAACTCAAACAACAATAATAGAGAAAGGGAAAATAGAAAGGGGGTAACTTGGGGAGGTCTTGCAAATACACAGAGAGAGAAGCTATCTAAATAATGAAAGAATAGAAAAGGATTGTAAAGATGAAGAAACCCTAATGGCTTGTAGCCATCAAATGACCTTATTGGGGCAATACATGGACGGCCTAGATCAAGGCAGCGGCAAAACAATCTAAGCCACATCCATCAAAGACAGATCCAATGAACCAGGATTGCACAAGTGAGTCAGGGTATTCAATGGCTTGAGATAAATGAGGAAGAAAGCTCATGCCACTACATATACAAGCGGGAGAGGAAGAGTCTAGAAGAAGATAAGTAGTAGTCGAGTCATGAAGATCGGTTGGACTTGGGTTAGGCTCTGTCTCGGGTTGCTTGGATCTTTACCTGCTCAACTAAGCCAGCCCATTCATAAATAATTGGCCTCATCATTTGGCCTTTCTACTTTAGCAATCTACTTAATTACATAGGCCCAGTAGTAGTTATAGTCCAGCCCACTTCATTGGTTGTTACATGTAATAATCTAGAGATATATAGAAGCTGAGAGAAGCAAGGAAAAGCATGTGAACAATTCTGTTGTAATGAGCTGTTGCTTGTGGAGGTTAACCCTCGAAAGGGTTCATCAATTCATCGTATCTTCCTTTTAATCTTTCATTTCCATTATTCAATTGTTTCTAATTCCTTTGCTACCATAGACAAATCCAAGCATAGTTACAAGGGGACTTATCATTCTCCAACGCAAAAATAAAAATAATAATTTATTATCTTATATATGACATTTACTAATATAAGTAACACAAGCCACTTCCCTAATATTAGCTCATATGTAAATTATCAAAAACATAATACCTCATTTATAGGCTATATGATATGCGACATGTGCTGAGGTAGCTATCATGTCTATCTTCCAGTAGACAGAGTGTCTGAAATCCTAATATTGCGTACATTCAATTAATACTAATACTAGATTTTGCCGGTTTTGATAGTGAAGTTGATGGCAGGTAAAGCAAGAAGCTTTTGGAAAACTCAAGAACCTTATTTTGTAATTACCAAAAAAAAAAAAAGAATTGTATTTTGTGATTTGTATTGGCCATGTTATTGAATTATATGATATTTGATATTTTATTGCAGGTTCTTCATGCTTATATATTGTTACCATCTTTTCATTTATTTTCCTTGGCTCAATAGTCAACAAGACTGCCAAAAATCTAGCATAAAATACTAACAAGAAAGATCCCTGGTTATCTTATGCCTAGTTGTTGTTTACCAAGTTATCACTGCAGCTAATGATTAAAATGGAGGAGAACCCTTTCATTGCAATTTTTTCTTGAACATAGTCTTGGCCTTATTTTCTTAATTTTTTTAAGAGACCACTTCCATTGCAATTTTTTTTTTTTTTTTTCTAGGAACTGAACATTGCTGTTTTAGCTTCATAAAATCCCGAATCGTTTCTTTAATTATGGTTTTGAATATGTTGTCATGGATATAATATTTTCAAAATTATTTTTCAGACCCTGTCATTGCTTCTAAATATTATGGTCGACGTGTTTGGGAAGAATTCACAGATATCAACTCCTGTTGAAGCGTCAGATGTAGCTGATATCATTGACTTCCTGTAAGCTATTTCTTCTCCTTGAAACAAACCTGCAGCACATAAAAATTCAGTTATAAATTTCTGATGATCCACGTTTGGCCTTTTATGCTTTTCTCCTCAGCCATCACATTGTCCATTATGAAGGACAAGGAGGACCTGTGCAGGCTAACAGCAAACCCAGACCCGATGTTTTGGTACTCTGTGGAAGAGCTTTGGAAAATCTACGGCCAGATGTACAGCATCTTCTTTCCCATTTAAAACCAGATTTGAATTCTTCCATATATGCTGCTACTCACCCAAAGATGGCTCAGAATCCTATGTAGGAAATGGATTTTACAGACTCACTGGTTGTGGTAAAGTGTAGAAACAGACGGGAGAGGCAGAAGGGATAAGAATGGTATAATGGATAATGCATTTACCAAACTTCTTGTTCAAAATTCTCTCTATGAACTAGTATAAACGTACAGCTACTTTGTTGGACGCCAGATTTTGCACCCTTCTCAATATCACTTAAGCATTATGTGCCTTGGGTGAATAACTACAAACTATTGGTGAAGTTGCTGTATGTCTGTTAGAGGATTTTGCCTGTGTTTGTTGTTGTGTGAACTTACTGATTTTTGCAATATCAATTTTATTTCATCCATTTATAGCGGCAGCGCCAACTTGAAAAAGCAAGCGTTGGGATTTAACATTTGAAACTTGAGGTAAAGTTTAACTCAACAAATCTTTAATCTTAAAAAACAAATCTTTAATCGCAAATTAATTTATTAACTGTGAATTCTTTTTCTTCATTAATTTTTGTTGAAGTTTATGTTTTTTGTGAAGCTATTTGAAATTAATTCTTCTTCAGAATTTTTATTTATAATTAAATCATTGAAATTTAATCATTTTTCCCTACTGTTAAATCTCTAAATTTATGTGGAACATAATCAAACTAACTTAAACGATATTATTTTTAGTTTATTTCTATTGTTGTTTGCTAAATTTTTATTATTTTTTAAATATACATTTCTTATTCTATGTCTTCTTGTATTACAACTCATTTATATTAGTATCTTTATATTTGTCGCTCATTTTGTGAGACTAGTACTTCTTAATGGCTTGACTCTTCCTACTTTAAAACGTAATTGGTCTTATATCTATTTTATAAAATTTCTGTTTCCATTTGATAGATATTCTATGGCTGTAAAAAGCACTCAAGATACTTCTCTATTTTAACTACTTAGTTTAAATCCTATGACTAACAATTTCTTTGATATCTCCATTTGTATGAATAATTAATTTAAGATACCAAAAATTTTCACTCTGTGGCTTTTCTTTATTTTCAACTTTCATTATGCCTTCAAGTATAGTTTTTAACTTTATTGCAGTTGTAATGCATGTGTTCTTGAAAACACCAGCAACTCTTATCATTTGATCCAAAAGATCTAAACCAGCCTGGCCCAAACAAACCAAGGACCAAGAGCCCCCAAACCCAAAATTTTGTAGGGGTACCTCATTAATCACAGAAAATGACAATCTAAGCATATTTAAAGGTGATTAATCATGCATAATTAGAGGCTAAAATGAGTTAGATATTCACAAACATTAATTTTCTTCATTTTAGGTACTTACAAGAATTGTAGATTATGAAGATTAACTAAAGTCAAAAAGAGAGTAAAGAGCTAAGATTGTCAGAGATTGTCTAAACCCTTGTCTGGAAGACCCATCGTCTGCACACCCATTCACATCACAAAGAGCAAGGGCCTTGAGATGGAGAAGAAATTGGCTAACTATGGTTAAACCCTCTAGACAGTTGTCCGGACGATGCTCTGTGCGCACAAGAGTTTGATCAACAACAGGATTTTTTTTTTCAGCATAATTCAAAAGGATTATAAGTATAAAGCTCCATTCAGATCCTTGTTCGGACAAAGGCCTTTGTGCAGATGAGGGTTTGGACGACTCATCGACTTCTAGAATTTAGTAGATTGAGGTCAATTTTGTAATTTGAATGGGAAATCTCTTATAAGTAGCAGAGATTATAACCATTCTGAATATAGAAAAACAGAGAAATATAGTTAGGCAAGTGTAAAGAAAAAATTTAGAACTTGTTTGGGACTCTAGAAAGTTTTTATTTGGAATTTTCCTTTCAATTTCCATTTCAATTCTTAATTTTACTGCAATGTTTTCACATCAATATATAGCTATGAGCTATTCTACTATGAGTTAGTAGTCTTCTTCTTGGATTCAAGTTGAAGATTATAGCAATTGAAGTTGATCTTCAAGGTAATTAAATTTCTATGATCAGTTTTCTTATTATTAATGAATGATCTTGATTTGAATATTTATAAAAATTTTCTAAATCTACCAAGATAAAACAATCACACACGATAATAAAGAACACAAGAGAATTAACAAGAAAAACCTTTTCGAGGAAAACACCTTAAAACAATCTCCACTATAAAATTCAAGTTATAAAACTCTACTAGAACTCTACAAATTCTCACACAAATTCTTTCGACACCTCACTTGAATCCACGATAAACCTAGACCAAGTGAAAATTTTCTGAATTGGAGAAAGTGCACCTCGGAATCCTCCAAGACTTACAAACTCAAGAATGAGTTAAAAAAAAAGAGAGAAAGAGACTATTAAACTCTCAATAAAAAAATTTTCTATCTAAAGACTCTACAATATGCCCCCTCAAATGTGTTGTACATTAAACCTGGGTACATATATATAAACTAATAAAGTCCTATACAAATTAGAACTCATATATATAATCAAATTTCCAAAATGGAAATAGAATCTTTAGAATCTTTGATAGGTCGATCTCTCGAGCTCTTAGTGACGTGCCTACAGAGATGCCTCGACCCCTCGAGTTGCTTGCGCCCACCCTGCGAGGCCAACTAGGATTGAATCTCAACTTTAGATTAAACAGCTCAAACCATTGCACTCCATGTGGCTTCCCCACAAGCTTGAGGCGCAGTCTCGCATTCCCAGTGAGCTACCTACAAACTCTATTGGAGTGCTACAAAATTGCTTGAATAAATCCTAACTTGTATAGAAATAGTTTTGATTCTAACTTTGACTTTGATTGCAGATTATTCTTTTGGTAATATACAGATTCTTTGAACCTTGGATTGTTTTTTTTTTCAAATTAGGAAACAAATATACATGTAATATTTAACTCAAGATTTGTTTGAATTTGCAAATATAAAACTTTGCAATCTCTCTCTTAGCAATTGCATAACGGAACTTAAATTAAATCAAAATTTGGAACACTTAAACAAACCATTAAAAATACCAATTGGCGACAAAATAAAAATTAATGTTCATCCAAAGTCAGAAGATAATATCCAAATATCTATTGTACTTTTTGTTACTAGAATTGACAAAATTAAGGAAAAGTATAGAAAAATAATCACCACAAAAAACAATAATAATAGCCACTCCACCATCACCAACTCCTCAATCTTGCGAGTTTCTCTGAAAAATCTATCACGGGTTATTTTGTGCTAAAAAAATACATGACAAAAATTATGAAAAAATAGGAAAATTTCACAAAAAATTTATTAAATAAATTTTAATTCTCCTGTATTCAAACATATAAACTAACCATTCAATCAGTTTAAGTTTAATTGAACAACAATCCATATTTCCAAATAAATTTTCAAGATTATGTCTTCAGATGACTTAAGCCATAAAATCAAACAAATGCTTGTGCATGTGTGAGAGAATGACTGATCAAGCATATATTCTCTCCCTCAACTAAATCACAAGATAAAAAGTTAAATTTGAGGCACCAAATGAATTGAGAGCAATTTTTTGATGTTATCTTTATTTTTGAATTTTTCTTGAGATTTTATCAATTAAATTTCAGCCATTCAAAATTTTCTTTTCTTCATGAATATTCCTTTCAAGGTCTCTACAGCTTTCACACACTTATAAGTAGGTAGCCATTTCCTCTATCTTGTCACTATCTAAAGGGTTGTTATTTTGATAACCAACAAGTCAATAGGGTGGCTGCACTTTAGTCCATTGGTAGCCCTTTCCAAAACATGATACATTTTTTCTTTAATTGCTTATCATCATTTTTTAATTGCATTAAATATTAATTTAAAATTCATAGATAAGAGATGGGAAGATATATACCAAATCAGTCAAGTATTTAAAAAAGCAGATCAAAATTATGGTAAAATTCATCAAAACACTTCTTTTTTAATTCACATGAGATTAAAGATTTTTATTCAATACAGTTGATAGAATGAATGTTTGTGGCACATGTAAAAAGATAGAATTTATAAAATATTTGACTAAAAAATGTGGACTTCTATCTTTCTTAATTTTTATCAAGTTCAATTAAAAATGAGCACAAATACCTAAAATTTTCAGTACTCAAAAAAATACTCCTCACTCCGAAAACCCTTTTTTTTTTTTTAATCAAGTAAAATTGAAATTAATCATGCAAAAAAAAAAAATACAAGATTTCACAGAACTAGTACAAAATATAACAATGATGCAAATCTAGTCTATGAAAAAAAAAATTGTCTCTAATTAGGAAGGCTTACCCTTTCAATATCCTTAGAGGTGTCAGTGATATACAAATCACTCTTCCTAATCCAAACAACCCTAATTTTGGGGCAAGTGGTATTGATAATGCTTTTCTCATGCTTTTGCTTTTTATGAATATTTGAATCATTTGACCTTGAAAAATTCTCATACTTTGGTCTTGAGAAATTCAAATTCTTTGGCTTTTGAAACCGACTTGGAGTTTTAAAAGATTTTCAGTAAAATCAGTGAAAGCTTGAAATTTATTTGTCATGGGAACTCTATGGTTCTAATTTTTTGAAAACTTATTAACATAATTTAAGGGAAGACCATAGATTTTATGACAATTACTTAATTACCAAAAAAAAAAAAACAAGGTTTATGACAATTAGGGCGTATATGTCCTTTGATGTTGCAATGGTGACACACAAGTACAGAAAGTTTATAACGACACGCACTTGTATAGTACAATATTGCTTACTTTGGGTTTGGTTAGGTGCAGGATGAGGACTTCCTAAGGGGTCATCTTTCCTAGTGCTGCTCTCACTCGAACACGCTTAATTTTGGAGTTCCCACTGCATCCAGTGCCTTCACGGCTTTAAAATGCATTGTACTTTATAGATGTCAAATATTACATATATGTCACTTCCTTTCACTAGCTAGTTATTGTGGAATAGAAGGCATTACTTTTTTTGTTTCACCTTCTGCTTTATTCTTCCGTAGGCAGAGTCCCTCACAGGGAGGTCCCTCACAGTCCCTCACAATCCTCCTCCCTAACAGGGCACGCGTCCTTGCGTGGCCCTTACATCACTCTCTCACAAGCAGAATCCCTCATAGGCAGGTCCCCACCCACAATGCCCACGCGTGGCCCTACACTTCCAGCTGAGTATTAGCTCTATATCATTTGTAATAACTCACACCCACATAGTGTAACATTGTCCACCTTGGGCTTAGTTAGGTGCAGGATGAGGATTTCCCAAGGGGTCACCCATCCTAATATTGCTCTTAGCTGAGCACGCTTAACTCTAAAGTTCTCACTGAATTCAGTATCCTCACAGTTTTAAAATGCGTTATATTTTATTGATGTCGAACATTACATATATAACACTTCCTTCCACTACCCAGGTGATGTGGGATAGAAAGCATTGCTTTCTCTGTTTTTCCTCATACTTTACTCTCCCACAAGCAGAGTTCCTTACAAGGTTGGGATTTAGCAAAATATGTACCTTTCACCTTTGGAGGAGAAAATTGTTAAGACTTATTCTTTGGAGCATTTCTCTTTGGTGCTACTATAACATGTTTGGGAATGGCCTTTGGTGCTTCTAGAGCAGATGGAGATATTGTTGGCAAGGTCTTCTCTCCTTTGTATGCCAAGACAAATTTGTCTTCATGTTATCTCTGTTTGCTCTAGATTTCATCAATCACATTTGAACTGGTACTCATCTTTTTTAGGATCTTTCCATTCATCTTTATTTTATCCTGAAGTTCCTTGATCCTATGCTGAAGTTCTTTAATGTTTTTTTCATTCTCTTCAAGCCTTTTCTCATTCTCCTCAAGTTATTTTTTTCATATTTTCTGCAATTTGACATTTAAATTGTTCGTGAGATTCTAAAGAGGCCAATATACTTGAGAGTTCTTCATTTTGAATTTTCAAGGAATCTCTCTCCTTTTTCAGCATGTTGTTCTTTTAATGTAAGATCATTTTGTTTTTCTTCAGCCCACAGCAATCCTGAAAGAGCTCATCACGGGCTTCTTGGATGTCACCATCAAATTCATCCTTAAAATTATCATTCTCATTTGACGTCTCAGTGTCACCTAGGGTTTCAGTAGATGTCCCTGCAGAGAATTGTGAGAAGTTAAAAAGAAATAAATTTACCTTCATTATCAAAAGAAGCTGAGGAGTTAGAATCACTCGAGTCAGAGTTATCACTAAGAATTGTATTCATAACGTTAACATGCTTCTTTTTCTTCTTATTTACACACTCTTGTGCTATTTGTCTGTATCCTTGACATTCAAAGCACTGGATTTGCTTTGAATTCTTCTTATCGCTGCCTTTTTTGGACTTCTTGAATTTCTTTCCTTTTCCTTAAGGGTTTGAATCTGATTTATTAGATTTATTTAATCTTGACTTCTTGAATTTGCTGAAGTATCTCGTGAATTGTTTAGCCATCGAAGTCGTCTCCTCTAAACTCGTTTCCATATTGTCTGATTCTACTTCATTTTCTTCTTTTACTATCTTGAGGGCAATTCCTTTTGAGACCTTTCATGGTTTGAGCATATTTGTCTCATAGGTTTGCAAAGATCCCATGAGATCCTCAATTGTTATTGAATCTATATCCCTAACTTCCAATAACTTTAGCATCAGAAGTATGAGAAAAGAAAGCATAGAATTTTACATACTACTTCGAAATTAGGAATGGGCTCTCCAAGATTGTGGCAAGAATTTACTATGTGGCTCAAATGGAGATAGAACTCATCAAATTTTTCATCTTCACTCATCTTCAAAGCTTCAAACTCAAAGGTGAGTTTCTGAAGTCTGGGAGTTTTTACTTGAACATTGCCTTCACATGTGTTTTGCAACATGTCCTATGATTTTCTTGCACTAGTGCAACTAGAGATTCTGCAAAACTCATTCGAGCATACTACTGCGAAAATGGAGCTTAAAAACTTGAAGTTCCATTCTACGTTGTCTTGTTCAAATTTCGTCCAAAACTTATCGGCTTTGTCACAATATGACTGTCTACTTCATGCTTAGGTATTTCCCATCCTTAAACCACAGCCATCTAAACTTTGTAATTCAACCCTAGTAGAAGGGCTTGCATATGTACCTTCTAGTGAGAATAGTTTGTTCCATGGAACCAAGGTGGTCTGGTGCTTAAAATTTGTTCACATGGTGGATCCATTGATTCAGATTAGATCTCACTCAAGCATGAAAATTGACCCGTTCTGATACCAATTGAAAATTTTCAAAATCTACTAAGATAAAACAATCACACATGATAAAAAAGAACACCAGAGAATTAATGAGGAAATCCATTTCCATTTATAGGAAAAATCCACAAAACAAATTCCACTATAAAATTCAAGTTACAAGACTTTACTAGAACTCTCCATGAATCCTCACACGAATTTCTTTCGTCATTTTGCTCGAATCCACGATAAACCTACACCAGGAGAAAACTTTCTGAATTCTCAGAAAGTGCACCTTAGAATCCTCCAAGACTTATAGATTAGAAGAAAAGAGAAAGACTATTTAACTCTCAACAGAAAAATTCTCTTTCTAAAGACTCTATAATATGTCCCCTTAAATGCATTGTACAATAAATATGGATATATATATATATATATATAGACTAACAAAGTCCTATACAAACTAGGAATTATATACATAATTAGATTTCCTAAACAAAAACAGAATCTTCAGAATTTTTGACAGGTCAATCTCTCTAGCTCTTAGCGACACACTGGCAGAGATGCCTCGAGCCCTCGGGTTGCCTGTGCCCATCTTGCGGGGTCTACTAGAATTGAATCTCGGCTTTAGATTAAAAGGCTCGAACCATTGCGCTCCCTGCAGGTTCCTAGCGAGCTTGGGGCGCGGTCTCACCCTCCTTGTGAGCTGCCTGCAAACTCTGTTAGAGTGTTATGAAATTCCTTACTTGAATAAATCCTAGTCTGTATAGAATTAGTCTTAATTCCAACTTTGACTTGGATTGCAGATTATCCTTTTGGCAATATGTAGATTCTCTGAACTTTGAACAATCTTTTTCCTTTTCAAATTAGGAAACAAGTATATTTGCAATATCTAGTTCAAGATTTGTTTGGATTTGCCAACATAATACTTTGCAATTTACTCTAGAAATCACTAGTTGAGGATTGGTGATTTAACATTGAGTTGCCTAACTCATGTTAGGTTGTATGTGAGTTACTTGTTTAGAATTTTCATGCACAATTGTTTGATTTTGTATTGAGATTACTAATTAAGAACTCTCACGCACTTTATATGAGCCATACACATTAGACGCTTGAATTAACACCTCGATTGAGTTGAATGAATTTTCAATGCTAATTTAGATTAAGTATCATTCTCACCATGTTTTTAATGTCATATATTCTGATTTATTCTTTTATAAGAAGATGTCAATTTACCATTGAACCTTGAAGATCCATTGAGACTGCTACTTGAAATAACTTGAACTAAGGTTTACATTATAATTGTTTTAGTTAAAGTAAATCTTCAATTCACCATTCTTCAACCAATTCAATAACTACCATTCATTATGAGGTTTTTAAAATTTTCATTAACGATTTTCAAAGGATTTTGTGCCACTAATTGATTCTTAAAATAAGCTCTCTGTGGACACGATCTGGTTCTCACTGGTTTTTATTGTGCTATCAACGAACACCTTACACTTGGGGGTGAACTAATTTTGAGGGACTAGCAGCACTTATAGCATCACGTGGTGAAGGTATCTTTGCTTTCTTCTTTTGTGCAATTCATGCTGCTTTGACCTTTGATGCGACCTTTGTTGCTTTTGAACTCTTTGCAACTTTATTTACATCTAAGCACTACATAGAAATGCTCGCCAAGGTATATATGTAGAAAATTTTGCTAAATGTAAGAAAATATGCTAGAGCACATGTGCAGAATAAATCTGTCAAAGTGTATATGTAAGGAAACCTGCATATGCATTATGCGAGACAACTAGCAAATGTACCTATGTGAGAACTCATACATTTACATATGTAAGGAAACCTACAAAAGTGCATGTACATGGTATGGAATAGTATTCTCATCTAAATTAGGTCTGAGAATGGATGCCAAGTCATTGATTTAGGTACATAATAAGATATCAAGTCCCATAGTAGGAACGAAATAGAACATCAGCTCTTAAATCCAAACTAGTTATGGAATAAGAAGCTAGTTCCATTTTATTGAGGCATGGAATAGGACTATTTTAATAGTAAGGTAACTTCTTATACCTCTGAGGAAGATTGAATTTGGTTCTTTGGTGATTGACATAATTGACCTTAATCCACAAGTGCACGGGTCGTGTGTAGATAGCAAATTTAAATTTATAAAATGGTAGAGTACCAGTCATTCTTTTAGCAGGGTGGGACAAGTTAAAAGCACTAGATTTTTCCTTTTGCTTAGTAGGTGAACCTAATTTAATCTAAACTAAATTTGGATTTAAGGGAATGTTTGATTATAGTTTGAGTTGAGAATGGTAGGTGCTAGAATTATAATACTAAATTAAGATGAAAACATTAAAAATAAAATAGCTAAACACTCTTGACTTTAGACCAAATCAGGTAATGGGGTAAGTTTACTCAAACGCACATATAACTCAACCTATAATTACCCAAAAAAAAAAAAAAAACTCAACCTAGCAATCGCACATGTGTTGCTAGGTCGGAGGATATATTTTTTGAAAATTAATTTATGGAAAACTCAAGGTAAGTGGAGGTTTTTGAAATTGGTTTTGGATTCACCAAGACATTACACCAAACGCCTAGTATACACGAGCATAAACCCATAACCAAGCTTCGATTATAATATGGGTGGTCAATTTCATAAAAAAACCTAGTTTATGGTTGTTGACATCCCAATTTTGCCCCCTCTTTTAAAATTTAAAATATTTAATATTTTTAGTTGAATGGTGCTCTACTCATTAAATTTTCCTAGTCGCAGGATGTGTCAAAGAACCAGAAATCAACAAAAAGCAAACAAATAGCAAAATGCCTATTGTACTCCTAAAGTTAGGGAAAAGTCAAGATGGAGGACCAGATCAAGGTAGAAGGCCACCAAACTATACAAATATGTCGAGGATATCAAACAAACAAGTCCAACATCAACAGAAGTGCCAAAGTCTAAAGTCAAGGGTCAATTCGGTCCAGAAGTCAAGAATGGCCTTCACCGGTACGCCCAAAAACTGGTATTGACTGAAGTACCTAGATCAAGCTAGAAAGGTATAAAAATATATATGAATTCCTAGGACATGTCAAGGACATAGAGGTAAGCTCAGAGCAACCAAAATGCCAATCCAGAGATCATCCGAGCTCCACTGACTCAAAATAGCTTCTACCGACGAGGAGGAAGCTACTAGCACTTGAGACACACAATTTGAGAATCTAGACGAAGTTGGAATGCCCTCAAATTGCACACAAATATTGAGGGTTCATTCCCTGAGGTAATGGCATAGCTAAGTCTGACCAAGTCAAACCTTAAGAGGTCCATCTGTGGATTCATTTGTAAAATTTATCAATTTTTTATAAATTCATGAAAGTGTCCTGGAGTCCCACCAATGGCACTTTTAGGTTCCTCATACCTAAAAATTGTGGGAGGAGTCATCCTGGTAGTGCCTCCAGGGGTTAAGTCAAAGGATTGGCTAACCCTGTCTCTGCTTCAGCCCATTTTGAAGCAACAATTTTCAAACAGACATAACATGATCCTGGAGAATCCAAATTGAACCAAAATTTGACCTACTTGGTTTAGTTCACTCTAAAAAGTGCCTAGAAGATCCTAGAAGCTTCTGGAAACTGTGCCAAAGGCCTTATAATTGCCTGAACCCTTGTAGGCAAAACCTCAACTTCGTTGTGCATAGCCGAGCCAGGGGCTGAGGCCAAATTGGCCTTTCTTTTGGCCTAGTTGCCAAACACTTTTCCAAATAGGCTTTCAGCAAATGTTTTTGCTTATTTTGAAATGCAAACTTGTTCGTTCAACTTGTTTTGCAATCTTAATTGCCCAAGATGCTATGTTTACTTGTTTGCCTATCCTGTTTAGCAAAAAGGGTCGTAAAACGCCCTTGGCAAAGAGTTTTGCTTGCTTTGCTGGGCAAACTTGCTTGTCTGATGAAACAAGCAATGTTTTTTGCTTGTTGGGTTATGCAAAACATTTTTTCGGGTCTAAAAAAATCTATAAATAGGGGCCTCCCCTTCCTTATTTTCTCATCTACAACCAGCACCCCTTCAAGGCTTTCAAGGCCAAAGCCTCTCTATCTAGAGAAAGCCCGCAACAGTAAAATTTTCTCTCTCTGAAAAATTTTTATTTTATTATTTAATTCAATGTACTTACATAATTAGAATGGAATAGTTTTAATTGCGTAAATTAAATTCCAATAGAATAATTTTAATTGTGTAAATAAAATTCTTTGTCAATGAAGGGTATTTGGATCTCAATTCAAGACCAGGTTGTACTCGATATATGATATTTACCAGATATACCAAAGACAAATTTTGTAAAATTTCAAACATCATAATATGACATGACCACATCATATTAACATGCCATACCATGCTATAACATCATTCTATCATGTCATACCATGCTATGCCATATGATCATAATATCATGCTAGGTCATACCAAACATTGTCTCGAGTTTGAGGCTGCAAATGCTAAGATCTCCCTCGCCAAGGAGAAGGCGGAGGCCAACCATAAGAAATTTGAAGTGGTTGATAAGATGCTGCCCTCCAAAGACGATGAATTGCTCCAAAAGGGGTACTCCTGACTGAGGGTAACATCAACCTCAGTCTGTTAAGGGTTGAACAAGAAAGGCTTGCCAAGGAGCTAAACAAAGCGCAGCAGAACTTTTGAGCCAAAGGGAGGCAAACACAAAATTGTTGGTCGACCTGAAGAGTAAAGATGACACCATCTAACTCAAAGAATAGGAACTGAAAGCAACTAAAGAAAAATAGAGAAAGAAGTTTATAATCACTTTTAGGACTTCATTCAACAGGCCACCAACATGAGGAATTTGTACTTCCTCAATGGTTGAAAGGCGGCCATACAGAGGCTTTCAGTTGAAATTACCTCGGCTGTCTATACAGAGGTACCTTGGCATTACCCTCACAAGCAAATCCCAACGTTCAGCTGGGAGAGGACTCCTCCTCCTCCAACTCCCACCATCGACACTCAAGAAGCTCAAGCACTTGAAGAAGGTGAAATAGAGGTCCAGAGTATGCCTAAAGATGATCAAGTCAATGGGGCCTCCTCCTCGGATCCAAAAGATGCTTCTTGATAGACACACCTTATACTGAAAGCTTTTGTAACTTGTAACTTAATGAAAAGTGTACTTGAAGATTCTTTTTCTGTCTTCTTTTTCCCCCTTCTTTTTTATTGTTGAACTCGTGAACTTTGTTTATCTTAGTTTTTGCTGCAACGTAATATAATATGCAGATAAAAACTTTAATCAACTAACTCCAGGATGCTTTGCCTCACATTTCTCAAATTTGTTATAGTTAAATGTTAAAAACACTTAAAAAGAAAACGGGATAGCATAGTTTCACCTTTTGCAGGAAACTTATGTTCCTCATTTTTCTTATAATGTCTCATGATCTATTGTTCTCTTATGCACTAAATTTAATAGCAATGAGGGCCAAATTTGACTTCAAAAGCATAGCTTGTTGCCAGTTGCCGACCGCTAACATCTTATGATGTAATAATCCAGCATATGTTAAACATCAAATCTCTTAATAACAAAGTGAGTTTATGAAACTGTTGGTTAAAACAAAGTCAATGGATGCCACAATTAGATTAAACCCAGTTTTCCTTTATACGAAGGTAATTCATTAGTTCAAATTAATCTTCAAACTCACAACATCATAAACTAAAATGAGCTATTTTTCCAAGGTATGCCAAACACATTCTCAGCGGTTGGTGGCTACACTCATTCAATGTATTTAACTGCCTTAATTGAGTTTGCAGCACAAAATGGTCAAGACAATAATTCCTCGTGCCTTATGACAATGTAAACAGCAATGGCTATCTGTATATACATTCTCATCAAAATTGTAAATTCGTATCGAGCATTGAGAAGAAATTCAAGGACAACATCATTAGTGCAAATACTTCTTTGGTGAACTTGCTTCCAACATTATTCATCCTCGATGTATTCCTTAGGATGTCTTATCTTATTCTTCTTGAGTCTAACATTGAAAGCTTCAATGAGAACATTCTTTTTCGAGTCAATCACTAGGAAACCCAGTGGGACTATCCTTTCTCGACTCAACCACTAAAAAACCCAATAGGATTATTCTTTCTTGAGTCAACCACAAGGAAACCCAGTGGGACTATCCATGTCATTGTCCTATATCATGCTAACATGCCATATTGCCATGCTATGCCATGTTATACCATGTCATGATCATGCTATACCATGCAATCATCATGCTACACCATGCTAACATGTCTTACCATTATCCTACATCATAGTATAATATGCTAGGGCATCATTTACCATGTTAGCACATGCTATGACATGCCATACATCATATTTTGACATACCGGCACATGCCTTGGCATGCTAGAACACATTCAAACATGCAAACACACATCTACTAGGGTTAATATAGACTTAGAGTCTAGAGCATTCACCTGAGTGAGCGAGGCTCCAAAGACAGGAAATGACTTAGGATTGGCTAAGCCAATGGTTTCTATGTCATAGTTCCCCTTAAATATAACTGACATGCATCTTTGAACTATCATCCATGATAGAATATAAGTAGTTATAACATTCAACATGCCCATGACATATCTGATCATAAAAGCTGCATTATTCACATCATGCTAGGCTCTTAGGCCATTCACATGGACTAGATTATCATAACTAAGAATTGAGCTCTCAATTCGAGTTGAGTTCCTTTCCCAAATGATAGACATTCACTCACATGTGCTAGGTGCACCCTTGGAGTGAGACTCTATTCCAATAGTTATACGTGGGGTACTAACTATCTCTTCTCTTAGAGTTGAATTCCCTAAACGGAGTGAAACTCTATCTCTAGCTATGTGCAAGCACTAACTGTTCCTTAGTTAGAGTAAGGCTCCTTCTCACATTTATGCACCAGGCGCTAACAGTCTTCTTGTCTAGAGTTAAACTCCTTTTCATAGTTATGTGTAGGGTGCTAACTGTTCTTTCTTATCTATATGCGCGAAGTGCAAACCTAAATGAAAGCTACGTAGACCTGATCCCTTCACAGGATATATAGGTAGCTCAAGCAGAAGGCCTAAGTCTGGTCACCATAGCGAGGCGCTACCTTAGAACTAAGATCCTTTCCCTAATTAAACACAAAGCGTTAACCGTCTCTTCTCTAGAGCACGGCTCCATCGTTCTTATTTAGAGCGAGGCTTCTTTCCTTAATTAACCATTTCCCAGTTATGCGTTAAGCGCTAACTATTCTTTCCTTAGTAGAGCAAGGCTCCTTTCCTCTACCTATGTGCTAGGCGCTATCTATTCTCTCTCATCTGGAGCTAGGCTCTATTTTCTAGTTAAGCACATGGTGCTAACTATCCTTTATTTTTTGGAGTGAAGCTCTCTTCCCAAGTTATGCACAAAGCATTGACTTTTATTTTAGTCTTAGGGCTAGGATTTGACAAAACAAAGATGATTAATCCTAATCCATACCTAGAGCTGGGCTATTTCTTTCCCTCATCCCATATTCAGAAAGAGGCTCCTTCATACTATATAAATCATTGACCTTATCATACCTATTTGCACATCAAATCCGCACTAGACACTATCCTAGAGCTACGTTGACTTGATGTCTTAGAAAGTTACGTAGGCAGCTCAAGCAGATAATTTGAGTGCAGTCACCATGGTCTTCATAGACTATCATCTATGTGAGGCACAATCTACATTTGGAGCTACGCTCTCACACACATAACAATGTACTTCGGACCACTTTAAATATGAACTACGTCGACCTAATCCCTTCACAGGGTATGTAGGCAGCTCAAGCACATAGCTTGAGTCCGGTCACCTTGGTCTTTATAGACCATCTTCAATTCACACTTCATTTTTAGCACACATACTTATTCATGGGTAGATATCTCACTATGCTTGCACACATGACCAAGGATTAGATGCTTTGCATTGCATATGTCATTTGCAATAATGGGTCGTATGCTATGATCATCATAAATTGGAATATTATATTGTGAGAACATGGCTGCAAAGAATGGAAAAGGACTTTGGATATCCCTAGGTATCCAGGTGCAACAGTTTTCGTGCGTAAGCGAACCCCCAGACCCACTAACTTTGATTGCACAGACTAGTTGAAAGTTACTAAAAAAATGACATTTATCACTCTTTCAAAAACATAAATCAAAACACTTTTTAACTTAAACCAAAACTTAGGTTTCTCAGCACACCCATTTTGAAAGTGTCAGGCAGTGACTCTTAATCTCTGTAACTAAGGCCTTATTTCAAAATAAAATATAGTTTTTCATATTTGGGCACTCATAGATGTACCATATCGCAATAAAAACTCACAACCCATGCTTGTCAACCCCAATGCGCGAATCTAGTCGTGACGGTGGTTTTTAGAAATTAGTTTCCAAATCAATAGGACATTGAATAAAACACTTGGTATGCACGAATGGGAACTTTTAACTGGATTATGGTTATAACATGGGTGACTCGATTCTGAATAAGCCCAAGCTTAATAAGAAATCCAATTGATAAATAAATAAGATTCTTGCATTAAAAAAGATTTTTACATTTGAGCTCATTACACCACCATTACCACCTTCAAAGGCTTGAAGCTAAGGATTAAAGTACTCTACTAACATGATGAAAGCATAAACCAACAACACACGACAATACATAAATGTAAGCAAATACAAAGCACGACAAATAGATAAAATAACCCAACGATAATATAAAATAATTGCTTCAAAGTTAACTTACAAGATGTTGAAGATAAATAGTCCAGAAAGAAGAACTTCAAAGCTTAAAATCCAAACCCTAATGTAACCTAAGTAATAAAAGCTAAACAAAAGAAAATTTAAGAGTGAAAGAAAAAGAGAAGAAAAGCCAATTTTGACCATGTGCACACGTACTTATAGAAAAATACAAAGGGATACAATGGCCAAAACATTATAAATAAAAAATGAGAGGTCGGCAGCTCAATTACATAAGCCAAGCGCACCAGCATAGAGTGCGAGCGCCTGAGTTCATGCCCATAATGTGTCCAACAATATTCCTCTTCAAAATAGTTAAAATCTCATCCCTGTGGGTGCCTAGCCTGATGCACAGAAGGGTGCATAGGATTCCCCGGGCAGGCGCATAGTCCTTGGTTAGGTGCACAGACACAAGTGTGAAGGCGCATGGGAGCTTTTACTTCTCAGATAACTTTTTGTCCCTGATTTTGGATGTGATTTTGACCTTGAAGATGAAGGACCCATACTTTAGCTAAAACATGAAAGTTGTAGCCTTTCGAGTCTTCTTTCTAAACCAAAAAGAATAACATTAATTAAAGTTGTGAATGAAAATCTATGACCGAAATACTGACAAAGTATCATGCTGAAATTTTTTCTACAACATTTATTTGACCGTTTTGAGCTTGGGACCATTTCCTTCTCTTTAGCAGCCATAGTAACTAATCTTATGCACTGGGATAGCTCTTGGGAGTTAAGGAAGTCTTAAGAAGCCTTGGGGATGTTGCCATTTTTGTCTTCAGACTATTTTCTTGGCAAAATGCCCCAAAGAACTCTTAATCTTATTCTTGCATTTCTTTACTCTGGGTTGCCTTAACTCCTTCTCACATGCATCCTTGGTATCATTTAGGCCTAAAACACCAAGTTGTATTACCTAAAATACATAAACATTAAGAATGCATAGAAATGAGATAATTAACATCTCACCATTAACAAGTATAAATGCATAATTAGCATGCTTAATGAATATAGAATTGTATAATATTGCAAGCTAATTAATAATCTTCTCATCTTGCCTCTTCTTGATGGGCAAGGACGAGTCGACTTGTGTGGTTTATTTGCTTATTTGGTCATAGATGAGGATAATGGTGGTAAGGTCCAGTTTCCACAAGTGGTTTGTGGTTTCCCAAATGTGGTTCTAACTGAATTGCCTAGGTTGCCACCTAACCACGAGGTTGGGCTTTGGATTGATTTAGCTTTTGGCACATGGCCGATCTTTATTGCTCTGGTTATGATAATGAGATAGTGAATACAGAATTAAGATAAACTGATGAAATGAGATGAGGAAATTGGTTTCTAGTTGTTGTTGCTATTAATTACCTGGTATACAAGGCGATGTGATGTGTATACTTATATAGTATCAAGCTAAAGCATATTTTATGTTCATTTGTTTAAGATTATATTTTCAGTTTTATACTTTTAGTTTTATATTTATTCATCTTCTTAAATTTTTGCTCTAGTAGTTATATTGCTTTGATGGTTACAGGTTATGTTTATGTGTTATGAATGCATGCTTAATAGTCCGTGCTCTGGGTCATAAAATTTAAGGCGTGACATATAATATGAATCCATCACATATTTAGGAGTAATGGAGCTTGAGGTAGACTTGAACATATCTTGCAAGGTGAAATTGATGCAGATTTTGGATTCTCAAGAGTAGATATCTAGTGAAAGGACCATTCTATTGATTAAGATATTAGAAGCATTGCAGGGTTGAGGAATTGACCTAATAATAGTAGGCACAGATGTGGAGTTAATATTCAAGCATGTTTTCTTAATTTTAGATTTTATTTTATTTTTTGTCATTTTGTTACCCAAAAATTTTGAGAACAATATTTTACAAGAAGGGAGAATGTAATGACTTATTTATTTTAATATTTATTGTGTCATATATACTCATTTTTAGGAGTTGTATTATTTATTTTTTTACAGTTTTGGGGTGCAACTTTGAGAGGTGATTGAGTTTCAATCAAAACTACAAAAATCATTAACTCTTCTATGTCATGTGCATGACTTCTCTTCCTCTGTCATGTGCATGACCTTCATCTTTCTTGAATTTTAACAATACTAGCTATATTTACCTATCTACCTAACCTACTTCGCTAATCATCGTTATCTCTCCCTCGCTTTTCTTTTAGTTTGAATTTAGGTTTGGATTGAGGCTTTTTTTTGGACTAGAAAATGCTACCAACTTTTTTAGTAGCTTTTTTTTTTTTTTTGTCTCATGAGTTTTCTTTTAACCAAAATTTGAATTTCTTTTTAGATGCTGTTACATTTAAATGTGTAAATCACATTTATAAAGTAAAAAAAATTAAAAATTTACATTCATTTGGGTAAAAATTAGAAAAAAAACCCAATATTTTTGTCATTTTTTAGTAAAACGATAACTTTTACTCATACGGACAGGAATTTTTTTCCTTTTTTTTTTAATGATTGGAATTAATATGCCCAATAATTATACTTTCTAAAAAGAAAATCAAATTTTGAAAAAAAAAATATAAGATAAAACAAAAAAGCTACAAAAAAAAGCTTGCTAGCTTTTTTGAATCCAAACTAACTTGAATGTTTCTGAAACCAGAGAGAGAGAGAGAGAGAGAGAGAGAGAGAGAGTTGTGTTGTCAGAGTGTGTGGGTATTATTGAGCTGAGAAAAAAAATTAAGGACAATTTTCTTTAATTAGAATATTTTAAGGACTTTAATCCCTTTCTTTAAATAAATAAAATTTAATTGGTTATTAAAATTCTCTCTCTTAATTTATAGTTTGAGAACAAATTTAGTGTGCAAGTAGCATTCATTTCTGTGCTAACTTGGGGACAGAACACATACTAATACTCCATTTGTTTTAATAAAAAAATATTTTTTGAAAAACAAATTTACTTATTTTTTATAAATATTTTCTTTGAAACTCGAGTAAAAGTGTTTTATTAAAAATATTTTACATTAAAACAAATCAAACCTAATTAACTTCCAAATTTCGCATTTCTAAACAGTCATGTTTCCGTCTTGTAAATATATTTCTTCGCCTGGCCCCATTTGTGATAACAATAAAAATCTAATCTCAAAAAATTGACGACGGAGAGAACAACATTTGAATTCGATTCTCATAACAATCGAACAGAATACGACTTTCAAATGAACTTGCAAGCATATGGTAAAATCAAGTACCCCACGCTACCGTACAACATTTGTATCTAGTCAAGTTATATGAACGAGTTGAAACCTGAAAGAGGAAAACAAACACCCCCCCCCCCCGGGGGGGGCCCAACAACCCAAAAAAAAAAAAAAAAAAAAGGACACTAGCAACATGAATTTACTCTACATAAACAAATTTTATGGAGGATAAATTAATGAAATATAAATGTGTACTCAATAGAAATTGTGCTGCACCAATGAAAGGACTTGCGGGTGTTGCGTTTGTGAAACAAACAGGCCGAGTGCTTTTACGTGCAAGTTTCTGACCCCAAACTGTAAACTTCAAAGCCACCCGCTAAGGATCCCCAATCAAAGGAGTTGCCAGTCATCTTCTTGTTCTGCCTTGTTCCCGGGCTCAACATCAACGGACTCATCTTGTTGAATTTGACAACGATCGCTCATCGAGTCTTGGCGACCACCAACTTTTGGTGTATTGCGGGTATGAGTAACAGTAAATAATGGAGCACCCTTTGATTGGTCAGCTAACTTGGAAGCCCGGACGCAAAAATCATCAAAATCATCTAGCAACCAAATGAGAGAATACTGCGGTCAATGCAAGCTTCAATCCTTAGCCATAATAAATAACGAGAAATTTAATCAAAGAAAAGGCAGCACACCTTTGTCTCGACAGTAAAACCCAAGGGCCAAGGATGGATCGATTGAGTCGAGGGGGATGTGCCGCACAACACTGGGACCATCGTAACAATAAATAAGTAATGAAAATAATGTGAAGCATGTTCACATAGAACAACATAAACACTGGAGGAAGCGGAATAAACCAAATGGAGGATGGGAGTAAGATAATCACACACTGCCTCAGAGCTTACTTGCACTGAAAGGATGTAGTATCAACCTCTAGATTGTCCCTCCTGATATCGATTACCTGATGATAAAACCAGCCCAAAGGGAAAAAGTAGTAAATTATGAATGCTCACATCTCATATAATAAGCAGGAAGGCAGCAACATAAATAACAATGTCAAACCTGAAACTATGAATACCAGTATTTGGATATAAGGAGAAATTTATGGGTACGAGGGGAGGGGGAGGGATGTGTTTTTGGATGCAAGAAGTTCAAAAAAATCGAATAACAGGGAAATATAGAAGCGAAGGAAACACATGCAAAAGATCCAAACTGTCATATATTCGTCCATTTCATGAGTTGGTATGCATTATGAAATAAACAGGCACAGAGCAAGTCAAAAAATCCAAAATGTCATATATTCATCCATTTCATGCGTTGGTGTGCATTATGGAATGAGCAGGCAAAGACCTTTTTAAACAATATATATTATTCAACTACTGTTAAAATTAATTTTAAAATTTAAACTGATTTGTTAATTGAAAGCTCTGGTGGAACTACAAAGACAACGTTTGGAGCTATAAAAAAATAAAATACAAAACTCTGCAAATTTCTACAAACACAAATTACAAAACTGTAAATTTTAAATTCTCTACTCACTGTACAAAACACGAAATACTAACTTTTAAAATTTTATATAATTTTATATAACTCTAAACACAACCAAAGTCATATGCTAAAAACCACTACTTTGAGGCTCTCAAACTTCATTTATGTCGACCAGCAGAAAAATAATTTTAAACAAAATACAACTTGAAACAACACTAAAAGGTTTATACACTTATGGGCATGCACAAACAAGAAAAGATATAAAATAAAAATAAGTATCATAATTAGGTGGCGAGATATTCCCCAAGTAAAAAAAGCACTCTTTTGATGCACCCGCACCCCCCCTTTCCTTATCATAACCAGCCAATCTATCAATCCAATAATTTTTTTTTTTTAATTAAGCAATGCTTAAAAGATTTCTTATGCCCTTCACCAAATAGGAATCTCCAAGATGAGAAAATAAATATCCACATCGTCAAAATGATGTTAAAAAAATCAAGCCCACAAATAAGATTAGGATTAGAGAAAACAACTGACTTCCCCTGTACCTACTAAAATAGCAAAGTTCAGAGCTATAGAAGTGTTTTGACAATGTTCCATGAATAAGAGGCAAAGGCACAATAATTTCCTTTAGAACCATACTCAATACAGCATATGCATCAACATGAAAAAACATTTAGGGTTGCACCATACCGGCTGAACTTCATGTGGATCCAGGTAGAATGCTGCTTCATCCTGCACACCAACAATGTAAGTTGAAGCACCAGGCCTACCACCTAGGATGCCAAGGCTTTGGGGAAAAGTGAATGTTGCACCCAATAGAGGAATGTATCTGATAAAATTTTGAGTGCGAAAAACCAAATCTAATTAGCATACGAGGCAAAATTTAATTAAAAAAAAAAATAGAAAGGAAGGAATAAAACGCGCACACAAAGAGATAGAGATATACATGAATACAACAATATTTCCAAGTTCTGCTTTTCTAGTTTTCAGTGATATTACATCAGCGAGCTCACGTAGAACAATTTTCTCACGAAAATATTGCCAGTGAATCACAAAGATCACACCTGGTAAACATTAGGGAAACCAGGCTTACTATCAGTGGGTTGTTAACACTCATAGTTACGTCCACCGTGGGCTCTAGAACTCTCCTCTGATTTACTTAACAATCCTCCTCAAAACACTGAGCTCAGAGAAGGAGCATGCTAACTTCAATTAATTTTTCTTCTGACAACACTTCTAACCTCGTTGGACTTGTTAAGAAACTCACAGTTCAGCTGCATTTGCATAAACAGGTTTCAAATAAATAAAATTTGGGCTTTATATTTGCAAATAATTATTTTTTATTTAAATAAGATTACTTTATTAGCGATAGGAATCAACAGGGTGCCGCCCAATTACATCAAAGATCAAAACAAAGATCCTTCCATACGCCCCATGATTATAGACAATTCATTCAAACCAAGCACCTTTCCAACTAATATAAAGTCATATTTGCTCAAGTTAATTCTTAAACTTGAGATAGCTTGATGCATAACAAAACACAACTCAAGTGTCCTAATTGCAATGGGTGCCTACGACAAAACAATATAGTATCATCTGTGAATAATAAATGCAAAACTTTGACACTACCTGAAATGCTAGTATCATCCGTGAACAATAAATGCAACACGTTGACACTACTTGAAATGTTACCACACACTACAAAACCTCCAACAAAAGCCTCCGCTCACTACCTTTTGAATCGTTCAACTCAGTGCTTCCATAGAGGAGAAAATGCATGTTGGACTTACATAAACCATGACAAAAAACTTGACAGTTGAAATACAACAATGAATCTAATTCCCCCACTTACCTCAAACCCCATCCATTCCAAAAGGTATAAGAGAAAATCCCAATTAACATGATCATAAGCTTTCACCATGTCTAACTAGCAAATAACCCTTAGAATGCCATTCCTTAACCTTGCATCAATTGCCTCATTTGTTATTAAAACAACATCCAGAATCTGGCGTCCCTTAACAAAAGCATTTTTAGGGTTTAGAAACTACATCATTCAGAACTTCTTTTCAGTCTCGAAGCCAACATTTTCATGAACAACTTAGATATATTTCCCACTAAACTAATAGGCCTGAAGTCCTTGATCTCCACCGCACCCTTTCTTTGGAATTAAAGCAATGAAAGATGCAGTAAAAATCTTCTCAAACCTTCTTGATTAATGGAAATCTTAGAAAACCTGAATGATGTTCTCTTTTATATCATCCCAACATCTCTGAAAGAAATTCAAGGTCATCCCATCAGGTCTACGAGCCTCATCTCCATTTAAAGAGTTAAGAGATCCAAACCTCTTCTTTAGAAAATGCATATTCCAAGGCCATGGTTTCTGCAATAGGAATGATAGAAAAATCCAAACCATCAAGCTGAGGCCTCCAAAGCTCCACCTCCCAAAAAAGCCTAGAATAAAATCTTGCAATGCCATGCTAATCTCCTCTCCAAGCTCCAAACTTATCCAATCGATGACCGCCTTCTTTTAGCCGTAATTCCCTAGATTTCTTGTATGCCAAACACACTTTCTCCACTTTAGCCACATCACTAAATTCCTCTTTTAAATTCCATAAACTAGGTGTTTTATTCTCAAATAATGATCCAAACTCTTCCCTAGTTCTATCTTTCCAGTCCAACAAGTTGCTGTTTCAATTCTTCCAAATTAGATTTTTTTAAGTCACCTTTAAGGACCTTTAATTTTTTTTTTTAGCAAACACATAACTGGGCCATTTATTTGCCCCAAGAAGCACAAACTCACCATTAAGGGTTTATGTAATTGACTCACCTTGGACGTGTCACAGTAACATTTTCTTGAGTTAATATGATTTGATTTTTTTTTTTTTTTTTTTTTCCAAACACAACTTAAACACATTACAAACTCATTTTGGACCCCTTTTTCATGAATTTTATATTTGAATGATTTGTGGAATATAATAACATTTTAGTTTATTTATTCATCGGTAATGTTTTGTCAAAATGATTTGTTACTTATCATTTTAGATGTTATGTGATTTTTCTGTTGACTTTTTAGTTATGAAATATGCTAAGAGTGTTGGCCACCATAACACCTAAAAGCTTAAACTATTAGAAATGAGATCAGTCGAGGGGGCCTCCACGAGTTCCCCATTGTCAGTGAGTGTGTGGTTGTGAGATTTCCCAAGGGAATTCTTAGATTTTGCTCCTAACCTTGGGAGTAGGGATGCTTCCCTCCCTTTATAAAAAAAAATAAAATAAAATAAAAAAACTGAAGTGCTGAGCCTATAGGAGTGCTTTCGGGAGGATCTTGCTCCCCCAAGCCCCAACTGCCCCAGGGGGAGAAGACATAGTCTGAGTGAAAGGATATAGTTGACCCTGACAACAAGGAGGGTCCCCGAGTGTCTCTGGTAGCATGATCTCTCGCAGGTATACCACGTGTCGAGAGGGGGGTGTTACAGGGTGCAAGTCCAACCATGGCAAAAGAGATCTAAATGTCCTATTAAAGGGTTTGCCGTTGTAACTCGGGTATTGTCCCCAAGTACAAGGAGGCGGCATCCAATCATCTACATAATATATGCGTTTATATTTTTATTATTGAAAATTCAAAATTTACACTAATTAGCCATAGCTGCTATAACTACTATAACTACAATAATGAGTAGATAGTATAATAACACTATTATCATACTTAATAATATAATATATAAAAGACTTGTAGTATACTAAAATTACAATAAGACACAACAAACTGTTTTCACCAAACTAAATTGTTCCCATGGAAACTATTGAGTTTCGGTTGACACACACCAAAACTATAGAATTTTGACATGCATCCTCGAGCATAAGGAAACGAAATTTAGATCCTTGGTCAGTTGGTTGAAATAATAATATTTGTGCATTTTTCATCAGATTTTAAATAATAGTAATGGTAGCAATGTTACACATAATAATAATTAATGCAAGTAAAAGGTTTTGGCCTACTAGCCTGAATGGAGTGAATTTTGTTTAAAAATAATTTGTGTATTGGTGAAAGTCTAAAATCATTCTGAAAATATGCCATGAACATGAATGTTTAAACTTCTCTCTCACTCATATCCCTTTTCCTTAAATTCTGCGACAAACTTAAGGTTTAGCTTTATTCTCTCTTCATTTTTTTCCCGATAAAATTAGTTAGTGTAGAACACGTATTAAGATTCTTGAAAGCATGGAAACGAGTATCATTTCAGTATGTTTCGCAGTGTTTCAGTAGTTTTGGTAAGTTTTAATGAGTTTTAGGGTGTTTCAATATAAACATTAAAATTTTGAAATTCCATTAAAGTTTCATATTGGTTACCATAGAAACAAAAACGTTTCAGCTGTTTTGAAAAAGGGAATTTTGTTTCTTGGTGGTAGGTGAGGGTTTCTTGCTCTCATAGAGTCAAAGTAGCATTTTCCCAAGGGGTGATGGCCACCTTGATGGTCCCTTAATCCTACCTTCATTCTGCAGCCCTTGGCTCAAGAACAAATTCTTTAAGAATGGTACTCAAGTGAACAAGGTGGTTCACCAAGTGCGGCTCACCTCTGGAGCGGCCTGTGGAGGTTACAATCTTTAGCCATTATAGTTGAATCCCTTGTTGCCTTATGAGGGAGTAGAAGTGGGGTGCCAACATTAGCCCACCTGGATGAGTGCAAGTGATAGAGTGTTCAAGCATAGGAGAGTTAGGCAACTGTGGAGTTGAATGGCTTGATGCCTTAGGACCAAGAGTGGGGTACCTCACAAAAATGAATCTCAGAACCACTGATTTTCAGCAAATAGCTATTAAATCCTCTATTGCAAGAAATAAGAAAAAAGTGAGCTCTTTTGAATATATTAAGATGATCAGCACATATAGCCACTAAATCCTCTATTGCAAGGAATAAGAAAAAAGTGAGCTCTAAGGAAGATACTAAGAAGATCAGCACACTGGTGTATGACAACAATCAAACAATTCTATTAATAAAAAATAAAATAAATTTATGAGGCCAGCAATAAATTGATTACGAGAAAAAGGAGAAACCTCAAAAGTTACAAGTACCTTGGATTGATTTTGTCAAGACCAAGAACCAACGGAACCAACAAAAGCATAGGTGTCCAATTAGCTTGGCCTTTTGAAAACTCAAAACAATGTCTGGAAGCATCTTCAATGCAAACAACTGGAGCTCCACCTCTCTCGCCATCTTCATCACCAGAAACAACATAAAGAGCCATGGGAAATGACTGCTCTTCAAGTTCAGTATTACCTCTCTTACAACGGATAAGAGACTCCCATGTTCGGCACATGGCATAAGGGCCAACCCATAATCCAGCAGCAAGGTTATAACCATTTCCAGCTTCAAGAAGATTGTGGATAGAGAAAGTTGATTCCTTAGAATCACCAAAAAGGTGCAATATCTCAATGTATTCTTTATCGAGTGGCTGCATAGAGAAAAGAGGTAATACAAGTATAAGCATTTAGTTATTAATCAAATTCATCTCTCCATGTCTCCAAATCCCACATGTTGCACATTCAAAGTTCACATATTTTATCAGATAATAAAAAAGGGCACCCAAGTTTGTGAGGCTTCAGCTTATGCAGGATCTACAAAAGAGTAACATATGGAGTCTTACCTCCAACAAAAGATATTGTTTCCACCTCTAGGTTGCAAAGGAGCAACCTTACTGCCGTGCCAAGGCTCACCCTCATATTTAATTAGATAGAGAATCAATAAGGTTGCATTTGTATTTATGGATTTGAAATCAAGAGATTTGGTGCAACTGAGTAAAGGAAAAATATTCAAATATAACTTTGTTAGTTTAGAAATGGATATCATGATGGATTTGAGTAGTTCAACATTATGATTTTATGAGAGATTTGAAATCACAAAAAATAATTAGGTCTCATTAGGCTGGTATTTCTATTTTTCATTTTTCATTTTTATTTTCTATTTTCTGTCTTTTATGTTTTGAAAATCCCAAAACTTGGAAAACAAAAAACGCATTTGGTTTGACATTTTCTATTTTCCGTGTTTTGAGATTTTTCTTTATTTTGGATTGAAAACGCTTAAAATGACTTTTTGTCATTTTACATTTAATGCGTAAACCCATTTTCTGTTTTCTAAAATAGATTTTGAAAACACAAGTGAAAAATGTGTTTTGAATTGCTTTTCTTGTTTTCAAAATTGCAAAATGGAAAATAGGCTCAAAATAGGTATATCAAATGGTACCTTAGTCATTTGAAATAGTTGCTCCACCATCTTAGAAAGTAGTAGTACCATTATAGTAATCATTAATAATTATCAGAAACCGGTTCATGTATTATTACATAAATTAATTCTATCACTTATATTTTAATACAATTTCATCTTAAATCCATTGATTTGAAATCCTTAGCTATCTAAACAGAGCTTAAATATAATTCAATTCTTATTGATGCCTATTTTCCATATATAGTTAATATCAAAAAATATAAAATATAATTAATTATTAAATAGATTCTTACCATTATATTATAATTATTAAACTGTAAAATTATTACACTGGAATTCTAATTAATATAGATTGAAGTATATACCTCTGGTTTTATATTACCTTACTAGAAATTTTTCTCCAAGATCTCCCTAATCGATGAACAATCAACGCCTGCAAAAACAAATTACAGTCATTCATTGATGAATTAGAAAGAAAGAACAGTTAAGCACATCCCTTTTCATCTAGAAACAAAAATAGGAAACCCATAAAAGGAAGAAGAAAAATCACTCATGGGCAACAGAACATGTACCTCCTCCTAGCCAAAACTCAGATATAAAATTACTAGTGCTCACTCAAAACATATTTCTTGATAAGGAGACAAGACAACACCATACCTGAGCAATAAGCATCTGACTGCTCCGTAGCATGCAACCCCAATTTACGTCACTGGTATACTTTGAATCTCCAATAGCAGCAAATCCTATGAACCAATAAACATAAAATCCCTTTATCCGCATCATCTAATTATCAATTCATCCACACATGAGACAACAACCCACAAAACAAACCTTTTCGATATGTCAGCAAAATTCTTGATGAGAAATCTTCAACAAATGCAGCCACTGGATCACTACTAGATGGATCACTAGACGAATCCTCCAGAGAAATTTTATAGCACACACCAAGAAGCCATATGTCACCGGTCGAATTAGAAATACCAGTCTTTAGACCTAGTACACGCTCTTGAAGCCTCCTCATTGAGCCACCATTCATGATTCTTTTCACTGCTGTTGTCCAACCGTTACTCCTTGTACTGAATCCTTTCTTTCCACAACCTTTGGACTCAACATGTGTTTCAAAAATTGAGAAAGCAGAGAGAAAGCCTGACCATAAGGAACTCTTGGAGAGCTTACTGTCACTGGATTCTGGCTCCGAACAAACAGACCCCGAAATTCTATTTGGACAATCAGAATCAGTTTTACAACAATGCTTTGAATTAAAAGTTCTCTCACAAAAACCCTTCATTACCTAATCATAAGCAGCAAAGAATGATAGAACTGGCTCATATGGAAAACCTAAAGCTAGAATATTCTTCAGCAGCCCGAACATAGAAGACAAAAAGGGTTCCAAACAGAAGCTAAGATGCCTGGATACATGGAAAAACATAAGAAAGCTCATTACCTATTGTCAATGGTGCATCATCAAAATACTAAAAGAACAAACAGACTACACAGTTCCTAATATTCTCAAAGTAGTTGTCAACCAGTGTACCTGAAGGAGAAGAACATGAGAAAATAAATTACAAGTATACATGTATGCATGCATATGGTTGTTACAAAGTACATAGAACTCCACATAAATCGTTGTATAATAATCACGTGCATCTAAATACAAATTGAGATGGCTAGGCCATGCACAATGTAAACCAAGTTGACCAAATACCACAGAAATTGATCCTAAATGAAGATGCTAAAAGTACATCAGGTAGGCCAAAGAGGATACAGGTCAAGGCCGAGATACAAAGATGAATCTCTTGAACATAGCTTAGGGTGTGGCTTTGCATAAAGCCAACGTAGAATACAGATCCATGAGGCCAACCCAAAGTAAATAAGTTTATGACTGTCAAGTTCAGTTGATTTTGGGCATGTAAAGAATTAGAATCACAACAAATGTTCAAAGATTTATGCCCAAGTCAACAAGTGAATAAGCAAGTTGCAATTGTCCGAAAATAATCAACAAGTATGTTCCAAATACCCAAAAAAAAAAAAATAATAAATAAAAAAAAAAAAATAATAATAAATAATAAATAATAAATAATAAATAAAATAAAAAATAAATCACATACGTGAAGTACATTATATTTGCATGCAAACCTACATAGAGGGCAATATCAGAGTTCAATATTATGCCAATACGAATCATTAACAAAGAAACCAAAAAATCACACCAAAATCAGAATAATTCAGAAAAAGAAACACACCATACATAAACACAATTGTTCAAACGAAAAAGGAACTCGATGATAAATGCATAAAATCTATGGATATTCAATTATATACAAAGCTTAAAGACAGAATCTGAAGAACATATAACCATTATAGAACCCAAAATATAGGTCTAAATAGGACTAGGGAAAGATTCAAACTTTCAGAATTGAAGATGAGAATAAGATTCAAATTTTCAGAATTGAAGATGAGAATTTCAACGGCTATTAATCCATACCAAACTTCAATTGCAATCCTAACACGAACCAGGATTCTAAAGATCAATCAAAAACTTATTTGATGAGACTCTGCGTGTATATATTTATATATATGTATAGAGAGAGACAGAGGGTTGCTCACCGGCAAGGAGAGAGAAAAATCGGAGAGAAGCTACTGATATGTTAAAATCCAGAACCCAGAGACCTGAACGCACACTCCATTAAAACCAAAATTGTCACGCTTTTACCAGTGGGGGTGTTTGCATTTTACTCGCCCCATAAGACGCGTGACACTCACGCGGACGATTGCCAACCGTGTGGGCTGAGGTTGGACAAAATTTTGAGCCCGAATTGAGTTTGGGCTTGTGTCGGGCTACACTAGGGCTCCACCCATGCGAATCACACAGCTCATTCTCTCTGCGGCTCCATCTCCGTCGATGACGACAGTCCGCTCCGGTTATTCTTCTGTGAGACTACTCTCCTCTCTCTCTCTCTCTCTCTCTCTCTCGCTATATATATATGTGTGTGTATATATATATTTCCAATATTTTTGTGTTGATCTAACTGTAGAATAAATACTCTATATAGATCATGCGGTTATGTACTAAAAATTTGACAAATAGTATATGAACCACACGATGTCAATAGTATTGATCGAGAATGAAACAAATTATATATGTAATTTAATGTGTATGATGTTCATGGAGGCTCCGAGATAATGTTGCAACCCGTTTGTTTCTCGAGAGGTAGAGGGATATGCGAAGAACGGCTTTCAGTGGGAATACAACGACTGACGTTGCTCACGACGGATGCTGCGACGGTGAGGTGAGTATTTACGAAAGAGGCCATGGTTATTAGATCTCCATTCAGGTTTTCCAAGGAGAGTGACGATGGATGGGGGCTACGTGTGCTAAGGCTTTGAAGATGGTCGACTTGGGGGGGGGGAAGGGTTATATTTGTACCCTCTTGAGAGGGCTAGATCTGAGATGGTTGGAATTCAGATTTTTTCAATCCGATGGGGCTCTCCTTGGTAAAGAATCCGGAGAGAGTTCCTGGAGAAGGGTGGGGATTCATGGCGAAGACTCTTTTGAGTTTGATCGTGGAGGGGGTTCAAGATGGACCCCGCGAAGAGAGTCGTGCGCCAGTGTCATAGCTGTGATGAGCTGGCTGGAGTTGGAAGGCTGCGAGTTCCATGAGGGGAAGAAGGTTGCTGGAAGAAGGGCGACCGCGGAACTGGCGTGGAAGTTGGCTCGGAAGATGGGAGCCAAAAAGTTCCTAGAGGAGCATAGTGTTGGTTTTGGGGAGTAGGGCTTATGGACAGTTGACATTGAAGGAGTTAGAAGTAGTGGGAAGAGCATGGCAGACCCAATGGGAAGAGGAGGGGAGGGCAATGGGTGCACAGTGGTTACTTTTCAAATTTCCAAACAAGGAGAAAGCAAGGAAGTACAGCGGGAGCTGACAGAGCATGAGGAAGTTAAGCAGCACCAGTGGGCTTGTTATCTTTGTGCAGGTTGGCACAGAGGGCTGTGGGTGATGATTTTGGGACTTCTCTGTGCATGGGGTTTCTTTAGAGATAACGACAAGATTTCTGGTGATTTGCTGCAAATCGATGAAACCATGTTGACTGGAAAACGACTTAGGTTGGCTGGGCTGAAGGTTGGGGGGGGGGAGGGAGAAAGATCTTAACTTAGCTCACCATTGAGGAAGAGAGGTTCTAGTACAACATCCCTCTGTAGGTCGAGAAACGACCTCTTGTCATTGCAAACCAGTGGATCTTTATAGGCGATCAACCCTGGAGCCAGAGAGGATGATTCAATTATCAGAGAAGGCAAAATAACAGGCACCAAAGAAGTCAAAAATAGAGCACCTAGCCCTTGGGGCACGTCACGACAGAGAGGAACCGAAAGTTCTTGATCTAGTATGTAGGCACGTGTGAGGGATATTTTTCCAACCAGGTAAAGATTGCCAACGGAGTAAGGATATTAGACAAGCGGGGTAGGTTGGTTTGTATAAAGATGGTGTACTTAGGCCGATGTCTATGGCCCCCGTCCACTGAGGGGGGGAGAGACTCATTTGGTTCATTGTTAGTGGGCTCATCCAAGAGGCCTGTCTCACACTGACCCATAAGACGTTTGAGGGGGTTTTCAACAGGGCTGGTTAAGACTAAGGCCCAACCTCCTAAAGAAAATTTAATGACCTGCTGCAATTGACATGGTATGTCTTTTAAGAGACCCTCTTCCCTTGCCTCATTCTCTTTGTCTTCCATTATTCGTACTTTGCCAAATTCTACAAGAGGATATTATGGAGGGTGGTATGAGTCTTTTGATTGCGTCTAGGGGCTCTATGTAAGGGGGAAAGCTCATGGACAGCTGGGCATGAAGCATTGGCACTGGCACTAGCAGTTTAATAGAATCTGTTATCCTTTTTGTACTTGGGAGGCATTCCCTTGATGCCATTTAATAGAATTTTTACTTACCAATATATAGATATATATAATTCAATTTATTGCCTCCTGGAGTTCTTAAATGTTAGGTGCATGGATTGTTCATCAATTAGTTTATTGAGTAGAATGTGGTTTGATATTTTCTCTGCTTTTACATCTTTGGAAATCTTTTTAGTATGTTCATTTTCTTCTGAACATGTTAAAACAAGGAAATGTGGAAAAATTGTAATACTGTTGTTTACCATGAATGCATTAAATGATTATTAAGTTATGCAGCTTATTCATGTCTTTATAAATAAATCTTAAAATAAAAACTAGATAAAAGTATTATTTTTATTGGGAGATAATGTGCGTTCTTCTAGTTTAAATGATCTATAGGGCCAAAAGCCATCCAACTTACCTTAAAGGATGAACTATTAACTGTCAATGGTTCTTCTAGTTTAAATGATCTATAGGGGCAAAAGCCATCCAACTTACCTTAAAGGATGAACTATTAACTGTCAATACGTATGAGATAATAAAAAAATGTAACTTAGTATACAAGGCTCCTGCATTGCAAGATCTGGAGAGGGTCAATTATAGACAATCTTCTCTCTGTAAGTAGAGAGGCTAATTTCAAGATTTAAACTCTTCACCCCAGTTCAAAGTGGAATAACCTTACCGCTGCTCCAAGCTACCCTTTCATGAGTATAAGATAATAAGAGTTGTGAATGATACATTTGTAAGTTACTAATAAATTTATGATTGGTATGGTAAATTTCTTTATTTGTTTGTAATGATATACAAGTATATATATTTATAACATCATTCAATATGTTGTCAAGGTTCAATTCATGTTCATTTATTTATAGTTTCATATAATTCCCCAGCGAACACATTGTTCCACTTTTGGTTCTCTTGAAACATTACACAGACACCTTCAATGGTCGTCCTCCAAATCGGTCGCTCTCTTTCTGCAATGGAGGTTTTAGGGTTTGTGAGGAGCTTCAATGGATTCTGCATCATGAGAAAGAGAACAGCTGGAAGCTCATTTGACTATTTGCAAGTGAGAGCTCTATGTTCAATTTCGAGCAATTTCAATGGCCGTGAATCAATATTACCAGTCCTCATTGTTGGTGGTGGCCCGGTTGGACTAACTCTTGCTATACTTCTCACCAAGTTAGGTATCTTTACAGCCTTTTCCCCCTTTTTGAGGAAAACCATTTTCCTCTGTTTGGTTGCCACGAAAGTTTTGGGACTTAATACTAGATTATCAATATTTTTCTTTCTTTTTTTTTTTTTTTCATTAGCAATCATATGTTTTTGGACATGAAGAGAATATAAGCATAGCAATTTGATCTTTTTCTGATTATTAGCTCCCAATTGGTTTGCTATATTTTGTTTCTCTTATGTATGTTTGGAACTAGCATTTGTTGAGGGGAAAGAAAAATGGAGGGAAAAGGTTGGATAGCAAAATCAGATGGAAAATGTCAAATTCATTTTATCTTTTTGGTATGAATAGAAAAATGAAAACAAAATGAATCTAAAATCATAAAAAATCGGTACATATAACTAATTTGAATTTTCTTTTCTTTTGCTTTGTTACTTATGTTTGCTACTTTGAAAATTCACGGAGAAGATTGTATATATTCTTTGCCTGAACTTTCCCTAATAAGGATTTTGGTTGTCAAGTTAATCCGATAGCATTTTACCTGATTAGTTGGTGTTATGGAGGTTCTGGACTTTCACTTTTCAGAATGGCATTTCAATCAAAAGTGAATCAGTTGAGATTCTTTTGATTAGCTTGGTAATTTTAGCTGCTTTCTTCCAATGTACCGACAGCTAATTCTTTTTAAAATGCTATAATAAGATTAACTCATTGAGCATATCTATATGCAGTTCTAAGCCTCCACTTGGTTAAGCAAGTCATAATCAACAATTCGAAGGAATTTACCCCCACAATCTGGGTTTGGTGAAAAAACTTTTACTATTATTTTCTGTTTCATACTTCACCATAGTGCAAAATTTATTAATCAGACTTGTGTTAGAGCCTCCATGAATTGTTATTGTTAGCATTGGTGCATATGCATGAGTGTCAAATGTTAATACATATTTTATTTTTATTTTTTTGTCATTTTCTTTCTTGTACTTGTTTTTTTAGTAGTTTGTATTGTTGCTTTGAATTTGGGAAGTGTCTTCACTGTATTCATACTGCATGGCCCATCATAGGAATCAAAAGTGCAGTTCTGGAGAAAAACAAGACCTTTTCTAACCATCCTCAGGCACATTTCATTAACAATCGATCTATGGAGGTTTGTTTTTTCTTATAAGATATAGTGATGAAGGCCGTCCATAGTATTCTGAGTTCATCGTGGGTGTATTTTTGTTTTAATGTGCAGTTTTTGTCAGGTGTTCCGCAAATTGGATGGACTAGCAGAGGAGATCCAGAGGTACCAGCCACCAGTAGATTCATGGAGGAAATTTATATATTGCACGTCACTTTCTGGTTCTATCCTTGGCTCCGTGGACCATATGCAACCTCAAGGTTTGATTGATCTCTTCTACTGTCTGTCATGATTACTTAAGGCTCTGGCTATTCTTGGGTTTGTTCCCCTATAGTCTTCAGTTAGACAATCTTAATATTCCTTTGTACATGGGGTATCTTTCACAAATGTGATTGTTGACCAAATGTTAGGTGCATGCTGATTCTTATTGTAGGCGTACATGTAAAACAGCAGACAATGTTTTCACAAGATTAACTGTGATTGTCATGATATGCGAAACTTACTCATTCTCATATTTTTCATCTACAGATTTTGAGCAAGTTGTTAGCCCAGTCTCCGTTGCACATTTCTCACAGCACAAACTAACTAGGCTACTTGTAAAGAAGCTTGAAAACCTCAATTTCCACGTTCGAACTTGTGAAGGATTTGGAGCTTTTGATCATGGGCCAATTCAGGAAGGGGAGATATTAATGGGGCATGAATGCGTGTCAATTGATACCACCAATCATTGCATTAATGTCACTTCATCTTCTCTCAGTGGAGGGCAATATACAGAGAGAACTATACAGTGTGGGATCCTTGTTGGTGCAGATGGTGCTGGAAGTACAGTTAGAAAGCATGCAAGAATTGTTTTGAGTGGTGAGAAGGACTTGCAAAAGCTTATCAGTGTCCATTTCTTAAGTCGGGAGCTTGGGCATTATCTGCTCAATGAGAGACCTGGCATGCTATTTTTTATTTTTAATACTGAGGCAATAGGGGTTCTTGTTGCTCATGATCTCAAGGAAGGAGAATTCGTATTGCAGGTAGTGTAGGTTTAGCATATATTGACATTTCCTTTCATTATCCGTTACAACTATCATGTGCAATGTACTTACTACTTGATTTTGCATTGTTCTTAGATCCCATTCTATCCTCCTCAACAAAAGCTTGAGGATTTCACCTCTGAGGTACATTTTGTTCTTTGCACCATATAATTTCATGGTGGATGAGAGCTTAATATTTTCTATGCAGTCAAGCTTAGTGGATAAATGCATACTAGAGTTAGTTTGAGTAAAGTAAACATCGTTTACAGTACTCATTCCCTGCATGAAACAATAGATGAGGCGTCTTAAGATGTAGCTAAATAATTTGGTGTCTTAACACAAATGTTTTGTTGGTATTTTTATAATTTAATTGGGTTTATATCATTGTAGATGTGTGAGAGGTTAATCTTCCAATTGATTGGCCGAGAGCTTACAGACTTAGATGTGATTGATATAAAACCATGGGTAATGCATGCTGAAGTTGCTGAGAAGTTCATTTCACATGACAACCGGATAATACTTGTTGGTGATGCTGCTCATCGTTTTCCTCCGGCTGGTGGTTTTGGTATGTAACTCTATCCAATCATCACAATTGTTCTTGGATTTGCAATGATTGAAACTTGATTCATGCATTGGAACTTATGAGCAACTTCTTAGGCGGTAATGTTTTATGGTCAAATAAAAAATGGTTGTTCATATAGCAGTGAGTTAGCCCAGCGAGTGGGTTGCTTATTCCTCATTCGTATGCCGGGGCCAGGGTTTGAACCCCAGCACCTTCCCCTGGGTTTGACCTCCCATGTACCAATAAAAAAAAGAGCTTCTTTATCACCCCCCCCCTTTCATGTATACATTTCTTTCTTCTTCTTCCCTTCAGTTGTTTTTTGTGTGTGCATGATTTTTATTTTTATTTTTATTTTTTTGGTTTTCTTTTTTCTTTTTGGGGGGGGGGGGGAAGAGAGAGAGAGAGAGTGCAGTATATATCACGAATTTTTCATCTTTCTTTAGACATTTTGGATTGAAGAGTCTCTTGACTTGATTGTCTGGCATATGCGTCAGATTTTCCGACTTAGTGAATCTGTTTCATTGAAATTTGCAGTAGCAACTTCTAAACAGATTGTAGCATGGGCGAGTAACCTTAAAGAAGAATGTAAAGATTTGATATTTAAAATTTTAAACTAACTGATAAGGATGATCTGATAGGAATCCTTGCAGTGGAACATGAAAAGGGTGCCTAAATGCCTGCTACGTAATTTTCATTTTTGTTTGGGGGGGGGGGGGGGTGGGGTGAAAGGATGTTCCTTGTCTTACTTCAACATGAATAAAAGAGATTATCTTGGAATCTATGTTATTAATGCAGGAATGAACACTGGGATTCAAGATGCACATAATCTTGCCTGGAAGTTGGCTTCTGTAGTCAAAGGCATTTCTCCATATTCAATTCTTCAAACTTATGAAATAGAACGTCGACCGGTATTAGTTTTTGTTTATAATATCTTTATTTCCACCTTTTTTCCCCTTTTTATTTGGATGTCTGATAATAAAAATCTTGTCCTCTGTAATTTCAGGTTGCCATTTTTAATACAGCACTTAGTGTCCAAAATTTTAGAGCAGCCATGGAAGTTCCATCTGCACTTGGTCTTGATCCAACCCTCGCAAACTCAGGTACATCATGCCATGTGTTTCAAGTCTTCTAATTTGACCATTGTGACCTAAGAAGCACATACTCACTTCCAAGGGTGCCATGTCCATGTCGGACTGAGTTGGGACATGACACACAGTGAATTCATTTTGGACACGTGTCCAACTCATCTTTTGCCATGTTAATTTTTTTTTTTTTTACTTCATTTTGTTTGGACAGATCTTAGATACATCACTGACTTATTTTCAGCACAGTAGGGTATTTCTTATAATATGTGGACATTTTAAGTGGGGTGAACAAATAAATTATAAATGAAAAACCTCTACATTTATTATTTTATATTTGGATGATTTGACAAAATGTGATAACATTTGGTTTGTAGATTCATGGAACAATATTTTGCTAAAATGAGTTTTTGTTATTATTTTAGATGAAATGTAATTTTTTATGTGATTTTGTTCTTGGTTTTTAAGCTATAGAATATAGTTGTATCATTTTGGATAGAATGTAATTGTTATGTGACTTCTTTGTTGACTTTCCAGCTATAAAATACATGGTTTTTTATTTTAGTTAGTGTTATATTGCATTATCTATATTATATTTGAATAAAGTATTAATATCTAAGGTAAATAAAAATTCTATTTTTCCTAAGTCGTTGCCTTGCCATGTCAAGTCTTAACATTTTTTTTCAAATAGCCTAGTTGACTCATCTGTGTCATGTCATGTCGTGTCGTGTCGGTATTCCGACTCAATGTCCATGTTCTTAGATTATGACATTGGCGCTAGTATGATTTCCTTGGATACTAATTATTATCATGATTAATAATTTTGTTTTGGCAGTACATCACATTATTAATCATGGCATTGGTTCCATGTTGCCGTCTGGACTGCAGAGGGGAATTTTAGATGGAGTTTTTGCCATAGGTCGTTCACAGCTCTCTGATTTTATTTTGAATGAGAACAACCCACTTGGATCTTCGAGGCTTACTAAACTGAGGCATATATTTGAAGAAGGAAAGAGTCTTCAGCTCCAGTTTCCAGCTGAGGATCTTGGTTTCAGGTATTGCCATGATGTTACATGTGTATGTGCTGTAAAGGTCTTCTTACAATGTTACTCATTTCATTTTTAATCATAAAAAAGAATTGAGATAAGATTATCAATTTAATCTAGGATATACCGAATACATGTCTATCTGCCAGCTGATTTATTTTAGGTACGTCCAAGGAGCACTTGTCCCTGACAAATGTAGCGTCTTAGATAGACAAGAAACACCAACAGGTCGAAGGCGGGATTATGTTCCCTCTTCAGATCCAGGATCAAGGTTGCCTCATATGAATGTTAGGGCATTGTTGAACTCGTCAAGCGAGGTGTGTCCTGCTTTACGCAAGTTTTTAAATGTGTTTGTGTGTGTGCATTGGCACAACAGTTTGTGTTACAATGGTTTTGTGGTGGTTAATGGTTGGATAATAGCGCTGTCATCAGCCCAAATTCCAGCCATGAGTCAATGAATTTTATGACTATAGAAGCAAACATCTGTTACCTTGACATGTCATGCATTTTTCATTTCGTATGTTTTACAAATAAATATGTTTTTGTAGGAGACATTTTCGACACTGGATCTTGTATCTGGAGACAAAATTGAGTTTCTTCTCGTCATAGCACCAGTGGAGTCATCTTATCATCTTGCTCATGTTGCATGCAAGGTGGCAGAGGAATTTAGAGTTTCTGCCAAAGTGTGTGTTATGTGGCCACATGGCGTCGTTAATGGACTTGAAGTAGGAAGCAATACAGCATTGATACCTTGGAAGAATTACATAGATGTTGTGGAAGTTAAGCAGGAACCAAATTCGCTATCCTGGTGGAATATCTGTCAGATGACAGACAAAGGAGCTATCCTTGTTCGGCCTGATGAGCATATTGCTTGGCGGGTGAAGTCGAGAGTTGTTGGTGATCCTACCTTTGAGATGAGAAGAGTTTTCTCCACGATACTGAGTGTAGAGTCCACCCAGATATAGGCATTCACGTTTATGCATAAAAGAAATATTTTTGGATACCTTGAACAAGGTAGTTTCCGTCCATGGAATTTTAAGCTAATGTTACATGGATTCTTCTAAATATATGAAGTACTCATCTCAGAAACTTGACAGTTGGACAAGGATACTCGGAGAAGGGTATGGTGATGTGTTCTGATAATTGAATATTTATACGGACATATTTAATATTCATTTTTAACTTGGAATGATGCATAAAACTTATATTTCATGCAGGAATACTTTAATGGAATTTTATTGACACCATATTATCCTATAAAATAAAATACTTAATTTCTCATATCCTTGAATAAGAGAATTGATGGATCCAACGCTTGTACACATGTATTTGTACCCAACACTCTTACCCAATTCTATGTAACATAGTTTTTAAGTATATGTAGGAATAATTAGGAAAGCCAGTTATATTTTTTAGCTTTTAAGTAGTCAAAGAATGAAAATTATCATTCAATCTTTTTCCCCTAAAAAATTTTTCAATTTCTGAATTTATTGAAGAGGTGGTGTTGAGCATTTGAAATGATAATCTACTTAAGTTGATGAAGCTCATGGATGGACACGAGTTGTTTCATGACGAGCAACTGGAGGCAATGGAGAAGGTGAATTCTGGGATATTAACTATGCTGGTTTTGCCAATGGGTGCACGGAAGACTCTGTTATCAACTGCTGCCTTCAATGATCTTGCAGTTGCAGGGGGTGGGTTGTGAGTCTGTTAGTGCCCTTGATGATCGATCAACTTCAACGGCTGCTCCAATGATTGAGGGTTTCCTTTTTTGTGGCACTCGGGTGCTCTCTCTCTCTCTCTCTCTCTCTCTCTCTCTTCCCCCCTGTTCGTGGCTTCAAAATATTGCCTAATTGGTCCTCCTCCTCGTTGTAGAGGCCTGAAGAGATGTCTGAAACGCCAAGGTTGCTACAAGGAGGAACCATAAAGGTGACATTTTCAAGTATTTCAATGGAATTGCATTTCCTTCATTTGTTTTCCTATTGTTGTATCATGTATGTATTTTCTGAAAGAACGGATTGAATTTCAGTAGGGTTTGGTTGACTGAGTTCAAATCATACACAATTTGTGGTTTTGTTTTATGTTGCTTGTATATTGTGGCATACCCACTATTATTTATTCAAAAATTGTTCTGGATATTATCTTTCAAGAAAGTATACTTTATTCTTATAGCGATACGCTGTTACAGTTTATGATACACTGCTTCTTGCTATGGAAGCTTATTTAGTCTTATAGACCTTAACAAATGCGTGAATATATATATATATATATATATGTATATAGAATTACCACAGTGGTATGCTTGCAAAGGATTGGAGCCATATTCGGAATTATTTTGTTCCAACACTAAAAAATAAAAAATAGATTTATGTATGAAATAAAAAATAGTAAAAAGTTATTTTAAGCGTTCTCAACTCAAAAAAAATAAATAAATAAATAAAATATTTTCTGTTTACTTGTTTTGGGATTTTTAAAACATAAAACGTAAAAGCAAACTAAAGTTTTTTAAAGTCCCTGCATGGTTTTGATGAACTTTTTATTTTTATTTTCTTTGCATAACACCACTCGGCCATTAATTACACTTTGCCAGGAAAACGTAGGAAGAGTAGTTGAGGTGGGTGCCTGTGTCTTTACTCCTGATTGCTTGGAAGATAATTTTCACGCCATTGCCATCTCCTTTGTAGTACTAGGTACGTGCAGGGGGTTTCAATGTATTTTATTTTCTATTGGGCACCGTTTGGAGTGCAAAATGTTAATAAAAAATTTTATAAATTTCTTTAAATTTTTGTAAAATTTTTTTTCAACTCAGACTAAGTAAATTCTTTATAAATTCTCTATAAATTTATTTAAATGTCTACAAATGCCAACAAATCTTTGCAAATCTCAATAAAATCTTTACAAATTTTAAATAGTTTTGACATAAGAAAAGTATCTGTCGGAATTCGGACAAATTTTTATTATTCATGTCTACATTTTTGTGTTTTTTATTAGTTATACTCCAAATGTCAAAAAAAGAATTATTCAAATCAAATTTTAATTTTTATTTATTTATTTATTTATTTTTTAACCTCCAAACGGTCCCTAAAGTTGAATTGCAGCATCTGAAATTGCCTAAAAGACATTCTGCTTCTCTCCGTGATGGTTTAGATGACTATGCAATTGGCAGATTCTTCTCCCAAGCTATTACTAATTTACTATAATTGACTTTGAGTCGGATTGCAAATATGCTCACTAGTCAGAGTATCAAATTTCCGACGTAAAAATTTGATAGGACCCCTCCCCCACCCCCCAAAAAAAACATTCTTGAAATGAAGAAATTATAAGAAATAGATAATAATAATTACCAAATTTGATATTTGAGTTAAACTTTGATACTAAAAATCCTAAAAAGGGAATTAGAAAATATATATAATTATGGTTAATTTCATTTAACTCGTTGACCAAACCACAAATTTCCTACGATAATTTTTTTATTTCTAGGGATAAATCACTATTTAGAATCACAAAAACCACTTATTCATATTTAAGTCTTCAAATTCCTTACTAATCGGAGATTTGTGTGCAATAGATTTATCAAATATTAACACCCTTTGGGCCTGTTTGGATTGAGAATTTAGTGAAATAAAATAGAATTGAATAAAAAAAAAAAAAGAAATTTTCAATATCAAATTCTTATTTGAGTGGATTGAAATATATAAATTAAAAAAAAATTGTATTCATCAATTAATATGTTTTCAAATTAATTGATTTGTATTTATCGATTCTTATTTTTTTTCTCTTCTATATTTCACCACACACCAAACAAAAATAATAAATAAATAAATAAATTAAATTATGTTCTTTTACCTATTTTTCTTGACAAATTTCTAACGTAGACATAACCTTGAACTCGTTAGATTTTACTTTTCCTCTTAGATTAAGATGGTGTATTATCGTAACGGTTGGGTTCCACCATTCCTATCTAACTCATTTTTCTCTTTCAAAAAAAAAAAAAATTATCTTAGGTTTTTTTTTACCCTTTTAAGAAAAATTAATCATAGTTCGTTAATATGCATTTGTAATGGATTCAACTGAATGTATAACGATTTATTCAAAAAAAAAATGATCATTTATTTTTTGTCATGGATTCAACAGAATGTATAACAATTTATTCAAAAATATGATACATCCGGGTTCGAATAAATAACCTATTTGATTGATTAGAGTTATCTTAATCAGTAAAATCATGAGTTTACTCCGAAAGGAACACCAGTTGCTAGAATATTTTATATTAGGTTATGATATATTATTGATATATATTATCTATATTAGAATATTTTGCATTTTAGTATTTAATAATTAGTTATCTTTATTTTGATATACTGATTATTACTATACAACCACTCATTATAAACTTATTTAAAGGTCACTTCTTCACCTATATGAGATATATAATAAGATATAAATATTATATTATCTTTCCAATTCTATTATTTCTTGTCTTTTATTTTTTATTTCAACGTCGTATCAGAGTTCATGGTGTTTTGATCTTGAATAGTCCGCATTCTAAATCATAACAAAACTTTTTGACTTTTTTTATTCTCTGGTATTTTTCTTTTCAGTGCCTTACTCTGCCATAATACGATCACAACCATTGCAAAAAAAATTTTCTTTCATAGTCTAAATCGGTTCTTAGAGTTTTTGACCTTTCTTATTTTGATTCTGATATTTGTTTCTTCATATTTCATTATTTTAGTACACTTTTATTTACGATGACATCTCAAGACTATATTTTCATCCAATTCACAATACTTTTCTTAATGAAATCGATTATTACACACTAATAGATGTTAGTCTTTTTTCTGGCTATAATATCTAAAGAGAAAGATACTGCTGTTTTTTTCTGATATTTTTCAGCTTTCTCTTTCTTGCTCCATCTTTGCACATCATATATTCTGTTTTATTATTTTCAATTTCCAATCTTAAAAATAATCATGCTAGTGATAGCGAAATTTCTTCAGGAACTTACTGTCAAAATTTCGTCGCTGCCGGCAGCCATACAACTCCAGATTCTACACTCACAGCTTATTCTGCTATCCAATTTAGCTATTTTTAAAATTCTCTTATTTCCAAACTCAAGTTAGTTTACCATCTTGAGTTTGAGAAAATGTATTAGAATATTTTATATTAGGTTATGATATATTATTTATATATATTATCTATATTAGAATATTTTATATTTTAATTTTTAGTAATTAGTTATTTTTATTTCAGCATGTAGATTATTACTACACATACCACTCATTGTAAACCTATTTAAAAACTTTTTTGACCTTTATGAGATACATGACAAGATATAAATATTATATTATTTCTCCAATTCCATTATTTCTTGTCTTATATTTCTTATTTCAACACTAATTCGAGTCTTCCTAGAACAACTAAAGGGTTTACCTAGTTATCAACTTCAAAGCTCTAGAAATTAGTCGAGATGCGCGCAAACTAAATTGAATACTCTGAATTATAAACAAAAAATAAATAAATAATTATTTTAACACTTTACTTGAGAGTAATGAATTTAGTTTGCCCTGAGAGGTAATTCAACTAGTAAAATCTTGGATTTGTTCCCTTAGTAGTCACTTAGTCGAGTTTTCTCAAGACTACTGAAAGCTTACCCAGTTGTTGATTCCAAGACTCTTAAGAATTAGTCCTACTAGTCTGACTCTCCTCAAAGTCATTGGAGGTTTACTCAATTGTTAACTCTAAGGTCCCCAGTTATTAGTTGAAATACACACAAATTGGTCCAAATACCCTGATTCATAAAAAAAAAATAATAATTTAAGTTATATTCTCCCTTTTTTAATTTTATGCTCAAAATATAAAGGCAATTTCATTTTTCATAGGTTGGACCGCCCATGACATCCATTCCTTTTTTTCTTTTTACCTCATCCTTCCGTTAATACCGAGGCTAAAAACTTTTTAAATTTTTTTTAATAAGAATTTAGCGAGGAAAAAGAAACGAATAAGGAAAATAAAAAAAATAGATAAAGAAAGGGAACAAAATATAAAATTCAAAATGCATATTTTATTAAGTGGAATAAAAATGGTAAAAAAATAAAAGATATTTATTAATAAATTAATTTTTTAACTTAATTATTTTTGATTTCTTAAATCCTATACTTTTTCTTTTTTCGTTTTCATTGCAACCCAAGCATAATAAGTAAGTTTGAATCTCTATCTCTTTGTTGATAAATCTTTGATTCAAACACAACCATACTAGTTTGGAGCAAAGATTTGTTGAATGAAAAGAATAACAAAGAGAGGTGCAATTGCTTAAATATATTCATTTTTGTGAACTAAGTAAATAAAAAAAATTAAAAATTTGAAGTATTTTTATAATACCTCATATTTTATTTTTGGTTAGTAATTAGTATTTTAGATAGTTCAAATGTTTAGAACCAAAGTTTAGTCCACGTTGACAAGCTTATTTAATTTTCTTGGGCTAAGTTGAACTTTAGAGTTGTATTTGAACCATGAGAATGGACCAATGGGGCTATACTTTTTTTTTCCTTCCTCTCCTTTTTTCTTCTTTCTTTCTCCACCAAGTGAAGCAGATGAAAGAAAAAGAAGAGAGGAGAGAGAGAGAAAAAGAGAGGGAGGGAGAGGAAAGAGAAGGTAAAAAGTGAAAATGAGGGCCTCAGAGTAAGGCTATGTGGGTTTTTGATGCAATTATTGACATGGTGGTGCCAAATTGTAGAGATAATGACTGAGGTGAGAGATTCAAGCCCTTAAAGTTAGGGGTTTTTGGTGGGTTCCTCCATTTGCTTTGTTTTTCTTTCAATTCAAAGTAGATAAAGTGTTTTTATTTGCTTATTTATTGTTATTGCAGGATCTAGGAGTATATCTATGCTTGGATTATTGTTTTGTTAACTTTACATAAAGGTGTATACATGTGCATATATACTTAGCTGTGTGTATATAAAGTTGTATATATTTGACGATAATTATGATTTCTTACTAAATCCATGATAGTATGGTTACTTAAGTAAGTATATGTGTTGTTTGCATATTATGCTTGATATATTATTGAATTTGATACTTGAGGATATGATTTAGTATGGTTGAAGTTTGTTCTTGGATGAAAAATGAATCCAAAATTAGATTCTGATTCAAGCCAATCGAATGACTCTAAGGGGGGTGCTCTCCATTTTGAACTAGACTAGGTAGATGGTCACTTTCGAGGTAAAAATCTAAGGCTTTTTTTTGGTAAGTAAAAATTTGATACTTTCAGCAATTAAACCCTTCTACCAAGTATTATTTTAGTATATGTTCACCCCAAATTACCAAGTCTCTATATAAATTATCTTTAATTATTTTATACCATGTTCTTTAGTTTGAACATGTGATGATGAAAATCTATGTAATTTATATTATGCATGATTGAGCCTATCATATGCATGAAGCTAGGGTTGCATCATCCAGTTATTGTAATTAATCAAGAGAACTATAATATTGATATTTTGATATGTTGTGGGCACAATCATATAAGTGGATAGGATTCATTTTCCTAAAAGTGATATAATGAGATTTTCTAAAATATTGTATGAGATTTCCAATCGATATATATTGTGGCAGAGCCACCTTGAGGCAAGAGAGAGCAAGTGATAGCCCTTGATTTTAAGGGTTCAATCACTAAAATACCCTTGATATTTTTGTCTTTTTACATAATTAACATTAATTTAAAAATTTTTTTAAATCAATTAACATTAATTCAATTTTTAAACATAAAAAGCCTACAATAATCAAGCCTAAATATTTTTTGTGAAGTAAAATGCATTCTCTATTGCATCGTTTAATGCTTTTGTAAATAATATCAGTAAATTTAATATATAAATAATAAATTCTACGAATGATAAAATATAATAATAATTACATTTTTTGTGACAAAAAATATCTTTAGTAATCTTCGGGTCTTGTTTAAGAAGCACTTGTTGAACTAATAAATTATAAATAGTATATATTCATCGGTTTAATGATCGATTTAATTAATGATAATTTTCTCTCTCCATAAAAGATAACTTCGCTTCTCTCCCATTCTTAACTATGACTTGAGTTACCACGCTCTTCTTGGATGCTTTGTTCCCCCTTAGCAAAAATCCTATGTAACCTCCTAAATATATATAACTAGAGATTAATCACCAGTGTTAGGACGTTAATCTTGATATTGAGATATTGTAATGACCCAAATTTTTATTTTTACCCCAATTATTTTATTATTTATTATTTAACTTGACAATTGAGTAATTTGAGATTTTTTTTAATTTTTAATACATTAAGTTAGTCGGGTTCAACGTGAACACACAAGTTATATGGAGTGTAGTATTATTTGTATGAGAACCAGAAGTTTGTTGTATGTGGATTTTAAATGCATTCAATGGAGAAGATATATATATATATATATAAACTATTTAAAATCTTAAAACCTAATTAAACCCTAAGATCTTAGTTTAGGATGCTGCTTAGAACTTTGATTTTGAACTTTGTGTTTATTAGGATTTTGGTTGAATACTTCGGAGCACATTTTGAGGCATGTAATGATATACTTTGGAGCAAAATTTATCTTAATCGATTTAGTTGATAATACGTTTAGTTTGAGTTTTCTCTTAATTACTTAGCCCCTATTATTATGTTACATGGCTCTAATGTGGGAGAGAGTTACATATATTTTTTTATTACATGCGATTAAATCTTGTCCCCAAGTTATGCAAATTCAAGGTGTGACAAATATTGAGATTTATTGGTTCTACAAATTTATGCGCTCTTGTTGGTGGATACCTATCGTGAGATATGATAAAGTGCTGATGAGATGCCATAATTATGATTCTATATCTTCTTTGGAATAGTGTGCACCTATAAGTGGTAATTTGCCATTAGATGAATAAAAATGAAGTGATTAGTGGCTCCACGTGTTGTACTAATTGTCACATACTTTTTTGTAAATTGTGAATAGTGTGGTTGATGACCTTGCGTGTTAAGCTTACTATCATTTATCCCAATACAAAGTTGGGGGTAGGCGGTGGATTAGAGATTGCATTAGCATTGCCTCACATTGCAACCCATAATATGAATTTGCATCTACTATTATTTATGTTAAGTAATTTATTACTATGAATCAATAAATTAAGATTGTTGATTATAATGCTATTTAATGTTTATGTTTATGTTATGAGCATTATAGTTGGTTTTGGTTAAATGTAAGAACTACGACTACTTGATTCTTGAGGAGGGATATAGAGACAGGTTGGGCTTGAGTGGCATGAGATTGGTATTAAATAATGATTAATAGTATTGTGTTTATCAAGATGAGTACTTTAAAATTAGGTGTAGTCACCTGGAGTTGAGCTAAAATTATCAAATTGATCAAGAGATTATTTTCTCTCTTTCTTTTATTTATATTACTCTTTATGCAATTGGGAATGTGAATCCCAAACTTGATTATGTTATTTGACCACCACTTGTGATTGCAAAACTAAATCTCCAAGTATAAGGGTGTAGTTATAGTTTTATTCGGTAAGTACGAGATCGAATCCACATGAAAATAGTAATTTTATTATTTTATAAATAAAATATTTATACTTATAAAAATAAGGGAAATAAAATGTCTTAGATTTTAGAGGATAATGATTTAAACTATATGATAAAAATTTTAAAATACTTAAACTAATTTGAACATTAAACAGAATAAATAAAGGATTCTAACTAGTTTAACCAATCACTAATTATTTAACAACAAAAATAGTGAGTAATCTAAATAGAAAACAAGAAAATCTTATTATATTCTCAATTAATGTGGTAGATATTAAATCTTTTGCTAATGAATTGAATAAATAAAATTGAGCAGAGTTACGAGAAATTTAGAGATTAGATAAATAGATTTCAAATAATGATAACAAATGTAAAGATAAATAAAACAGTGTATGTTTTATACTTTGATTCCAGACAAAAGTGAGTTCATGTTACAGATGAGTTCCTTTTGTCTCAGGTACAGATCACTTAGAGAATTAAGTGATTGGGAGATTTAAAGTTGAAGGACTAAATTTTCTAGAAAAAATAGATTTGATATTTGATTATGAAGATTTTAATCCATTGGAATCACTAGTGATTATAGAAAATATGATCAATTCCAATGGTTTTTGAAGTTTCAAATCCAAAGTAAAGTTATTGATAACAAAATTTGATTTAAAGATTTAACAATGAAAATAACGAAAACTTGGATCTGAGCATATACTAACTTCAATTCTTCATCGTAGTGTGAAACAAACTTGAAAGATCTAGCCTAGTATGCTGAAAGGTCAAATATATAAAATAAAAGATAAAACAAACAATTGAAAGCATAGGTGGAATTAAAAATTAAAAAGCAAAAAACCTATGAATCAACAAGGGATAATGAAAAGAAAAACTTAATTGCTTTAATTTAGAAAATAGAGACATAAAATGAAGTAGAATAAAATTTTGATCATTTGTAACAAAGATTGAAAATCCAAAATTGAAGTTTTCTTCCTCTATTGCTACTGTTTTTCTGAATATATAAGAAAATTGAACTATTATTTTTTTTAAAATAAACTAACTGCACTCAATACTACTATAGAGATGAAGAAGAACAAAAATGAACGAGAAATAGCCACAATAAAAAGTGAATCAATGAAATCCTAATCCTAAAAACTCAGTAGTCAAGATATATTCCCCGTTATCACTCCGGAATATGTATATATCAGTACATATCTTTATCTGCTATAAATCAATCTTTCTTTATTTGTTATATTTTGAAATGGGGAATGATGATATATTTGGTAATCTTTTATTGCTATCACAATTCTTCCTTCAAAGATCAATACTTCTTTTAATTTGAATTCTTTCCAAAAATATCGTATTGGTTTTTCGTGGATCACATTCAAGCTTATTGTGTCAGGATTAATATACTGAGTGCAAGGGTGACGTATGGACGTTAAAGGTGTGTCTGGACACCTCTAAGCCATCTAGACGCTTGGTTTGCCTCTGGACGCCTCTACTTTTTCCTAGATTTTTTTGTTTGCTTGCCTAGTCAGCCTCCAGCTTTGTTTAGTCTTGTAAATTGGTTGGTATAATAATACTAATAATTAAATTAACATAATAATACTAAAATAATTATAATACAACAATAATATTATTATTAATTATACTAATCATATAAATATACCAAATCAATAACCAATCATATGAATATACCATATCAATAATCTTTATTTTGTCATCTTATTTCTTGGTGTAATTTTAGGAATGGGTGACCTATATATGGTAGTATATTTTATATATAATAGCTAGTGTGGAACTATTGTAATACACATAAAAAGATCAATACAAAATTATGTCTTTGCTCTTCAAATATCTCTTCTATTATGGTATCAGAACAAAATCATTAAGACTTGTTTTCTCCTCTTTCCCACTACAGAAACTAGTTTGATTCTTTCTTCTTTTTGGTTTTTTTTTTTTTCTTCTTCTTTTTGGTTTTCTTCTGTCTTTTTTCTTTTATTCTACAACAAATTCTAGAATTAATCATAACAACCAGCCAAGCACCCACAACCATTATTGCTCCTGTAAACAACAATTCAAACCCTCCTTTTCAAGACCTTATTAAGGATATGGGGTTCTTCTAATTATCTCCCACATTTTGACCAAACTCGATTATCCTTTGTTGATTCTCTCCTCAATGGAGATAATTATTCTTCACGGCACCGTGCTATGGAAATAGCTCTAAATGCCAAACACAAATTAGGATTTGTTAATGGTTCTTTGTCTCAACCAACCACCGATATAAGATCCACTACTCTTTAGCATCGTTGCATTTGATGGATCTTGAACAATGTTGAAAAACCTCTTTCCAGTAACCTCATCTATTACAAAACACCTCAAGATTGTTAGCTTGAACTTGAAGCTTACTTCGCAAGCCACTATAACCTGACTTTATTTTGTCTCAAACAATCACTTTTCCAAATTCATTAAAAAATCTCAGTCCATCACTAGATATTATAATACCCTCAAAGTAATCACAGATGAACTTGATTCAATCTAGCCCATCCACGCTGCAATTGTGGTGCTCTTTCCATCCTTACTAATGTTGTTTCCATAGAATGTATGTTCTAATTCCTCATGGGATTAAACAACATTTATTCTCAACTTTGCAGCTATAACTTCACTATAGAACCTCTTCCCTCCCTTAGCTGAGCTCATTCTATGTTGTTACAAGATGAAAGCCAGTGATTACTTGTTATGTCCTTTATCTCTAGATGCTTCGGCCATGGCAGTAACCTGCGCCAACCTATACCACTTTTATCCATTTCTCCACCATAAACCATTCCTCATCTGACCTAACATTGTGATCATTGTGGCCTATGGTGACAATCCAAATCTCGTTACTATTATTTAATTATATTTCTACCAGGTTAGTAACCAAAAAAATATAATAACCGCATTAGCAAGAGGAATAAAAACATTTATGGTCAACAAAACCTCTATATTGTTACTCCCAGCATTATAGACTAGCACCAACCCTAATTTTTGGGTTCTTTCTCACCCCAACAACCGCACTAAGGGGCTACCCACGTTGGTTTATTTCAAATTTTTTAGTCACTTCTTTAGGTTCATCCACCGGGCCTAACAGCAACCCTCCCTAGTGCTGCCTCCACTATTCAACAAGTCCTGCGTATGTGGCCCAGCCTGGACAACATCAACTCAACTAGCCAACTTCTAGTCTATTCTAGATTGACCCACCAGCACTTAGGACCCATTCATATAGTCAAAATATTTTTCCTCAATAGGTCTCATTTGGTATTTTCCTTAGTCTAGGTGAAATTCACTAAGTTTGAGAGCTACTTACTCCGGCCTCTACTCATTATGCTAGTAATGTTTCTTCTTCTTACTCCAATATTCATACGCGGATCATAGATAGTGGGGCATCGGATCATATGACTCCACACTTGTCTTTTTTTTTTCTTATTCTACTAATAAAAATTATCTCCCAACTTGTTTACCATTAGGCGATTGCATATACCAGGCTTATTTCTCTTTTTCCTAGTATTGTTTTACATGAAGCTCTACATATTCTGCCATTTCAATATAATCTCTTATCTATCTCAAAACCAACCAAAATTTTAAACTATGTTGTGTCATTCTTTCCTACTTCTTTCTTACACTAAAGCTGCTAATTGGAGTGGATGAGGCACGTAATGGCTGTACTATCTCCAGACTCCACCACCACATGCCTCGACCTCCGCTTAGTCCACCTTTGCCTTTATTTGGATCTATCGGCTTGGTCACCCATCTAAATAATCCTTGTCATGTTTGTTTATGAGAAAAAACATATTTGACTTCTTTTTTAATGCAATTCATTCCAGTCTTCAATTAAATAGAATGAAAGTAGGAGATTGATTAGCTAGTAGCTATAAACAAATCTCGTTACAATGATTAAATAGCATTAGCTATGTCTCGTCTTTTGATGAGTCCTAACCCCTTATAAATAGATCGAAAGGTTGCGATTCATTTCGGTACTAAGTTTTCATAAATAAAAGAACTTTTCTTTTTGAAAGAATATATTATAATATTTGGGGGGTTATCACACCCTCTACTTGTGGAGCTCATTATTTTCTAATGATTGTGGATGAATTCACTTACAACACTTTAGTTTACTTAATGTATTTTAAATCTGAAACATTGTCAAAACTATGCATTTTCTTCACAATGGTCTATACCCAATTTAACACAACAATAAATCATTTTTGATCTAATGATGGGACTGAATTTGCCACTAGAACCACACAAACATTTTTTCACGAAACTAGAACCCTAACTCACTTATGTTGACACACCTCAACAAAATGGTATTGCTGAATGCAAATATTGACACATTCTTATTGTTGCTTGTTGTTTGTATTTTCAAGCTCACTTACCATTAACTTTTTGGGGCGAATGTATCCTCATTACCTTATACTTAATCAATCGTACTCCATCAAAAACTCTTGATTTATAAACCCTTTACAAAGGTCTTCACCATAAGCCTCCCTTTTATGACCACTTATGCGCCTTTAGATGCCTCTGCTTTACACAAAGCTTCAAATTACACTAGGATAAATTCCAATCTCGCAGCCTTCCTTATCTATTCTTAGGTTACCCACCTCAGCATCATAGTTATAGCCTCTATAACTTATAAACAAAATAACTTTTCATCTCCCGTGACATCACTTTTTTAGAAACTTACTTTCCTTATTCCTTCATTCACCTTGAACCCAATGCCATCCCTACAACAGTTTTACCTCTACCACAACATGACTATTTTATTTTTTTTCTACACCTATGAGTAACTCTTTAACCACTGCCTCCACCCCGATACCTAATGTTAGCACCTCTCTATCACCACCCTTATCCCCTTATCCCTCTATCCATCACACCTGACCTTGTAGCAATGTTTGCTACCCAACACATTTCTATGATTATGTTTACCCTACTTTATACTCTTATTCTGCTACGTGCATCCTTACTCCTTCTTTGCCTCAGTTACTGTTTACGCTTTACTTAATTTCATTTTTTATTCTTATTTTTCTCCCCAGCATTTTTCTTTTCTTTAATCTTTTTCACAACACTGTGACCCTATCTCTTATTCTCAATTTGTTAAAGAGCCTCAGTCGTCATTGCCTCTGAAATTGTAACTCTAGAGGCCAACAATACTAGTCTTTTTCCCCATTGCCTCATGGTAAAAAATCAATTAGTTGTAAGGTCCTAACTTCAAGAAGATGGGTCGATTGAGCATTATAAAAGCCACTTTGTGGCCAAAAGGCTTTATCCAAGTTGAAGGCCTAGATTACCATGATACATTTGCTCCAGTCACCAAACTAATGATTATTTATTGTCTTCTTGCCATTGTTGCTACCTATAATTGGCACTTTCATCAGCTTAATATGCACAACACCTTTTTCCATGGTGATTTACACGAGGAGGTTTATATGTCTTTTCCTCCGATTACGGTAGTAAAGGGGACACTCATGTTTGCCATTAATAAAGTCCCTCTATGGACTTAAACATACCTCTCACAATTGGTATGCAAAATTATCTTCTATACTAACTTCTGCAGGTTTCCTTTAGTTGTAAGCGGATCACTCTCTCTTCACCCGTGTTAGGGCAAATAACTTCACTACCATTCTCATTTATGTTGATGATTTGATTGTGGCTGATAACGATATTGAGACAATCACTGTAGTTAAAAAAGTCCTTACTGATCAATTCTATACTAAAGACCTTGGTCTCCTCAAATATTTCCTTGGCATTAAAGTTGCACGTTCCCCTAAAGGCATATTCATAAGTCAAAGAAAGTATACACTTGATATTCTTGCTGATTCCAGCCAACTAGGTTGTCTCTTTGCTTCATCTCCTGTGGAAAAACACCTCAAACTTGCTAATGATAGTGGTGAACAATTACCTGATGCCAGCATTTATCATCATCTTATTGGCCACCTTTTACCTTACTATCTCTCAGTAGATAGCACTTTCTCTGTCAACTTTCTTAGTCAGTTCATATAGGCCTCACAGACTACTTATTATATGTCACACCCCTAGCTTAACTATTCGAGACGGATGACTTGGGATATGGGAACTAAATAAAATAAATAAAATCTTAAACTAAGGTCAAGTTATAATATAAAAATAACAATTAGAGCATTTAACGTCATCCCTCATTCTCATATTAAATAATAAAACAACATCACAATGATAAATCCAACGTCACACACTGGTAACACAATCTAAGGCTAATATAGCCAATTTAAACACCACAATATAATCTTTAAATAATAACAAGTCTAGGACTCACAACTCGGGTCGCACAAATAAGGGTACAATTGTTTGATGGATAAAATAAGATCTAGAATTAAGCTTAATCCATCGTTCTCAACTTAGCTCCAGGTGGTTACTCTCTGGCCTCACCGGTTCAACTGCCTAGTAGTTAGGACGTGCAAGTGTGTATGAGTGAACAATTATCAAATATATAGATTAACCCACAATAATATCCACAAAAATATAATATAGCAACGCAAGTGTGATGCGATGCGATGCAATGGAATGGCCAATGCATTCTCTAATCTCCACCTACCCCTAACTTTATCCTGGGACGGGTGACACTTAGTAAAGGATGTGAGGTCACCAATTGTACCGTTTAATGCCTACGACAGATAATAATCTCAAAATATAATTACATGCGGGGAACTGTGTTATACCCTCACTAGTATAAGACTCGAGAGAACCGTGTTACACCCCTAGTCAGGCATCTGCTTAGCTCAAGCAGAGTATGACTACACTTCAAAGAAAATCTCATAATCACATCTTATAATTAACGTCCAAACTCCAAATGAGTAAGCTCTAGTTATATATATCGATTGGGGATCATCCGGTATTTTCAAAAACTCATTTAATCATTTTCTCAAAATCATGGATCCCATCTATATACATGACTCGTGCCTCGGCACATCAATAATATTAATATGGCACTCTCAACCAATCGATAATCAAAACATCAATTCAGATGATGCAACCCCAGCCTCATGCACATGACATGCTTAATCACATAAATAAATATCATCTCAATATGAAAATGCATTCCCATTAGGTTTAACAATGATTTGGGATTCATTTAATCTTTAAAGTTCAACAATTAATGGTTTGATCACAAAATAGGTGTTTTGAAATCAAAATTTAGCATTTTTAGACATTTTGCCAAACGGCGTCCTTATACCAGCACCAAATGCCAGCACCCAGCTTCTTAGTTCATTTTTAACGAAACTGCAACTCTAAAACGCTCCCAAATCACTCATCTAAGCCCCAAACTCAACAATCAATTATATATAAGCATTTAAATATCTCAATAACATATTTCTGCAATATTAGATTCAAGAATAACTCAAAAGAATACAAGATATCAACATAAATATGCACATATACATATATATGTATATATATACATCAACCCAAATCCTTCAATACTCAACCAAGTCAAACATATAACATATCAAAATTATGCTAACGACACATAAAACACATATATAAGTGCCATCTACCTCAGATCTGAAGAAAAGATGACGAAATCTCAAAAGTTCAAAACTTCTCTCCTCTGCATCTCTCACTCCAAGTGAAATCACCACGATCTAACACTATCACAGTAATCACGATGCCAAAAATACCAAGGATCAACTATCTTCTTTCTCTGAAACACACTTTCTCTCTCTATTATCTCTCTCTTTCTCTTCTTTTTCCTCTCTTCCTCACAATTGTTAGTGAGCAAATGAAGAAAAGAAAATAAAATGAGAAGAATAAGAGAGAAAAGAAAAAAAAAAAAAGAAAAAGAGAAGGAAAAAAAAAGGGTTAGGCCTTAAGCCCAACTCTAAGCCCACTAACCACTCTAGGCCAAACTATGGCCCAGGAAAAATAAAATAAACCTGACATACTAGACCAAACCTTAGGTCCAAATATTTTAATTTTTTCAAAATCTTAATTAGTTAGGCAAAATAAAATATCGAGTGTTACATTATGATGTTGCTGTTCGAGTTCTTTTGTACCTCAAGGGTACCGTATGTCATGGCATCCTGTTTTCAACATCTCGTGATTTTCAAATATTTGCCTTCTTTTATTCAAATTAGGCGAGCTGTCCCATGACACGCCAACCCACCATAGGGTTCTTCATTATCCTGGGTAATAGTCCAATCTCTTGACGAACTAAACAGCAAAGCATAATATCTTATTCCTCTGCTGAAACAGAATACCATGCTATGGCCTCCACTACCTATGAGCTTATTTGGCTCAAGTCCGTCCTTCAGGACCTTGCTATTACTCACTCACAACCTATATAGCTCTATTGCGACAATCAACCTGCCATCCATATTACCCGTAATCTGATATTCCATGAGCGAAGCAACCATATTAAAATTGACTGTCACCTAGTCTGTGAAAAATATCGTACCGACTTCTTATCTTTAGATCATGTTTTAACAAAGATGTAACCTATTGACATTTTTGCAAAAACTCTTGGTGTAAACCCGTTTCAACAACTTTCTTTCAAGTTCGGCATTATGGACCTATATGCGCTAACTTGAGAGGGTGAAATAAGGATACTAATCATATAAATATATCAAATCAACAGCCAATCATATGAATATACCAAATAAATAATCTTTATTTTGTTACCCTATTTCCTAGTGTAATTGTAGGAACGTATAGTTTCTATATGGTATATATTTTGTATATAATAGTTAGTGTAGAATCATTGTAATACACATAATAATAATAATAATAATAATAATAATAATAATAATAATATGTAATTATTTTTTTACTCTTCTAATATCTCTTCTATTAATTATTAAATAAATTTCTAATTATAATTAAATTTTAGTACTAAAATATACTATTTTAATCCGTAATAGATTATACTTTTCATATTGTAATCATTATTATTATTTTATTTTGAGAATTGTATTGTTGGCTCACCGGTAGTGGTTGTGATATTGCTGTTGCAGCTATCTCGTGGTGGCCAAATATGCCCTATTTGTTAGTTGCTCGGAAAGCAACCGCTTTGATTGGGTTGTGTAATTTCATATGAGAATTAGTGACGAGATTTTAGATGTGTTGTGCTAATTAAAATTGAGGTATTTTATTCTTATTAAAAAATTAAGATAACTAAAAAATTTTTAACAAAAGGAGTATACAACGATTGAACTTAAGTATTTTTTGTAAAACAAAGTGTATTCTCTCACTACATTATTAAATACTTTTATGCATAATATTAAAAAATATAATATACAGCATAATAATTTTATAAACGATAAAGTTTAATAATAATTATATTTTTTTAAGTAACAAATGATATCCTTAGTAAATCTCAGGTATTATTAAAAAGATTATTGAACTATTAAATTGTGTAAATTATATTTAATAGTCTAATATTTAAGAATAATTTTATTTCTCTTTAAAAATAATATTATTTTCCTTTTATTTTTAATTCGACATAACTCGTTTTACTCGCTTAGTGGCTCCAACGAATATATTGGATTCGTCACATATACCATATTATTTTTATTTTCTTATTTGAACATCAATTAACGGTGATTATAGCTCACAATCAATTCTCGGTACTTCTTGATTTTTTTTCTTTTCTTTTTTATTTTTATTATTATTATTATTATTATTATTTGGGTGTGTTTTCAGTTAACAAATACAAGTGGGTCTCACACGGACATGACCACGTGCTCATCTTGATTCCTTCAGAGGCTGACCCAAAAATGACAGGAAGTTGTGCTCACTGTCTTCGCTAGATGTCTAAATGGGGCCTTGCATAATTCTAGCCATATCTAGAAGTAACAAAAGCAAAGAAAGTGACATTCCCAATTGCCTTTTGGGTCACAATCTAAGGACAACCCACCAAATTAATAGGTAGTTTGGCTTAAAAAAAAAAAACATTATGCTTTTTTTTTTAATTTTTTTATTCTATATGACTTCTCTTCATTAAAATTAAAATTTTTTGTAAAAATTGTAATTTTTAAGTATATTAATCACATTTTAAAAAATTAAAAAATTCACATCCATTTAAATAAAAATTAGAAAACAATAAACTTTTTTTTGAACTCAAACGAATAGTTTTTACACGAACATGAATTGTTTGATTTGTTTTTTACAAATACGATTAATATGTCTAAAAGCTCTAGTATTTTTAGGAAAAAAAATTAAATTTTAGTAAAAACAAAATCATATAAGTCAAAAAAAATTAAAAATTAATTTTTTCATAATTAAACCAAGCCCAATTAGTCTGACTGACCAAGGATTGTACACTTTCATAAATTAGATCTTTTTGTATTATTTGGGGCTATTATTATTATTTTTACTATATTAACTATTCGTGGACGTGGAATTTATATATTTAGCTGATTGAAATTGTGCAAGCACATCAGTTATTGGTATACTAATGGGATTGATAAAATAAAAAAATTCAATTCAATTTTACTCTAATTGAGCGAGAATGGAGAGAAGAAAAATTAAAATTTAATAAAATTTGAGACAAATGAGGGATAAGATAAATTCTTTTAGTCTTACTTTGATTAAGTTTAAAATTATAAAAATGTCACTATCAGTCCCACTTTATATGCTAATAATTAAAATATTAATATTGAAACGTTTACATTTGCTGTTTAGTTAATTTATATATTGATATTTTATTTTTATTTGTTTCTGGTTAATAATTAATTTGTAATTATTTTATTTAAAAAATAACAAAATATCATTGATCTTAATAGAGTGAAGTGGGACTTCTGAATGGGTACCCGTCAACCAATCGCGATAACGGGGTCAGGGAAAAAATTACTAGACAGAGCAAAATTAGATAAAAACTCCTTCCTACACCCCCGTTTTGTTTCTATAACTCTATTCCTAATTATTCAAAAAGGGTGACGGTAATGTTAGACCAAAATATGCTGGTATCGGAGCGCTTTTAATACAATTTTTATATGTTAATAGTTTACCGATTTAATTATATGAGAGATTAAACGTAATATTTATTATTTATTTAATGAACCAATTTTAAGTTATCATTTATCATTTATTTCCGTCCATCCACTTTCTCAAAAAACTAAATCTTATTTTTTATAAATATTAATATAATAATAATAATCAAAATGCAAAAAAACATGAGTAATTTGAATAATTAATTTTAAAATTTGAATGAGTTTATTTTTTAGCTATAAAATTTAATTAAATAATAAATTTTACTTATTGATTTAGTAATTAAAAGAGTTTGGATAATTAATTTTAAAATTTAAATTTTCTATACTTATCTTCTAGTCTTGAAATTTTGATAAAACAAATTTGATTAATTGATTTGCTAGTTAACGAAAAATGAGTAGCTTGGATACTTAGTTCTAAAATCGAATTTTATATATTTATCTTTTAGTTATGAAAATTAATATAATAAAAAGTTTTACTAAGTAAGGAAATATTAATTTAAATAATTAGTCTAATAAGTATTAGATTAAATCAATTTTCATGACTAATAAATAAATACAAAAATTTTAAGTTTTAGAGTTATTATTTAAACTGATGTTTCCGTTAATTAGCAAAATTGTTACTAAATCAATTTTCATGACTAAAAAGATAATTACATAGTATAACTAAGTTTGGGATATTCGTTATTCATATTTTTTACAATGAATGATTATATCTTTTATCATGACTATTCCTATTTATCAATTAAATTTTAAATTTATAATAATTAACTATATATTTTTTGGTAATTACAATTAACTATATCTTATATATGTCTAATTTTCATTCCTCATAAACTTGAATAAAAAGGAAAAACACAACATGGCACAGTCCTCCTTTTTTTTTTTTTTTTTCAATTGCTGAAAGACAATGAGATTGATTGCAACCATTCAAACCTTTAAAGACAACCACTCAAAAACATCTGTTCTTATCTTCGGTTATTTTTTTCTTTTTTTTTTTCATTTTTTTTTTCTCTCGTTTGTCTATTATGGGCATGTGAAAATTGTGTAGACAAGCATTTATGATCTTGTGATTGCATTCATATTTACAAGTACCAAAAATCATTTAAGGCACGAATGATAAATAATTGATCTTTATTTTAATTCTAACAAAGAAAACATTTGATTTTGTACCTTATTTTATAGATTTTGTATTGTAATTTGATGGAGGAGATTTTTGAGTTTAGCTGAAATGACATAAAAGCCCTCCAGTCTCTAAAAGTAATCTCAAAATAAGCCCAACTGGCCTCTTGAGCCGACCGACCGAGCTACTAAAGCCAGACTATTTGAGGCCAAGCTCCATAGTCCAGATTGTTTGAAGCTGAGTTGAGTTCGACGTGCGTATAAAACCAACATAATCCCAATCCTGAAATTTGTGCCGTTGTTATTAATTTGGGATTATCAACTCTGGTAGAAAATATGAACATGGATTCAAATCTTACTCCTTCCTTATCCGAATAAGGAAGCTAGGGCAAATCAACGGAGAATACTAATTTGTTTTTAGCCTTGAATCAGCGGATCACTTCTACAAATGGGAAAGACATCATTATCACAAGTACGCTCTTGGATCCTACCATTATTCTATCAAAATTCATTAGAATTTTTCACTGACTTGATCGTTGGAGATTTCTTGGCAGGCACCACATCAGTGTCCCAGGCGAACAAAATACTTCATTCTTGTTGGATCATCCATCAAAGAAGACCGGGTTGTGGGCCACGAAATTTCATCATTACTAATTGGCACCGTCTGTGGGAAATGACATATTGTTCCCTTTTTCATGGTCCGTATTAGATTCGGTATACAAACCCATCAAAGTGAATCAATTTCATCCATGGAGAACCAAAATCGAGGAGATGACCAGATCATAGTGATGGAAAGAAAGTTTACAAGAATGGTTGCTACTTTGCAAGTGATCATGGAACAAGTCGATCGCTTGGCTTAAATTCCACCTTCACCACCACTGTAGCAGGATCGCAATTCACAATGATGATAATAGAGGAGTTGTTAGCGAGAACCATAGAAGACCAGATCTCTCCCGACAGAATGACATAGTGGCAGACAATGAGGTGCCTAGCAAAATAGTCCCATGTCGGGTGATTATGGAACCAGAGAGGACAAAAAACACGAGGACGGTTGAACAAAAGTTTAAAGCTATACAAGCCCAGATCGATAGGGCCATGCAGCAGTCAAGAACCCCAACGTTATGGAGGATATAGTTGACAGGACTGGAACCCCATTCACTCCTACCATTATGTAGTGCCCCTTGCCTCCAAAATTTAAAATGCCCGCAGTCGAGACCTATGATGGTTTGAAAGACCCACTGGATTATTTGGACATGTATAACTCGGCAATGCACCTTTATGTGGTTCCGAATGAGATCAAATGCTAAGTATTTTCCATGATCTTGAAGGGACCAGCCTGAGCTTGGTTTAACAAATCAAGCCTGGGTTGATTGAGAATTTCAAGCAACTTAGTAAATAGTGTGTTTCACATTTCATCGATGGACGGCAGCAAAGGAAACCCCCTGCCCACTTGCTAACGGTTAGGCAGGGAAAGGACAAGTCCCTTTAGAAGTACGTCAATCGATTCAATCGTGAGATGTTAAAGATCGAGGGGGCCAATGAGAAAGTGGCAATGACGGCCTTTATGAGTGGCCTTAAGCCTCGACGATTTGCTTTCTCCCTGGCTAAAAAACCTCCAGCGAGTATGACTAAACTTCTATCCCAGGTACAAAAGCATATGAATGCCGAGGATGTAAGGAAAGCACGGAAGGATGTTGAAATGACGACCTCTCTTTTAGAAAAGAAGCGATAGAGTGACCTTAAGGATGATAGAGGGGCGAAGGCTCCTAGGATCTCTAGTTCTAGCAGTCGTGCAGGAGATAGAAGGATCCATTTGCAATGGTGGCCAGGGATTTTCACTCCTTTGAATTTTCGGATAAAACAGGTGTTTTATTACCATTAGGAAGGATCCGAAGTTCAAATGGCCGAAGGAAATGAAGGGCCTTCTAGGATCTAGGAACCAAACCAAGTACTGCCTATACCATAGGGATCACGGCCATGACACAGAGGAATGCTTTGACCTAAAGAGATTGGTTGAAAAACTGATAAGGAAAGGCAAGTATAACGGGTTCGTTACTAGACAACGGAGGGACAGGCAAGGTGACAGAAGGAGCTTGCCTCAAAGATGCCCCCCAAGGGGGAGTCCAAATAGGGGGCAGCAAACTCAACAACCCCTAAGAAAGATATAGGTCATAGCAGGAGGGTTTACAAAGGGAGGTGAATCCTCTTTAGCAAAGAAGAAATTTGCCAAAGAACTTAGAAGAGATCGAGAGGTAATGACCACTGATCAGTTGATTAAAAGGGCATTGACAAAAATAGCGCAAATCATCTTTACCAAGGATGAAGCTTATGAGCTGAGTCATCCGTATAATAACCCGTTGGTTATATCGACTGTAGTAGCCAAGTTCCAAACGTGGAAGATATCAATGGATAGCGGGAGCTCCGCGAATATTCTCTACTGGAAGGCATTTGAAAAAAATAAACATCAACAAGGAGAAGCTACATCCAGTCAGCTCACCATTGATTGATTTTGCTAGAGATCAAGTTGAGCCGATTGGTGCCATTACCCTCCCGATAACTTTAGGGTTTGAGCCTACTCAAGTAACCAAGATGATAAATTTCCTGGTGGTCAACTACCTTTCCGCCTATAATGACATACTTGGTAGAGGAGCCCTAAACTAGTTCAAGGCAGTCATATTAACCTATCACCTTTGGCTCAAGTTTTCGACCAAGCATGGGGTTGGTTGTGTGAACGGAATTTAAAAGGCAACTCAAGAATGCTATGTTTTGCCTCTCAGAAGAGACACTGATCAGGAGACATTAATTATGGAAGAGTTGGAAGTCAAAGATGAGGAAGAGGTTAAAAGAAAAAAAGCCTGGAGAGGATCTGGAGGAAGTCATGATAGGAGACCCTGAGCTAAAAAGGGCTGTGAGTTTCTGAGATAAAACTTAGACGTGTTCGCTTGATCACATGAGGATATGCCTGGTATAGATGCAAAAACAATGGCCCACCATCTTAGTAGTACTCTAGGGGTACGATCGGTTAAGTAGAAAGAAGGATATTCACCATTGAGCGAAATAACGCAGAGGCTGAAGAACTAAAAAGTTTGCTTAAAGCTAAGTTCATTACAAAGGTACACTATCCAACATGGCTCTCTAATGTAGTGATGGTTAAGAAATCAAACGGGAAATGAAGGATGTGTGTGGACTTCTCTAACCTCAACAAAGCTTGCCCCAAATATAGGTTTCCTATCCCGGCCATTGATTTACTGGTCAACTCAACGACCGGGCACTAGGTACTCTCTTTCATGAATGCTTTCTCAGGTTACAACCACATCTAAATGGCCGAGCAGGATCAAGAAGACATGGATTTCATCACAGACTGAGGCCTACACTATTACGATGTTATACCATTTGGTCTGAAAAACACTAGAGCAACATACCAGAGACTGGTCAATCTAATGTTCAAGTCACAGATCGATTGCAGCGCGGAGGTTTATGTTGATGATATGCTAGTGAAAAGTATATAGACCTTTGATCATGTGGTAGACCTAGATGAGACGTTCAATACCCTCAAGCAGTTCTAAATGAAACTAAATCCGACGAAGTGTACCTTTGGGGTTGCCTCCAAGAAATTTCTAAGGTTAACTCAAAAAAAGTCCAACCCATCTTGGACATGCAGTCCCCTCGAACAATGAAGGAAGTTCAAAGGCTTGTAGGGCACATTGTTGCTCTCAACAGATTTATTTCAAGATCTTCAGACAAGCGTTTTCCATTTTTCATGATCTTGAGGACGGCATTCGAATGGACTGTCGAATGTGAGGATCCTTTCTAGCAACTGAAGCACTATCTGGGGGCAGTCTCTTTACTTAGCAAGATCATTTCCAGAGAGGACCTATACCTCTACCTAGTGGTATCTACTACGACAGTCAGCTCAAAACTAGTAAAAGAAGAAGACACGATCTAGAAACTAGTGTATTACACTAACCGAGCACTCAAAGGAGCAGATGAACGATACCTGAGGATGGAACTACTCGCCTTTGCCTTGGTGACATCAACTTAGAGTCTAAGGGTGTATTTCCAGGCTCACACCATTATAGCTCTGACCAACCAACCTTTGAAAAATATACTTCACAAACCTAAAACTTCCAAGAGATTGGTTAAGTGGTCGGTCGAGCTTAGCCAGTTCGACATATAATACTAGCCATGATCGGTGATCAAAGGACAAGTAGTAACTGATTTCATAGCTGAGTTCACGACTGCAGCCGGTGTTTATCCTAAGGAAGAGGCCATACGTTAGACCTAGATCTTGAATGTAGATGGTTCATCAACTCAGGCATCGAGCAGAGTAGGTGTCGTATTAGTATTTCTGGAAGGCTTCAAGGTCAAGTATGCTTTATATTTTAATTTTTCAGCTTCTAACAATGAGACTAAGTTCAAGGCCTTATTAGTCGGACATCAAATTGCTCATAGAATGAGGGTAGATCAGATCATTGTGCGAAGTGACTCCCAGCTAGTAATGGAGCAAGTTGGGGGAGAATAAGAGACTAGAGGAGACAATAAGATGGAATATTGCCAAATGGCAAAAAACCTAGCCAGAGAATTCTCTAAAATAATGCTGGAGAGGGTCCCAAGCCAGAACAATGAGAAGGCTGATCGACTAGTTATGATAGCTTCTTCAGGGGAACTGAATCTAGATGTGCCAATGGAGGTTCTTAACTCCAAGCATCTGATTGGCCGAAGTACAGTAGATTGAGATTGAGGCCACATGGGCAAAACCAATTAAAGATTATTTGGAGAGAGGGATTCTTCCTAAAGACCAAAATGAATAGAGAAGGGTCAAGTATCGAGCCATGAAGTACATTTTGTTAAATGGTGTTCTTTATAGAAAAGATCACACTATACCTTAGCTTCCTTGTGCCAACGAAGTAGAGGCAAACTACATCCTAAAAGAAATTCATGAAAGGGTCTGTGGTAATCACTCAGGATGGAAGATGTTGGCCAAGAAGGTTCTACGAGCTGCGTACTATAGGTCAACCATTGAAAATGACACCCAAAACTTAGTGAAGAGGTGTGACAAATGTCAGAGGTTTGCCAATGTCCTGAGAATGCAAACTCAAGAATTGACTACAATCCAGAGCCCCTGGTCATTTACCCAATGGGGAATCGACATTATAGGACCTTTTTCCCTTGGGCAAAGTACAAACAAAATTCGCTATGATGACAATTGATTATTTTACCAAGTGGGCTGAAGCTGAGACTCTGCCAAGTATAACAGAGCAAAATATGAGGAAATTCCTTTGGTAAAGGATTGTTTGCAGCTTTGGGATCTCTAAAGTGGTGGTAACTGACAATGGGAGGTATTTCGAAGAGTGGTTTTTTAATGAACTTTGCAAACAACTTAACATCAATCACCATTATTCATCACTCGAGCATCCCTAACCTAATGGCTAGTTGGAAGTGACCAACAGATCTCTTTTAAAGATTATTAAGACCAAGCTTGAGAAGGCTAAGGGACTATGGGTAGACGAACTATCGAGCATATTGTGGACTTGTAGAATGTCTAAACAGACTCCTACTGGTCATACCCCATTTTCTCTCGCCTTTGGCATGAAAACCGTGATACTAGTCGAGATTGGGCTACCTAGCCCTAGAGTTGAGCTCTTTGATCTAGAAGTAAATGAAGAAGAATTGAAGACATGCCTAGACCTACAAGAAGGAAAAAGGTTGCAGGTTGCTATTCGAACATTAGCATACTAGCAGAGGGTGAAATAATACCACGGTAGATGGCTTAGACCCAAGGACTTCAAAGTTGGAGACTTACTCCTTAAGAAAGTAAATCAGTTGACACAAGATGCTTGGGAAGGGAAGCTCGAACCCAACTGGGAATGGCCTTATATCATAGCCCCCTACTCAAGAAAAGAAACTCACTGGCTTAAAGACTCCAGCAGAAAACTCTACCTCACCCATGGAACGGGGAGTATCAAAAGTTTTACTATGTTTGAAAATGACTGTAAACTCTTTTTTCTCTTATGATTGAAACTATATTTTTGGATGTTTAATGAAGCTCTTTCAGAAGGTTTTTCGATATATATTGCTGCCCTATCAAGTATGGCAGGTCTACACCAACGAATTAGATGGTTGGAAGAACAATCAATTGAAAGAAAGCTGCACACTAAGTCAAGAGAGCCTAAGGGGCAGATCGACAGCTCAATTGGTTGGAGGGTGGCCGATCGATAGAGGAAAGCTGCCCACTAGGCTAAGAGAGCCTAAGGGACAAATCAACAGCTCGGTCAATCTAAGAGTAGCTGATCAACGGAGGAAAACTACCTGCTAGGCTAAGAGAGCCTAAGGCACAGATCGACAGCTTGGTCGGTCCAAGAGTAGCCAATCAACAGAGGAAAGCTACCCACTAGGCTAAGAGAGCCTAAAAGACAAATCGACAGTTCGGTTAGTCCGAGAGTAGCCGATTGATGGAAGAAGGCTATCAGCTAGGCTAAAAGAGCCTAAGGGACAAGACGACAGCTCGGTCGGTCTGAGAACAGCTGATCGATGGCAGAAAACTATCCGTTTGGCCAAGAGAGCCTAACGGACATCTAAGGTAATCAATTAAATAAAATAACTTAAAGAGTCATTGGTAACCTACAATGTCAATGTAGTAACATCCTCCAATTTTATTTTTACACATCCAGAGGAATTACAGACTATAACAACAAGTCCATTCTAACTGTGTGGTGAACTTGATAATACAACAAAAGTTCTAATTTCATCATCAAAAGTAATACCCACAGATTCTAACTGATTTGTGACCATATTAAATTCATTCAAATGTTTAACAGCAATAAAGTTTTCAGGTGTCTTTAAGTTAAACAACTTTTTAATAAAATATACCTTACTCACCGCAAAAGGTTTCTTGTATATCTTTTCTAAGGCAATGAACGAATCTGCTATGGTTTTTTCTTTGAAAATATTCAATGCAATCGACGATGCAAGACTCAATTACACAATCCCCAAAACTTTGCGATCCTAAATATTTCAATCTTCTTGTTTTATGCTTTTCGACTTTTTCCCACTAATTGGAAGATATAGGTCCTCCTAATACAAAATATTTTATGTTTGCATCTAAAAAGCGTAATTCATAATAGCGTAATTTGTACCATTGAACTTCTCGATCTTGCATTTATCTTCAACCACTCTGTAAACCCTTAGCCTCCTAATCTAGAGCTTTGATACTAATTGTTGGGTAGTCTTAAGCCGATCTCATCCCCAAAAGTTATCTCGTAGGGTGAGACTTTTTTCTCATACTTATGTGCTAACTACTAGCAACTTCCATAACCGATGTGTGACACCCAACAGTAGGAGCACCCAAGCACTACATTGTCTTAGTATACCATTTGGTATTGTCCAAGCTTGGTATGTTGTTTTGGATCATGGCTATAACTAACTTGTGACAATGTACTTTAGCAAATCCTAACTTGCTTTGGCATGGCTTAGGGGGTGGTTGAAAAATGTTAAAGGCAATTTTTTTTTTTCTTGCTGGATAATTACGTTTTTACTCCTACACTTAAAGTGAAAATTTTTTTATACACTTGAATTTTAAAAATTTACCTCTGTATCCCTTGAACTTTAGGCTAAAGTAAAGCTATAAATGGCATTAAATTTTTAAGTGAAAAGACAAAAATATCCATTAAAAACTAAATGGAATCAGCGGGTGCAAGTGTAGGTAATATAAAGTATAAGGTTACAAATGCAAGTTTTAAACTTATTTAGAGTTAAAACCGTTATGTTTGACGAATTTTTTAGCGTTTTCACTTTAATCCAAAGTATAAGATATGTAAAAGTAGGTTTTTAAAATATAGGAGTGTAAGTGATTTTTATCTTAAATACAAAAGTAAGAAAGCAATTACTCCTTTTTTTTTTTTTTTTTTGCATTGCCGCTATTTGACAAAATGTTTAAATGACGTCATTGGCTTATTTCTTTTTTCATTTCTTTTATTTGCCTAGACTTCTCCCTACTCGCGCCCATAGTATCTTAAAAGGCCTTGAATGCCAAATTTTAACACCTAAATTGCACCACTACAAATTACATGACATTGAGATAATTGCATTAAAACTAAGCCAAATGTAAAAGATAATTATGTAATAAATATGCTAAAATGATATGAAAATATATAATATAGTTTGTCGATTAGAATTTTTATTCTTTTTGAAAGGTTAACTTAAAATTTAATGAAAATAAAAAATTTTACTAATACGAAGGTATAAAATAATTTATTTGAAGAGATGGTAATCAAAAGCTCTAACCAAAATAGGGAGGAAAAAAAAGTAATTTACATTTCAACCACTTGCTAAAAATAATAGGAGATTATATGAAAAGAAACGCATTACAATGGATATTAGTTTAATTGGGAATATTTTTCAACAGTGCTGTTATTTGGGCTAAAACTCGACTCAACATGCTAGCTATAGAGTTATTTTTTGGGTAAGTTACACCTAGATCCCCTGAACATTAGGCTAATTATACCTAGACCCCCTGAACATTTGAACCATACACCTAAACCTTTTTTTTGCCAAATGTTTGTAACGCATCCTCCTAACCGTTAAGTTTCACCATTAGCTAGGTTGACTTGCACTTTGAAATGAACAAAATGCCCCGCGCGTTGTAAGTAACTCTGTAGAGTTACTAAACTACCCTTAGCATGTACTAAACCCAACCACCACATTACATCACACACCCACCCACGATCAACCCAAAGGTCTGAAATAAGACCCATTCAGTCTCGATACTCAGTCAGTAGAAGCAATATTTTGGGGTGGAGCGACGATCGAAAAACACGATGATAATTGGAAAAGATGACAACGATAGGAAAGAGCGACGACAATCGGAAAAAGCAAACTTTGTACTTTTCTTGCTTTTAAAGTATTTTGAGGGTTTTCATATCAAGGTTTCGTATATTTGGGTTTTCACTTTGAAAGCCAATTTTTCTTCAATACGTTAGGTTTTTTCTTCAATACGTTAGGTTAGGATTTTTTTGTTTGGCTTTTCGTATTAGGGTTTTGGTATAAGGGTTTTCTTTTTCTGTTTTGTTTTCCTTATGTTTACTGCAAATCTTTACTGCAAGATCTTTGCTGCAAATCTTTAAAGACAACCCCAAATCTTTACTACAAATTTATGTCAGTGCATTGTCGAATCAGTGTAACACAAAAACTCCTAAATTGGTAAATTTTTTTATCTGATTTTGAATGCTAGCTCAATTATGATGTTGCCATATTAGCTATTTCACGAGGATGTAGCCTATGTTGATCGTATTTTTTCTCTGTTTTTTCGATTCAAATGCTCTAATCTGTTAATTACCTTGGATTTATTCTGTGTTGCCTTGATTCAAGATTCAGTGTTTTATTTGATTGTGTCTTTCAATTTATTTATGGGTTAATTGGGTATTGTTACAATTTGTGTTGCTGCTCTGCCTTACCAATTTGAATTACTGCTTAAATTCTAACTGTTAGTGGATTTCTATTATCTGCAATTTCTAATAAACGTGTAATTAGTTAGTTTGATATTAAACCCTCACTGTGGGTCATGTTTCTGGCCAATTTGACTGCTTGAACATTAGACTATGTATGAATTGCCACATCTTATTCTCTAGTTGAGTAAAATTGTATTATGTAATTGATTTTGTTTTAATAATAGTAAATAAAAATCTGTAGTACATGACTTGCACATTCCTGTTGGTAAATTGACCTTGCCTATGGGAAACCATTTCGAAGGGATACCAAACTCGTGCCCTTTCATGGTCTATTTGGTGTAATGAACTTGGATGCCTGCACTGGCAAGCAGGTGCTTTCCATACGCAAGTTCGATTTACTTGCTGATTTTTTTGTCCAATTTGACCTGTGGTCAATTAGGTTATGTATAAATTGCACCATGTTATTTTCTGGTTGAGTAACATTCTAAATTATTATTTGATTTAGTTTTATATTCAGTAAATGAACATCTTATTTTCCGTGCTCAAGTTTGATTTAGTAGGTGATGTTTCTAACCTATTCAACTACTTGAACATTCGACCATGTATGAATTGCCATATCTTATTTTCTGATTGTATTATGTAATTGATTTTGTTTTAATAATAGTAAATGAAAATATGTAGTACATGACTTGCAAATTCTTGTTGGTAAATTGGCCTTGCCTATGGGAAGCCATTTCCAAAGGATGCCAGACTCGTGCCCTTTTATGGTCTGTTTGGTGTAACGAACTTGGATGCCTATACTGGCAAGCAAGTGCTTTTCATACGCAAGTTTGATTTACTTGCTGAATTTTTTGGCCACTTTGACCCGCTGAAAGTTAGGTTATATCTGAATTGCAACATGTTATTTTCTGGTTGAGTAACATTCTAAATTATTATTTGATTTGGTTTTATATTCAGTAAATGAACATCTTATTTTCCATGCTCAAGTTTGATTTAGTAGGTGATGTTTTTGGCCTATTTGACTGCTTGAACATTAGACCATGTATGAATTGCCATATCTTATTCTCTGATTGTATTATGTAATTGATTTTGTTTTAATAATAGTAAATGAAAGTCTATAGTACATGACTTGAGAATTCCTGTTGGTAAATTGGCCTTGCCTATGGGAAACCATTTCCAAAGGATACCAAACTCGTGGCCTTTCATGGTTTGTTTGGTGTAATGAACTTGGATGCCTACACTGGCAGGCAAGTGTTTTCCATACGCAAGTTCGATTTACTTGCTGATTTTTTTGGCCAATTTGACCTGTTGAAAATTAGGTTATGTCTGAATTGCACCATGTTATTTTCTGGTTGGGTAACATGCTAAATTATTGTTTGATTTGGTTTTATATTCATTACAATTTGTAATTATTTTTTTCCATGTGGATTTATATATTTCTGTAGGTGTAAAGCGTAAAGGGTAAAATGCCAACATTTCGCTTGTATGATTTGACCATTCATTATAAGGATACACAGTTTACAATTAGGGAAGTGGATCCGGATAGGTATTCTGGTTTGAATTAATTGCAGATCTACGTGAGGCTGAAATAGTTCATGCTTCATCGAATGTTAGAGTTAATGTTAAGGTTTCCTATCAGTCACGAAATGGAAGAATTGATGTTCAAACAGACGATGACTTGCTACTAACGTTTGAGCTGGTTGGCAGTCCTTTGGTAAACCTGTATGTTGAGGTGGGTGGAGAGGCCGAAATCGGTCCTTCACAAGTTAGCGAGGTGCTTGACCACGGTGAAGAAGACAAACTTTTTGAAGTTAGTGATGAAGATGGATTCAATGCTCAATGTAGTAGTGATAGTGAAGACCCTGTTTATAGAGAAAATGAAAAAGAGATTCAGGAGAAGAGCAAAACCTCTTCTGGTTTTGAAGATTTAAGCGGGGAAGACACTGGTAATGGGGAAGACGACCCCCATATGGACAACTATAAGTCCAATAATAGTTCAAGTTGCGATAAGTCTGATGCAGAGGCAAAAAAAAGAAAAGCTAAACAAGGAACAATTTTTCAAGAAAAGAAGGGAGAGAAGATTGTATTTGAAAAAGATATGTGATTTAAGGATGTCAATCATTTCAGGGATGTGCTTCGCGACTATGTCCTACAGGAGGGGTTTGTTCTTATCCGAGATAAGAATGAAAAAATGAGGGTGACTGCTCATTGTGCTGGTCTAAAATGCCATTGGCGTATTCATGCCTCGCCTATGTCAGATGGTATTACCTATCAAGTGAAGTCACTCAATCCTAAACATGACTATGCATTTGTTTCCAAAAATGTCGAGGCCAAACTCAAAATGGATCGCAAAGAAACTGGCAAAAAGGTTGTTATGTCAAACTTCCTGGATATACAACTGAGATAAGGAGAAGTAATCTTGAAAGTGTGGTGAAAATCCAGTTTGACAGGTTACCTGGTTAGGTAAACCCTTCTTTCAAAATATTCTTGATGTGCTTAGAGGCACAAAAATTAGGTTTTCTAAAAGGGTGTCAACCATTCATTGGCCTTGATGGTTGCCACCTAAAGGGACCATTTGGAGGTGTTCTTCTAGCAGCAGTTAGGTTGGATGGCAACAAAGGTCTATTTCTGCTTGCCTATACAATAGCCCAGTCTAAAACTAAGAACACCTCCAAATTAGGTTTTCTGAAAGGGTGTTGACCATTCATTGGCCTTGATGGTTGCCACGTAAAGGGACCGTTTGGAGGTGTTCTTCTAGTAGCAGTTGGGTTGGATGGCAACAAGGATCTGTTTCTGCTTGCCTATGCAATAGCCAAGTTTGAAACTAAGGACAGTTGGATGTTCTTCCTCCACCATCTGTGGACTTCACTTGGTGCTGCTACTGAAAAAAAAGTAGTGGACCTTTATGTCTAATGGCCAAAAGGTGGATTTTGAATTTTCTTCTATATAGTTTTCTCATTTACTGGCTTTTTCTTACCAAATTATCTGTTTTTTTAATGTTGTTGTTATATTCGATAGGGAATTGAACCTACCATTAGATTAAATTTCCCTGCAACAGTGCAACGAAGATGTGGTAGGCATCTGTATAAGAACTTCAGCAAAAGTCATCCAGGTATGTCGAAACCTCTGTTTTAAAATACATGTTAGGTGGATGTTCTTTATAAACCTCTGTTACCTGCATCTCATTTGTTTCTTTTGTATGTGGATTTTATGTTATCTACATCCTAATTTGAGTTCATTTACAAAATGCATACACTTGAGAGTCCTGTTCTGGGCTGCTATCAGAGCATACAATTATGGTGAGTTCAATAAAGTCATGGAGAAGATGAAACTTATTTCTAAACCTGCCCATGATTGATGCATGGATATCCTGTTGCACATTTGGGCTCAACACAAATTTAGCCCCGAAGCCAAGAGTAATTCGTGACTAATAATCTAACTGAGTCATTTAATTAGTGGGTTGGAGAATTGAGGGCTAACCCGATATTGACACTGGTGGATGGTTTGAGGAGTAAGTTGATGGTTAGGATTCATAGGCAATATGAGAAGGCTACTGGGTAGAATAGGCGACTTACCAAAGAAGCTAGGAAGAGATTGGACAAGATAATTGAGGGAAGCAGGCGATGCTCTGTTTTGTATGCTGGTTGTGTTGAATATGAGGTCATCGATGGTCAAACTAGACATGTTGTGTATCTACTGAGGAAGACATGCTCGTGTGGTGCATGGGAGTTGAGTGGAATGCCTTGTAGACATGCGATAGCAGCTATCTTTTATAGAAGATTTGACATTAAGTAGCATTGTGACAGTATTTTTAGTAAGCATGCTTACTTCGACTCGCACTCCACTATAATCCATCTAATCTTGGATGAATCAATGTGGACCTCAGAGGTGCTAAGAGATCCAATCCAACTGCTTAAGCTTAGATAGCTAACTGGACAACCCAAGAAAAATAGAAGGATGGAGGGGGATGAACCAGAATATGGGACAAGCTCACAAAGGAAGTGACATAGCATAACTTGCAAAACATGTAGGAGTCCTTGACACAACAAAAGGACTTGTCAAAGGGCACCTATTAAAGTAAGTTGTAGAACACACTTACATTAATAGGGAAATTTTTGTGCATCTTAATTTGTGTTCATTTTTTGTTGGTATTTCACATATATTGGACACTAAATTAATATTCTTTGCAGAAGAGGAAAACTAGAGTATCTAGATGCAAAAATGCTATTGCCGCTGCTGAGGAATTTGCTATCACTCGAGTTGGAAATGCTATTGTCATACAAGACGATGCAGGAGCTACGGATGTTGTACCTCCATCTTCTGTTGGTGGACAATTGAAGCTTGCTATGTAGGACGGGTGGAGATGCTGATTACAAGACTTACTATTTGGTACGCCTTTGCTCCGGGCTCTGCTCTTCATGCCCCCGATGGGCACTTGTTCACTCCATTTGCAAAGTAGGTGCTCTATTCAACAAAACAGGATGCCCCTACATAACTTTCTGAAGTATTTCCCATACAATTGTTTTTGTTAATATTATATCTAACTAAATGATAGGGAGACGAATTATTTTTTTGTGGATAATTAAGTTACATGGATGGTATAGTGTGTAGTAATTTGGGAACTTAATATTTAGTCCAACTCAAGTTTTTTGGTTAGTTGGCTGTTGGTGGTAGAATTTTGGCCAACTCAGGTTTTTTGGTAAGTTGGTTGATGTTGATCAAGTGGGTGCCACTGGTATACTTTTGCTGATCATTGGTATCGTTTTGTGGGTTGGTAGGGATAGTTGAATTAGTTTCTAACTGAACATAAACCAGGCTGGGAATGCCCCCTTTTTTCGATGAAATTTTGGTACTATGACTTCACTTTTGTTGGCAATGAATGCAACTATTGTTTTGAATGCAACTATTGTTTGTAATGTATTTTTTTCTAAATCCTTCCCACTGCTTAAGTTTAATGCAATGCAATATTTTGTGCAATGGCTCAAAACAAAAATTCTGTCAATATTGGTTGACCCCAGAAACCCAAATACTAAGACCCAATTGATTTCCTTGTTCCAATTTTGATTGTACAAAAGTGAATTGGTATCATAATATTGTTGTTAAAGCTAGGAATTAGAGGCCTTTCTTATGGTATAATATAAGGACCGTCTTATGCACTTGTTTGGCACCACTACTCCAAGCAAAACAACAAAACAAAAGTTTACATCTACTTTAATCAGTCCCATATATCCCATGGAAGCAAATTTTGTTCATTATGACTAGAAAATATCTTAATTAACCAACAAAATTTTCTTTTCCTATAGAATAATATGTTTGTTTAAGGGCACAAACCCCTTTATATCAGCTTGTTTTGCACCCCCAAATCAAATCCTAATATACTCAAGAAACAATCAAACAACCTATGTAACAAAAAAAACATCAAAAAAGTGTGTGGTAAAGGAACAATACTTTGGTCCATATTGTAAACTTATAGGAATTTTATAAACTGCAAAATGGTTATCATACATGAAATAGCAAAATTATTTACAAAATTATTTTAGTAGCATTAAAAGCATAAGTAGTACAATGATCCAAACTCCTAACACAATTGTAACTAGAATGAATTTGAGACTTAGTTGGCTTGTCTCTAAATTTCTCATCCTATTCATAATTGCTCTAACATCATCCTTGACTTCAATGTACTCAAAATTGCTGGATTCGAATTCTTCATCAACTTTCCTCACTTCATTCATGGATGGGCCAGACCACCAGACGAAAAAGTTGCATTGTTTGTTGGCGCATTTATAATAAAGTTTCCCAAGATTATCATTTGATTCTGAGATGCACACAGTTGCTTTCCTACCACATTTACATTGCCGATTTCGGAACATTCCTTCATCAACTTTCCTCCCACTTATGCTTCTAAATGACATTCCTTCCCTACATGTCACAGTTGTTCATCGCACATTAGTTGTCCCAAAAGATTTCAATCAAACAAATCATTACTTGAACTCATGATATCAATTCAAATAGCATAGCATAAACCTTAATCAAAGCCAATAGAAATTTGCTCAAGGGCATACCAGTGTCATATTTGACAAACCCCATAAATGGAGGCTCATGCAGTTTATGCACAAAAATCAAATTCCCAACCACACATGGAAATCCCATTGCAACAATCATTTGCTTGCCGCTAAATTGTCGGAAAACTGATGAATCAAAATTACACAAATATCTTGTAAATTGGTGACATCCCCTAATACCTTCTTTGTTTTCTCATTAACCAAATAGAACATAAATACATACCAAGCTACATTAACACCATACCAAAAAGTTTTCCACTACCAATACTACTCACAAACTAAATGAAGCAGAAGATATTTGCCCATCTAAAATCTTCGTGGCATCAACACAGAGTTAATTGCCTAAACAATTTACAATACATCAAATTTTCATTTTAGCAATTCATCAAATAGCTTGCATTTATAAGAAATTAATCTACACAATCTCACAATTACATTTAATCAAACACTACATATAACTTGCACAGTATTTCATCAAATAGCTTACGTGTATAACAAATTAAACTACACAATCTCATGTAACCATTTAAACATACATCTTAAATGCATAAAAATTACCCTCCTAATGCCATTTAATCAACTCAATTTTTGTTTCATACTGACAATTTGTCTCCAATCAACAAATCGTAAATTCTGAATTTTCATTCAACTGGAGATATAATTTCCAACCTAAAGCTACAGATGACAATATATTAAACCAATTGGGGAATGAATATCAAAATGCACATACATGAAATTATAGGGATATAATGAGGAGGAAATCGACTGGGAAAAATTTCCATGTGAGTTCAAAATAAAAAGGCCAACGATTGAACAGTCTGTGAAGCAAAACTGCCACCGCTCAAACACGCTGTGAAATAAAGAAAATTCCTAAAATCCAAAACATATTTCTAAGGGAGCAATTAGACTAAGTAAACCATTATCCAAAAACCCTCATACGAATACTTAACATTATACGAAAACCTTTATATGAACCCTCGTATGAATACATCCCAAAAAAAAACCCTAGAAATAATCTAACTATAATAATAAGCGAAGAAAAATAGAGAAAAAGAACTTTTGATCACCGTCTAGAGCACTTCTTTCGTCGATTTGTCGTCGTCTCTAGCTTTGAGGGTGTTAATTTCGGTCGACGACAAACATCTGAGAGAGAGTGAGAGGTAAATGAGTTTTACTGAAGGGGCATTTTTAATATTTTACAATGCGCAGGGCATTTTGGTCATTTCAAAGCACACTTCAACCCAACTAACGGAGAAACTTAACAGCTGGACTTAAGTGTTACAAACATTTGGCAAAAAAAATATCCAGGTGTAAAGTTTAATTATTCAAGGAGTTTAAGTATAATTAACCTAATGTTCAAGGAATCTAAGTGTAACTTACCCTTATTTTTTTTTATCAACATTAGTGCTAATGTTCCAGCACATATAAAACCAGACAATTTAGAATTTGTCACCGCAAGCTGCCACACGCCGCATTCATTTATTGCAATTTTCTCAGTGCCAGTGATTCCAACTATACAAATTAATTTACCCAGCACATATCAAACCAGACAACTTAGAATTTGTCACCGCAAGCTGCCACACGCTGCATTCATTTATTGCAATTTTCTCAGTGCCAGTGATTCCAACTATACAAATTAATTTACCCATCGATTATGCAACAGCTCGTTAAAAGTTACAAGAAATTGATGAGTGTTCCGAATTACAACCAAAAAAAAAAAAAAAAACTACACACAAATTACCAAAATTAATTTTCAGAATGTATCAAAGGGTAAATAGTTACAATAAAAATGTTCTGAATTCAAGCTTCTGACTACACTAGAACTTCACGTATATCAAAATTAAAAATGAAGGTCTTTAACAATAAGTCCAGATTACACAAATAAAATAACACAACGAAACCAACTGGGTTACATCTATATAGTGCTACATAAATCTTCATTAATTCCAGATTGGAAACTGGGCCTTAGACATCACGGTTGCTACTCCCCTTGCTGGTTGAGAGAGCCAGCACCAGCACCCGCCCTTACGGCGGAAGTAGAACCATTCCATCCCAGAGAAGGATTTTCAGTTGATTTCTTGCAGACGCTGTATGGTGATGAGTTCATTGCCCTGCATGTGTCGAAACCAAACCTCGTCAGGAAAAATAATTTAGACGATCATTAATTATGGAAACTGAATTGCAAGCTATTCTTCATAAATACTACCACTTCTTTTAGGTTGATGACCAAAAATTCATCTGAACTGACACATATAAAGAACCCAAAGTGCAGATGTGTGCACTATATGTGTATTCCCATCCCTATTACTGCCATATTCATACATGAAGTTATAAATATTCATGAAATACACATCATATCTCAATCTCCAACTATTGCATTCGTAAGCATTCCCCTGAGGCAAACTAATGAAAACCCGCAAACCAATGAAAACCCATCAAATAAAGCCTCTCCAACTTGAGGCCCTTATCATTCTTCAAACAACAAAGAAATTCCAGATTGCAGTTAGAGATGGCACACTCAAAGGCACTGCCTACAAGACCATCTTGAGACCAAAGTTAAGAATTGGAAACCAAGATTCCTTCTCCAGCACATTCTAAGAGTTTTCAGAGGCAAAGTTTAACAGCCTACCTTTCTTTGCGTTTCTCAAGGAAACGAGCCAACGATGCCTTTCGGGCCTGTGGAACAGCTGCATAAAGACAGAGGAAGTCACATTTACAGTTATGAGATCAATTGCCACACTGCAAATCAGAGCTGAAATTTTATTCTTCACATATAAGAACTTGTGCCCCACCAGCCCCTTAAATTTCCACCGACTGTCAATGAGTAGACACATGGACATTGATAAATAGATAGTTGTGGAATCTTCATTAGTAGATTTGCAGGATTGTGTTTCACAATTGAAACAACTAGTATTTATATATAATAATAAATGGAAACAAAAACCCTATACAACTGATGAGTGAGAAAGAAAGAAAGAAAGAAAGAAAGGAAAGGAGACTTGAATCACAGATACAAGATGCAGTGTACAAATGGAAAGTGATATCGTTTCGAGGCTTCCAGCCATAACTTAGGAACTCCTGGGTTCTCCTATTGGTAGCTGTGCAATCATAATGCTAGTTACAAGAAAATTGACACCAAAGGCAAAATATGCACGTGCACACATCTTTATATTTTGACATGCGGTTTAGTAATACCATTAACAACTACTAGAAGGCAGTCTTAAATAGAAAATATATATATAAACATAAATATACATGAATGTTGAATGTAACAAGGTAAGGAACCTATCCCCCTGGGGTTAGCCCGAGTGACTCATGGATATGCTCCCCACAGAGACCACACGAGTTCGATTCCTGACTCAAGCGAGTGTGTATGAGGGACAGCATACATCTTTCCGGTTTATCCATTGATTACGCGATTCGTTGAGGGTTGCAATAAATCGGTGAGGGTTCCGGGTTACCCAAAAAAAAAAGAGGTAAGGAACCTCACAACATCAACCCATCCAATGTAAGAATTATTTCCAGTGCCATTTATCCAGATATTAGTGTAAGAGTCAGCGATTAGAACTTGATTACAATTGATAAAAGACTTGTGCATAATTAAGAAGTTAATCAACATCATATATCAAGTCACAAGCACACATATTAGAGCACAGTTTGGTAGGACGCATACCTGATGTTATCATTGTAGTTGCAGCAAGAGGCCCTAGTGAAGTGACAATTTTTGGAGTGTCAACTTTGCTAACTGGAGTACTTGAAACCCCAGCTGATTTAGCTGCCATCACTTCGTCATTGGTAGAAGACCCACTACCAGACTGACCAGCAGGATGTGAAGAAACAGACATGGGGCTTGAGAGCCCAGAGCTAGGTGGTGTATTATTTCGCTGATTGACCAGAACACCATCTCCCAGAGGCTGTTTGAAGGCAGGGACCTGAACCTGGGCTTTTGGTTTTTCTACATTAGAAGCAATTGTAGATCCATTCCCAGCCAAGAACATAATCGCCTGAGCCTGAATGAAGGAAACGTGCAGGGAAAGGAAGGAGAAACAGAGACAAAGAGAGAGAACTCAGCTGATTTTCGTTGAGGAAACGATTCTAATTAATAGACAAGGTGAGCTTTTTTTTCTGTGCGTTCACATAAGAGATTTGGAGTTAATAGCCAGACTGAGTTGTTTTTTTTTTTTTTGTGTGTGTGTGTGAGAGAGAGAGAGAGAGAGAGAGAGAGAGAGAGAGAAAACCTTCTCAGGCGACACTTCATCATACACTTTCACCGTACCACCATAGAAGATGGTCAATTGAGCAGGAACCCCCAAGACCTTGGAACTGAACCTACAAAAATATATCACACTCCAGTTAAGGTTTTGGTTCGCTCTATTTTGTTCATTATTTTTGGTCAAGCATTTTTTTGGTTAACTTTTTTTATTGTAAATGCCAACAATTGTTGCAATTCTATATTTGTGAACATATTTATCAAATAATTAAATGCAGTAGGCCTTGGAACCAATTGATACCACGGTTCAGTGGTTCCTGCAACAGAACCGATAGAAGGAAGGATTGAATGTGGTGCTGCAACAGCACTTGCAAAGTTCTGACCAGCACAAGCAAAATGGGTTTTGAGGAACGGGTTGCCCATGGTAACTGAAACTGGCTGGTTTGCAGCCGAGAGCATTTTAACATCTTGAGGAAGATGCATTGAAAGCGCATGGCGTTGCATAGGATAAGTTGTCATTGTAAAAGGAGTGCCACCTTGTCTGTTATGAAATTTCTAAATAGAAAAAAATCAATAAAAGTTAAAACTATCAGTTGACATAGATGGAGACATGACATTTACTAATAAACTAATTAATGGTGATTATTGTTTAAAAGCCATTGGAATTTACTATTCTTTGTTTTTTATTTTTATTTTTATTTTTATTTATATATATATATATATATATATTTGGATGAGTAATAGAAAAATAGGAGAAAATATCATCGCACTTATTTCTAAAGCATCGGGAAGCATAAAGTGATCACTTAGAAGTTACAATTGAGCCAGTACATCACAAAATTGATAATAACTTAAAGAAGCAAAATTTGGAATAATTCAATTCTAATACGGTACCCGAACAATTACTAAAAATCTCTTTATTCAAACAAAATGAATAAATTGTACCCGCATCTCCCCCAAGTAATGTTTGTGAGTGGTGTCAAATGCATCCGCAGTTGATAAAGCCATGAATCCAGAAGAAGCCAAGGGATCAGAGATGGTGTTTGCAGATTTTTCCTCTTGAGCCACCTTAAAGGACAGAAAATGAGGAAGGGAAGAATCCTTGTTTGCCAAGGACCATTGAACACCTGAACCTTTCCAAAATGCTACAAATTCCACAAAAACAGTCAACAACCACCAGTTAGGTACAATGAGTGGTTTAACATCAAATCATCCATTAAGAAAAAGAAGGGGGGAAAACTATCATAATAGTCAATGTTATCAATTGCAAGTAACTTTCAAATCAAAATAATTCCAAAATATTATGACACAAGAAGTAACAACCTTACAGACTTAAATAAGAACATTTAAGCAATAGACATATATATTGGTACTTTTGCCACAAACTAACAAACTAATAGACTTATTTGTCCTTTTGTTGGGTGTTCTATTCATTACGGAGAAGTTATTGCTTACTTGCATATAGACCTACACATATAAGGAATAGAATTACTTTGTGATATAAAATATATATCATGACATCAAATCAAGTGGAAATCTTACTAATTCTCATGATAAATACAAAGAGCATACTAACAAAGCACAATATTCCAAATGTTAGAATATTACATGGATTGTGGTAACATAATGTGCTTCATGTCCAACTGTATAGAGCCCACTGACACTTTGACAGTTGGCTGTAGTTAGAACTAAATGTACATTGAAAACTTCTAGTGGCGGTTGTAGCAGCAATTTGTGCTGGCCCTTCTAAAAGCTAGGATTTCATTAGCATGGTCTCTAGCAACCGCCACAGAAAACACTCGTTTTTAAAATGCCAGAGTTAAGGCAAAACCAATAACGGGCTAAACTTTGAGCACAAATTACAAATGCGGTTGCAAATAAAAACATTGATTAAAGGAGGAAAATCACCCACTGTGCTTAAGAAACATGCAGCTAACACAGAAATAATACAACATTTTTATTTTATCAACTAGTGATGACTTTGTGAAATCATGCGCGTGATATTTCCTTCACTGCATACTCCGCTCTTTTAAGTGTGGCTAGTAATCAAATTACACTTATTCATATAAATGACCAACTAAGGATCCATCCTTTCTTCCTTTGCGACCTCTAGGGTGAATGTCAAGAAAAACTTCCAAAAAAAAAAAAAAAGGTTTCAACTTTGATATAAACATCTCAATCCTAAAGAAGGTAAACACCCCTGCTATAGTCAACCACATAAATTGTTACTTGAACCCAAATGGAAATTTCAACTCCATGATCTATCCCTTGCAACCAACGATATGAGGAACAATATGGGAAGGAATAATAAACCATTGACTCTGAGAGACCATCAGTCATCTGTTTAGGGTTCAAAGAGTCATCTGTTAACTCGGTTAATACTCAAATTTAGGGTTCAAAGAGTTCCATCAGTCATTCTTGGCTCAAAAAGAGAAATAAACTGAATGAAAAGTCCCATTAAGTTGAATATGGTTCGTGAATCTATGTGCTACTCATGATTCTTAATATCTCTATTTATCTAACAAGAATTCTTAATCTCTCCCTTTCTCTCTCAACTCTTGAATTTCAGGGCTTGGATAGATGTCCAAAATATACATTATCAAAAAGAGAAAAAAGGAAAAAAAAAAAAAAAAAAAAAAAAAAAAACATATTAACAGAGAAAGCAAAGAAAAGATAAATCTGTATAAGTTTGAGATGCACCATGTATTTATAAATTTCCTTGCATAAATTTTCCTGAGAAACACTTCCGAACATAATATTGATTATCCCATAAACACATATATTTGTTCACATTGATGCAACTACCAAACATTAGCCTCAGCCAGAGAAACAATACAAAGCTAAACTAATTTAGAGGTGCTCATGCATTAAAGAATACTCACACCACACCTAAGCGCAGAAAATTGCAACAACTTACTATTTTACCGAGACAATTGAAGAACAAATAAAACCCAAATTTAGAGTAAACCAAAATTAAGGACTACCAATTTCTTGTTCAATGAAGAATAAAAATCAATGTAATTCAGCCACAAAATAATATTTTTGCCGTAATGGGTCAAGTTACCCAAGTCTTTACATTCTTCAACAGCCTCTTCCTTGACAACAATTACAGAGTCCTTCAAATTCAAACCCAAGAAGTCTCTCTCCATTTTGGATTTCAATCACACGCACAAATTTATATCTCCGGCAGAATCCAAAGAAAAACTCAACTCCAATCCGAGTCAAAACCCCCAAATTTAGCAGATCAAACAGAGAAACAGCTCTCTGTTCTGAAGCACCAGACCCTCAAATCAAATTATCCCCTGAAACCCTTTTGGAAGAGTAGAGAAGTTAGAGAGATGCAGTAGAAAACTCTCATCAGCCTGAGAATGCTTCCAACCGCAGCCAAACAGGGCGAGAGATTTATTTTGTCGTGCGTGTGTTTTTATTTTATTTTTTAATAGGGCGATGATAGGTTGGCTAATGTCGGAGCACATCTGTTAACATTTTTACTCTTGTCTAGCGGTGTGTTTGGGGTTAAAAAAAAATGAAATAAATTGAGAATTCATAATACGTACAATAAAAGAAAAAAATTAATATAATATAAAATTAACAGAGATATATAAAATTTTTTATGATTTATTGACAAATCAAACGGAACCTAATCATATGAAAAATTAAATGTTATATTCATTGCCTCTTAAATGAATCAATTTTAAGTTATTGTTTATTTTTATCTCTATATTTTTTCATAAAATTAGATCTTATTATTATATTTTTAAAAAATATTAATATATTAATAATAATCAAAATATAAAAAACATGAGTAATTTGAATAATTAATTCTAACAATTAAATTTTATAGATTTATTTTTTTAGTCATAACATTTACTTTAATAATAAATACTTATTAATTTAGTTGTTAAAAGAGCCCAGAGAATTAATTTTAAAATTTAATTTTTTTATATTTATCTTTTAGTTTTGAAAATTTGATATAAAAAATTTTTATTATTTGATTTACTTATGAAAATTAAATTAAATTGTATGTATTTATCTTTTACTCATGAAAATTAATTTAATAAAAAAATTTACTAAATAAGCTTTACTAATTAATTTAGGAAACATAAATAGTTTGAATAATTAATTTTAAAATTTAAATTTTATATATTTTTATTTTAGTCATGAAAATTGTTTTAATCAAAAATTTTTTCAGCAGCGGAAACATTAGTTTGTATAATTAATTTTAAAATCATATTTTATATATTTATTTTTTAATAATAAATTTTACTAATTGATTAAGAAAAATATAAGTAGTTTGAATAATTAATTCTAAAATTTAAATATTATGTACTTATTTTTTAGTCATGAAAATTGATGTAATAATAATTTTACTAATTAACTGAAATATTAGTTTAAAAAATTAACTCTAAAACTTAAAATTTTTATATTTATTTTTTAGTCATGAAAATTAATTTAATCGAATATTTATTAGACTCATTATCCAAATTAATATCTTTGTTACTTAGTAAAACTTTTTATTAAATTAATTTTCATAACTAAAAGATAAATATATAAAATTTAATTTTAGAGCTAAGTATTTAAACTACTCATTTTTCATTAATTAGTAAATTAATTAATAAAATTTGTTATATCAAATTGTCAAGATTAGAAAATAAATATTAAAAATTCAAATTTTAAAGTTAATTATCCAAATTCTATTAATTACTAAATCAATACGTAAAATTTATTATTAAAGTAAAGTTTAAAAATAAATTTATTCAAATTTTAGAATTAATTATTCAAATTACACATGCTATTATTATATTAATATTTAAAAAAAAAAAACAAGAGTTAGTTTTGTAGGAAAGTTGATAGATGGAAATAGATGACAACTTAAAAGTTAGTTTATTAAATAAATAATAAATATCATATTTAATTTCTTATATATCTAAAAAAAAGATAAATTTGTTAACATATAAAATTATATTAAATGCACTCTGATATTAATAAACCATACTGTGACATTCTGGCGACACTAAAGCTATGTTTGTTTCGAGAGATTGGATGACAGGGTATTAGTAATACCATAGAATATTACATGGTATTAGACCTAATATGTAATTAATTTTTTTTATGTGAGATTATTTTTTGGTGTTTAAATGATAAGATATAATTTGACATGAGATGTGATAAGAAATAATTCTGAGCGTTTAGATTTTAATGAAAAACAAATTCAAATTAGAGGTATAACTAATACCATATCTCTCATAATATTACTTAACTCTCATTTTAGAGATATAAAATCTAATCTGAAATTATAATATTGTAAATTAAATATAAAACTAAACTCAACTTAATAAAAAATAGTAAACTACTTATCTAATCCCTCTAATTCTACCCCTCAAACAAACATTGCGTAACAGTATTCCGATGACCCTTGATAGTGCGTGTGTTTTTATTTTATTTTTTAATAACATCAAATACGGATGAGTACGGGTTACCGACTTATCAGGTCGTTTACTGGTTGGTCCGGTAACTTACCACGTGCGCGAGCATTTAAGTCCCCCATCACCTAGAGCACCAACTGTCGGTGGCACCAGAGTCTATACCGCCACCGAGTGACCAATTGACACGTGGAGACAGCATAAGCTCGTGAGTTAGTAGGGACTAGGCGTAGGTGCAAGTCTGGATTACATCGCGGCGAATTGATCGCCATTCACCCCTTTAGGCGTTGGCGATGATAAAACCATGAGCATTTGGTAACAAGAGCACGTGACTATGGTGACGTGTAGCCATTTGAAAATGTTAACGCCTAGCTCCTGTGCGGGCAGCAGAGAGCTGCAATAAAAAAATTGTAGGGAAAAAATAAATAATTAAATAATTTGATCAGACATTATTAATGTAATACTTGACTGAATAAATAAATATTATTAATTGTATTAAAAATGATTGATCAAATCATAATTATTCATTTCTTCACTGTAATTAATGTAGTAGATTTTTCACTACAACTCATGAAACTTTGGTAATACTTATATTTAATTAAATTTAAATAATTTAACTTCTCTTGCAATAATAATTTTTATTATATCTTAAATTTAAAAACACAAAAAATACTTAAATATTATTTAAGCCTGAGATTAATTTTTTAAAAAGGATTTTTAATTTTAAATTTAAATTAATTATGTCTATAATTTTTAACAAATTAGTAATACTCAATATTTAAGTCATTTTTATAACTCTTATTACATAAATCAAATCATATCTGCACTCTTTTTATTTATCATTTTATTTCTTATTTTTTTTTAAAATTTTTAAATGAAATACTCCTTTTCTTTTATTTTTCATTATAGTTTTTTTTTTCTCTTTTTATCAATACATGATCACAACTACATTTTTTTCTTCTATTTTTATTACCACTAAAGTTGTAATATGTGATCATAAGTAATGCGAAATAAGTATAAGTTAATAAATTTCTAAAATGAACCCACTTGGCTATTGATTGTAATATTTATACATGTTAAATGTATTTGAAATTAAATTAAAACACAAAAAAAAATATAACAATTAGGTTTGAAAATGATTGAATATTAAATTTAAAAAAAATATAACTTCTATCGTAATAACAACTCTTGACATATTTTAAATTTAAAAATACAAAGAAAAATGCATACTATTAATTAGGCTTGGGCTAGTTTCCAAAAAATAAAAAAATAAAAAATAAGGCTTAGGAGTGTTTGTACATTAATTAGGCTAGAGATTAATTTTTTTTTAAGTTTAATTTTAAAGTTAAAGTAGTCATATTGACCATTAATTAAAACTTGATTAATAATATTCAATATTTTAATTATTTTTATAAAATACAACAAACAATTAATAAAAATAATAATTTTAGTTTGAGTTGTTTTTGTAAAAATCAGTCAACAAATTATTTTAGTAGAATTAAGAGTAAGTTAGTTGTATTTTTAGCTAAACCTAATTTTAAAAAATGAGTCAAAAATTAAAAAAATCAAAATTAGCAAATAGTTTTAAATGAAAAAATATCAATTAGGTAAGTTCAAGGTTTAATTTGTTCTAGAGCAAATTTTAGTTTTTAGGATTGGGTCATATCAAGATTTGGTAAAAATATAAAATTTTATTATTCTTATATAAAGTCGACTTTGATGAACTTTATCGGTTCACTAAAATTGACAAAAATAAAAAATATAGATATAAAAAATAACTAAATAACTATTTTATGAAATTATGTAATTTATTAAAATATTTTATAATATATTTAAAAGTTATGTTTTGTCTATAAAAAGTATTTTACAATTCTATGCATGGCATGGATCAATACAAGTGTTTAGTAGTATTTATGTTTATTACTTTTTATTTATATTTGTAAATTTTTAAAAATTAATAAAAAATATATTTACTAAATTTATTTTTATTTTTTGTTCTTAAAAATAAAAATTTAAACAAAAATGTGTAAAGGGAAGAAGACAAATCATTTTTTCATCATTTTTTTATAAACATTTTGTTAATTTTAATACGTTTTTTATTTTTGTTGTATCATATTAAAATAAATTATTTTATTAAAATAAAATTATTTTTAATAAATATATAATATTATGATCTATTTTATTAAAATTAAAATAACAATATTTATAATTAAAATGATTAGTTTTATTAAACTAAAATTATTTTTAAAAATAATTAATTATATATTACAATTTTATTTTATTAAGATTAAATTGATTATAATAAAATAATAATTTATTACTAAAATAATTTATTATTTTTAATAAATAATAATTATATATTAAGATAGTTTATATTAGTAAAATTAATATTACTCTTAAAATAATATTTTGCTATTAAAATGACTTATTTTATTAAATTAAATTATTTTTAATAAATAAAATAAAACTTTTTGTCAAATTATGTTATTTATTAATATACTTTATGAACAACTAATTCTTATTAGAGAAATAAGTAATATATAACACTAAATTAATTAATTTAAATATATTCAACTAAATTAATTAATTAATTCAACATGTAATATTTTATAATATTTTATAAAATATTAATAAAATTAAATATTTTATTAAAATAAAATTAGTGGCTACAAACAAAATTATATCACCAAACATGATTTTCATTTTTATTTCCATGTAAAAATAACAACTAGAAACAAAAAACTAAAAACAAAAACAGTTAAACATGAACTCAAAAAAACCATGATCACACAACAAAATTAAATGATGTCCCAAACAAATGAATACAATTTGTTTTTTTTTTTTTTTTTTTTTGAATGGAACTTTCTTTCTCAACCCTTATTTCTCCTTTATCTCGTACACCTAACCAAACTCACAATTAAACAATTCATGCACTCAAAACATGTAAGAGTAAGTTTAAAATGTGTGAGAGGACTCAGAGAGTATATGTAGTGAGAAACGGAGGAACTTCACAATTTTGTTTTTTAATATGAATAATAATATGTCGCAATAACTTCATGATTATACTATGTTATTGTTTTTTAATATGAATAATGCTACCCTCCTTCATATGAACAAGTTTGATTTCTATCCACGACGACATGGTATTAAGTGTGACCCTAAATTTTTGGTTTAGTATTGGTTCTAATACTATTTGTAACGATCTATATTTCTACAGTAAAATATTATTTGCTTTAAGTTTGGTTAGGTGCAACGCGAGTATTTTCCAAAGGATTACCATCTTTGTACTATTTCTACTTAAGCATACTCAATCCTAAAGTTCTAATGGAATCTAATTCCCTTACGCCTTTAAAATGTGTTGCATTTTATATATGTTGAATATTATATATATGTTACTTTCTTTCTCAACCCAAATATGTGAGATAGAAGGCATTGCGGACTATGAGGGACCTATATACTAGTAAAATTGTCATAGAAGGTTTTTTATTGTTCAAGGATGCTTAATTAACCTATGGGAAGATTTTCAAGATTAGGTTAAAGATTGAAACTAGGAATCTTATGGGGTGTTTGATTGGTCAAAACTAATAAAAATCTATTATTTTTTATCAATTTTTTATATTTTTTTCAATCAAAATTTACCACATATCGTTTTTACATCAAATCTTTGTATTTTTACTATACAAAGAATTATTCCTGAGGTCTAGAGTATCAACCATCTAGAGCGAAAAAAATATACGTTGTGAATACTTCATTGTTACTTTTCTCATAATTAACTAACAACAACACAATTACCAAAAAAAAACTAACAACAACACATATTTAAAGAAGATAAGGTGTTAGCAAATTATGGATTCAGTTCGTTGTACTTCATTCCCTTGGAGTTGGTAAGCTGCATGGAGTACGAGCAAGTCGTCCATATGATAGAGTCAAGGAGTGATTGTATAACTATTGCAAATGAGTTTTTTTTTTTTTTTTTTTTATAACAAAAATTACATAGTAGGCAAGTTTTGGTCCTCCGTGAGATTTTTCAATATTAATTGGATTTAAAATAATGAAAAAAATAGGCAAGTTGTCATATTTTAATGCAAATAGTATTAAATAGTTATATTAAAGTTTAGGAAGAGAAAAAGTCAACTTTTTTTTGTAATTGGTTACTACTCAACTACTAAAAAGTTAATTTTTTTTTTTTTTTTTTGTATTTAGGAAGAGGAAAAAAATCTTGTTTTTTAGGTGACATTTAATTTGTTTTTCTATTTTTTTATTTTTATTTTTTATTTTCTGTTTTGAACTTATTTTCTACCTTGTGCTTTTGAAAATAATGAAAACAGTTCAAAACGTATTTGATCACTTGTGTTTTTAAATTTTGTTTTAGAAAACAGAAAAATGAGTTTACATATGAAATGAAAAATGACAAAAAGTTATTTTGGACATTTTTAATCCAAAATAAGAAAATTTTCAAAATAAAGAAAATAGGGCATTTTCTATTTTCCTTATCTTAAAATTTTTAAAGCATAAAACACAATACAAAAATAGAAAATCGAAAAATAAATCAAATGTCATATTAGTTTTTTTTTATTAATTTGACATTTTTTTCTTCATAGATTAAAAAAAATTAAAATATAATAAGGTAAATTTGGTTATTTCAGAAAAAATTAAAAAAATTGAGTGAGCAAAAACTTAGATTTCTCAAACGGAGCGGAATATATATTAAAAAATAAAGTTTATAGGTATTTATGATTTTTACGATAATATTGTTATTCAAAAAAATTTTATCAATTAAATTATAGAGTGAGTTCGTATTTAAGATTTTTATGTGGAAATTTTTTTTCCAATATTTTTTAATTATTTGTGCTTTTATAAGTAGTATGATTATATATATATATATATATATATATATGTATGTGTGTGTGTGTGTTAAGTAAAAGTATAGAGGAGAGAGATAGGATATGCATATTGAAAGTATTAAATATTGACCATAGAAACAAGTAGTGGTAATGGTAAACTAGGACGAGAATCTTGGCGCAGTGGAGGCTTGGGTCAAGAGGCTGTGACCCTGACCGGTGAATAGCTGCAATATAAATATACATATATATATATATATATATATATGTACAGCTGTTTGTACATGCGTTACTTGACTGATTGCAACGTTTGTACATGCTAAGCGTGGGTGGCCACCAAATTCAACTTTATTACACAAGACCATGTGCTAGGTCATTTAAAATTTCATAATTCTTTCACATTTTTTTTCTTCCTTCCTTTCTCTTTCTTGTGGTCCTAGATATTAATTTCCAGACTATTGTGGTCCTAAGTTGACTGGGACCCCTGTGAGAGGGAGAGTGTTTGTGATATGCATGTTATATACACGCACCAACTGTATATTCAATTAGTAACTAAAAAAATTCTTTTAGGTGTAGCTTTCATTCACCTCTGGTTTCAATGGGGATTGATAGTGATTTCAAGTAATAACTTTAAGGGGAAGCTAAGTGCGTGGTTGGAGTGATAAAAAGTGAGATAAAGTAAGATAAGTTGTACATTTAAATTCGTACAAAAATAAAAAATGAATAACTTTTAAAGATTTTCAGAGATTTTTAAAAATTTATAACAAATTAAACGCAGCTTAAATAGGCAACATCATGGTTTATTTTTGAGTAGTAACTAATTAGCGTATGTTTACAGTACGTTCGGAATATAAATTTGTTGAGAAAATTGAAGGAAAAATAAAATTATTAATTTGTACAATTTTTGTATACTTAAAAAAGTAAAAGTTAATTTTTTGACAAATATTTATTTATTTTAATCTCATTTTTCTAACTCAGTAAAAAAGGATGAAGTACATTTGACTTTTTCACTTTATTTTATATTCTTATAAATTTTCTTCACTCTTCCTTTCCATCCACAAATCTATGTTCCAAACACAGCCTTCAGGTTAATAGAATCTTAATTACCGATCGTTAATTTCAAAATTCTCAAAAATTTTTCGAGATACACTCAAATTAATCTCAACATCCTAAATAATAATAATAATAAGAATAATAATAATAATAAGTATACAAATGCTTGCCCACAAGCCATGTGGAGTTCTACATTTTCTTTCTTACACTTTATATTTTCTATTTTATATACTTTAATTATTTAATTCCTGAAAAGTCACCATCTAAGATGCGATGATTATTTAATATTTGTACGCCAATTGGTGGAAGGAAATGTGTAAACAGTCGTTTAATGGCCTTCCAATTTAGACTGCTAATTAAGTAAGCACGCACCCACAACAGTGCTACAGTGACTTGTCGGTGTTATTAGGGTAGACAGACAGCATCATTAATTTGTTCCTATTTCTGGAAATTTTGATCTCATGCGCCAAAATTCAGTAGTAAGATCTGTAAACAAATATAGCCAGGTCGCAGGTTGAATTTTTATTTGGAGTTGATAAGATTTAAGTAGAGGGTCTGTGTTAGTTCTTCTGAGAGTTTGTAATTTAGTGGGTAAAATCACTGGACGCTTTCCCCCGTTATAAAAAATAAAAAAAAATCTGTAAACAATTTCGATCGCCAAAAAAAAAAAAAGTCAATTCTTCTTTTTTTCTTAATTTCATTTGGTTAAAAAAATAAATAATTAAAACATATATTTCTCCAAAACGTTCGCTTTTATTATTTGGCTACCCTTAAAAAAATAAAATAATTTTTATTTCTTTATTTTTATTTTTATTTTTTTTAGTTAGAAGTATCTTTACCTTTTGGTGGGACTAATCTCTTCAGAAATAAATAATTTTTATTTTGTTTTCTTCATTATTTGTTTATTTATGTTTACACTAAAATTATCTGTACTTTTTATTTATTTATTTTTTTTACACTAGGAATTATATGGGATTCAAATTAATGATGAGGGACAACTCATATTTTAAGATTTTACAGCTAACCAAACCTTGTTTTGCTTCAATTGAAAGAGCGAATTCAAATTAACCACGAGTCAAGTAATGATAAAAGAATTTTAATAAATAATATTTATTTTAATTAATAAAGATTTTACTGTTGCTAACATTCTATCATACTGGTAGCCTTCGCACATAAAATTGAAGTCAACAAATTTAAAATTATGTTGTGCTTAACAGCCATGGAAAGGTAATATACATTAAAAAATGTATCAAAAATTCCAAGAGTGGAATCAAGAACTGGAAGGAATTAGGCTGGTTTACCTTCTCGTGATTCTTTGTCGGATAGGACCACGGAGCGAGTTTCACCCAGTGCGCACCCATAAATAACGGTTGTGAGATTCTCCCCGACCCTAGAAGAACAGGAAGGAATTAAAAGTGCGCAACCATTTAGTAAGCAATGGTTGGTTGGTGGTAGATAATCTCGCCCTTTTAATGGAGAACAACTTACTTTCTGACTTTTATTTTGTTTGATTTTGTTTTATTTTACTTACAAGTAGATAATTTTTTCTTTTGAATATCTTTATACTAGATATTGATTTAAAAAGGGTGCCAAAATTATTTAGTAATAATTGATTTGAGACGAGGATGGAAATAATAGTGTTCACTTAAACTTAGTTTTATAATTGATTTTGATTACAACAAATATTGAATTAAAATTTCATAATTAATTCTTAAATATATTATATAAAGGCACCGTTTGGAGTGTCAAGAAACAAAATAAAACAAAATAAAACAAAATAAATCTCCAACAATCTCTATAAATCACTAAAATTCTCTATTATACATTTACATATTCCCACCTTTACTAATTTAAAAAATTTTCAACATTTTGCTAAAAAAATAAAAAATCCAAGAGGAAATTAATCGAGTACCTAAATTTTTTTTGATCGTCAAAAGCTTTCAAACGAGTACCATTGTCGCTATTTTATACGAATTTTTTTGAATCCGTTAGAACGGATTTGGAAAAATCATTCTAATGGTTTTGATGTTGTGCATCTCCAAAGAGACTTTTTAAATCTATTAGAATGGATTTGAAAAAACTATTCTAATGGTTTACCATTGTTGAGAGAGAGAGTAGAACTATTATGCAGAACATTGAGTGTTGATTTTTTTAATCTATTAGAACGAATTTGAAAAACCATTCTAACGATTTACAATTATTCATCTCTAAAAAATACAGTTTAGAAAGAAAATACCAAATACCAAAATTAACCCAAAATCACGTTTTATCTTAATTAATCTTATTTTTTCCCTTGTTTTTTACTACTCCACATGCTACCAAAATTTTACAATTAATTTTAATTTGATAGATTCAAGAAAATATACTTAGAAGATATTGATATTATTTTTCAAGTATTTTTACATAATTTGGATGAAGAAAAATAAAGGAACTTCAAAATTTAAGGTAATGAAAATCAAAGTATGATAAAGACTTGAATTAGAAGGTTAACTCGAATAAATAGAAAAATCAGACACATCAATATATGGATGATATCTGGAGATCTAATGGTTCAATTTTTTTTTTTTTTTTGTTAGGTAAGCGAGGGAGGGGGAGGCTCGAACCCAAGCCAGGTGAGCGGCCGCAGATGCTCTCAACCAACCGAGGTAAGGCCACGCTCATGAAATGTTAATATAGTAAAATAGATTTCCATGTCTATAACTCTATTGAAGGAAAATTTTTGTGAATCTTAAGATAAAAGTCCAAATATGAGCTAGAAGATCAGTTAGTGCAAAAGAAGTTTCAATTCTGAATTTTGGAGCTAGTTTGGGTTTTGGAGACATAACTCATACCATACAACATTAAAAATTCTGATTTTTGGTGTGTGAAAAGAAGACTTATAAAGGTATAATTTTTAAAGTTTTTTTTTTTTTTTTTTTTTGAAATTGTAAAAGTATTTTGATAAAATAGCAACTTCAATTGGAAACACAGATTCAAATTGTTAGAAAAAAGTTATCAAAAGCTAGTCTTGGTTGCGAGGCTATACTTGAAGATCTAACCATTTGATGAAGCTAAAATTTGGCTAGATGATAGACTTAATACCTACAAAGTTGTTACTCTGAGACTATGTCAGCTATGAGTATTAAGAGGGTTAAAAATGGCCACAAAATTATGTCATAAAATTTGAATTTGAAAATCAGTATTGAAAATAAGGAGATTCAAATTATTTTAAGAGTAAAAGTGTCTTTTCACTTAGTAACGACCATTTGGAGATTCCCCCCCAATAAATAGAGCCTTAAACTCAGGTTCAAGAGTAAGAAAAAAGCAAGAAAGAAGTACTTACAAAGAGAGAAAAGAAAGTTCATCATTTTACAAAGATAAAGTGATATTTTCCTATACTTATAGTTCATCTTTTATATTCAACTTGTGAGAGTTTCAATTTTGATTTGGTTGGGTTTTAAACTCATCATTATTATTGTAAGAAAGGAAAATTTATAACTCTTTTGATTTCTGAGAATTGGGTGAACTTTTATTGGTTTTGATTTAAGTATTAAAATCAAGATAATTAATATTCTTTGAAAGAGACTTGTAGAGTGATTTGAGGATAAAATCACTTGTTTGAGTAAGGTTTGCTAGCACCTTGATAAGTTAGTGTGTAATAAGTTCTTCAAAGAATATTAGAGAAATCCTAAGGAATGCCTTGGGAAGTGGACGTAAGCAATATTGAAGGCAAATCACTCTAAATCGATTGTATTTTCTTTTCTACTCTTCTCTTTAAATATTTATTACAAACACTAACACTCACTTTTCGTCCACAAATATTAAATATTTTGCTTGATTGTTTATTTTATATTATCTTTGTTATTTTAATACAGTTGTTTTAGAAGTTAAAATTTTTATTTGTAAAAACTTTTTCAAGCAACCCTATTTAACTCTCCTCTAGTATTACTATTTGGGACAATAAATAGATACTCTTAAATTGATTAATCAAAATATAGTAATATTGTCAATATAAATAATACAACATTAAATACTTCTCTACCTAATTAATTATTTTTCTGACAATATCATCACCCATTTAAATATTACATGAATTTTATTTGAAATATTGGAATGGAACCATATGTATGAGGGACGTAGGAAGTAGGATTAGGTATTGTTAGTAAAATATATACATATATATATATATATATATATAGTACACACGGCATCATTTTCAAAAACATGTGGCAATTTTCCGAGCACAGTGCAGATGAAAGCCTTCCACAAACTTCTCTCTGCTTCTAATTTAAGTTAGTTGTGAAAAGTGTTTCATTGAGATATTAATGAATTGATTTTGTACCGATCGACTGATCTTCCATTCCCAAACACATGCGCTGAGCAAGCAAAAGCTCGACCCTAAGCATATCACAACCCGACTTGATCAATTTGGCTCTACAGTGAGAGCGAATAAATGCTAGTTTAAATGTAACCATAAATGTGGTGTTATAATAAATTCAATTCATTTGTAGTTGGTTCAATTGATTTTACATAATAAGTGACAAACATAAAGTGACATTTAAAATATTCAAATATCACATTACACCCATTACTCTGAAATTTATCACGCGTATTAAATATTAAATGATAGATATTAAATGTAAAATAAATTATCATTATATATTAAAAGAATATAATAATATTATTTCCCCGATCATTTTTTCATTATTTTTTTCATTTTCTCAATCAATAAATAATCCACCTAGTGCACTAAGGTACATTCACTGTTATCAACTAACTCTTACATTTCATACGATTATTTTCTTGAGCCTGTACTTACTTAAGTATCCGAAGGCCCTTAATTGGTAACCATCTCTGACCATTTTCCTTCACATTTTCTTCTACATGCTTTCTCAGGCGAGTTTAGGTGACATGGTGGCATCGTGCGCCACACAGGTATCACTTAGTGCAACAGCAATATATATATATATATATATATATATATATTTTAGGGTGGGGGATGAAATGGAAGATATATATAGCCAAATTAGTTTTTTAATAAAATTCAAAAGTTCAAAATTGCTTTTATTAAATTTTTTGTCATATCCCATTTTTTATCTGATTGTATATCTCACTAACTAAACAATAAAAAATAATTTTACTTAAAAGTTTAATCTCAGGTTATATTTAATTATTATTTTATAATATTATTTATATATTCCTGTCATCATATCCCTGAATTAATCGCAGCTTGTATGTAATGCCAACACTTTCTTTAGTTCATGAAATTCTATTCTGAATCTCTAAAACGAAAAAACTATTGGTCTCTATCTATGAAAATATCTTGCTCAACCATTAGCTATTTGACTTTTGGAGAGCCATTAAAGCTAAAATACATACATATATATATATATATATATATATATATATGTATAAAAGAAAATAATAGGAAAAATAAGACTCAGTAGAAAATTGTGTGAACTTGATATGGTTCAAGCTTGACCAAAATGCTATTAATTATCGTACTAGCAAACAAAGAAATCCAATTCAAAGAAATTCTAGAAATTCAATAGGGATAAAAATAATTATCAAAGTATAGCTGCAATAAAATTTAAAAAGCCAAATGTCAACTTCCCAAATTACCCACGACCCAAGTCGCGGGCTAATCACAATTAGACATACAAACCATATAAACTGTCCCAAATTAGAGTCATACAACCAAATTGGAGCAATACTAGACAAACACTCCCAGTATTGGACAAATAGTCCCAAAATATATACGAGAAACAACCTCAACTACTCGCTGAACAAAAGCTCCCAAAGTGGTAATGATGACTCAATACTGGTCATACAGCCCGATGGAAATAATATAAATTTCTACACGACACCTCACACCGAGGTTATTAACAATCTCTCAAAGCACATACAGAACAAAATATAAAACTAAAATAGCTAAGCCTCACAACCCAAAAGTCTAGCCTACCGATTATGTACGGTCAAATCTTGACTTGTAATGACATCTGAAGGAGAGTGAGCACTAACATATTGGTGCTTATTATGCAATTGAACATAAATAATATTCTTAACATGCCACTATCATAAATCATGATAATAATCAAAACCCAACATTAACACAACACGCAACAATGTTAATATCTAAATCTCAATACATAACATCCATATCTTAATAATATCATAAATCATAATAATCAAATGGGTCGAGGTACTCTGCCAGGTAAGTTTGTGGGTACAAAACTCCACCCTAGTATATCATCCCACGGTGACATTTGCCTACTAGGCCTAAGTCATAGGAAATAACACGCTCTCAGTGTCTGCCTCATGAGTATAAACTTCCAAGAATATATCATCCCATGGTGGTTTTTGTCTCCTAGATACAAGTCCTATGGATCAATATACGACTCTTGGGCATCTATCTCATGTCCCAGGTTATTAATCTACTAAGACGGGGAAACCAACTATATACAGGTCTAGAACTTTCAACCCATTAGTACATAAACCCTCTATTTCAGTACCTCTCAAACCCAATAAAAAATTAATAAACCAAACTATCGCAACATTGTATAACATACATTGCCTCATTTGCATGGTATCTCAAACCGTAGCATCTCATCATAGCATCATTAAATTATTACATCATATCATAATGACAAATTAACATTGATATCCCATTTGTGTAATCAAATTCTTAACCAGGTCATCCATTATAACTGAAATAAGAAGAAACATTCAAGTAGAGCCTTTACTGTCTGAACAGCATTCAAAAAGAGGTACTGTGTGCATGGGAGCTCGAACAATATTAGTGCGCATGATCAGAAATAAGATAATCAAAGATAGAAAAACTCAAGTCAAGAAGGGTTGTCCAAACGAGCGTCTGCACAACTTGCTCGTGCAAACAACTGTTCAAACACCAACAATCAAAAAAATTTAGGTTATCCAGTTCAGATCCCAGCAGATTGTAGCAGGGAAATAGAATAGTGAACAGAAATATTAGAGAACTGGTGGTTCACAGGAGGAATGAAGTAGAGGCAGACCGCCTACAAGGCAGACTAAGGGGGCGTGTTTTTGTGGTGATGTAATAGGAGGAAGCTGTAAAGTCCACAGCGACTACTTTGGTGCATTACATTCATTTATCACTCCATCATTTAATGGAGATATTTTTTGTTGTTACCATTGACCCATTAGTTTGACAGCTTTTTCCTATAAAATATTCCAGTAGAATAACATTACTTTGAATGAAAAATGAAGCTTAGCTAGACAAAATTGCTAGACAAAGTAGCCAGAATAACACGGAGGCAAACATGATATGGGTAGTGTCATAGGGCTTAGAGAGAGAGGTCCATCTAACTACCAAAATCACATTCAATTCTGGACGATTGAAGAAAACAGAGTAGAAACAAAATTGGACCACAGAAATGCAGTATTATGCTTAAATTCAAGAATGAATTGAGGATAAAAAAAAAATAGAAATGCAACCTTCATGTTACCCAATTAACAATGGATTCATATTAAGGGAGAAAACCAATGCTGAAGAAATAATTATTATTTTCTTTTCTTTTTTTCCCCCCCTGTAGACAACAACAAGAATCAAGAGTACCTCAAAACTCATAGCGCTTGAAACCCACCAGAGGAAATGCAATGTTCACTCTTAGCCGGAAAAGGAATTGACTCTGGAATGGAGCTCTATACCAGAGGAGGAACTGCAGAATCAACTACAAGCGGCTCGCTGATTTCAAGGAGTTCATTGGTGAGACCAGTGAAAACAACGGAATCAGTTTCAATAGGTCTGAACTTGACAAGAGCCATAGGAACCAGATCCTCCTCTTCCAGTGTGATGGCTCTCTCCCCCGCTACTGCAGGAAAATGTGGGATCACCCGCCTTTTGATGGCAACAGGATGTAATAGCTCAAACTCCAAGCGGGGCTCTTTCAGTGCCAAGCTCACAACCTAATCGGTAAAAACACAGAATATAAGTATAAAATCATTGAAAATATAAATGCGCGCACACAGTGCAAAAGTGAAAGGAGCAAAATTAAGCCAATGCAGAGTTTTCCTGTTGCCACAAATTAGACTGAGCATTGCATGATAATAATCTATTAGCAGAACTCCAAAAATTGACAATCAGAAATTTGCAGATATGTTTACAGAGTAAATAATAAAAAAGTAGAAGTGTGCATTGGAAGTGTTAGATGCCTAATGCTAAAAAGAGCTATAAAGCTATTCAACCATATCAAGCTTTGAAGAATGCTGAATTAGATGTCCTGCTAAACCCGTAACTAGAAGTTTGATAAAAATATTTCAGCCATGTGTGTTCGTTAAGGAATGGATGCCAGATGACAGTAAAGACAATTAAGAAGGAATGATTATGCAAGAATGCTATTTTGGCTGCTAAACTGATGCAACTCTTCAAACCAGAGGGGGAGACGGGTAATGGAGAACTAGGAATCTATCCAAGCAATTGGGATAAAAAATTTACTTTATTGAGAGAAGAGGAGGATTAGCCCACACGAGACCGCAGACTATATTGATCGCTAGAAAAAGGCAGGCATGACCATTTTCCCAAGGCTCTCTTCACACGGAGAAACACAAACTACATTGCAAGGGAACTTTTAGGAGTTGTGTGCCTATTATGCATACTACTAGAATGCATCCGATACATGTAGTGTGTGCTTAAGTGAGGTAGGCAGTTATTTAAGTGATGTAACCAGTTATATTTTAAGAAAGAAAATACGATAGAAAACAATTATGAGAGAAAAAATAGGATAAGATATCCACATAGTTTATTTTTAAAGGCTAATTTTGGACGGTGAAAGACAACCTCACCAAATCCACTTTAAAAATGAAACCAATTTAATGGTTTGCTTTATGTAATAGTATACATACCTACATTTAGGCCTCTTTGGTAACATTTATGTTTACTTTTTTTTTTATGTTTATAAATTTTTGAAAACTGGCAATAAAAACATGCCTGGTAAACCTATTTTTTTTCTTTTGTTGCAAAAAAAAAATGAAAAATTAAACCCAAAAAAATCATGTTTTAGCTCGTTTTTCCTTTTATAAACATTTTGTCAATTTTTACACTTTTGTCTATTTTTGTCACATCATATTAAAATGAATTATTTTATTCAAATATCTTATTAAACTAAATTATTTTAAAGAAATAATATATTATTATAATGATGTATTTTATTAAAATTAAAATAATAATTTATGATTAAAATGATTTATTTTATTAAAATTAAATTAATTGTAAATAAAATAATAATTTATTATTAAAAATGATTTATTTTATTAGAACTATTTTTAATAAATAATAATTGCATATTAAAATAACTCCAGTAAAATTAAAATTAATAATTACATATTAAAATAATTTACTTTATTACAATAAAATTACTATTAAAATAATTTATTTTATTAAATTAATTTTTTTAATAAGTCATAAATGCCTCTTAAAATTATTTATTTTATTACAACTTTTTATTAAATTAAATTAATTTTAATAAATAAAATAATAATATATTATTAAATTATGTTATTTATTAATATACTTTATTAAAATTAATTATTTTGAAAATTAAATATTTTATAACACTAAATTAATTAATTTAAATACATTTTATTAAATTAAATAAATTAACATGAAATATATTAAATTCAATCAATTCTATTAAAATTTAATAAAATTAAATATTTTAATAAGGTAAAATTAATTACTGTAAACAAAATTGTATTACCAAATATGTTCTCTTTTTTTTTTTATTTCAAAAAACAAAACAACTGAAAATAAAAAATTGAAAACAAAAACAGTTAAAACATAAGCAAAATAACATAAATGTTAATAGAAAGGCGCTTTATGTATCATTCTCCAAAATCTTGAAAATGTAACCCGTGTATTTAAATACTCTCATACATATTCCTTATATCTTGAATGTCTTCACATATTGAGTCAATGGCCCTGGATTGTCCTGTGACCAAATTTCATTGGCTAAGCCCAGGAGAAGGAGGGTGAGGAATAGGATCGCCCCTTTATTCTGCCTTATGAAGAATTTAAAATCACTAAGATGAGGCCGTTCAACAAGGAAGTATCATTGTAAGAGAACATAGTGAATTTTAATTCCAATCTCATGCTGGAAATGAGATGAATGCCCATATAGGCCAACTTTAAATTCCAGTTATTATCTTCTACAGACGATACACATATTGTATGTTAGAAGGAAGAACTTGACAAAACTAGGTCAAATGTAAAAATCATCAAGAAATGTTACTAAATTAGAGAATGCTATGGTGGATGTGATACATAGCATTATGTTCTCCCATTTAAGTGTGTATATATATATATATTATCGCACATCCAATTCAAGCATATGCATAGTTGGTCACAAAACTAGAGGAAGAGTTCTCGAGACAATTTCATATGCAGGAAGAAAATGCAACAGAAATTTTCATAAGAAAAGTTAGTTAGAAAGCAAATATATGGAAAGACATGTTGACTTTTGATGCGAGGCATAGAAAAATTTACCCCAAAGAGAGAAGAAATAGCCGAGAGAGAGAGAGAGAGAGAAACAAGCTTAGGAGAAGAAGAACACAAGAGCGAGAAGAGAAATCAGCTCACAAGTTCCATTTCAATATCAATATTGTAATATTCAACCATCACCCCTACCAAAGTATGCTCCTTTTTAAATATAAAAATATAAAGATAATAAAAGATCATACCCTAGGGAAGACCATCCTAGACAAACCATTCAAGTGAAAATTTTCTATATTTAATAACATAAGGAGATTTATAAAACCAGAGGGGAATGTTTCTTTATTAAATAAACTAAAGAAATGTATATAGTTAAAGGGGAATGTTTCTTTATTTAGTAGCCTAGTGAGAGGTATGATGTCCCATCAGCTTTAGTCAGAATTAAAACTATACTTTGGGAAAACAACAATGACCTTGCCTGAGGTTTCTGATAATTACAGACAGGCCACATCAGATGTTTGAAATTACATTCGTCCCTTCTGATTTTATTGCTAGAAACAGAATGTGTATCATATTCGCCCATAATTTTTTAATCTGATTTCCTCAATAATGTCAACCATCTAATGCCATGATTACAATGTAATGCCCTCGGAAAGGACTAAGATGATGCACAATTGCTATTGCAAAATTGGGATAGAGCAACTTATAACTGGTAGTACTTTCTTATAGAAAGTTTATACTTAACAGAAATATGCTTAGCTTTGATGCCATATTAGTTTTGAAGATAGAAAGGGTTGGCATCCGCTGGTATCCAGAAAAATTGCTGGGAGTCTAAGTTTAGATAGCATCCAATTAAGGGCTTAATCATAAAAAAGAGGCCAAAAGGTAGATATTGCCATTAAGGTTGATTAGATTGTTATGTGTGTTGTAAACTTGAATAACTTTTTTCTATATGAAATATGCCTGGGAGTATACATATATATACATCCTAAGATAACCTTTCGACTCACCTACACTGTCCTTTCACCTTACCATACATGTATCTGTACATTAACTACATTAACTAGGTACATTAACACTCCCCCTCAAGCTGGAGCATATATATCATATGTTCCAAGCTTGTTACAAATAAACCTTACTCTAGCACCACCCGAGGCTTTAGTGAATAAGTCAGCTAACTGATCCTCAGATTTTACATGGCTAGTTTTGATGACATTTTGAAGAATCTTCTCCCTAATGAAGTGACAATCAACTTCAATGTGTTTGGTTCTTTCATGAAACACTGGATTAGAGGCTATATGGACAGCAGCTTGATTATCACAAAATAGTTCCATAGGCTGTGAGCCAGTAACTCCCAACTCTTCTAACATATGACTCATCCAAATCAATTCACAGGACGTATGAGCCATGGCTCTATACTCTGACTCTGCACTTGATCTTGCCACCACAGTTTGCTTCTTACTCTTCCAGGATACTAGATTTCCACCCACAAAAATACAATATCCAGTAGTGGACCCTCTATCTGATGGAGAACCAGCCCAATCAGCATCTGTATACCCTTGAACAAGAGTATGACTATTATCTCGATACAGTAGACCATGTCCTGGTGCACCTTTTAGATACCTCAAAATACGAATAACTGCATCCCAATGACTGGAGCGAGGTGCATCAAGGAATTGACTGACTACGCTGGTAGCAAATGAAATATCTGGTCGTGTGACTGTCAGGTAATTGAGCTTCCCAACTAACCTGCGATATCTACTCGGATCAGCTAATAATTCTCCCTTATCCACAAGGAGCTTTGTATTAGGATCCATTGGGGTATCAACAGGTTTGGTTCCTAACATGCCAGTTTCAGATAGCAGATCAAGAACATATTTTTTTCTGAGAGAGAGCAATACCCTCATGTGACCTTGCAATCTCAATTCCTAGGAAATACTTTAGCGGACCCAGATCCTTAGTGTTGAACTTAGTTTGAAGGAATATCTTCAGATTAAAAATCCCTTGTGTGTCATTTCCTGTTATCACAATATCATCCACATACACCAGTAGCCATATCTTCCCCTGTGAGGAATGACGGTAGAAAACAGAATGATCAACACCACAACGTATCAATCCAAATTCTTTCACCACATCACTAAATCTACCAAACCATGCTCGCGGGGACTGCTTCAAGCCATACAGTGACTTTTTCAATTTGCACACTAGTCCAGACTCCCCCTGAGCAACAAATCCAGGAGGTTGCTCCATGTACACCTCTTCGAGAAGATCTCCATGCAAGAATGCATTCTTAACATCAAGGTGATGAAGAGTCCAGTGGAAAGTGACTGCAAGGGAAATGAGAAGACGAACGGACGTAATCTTAGCCACAGGAGAAAAAGTCTCTAAAAAATCAAGCCCATAGACTTGAGTGTACCCCTTTGCAACAAGCCTGGCTTTCAACCTATCAACAGACCCATCAGGATGAACTTTGACATTATACACCCATCGACAACCAACTGTTGACTTGCCAGAAGGAAGAGCAACCAGATCCCAAGTATCATTGGTTCGGAGGGCGAACATTTCTTCTTCTATGGCAGTACGCCATCCGGAATGAGACAATGCTTCAGACACAGAGTTAGGAATGGATACAGAAGACAATGAGGTAACAAAAGCATAGTAAGAGGGAGATAGGGATGAATAAGAAATAAAATTGGAAATAGAATGGGTAGTGCAAGTGCGTTTACCTTTTCGATGGGCAACAGGAAGATCAAGATCACTAAGTGTTGGCTCAGGAGCAGGATCTGAAGACGAAGGTGGAGAAGATGGAGTGCCTGAAGCTTCAGGGAGAGATTCAGTAGCTACCTGCCGTCTGGTGTAAACCTGCAAATTAGGACGTGAAAGACGAAAAGGGGAAATCACAGGAAAAGGAAGACTCTCATTCAAATCAATTAAAGATGAGTTATCAGAAAAGAAAGGAGTATTCTCAAAGAAGGAGACATCAGCACAGACAAAGTATCGATTAAGAGACGGACTGTAACATCGATATCCTTTTTGTAACCGAGAGTATCCCAAAAAGACACACTTAATAGCACGAGGGTCAAGCTTGTCAGTACCACTGTCGAGTTGATGAACAAAAGCAACACATCCAAAGATGCGTGGAGGAAGAGGAAACAATGGTGTTGTAGAAAACATTACAGAATAAGGAGAACAACCTTGCAGAACAGAAGATGGCATTCTATTAATTAAATGACATGCAGTGAGAATAGCATTCCCCCAAAACACTTTTGGAACCTTCATGTGAAACATAAGACAACGAGCTGTCTCAACAAGATGTAAGTTCTTTCGTTCAGCAACTCCATTTTGTTGTGGAGTACGAGAACACGAAAACTGATGAATCATGCCAAATGAGGACATAAAGTCAGTGAAAGGTTTGGAAAATTATTCTTTGGCATTATCACTACGAAGAACTTTGATAGAAGCATCAAATTGAGTTTTTATTTCAGCACAATAAGATTGAAAAATAGAGAACAGCTCAGAACGATCTTTCATTAGATAAATCCATGTGAGTCGAGAAAAATCATCAATGAAAGTGACAAAATACTTAAACCCCAATTTTGAAACAACACGACTCGGTCCCCATACATCAGAATGGACCAAATAAAAAGAACTAGCAGATCGATTATTGACTCTAGGACTGAAGGAAGCACGGTGATGCTTACCTAACTGACAAGACTCACAATTCAAAGACTGAATATGACTCAAACTGGGAACCATAGACTTTAATTTATCAAAAGACGGATGACCAAGACGACAGTGAACTTCAATGGGAGCAGCGACAACAGAACAAGTAGTAGACTGAGGTGCAGATGAACCACTTAGATAGTAGAGTCCCTGAGCTTCATGCCCTTCTCCAATCTTCTTCCTCGTCTTTAAATCCTGAATAACCACAGAATCAGGAAAGAAAGTCATTGAACAATTGAGTTGTTTGGTGATTTTACTAACAGATAGAAGATTAAAAGACAAGGAAGGAACATATAAAACAGAGGATAACGGTAAAGATGTACAGACTTTCCCGATACCCTTAACTGGGTTAGATGAACCATTAGCTGTAGTGACACTGGGGATAGAGGAAGGCTGAATATTAGAGAACAATGATGAAATACCAGACATATGATCTGAAGCACCAGAATCAATAATCCATAAAGTTGGTGAAAGGATAGACACATGAGCAGTAGGATTACCATGATGAGCCAAGGAAGCTGTGGGAAGAGATGCCTGGTGAGCTGTCTGATACTGAAGAAGTCTGGCATACTCTTCTTCTGAAAGCGTCACAGTTGATGGTCCACTCGTACTGGGCTTATTTGCAGAAGTATCAGAGGAGGCTACTTGAGCCATATGAGCTGGCTTTCCATGAAGATCCCAACAAGTCTCCTTAATATGGCCAACACGACCACAATTAGAACATTTAGATTTCGCACCACGACCACGGCCGCGACCACTACGAGTCCCTCTATCCCCATTCTGAGATGAGATAATATAACTAGAATTCTTACTTTCCGAAATCTTTTGACTGGCTAGGGCAGTTCGTGTAGCATCAATAGTGGTGGATTGATCCCTAGATGCAGTCCTCATGACACGGGAGTAAGTTTCAGCAAATGAAGGAAGAGATTCTCCACTGAGAATTTGAGCTTTAACCGGTTCAAACTCAGGATCTAGTCCGGCAAGAGAACGAAGTACAAAAATCTGTTCCCTTTGCTTTTGCATTGCATTAACATCAGCAGATAGTGGTTGGAGAGAACTTAGCTCCTCATGAACACGCTTCAAAGAGGCGAAGTACTCAGTGACTGGTCTGCCAGATTGTTGAAGTTGAAAGAACTCTTGTGATAAGTCGTACATGCGAGTAAGATTACTACAGAACAACAAGCGAACGTATTCCCAAATTTCCTTGCAGGTGTCAAGGTGAGTACACATGTCAGCAATGTTTGGTTCCATGGAATTCCATAATAAACTAACAAGGTGAGCATCTTCTTGGACCCAAACATCATGCTTAGGATCAGTTTCAGTGGGTCCAGACTCAGTCAAGTGCTTCTGCTTTCCATACCCAGTTAATGTAATCTTTACGGCTTTGGACCACTGAACGTAGTTCGTCCCATTTAACTTCCTGGTAGTTAATTGTTGAGACATAGGGATGGAAACACTAGCCATTTTCTGCTCCAAAAATGTTCCAGTAGCCATAGAACGAATATTCTGGTACCAGCAATAACGGATGAACAGTACCAGTAGCAGACAAGAGGAAGGAGCAAGAGATAGATGGTCCAAACACAAAAACAAGAATACCAGTAGACTCGCCGGAGAGAGGAGAACAGAAGACAAAGAAGGCCGGAAGCCCACTGGAGTCACACGTGCTGGCAAACGAGGCTACAGCGACGGCGCGTGAAGTCCACGCGCAGAGGAACAAGTGGCGCGTGGAGGCGCGTGACAATCTTTCCGGTGACGGCGCTGCTCCGACGGTGGTCGCCCCACTCAGGCGACCAAGCTAGGGTATACCGAAGTTCGAACGACAAGGTTAAACTCCACCAGAGACCAACGTCCGACTCCACCAGTTGAACAACGTCCGACCAAGAACACTGACACCGCCAGTGACCAAGAACAGATACAACACTGTTCTGATTTTCCTTACACACACAATTTTAACAACGCTCTGATACCATGTTGTAAACTTGAATAACTTTTTTCTATATGAAATATGCCTGGGAGTATACATATATATACATCCTAAGATAACCTTTCGACTCACCTACACTGTCCTTTCACCTTACCATACATGTATCTGTACATTAACTACATTAACTAGGTACATTAACAATGTGAAAGCATCAAATCCACTTATGTTGGGCCTTTAGCCTTGTGGGCCAATTTTGGTTCATGGGATCTTACATCTTATGCCTTTTTGTGCAAAAAAAAAGGCCAAAGTTCAAAAGTTAAAATAATTTACAACATCCCTGGGTCGAACCAAAACAAACTGATTTTACTTTTCTTTTTTTTTTTTTTTTTCCCTTTTAGATTTTTGGTTAGGTTTCGAGAGGAACATGGCTAGACTCTGGGTTCAAAAAATAGAGAGAGTTTGCTAGTAACAAGAACAGAATTGACTCATGCACCCAAAGGTTGTTAACCACGACCATATCTCTATTGGAGAGGATGTCAGTGCCTTCATAGACACATAATGTGGTCTTTCACATGAAAAGACGATGTCCTAACCATACCTGATCCCTGCCCGAAATCCGAATGGGTAAGGGATTCGGGGATTTTTTTGGAGATCGGGTAGACTATGGAGATATTTTTTAAAAAATTTTGAGGATCGAGTAGGGTACGAGTATGAGCTTGTCCCCAACCCATACCCTACCCGATTCCCAAAAAATTCCCAAATCCCCTATATTGGCCTTAGGCTTGAATCTGGAAACTAAAACCTGAATTGATACTTATGTAGTTATACTTGAATTTGGAATTTGGAATTTGGAATTAATAGTTAGGTAGTTAGGTTTGTAGAATTTGGAATTTTTGAAATTTGGACTTGAAACTTGAATCTCTAATATGAAATTTTGACCTTTTTTTTTTTTCTCATTTTAGATACCCAATTTCTCACGGGAATCCCCATTCCCCATTTATACTGGGGTGTCCCACATCGGTTGTGAAAAAAGCTGGTGGTCAGTATATAAGTGTAAGTGAAAATCTCACCTTACGAGCTAGCTTTTGGGGATGAGATAGGCCCAATACCACCCAACAACTGATATCAAAGCTCAGGTTTACCATCAATCTCAACCCACCAAAAGGAACAAGTTGTCTCAGCCTCTGAGCCAGGGCCTAATGTTGTGAAGGAATATTGTTAGGGTGTCTCACATCAGTTGTGAAAGGACATGTGATCAGTATATAAGTGTGAGTGAAAGTTTCACTCTACAAACTAGCTTTTGGGGATGAGATAGGCCCAATACCACCCAACAGTTTGGGGCGGGGATGAGGAGTAAAAATAAATCCCCAGTGGGGACCGGATAGGGTATGGGGATTGATTTGGATTCAGGGATCAGGTACAGGGATAGACGCACCCGTCCCCTACCCGCCCCTTTCCCATTCCTAATCATACTCGGTAGAAATTCAAAATATGCAAAAGTTGCATGCTTTTGGACTAGTAGTAGCAGAACAAAACTGTTTTAAAATGGGATCACGAACTTGCAATTTCTCATATATTGTAACCATGGCACTGATGGTTAACATTATGGAAGAAACCAAATTAAAAAATTAATCCATTTCTTTTGTGCTTCGATTGCAGGAAGCTGGGAATGGAACAAATGAAAAATAAAAGTAGCAACTACAAGAACCAACCTCGTAGAGAGTGCTAGTTGACTCCCAAGGAAAGAACACACCTTGAAGCACCACTCCGTCAGGAAACTGAACCCGGATAACAGTTTTTGTGTATCTCTTCCTAGCAGCTTTGGCCTGCTTTTCCTTATATGACTTGGGAGCCAAAAGCTGTGATTCTGCAATCTTTTTCTTCCTTGCATCTGCTTCCCTTTTAACCTCGTCAAGCGAAAGGTTGTAAAATGAATCTGGCAGCTCAATTCTAGCTGCAACGCTTTCAGGAACAGCGAAGAACACCCGTATCTAGTGCATCAAAAATGTTAAGAAGCAACATTTGCAAGTTACAGGGGGGGGAAAAAAGATGGATAACAAATGACAATGCAACACGTTAAATGTAAATGGAATTTTCATTTCAAAGACAAATGTCAATTAATAATGAACAAGCAGTCTACTCAACTCAAGGTGGATAACATCCCATTCCTGACTACTCAAAAGCAATGGAGACAACTATTGCAAATTTGGATGGGAACTGATCCCGTTCTATGCACATGATGGGCAAAATATTAAGGTTACCTTTATATCTTCTTCTTGCTCTATTTTTGTTTTTAGTTAGTTTTTTTTTTTTGTTAGATTCATTCATAACTTATACAAGTTTATATTTGTGCATAAATATTATAATTTTTGCCATCACATAAATGCCATTCAATATTCACACAACAAACCTCTTGGCAGTGCAAAATTTCTCACCAATCACAATCCCCAAAGCCACTCACCACCATATGAATAATCAATTGATGCGAAGAAGACCAACTGACACCAATAAGAAAATTCATTGCTGATTACCAAAGTCACAGATGCAAACCCATTCTCAATTATCATGGCATGCCAAACCCATCTCTTTGTATTTTTTTGTTTATTCTTTCAATTGCATGAATTCACCATAAGACTTAGCTACTGTACTTCAAAATCATTTTTGCATATATTAATTAATTTTAAATTGAATTCATCACAATCCCATCCCCTTGTATTTTCCTGTTTATTCTTTCAATGCATGAATTAACAATAAAAATTAGCTACTACACTCCGCGATCATCTTTTCGTAAAAAATTAATTAGTTTCAAATTGAATTCACCATAATCACCACTGATGGGTCTTGATTTTGTATTTTGTTAGTGACTGCCATGGTGGGTGCTTAGATGGTGGTCACTGCAATGGGTATCAACTACAGGTCCTGTGCTTCTCAGTGGCCAATGGTTAGGGACTGTAACAGAATGATGGTCATACAACTGGTTTTGAATCATGGAATCATGGATGTGTAAAAATAAAACAAAAGATAGCTAAAAAAAAAAAAAAGATCTATACAAAGGAAATTTGAGGTGACACTAACAGAAGAAAATTGAGAAGATACTATTGAAGATGGCTTGGTCATGTCCAATATAGACCTATAGATGTACCAACAAGGAAGAGCAAGTAGATTCAAGTCAAAAGGGTTAAGAATACAAAATGTAGATCTAAGATTACATAGACTAAAAACGTTAGAAAACTCACAGACAACAGAACCTATGACAGAAACAAATGTAGGAAGATAATTCATGCAGCCAACCCCAACTAGTTTGGGACTAAGACTTTATTGAGTTGATTTGAGCTGTGGTGGTGGAGATGACACGAAATTGGAGGGGAAAGCAATGGTGTTGGTTCCTTCTAAGTGAAGGCAGCAGCAGAGTCCTTTATGATGGCAGTGCTAGCAACATGGTCCTATCATCTATGTGGAGAAGATGTTGCAAGAGTTCTAGTGGACCTTGGAACCCACAGAAATGAGGATCTCAATGAAGATGATGGTTTGGATGCCAAGATGGTCATGTGGCTAGCTATGAAGCACAAAAACTTCAAAGTAGGTGGTATATCCGCATTTGATACATATTAGATACACAGATTTTTCCAATACATAAAATTATGCATCGGATATGCCAGATGGTGTACTATTTGTTTCATTTATGTAATTAAAATAAGCCAAAATTTGAGTAGCTGAACTCCTAAAATTATAAAATCTTTTGTCTAAAACATATCTTAATACAACATTGGTGAAGACCTACAGTTAGAGGAAATTCACCAGTATCCCAACTAACCTCACTAAGGTTGTGGCTTCAATGTACATGTCCTACATCATTTCAGTATATGCATATATGAAACCTTTCTTTCTCAGTTCCCACCAAATCAAATTTCCAAATACCATATGATAAGCTTTCTCTAAAGCTATAAATATCAAATGAAGATCATTCTTTTTCTCTCTATATCTCTCCATTAGTCATCATAATAGGTAGATTGATTCCATAGTTCACCCACCAGCAAAAATTCAAAACTAATTATCTTATATGATTGTTTCAAGTCTTAATCTATGTACAGTTACTTGCTCTCATAGTTTATACTATGACTAACAACTTTAAAGTCCCTATGATTGTTATTTTTTTTTAATAAGCGTAGTTCATTACAACTGCACCAAGGATTAGCCCTTAAAGGACCTAATGTTCTCTATAAAAGTAAGAAAGTTGTTTAGCACCACCTCTATTCCTCCAGCTAAACAACTACACAAAAGTGACAAAAAAGCACTCCTTGCTCCATACAAAGAAAAACCTTCATCCTAGAAACATCTTTTGTTCTTCTCCTTTCAAATGATCCACATTATGCAAATAGGATTGAGTCCCCAAAGCAACACAAAGCCAATACCCACAATTCATTGATCCACTCACAATGCACGAACAAGTGGTTGATAGTCTCCTCCTCCCGCTTACACATCTGGCACTTATTCACTAACAAAATTCCTCTTTTAATGAGGTTATCAACTGTGAGGACTGTACCATGTAATACACTCCAAACAAAAAAGATACCATAGGAAGGGCCCCCATGCTCCAAGCAATATTCCATAGGCAATTCCCCTCTCGCACCCCTTCCAACACTTTATGGTAGGACTTGACCTCAAAGGCCCCGAATTTATATTTCTTCCCCTTGAGCCTATCCTCCCCACCTCCAAATCTGAAAAAGCATAAGTTGAAAAGCGACTTGGTCAAGCTATCACTATCCCAGTCAAAGAGATTCCTCCTAAGCACCACATTCCATACCCCAACACCACCTTGGCTGTAATAGAAGCCTGAAATGACACTTTTTTTGTCTACGGCTATCTCGTAGATATCAGTGTACTTCTCTATAAGGCTTACGTCTCCTATCCAAGGATCCTTCCAAAAACTTACATGACCCCATTTCCCCGCATGTAGAAATGTGTCTCTGAAAATCGGCCCAACCTCCCCTGATACCTTTCCAAAGATTAATGCCATGTGAAGCTTCGGATATTTCAGAGACCAAATCACCAAAAATGACCTTATATTTAACTGCAATTAATTATCTCCAAAGAGCATGTCTCTTGCAAGCAAATCTCTACAATCACTTCCCAAGAAGGGCCTCATTCATCAAATTTAGCCGTCTAACTCCCAGAGCACCTTGCTTGATCGGCTTGTTGATTGTGTCCCAATTCACAAGGCAGTGTTCGAATTCCTCCACTCCATAGGAAATTCCTGTGAATTTTTTCCAACCTTTTTTGAATAGAAGTCAATATCTTGAACAAAGGCAGATAGTAGATAGGGAGATTTGCTAGTACACTCTTGATCGAGGTTACACATCCAACATTGACCTCTGGACAAGTATCCCCTCTTCCAACCTAAAAGCTTGCATTGAAAGCTATCAATGATGTCTCCCCAAACACTACTAGCCTTATAAGATGACCCAAGAGGCAATTTACCAAGTTTACACCCCAAGATGCACACTAGTCCCTCCAAACCCCTCACCTCCCCTAATGGAATTAGCTTTGATTTTTCCAAATTTATTGAGACCAGAGACGGCTTCTAAACAAATCAATAAACACCTCAAGGGTTCCAATTGAGAGGCTTCCATTCCACAGAATATCAAGTGTGAAACTTCCAGATTGGCATTGCCTCTCCCTCTCATTATAAACCTTGGATAGCTCCTACTCTAATTGCCCCACCAAAAAATATACTCAGAAATTCCATAACCACTATGAACAAGAATAGTGGCGAGGGATCTCCTTATCTCAAACCCTTGGATGACTTGAAAATACCTTCTGACATACCACTCATGATGACAGAGTACTTGACTATGGCAAATCACCAACTCATCCACTTCTTCAATTTTTCCCCGACACCTATGTGACTCAACAAGGACAACACAAACTCCCAATTCACATGATCATATGCCTTTTATATATCCAACTTACATAACAATCCTGGAACAGCACTCTCGACTCTAGAATCCACCAACTCATTGGCCATAAGAGAGGCGTCCAAAATTTATCATACCTATAATTATTACAACTTTAGTCTTTGGATATCAAGAAAGAAAAAGGAAGGATTATGCATTACATCCATGATACTTATGGAGTTTATCATATGCGTTTGCAATTTTTAGTAGAAAGATTTAGAAAATAATTTATATTAGATATTTTCAATATCTTCAAATATAAGCCCAAAATTATGGGGCCGTTTGGAATTCCAAACGTTGCAATAAAATGTGGTTTGGCAAATTTTTTTATGTTTGGAGTGCAGCCAACAAACCACAAAAAGATAGAGATGAACAATGAAAAATCCGTTCAAATGGATTCTGGCAAAAGATTTCCATTCGAACAAATTCTAGCATAACTTTTTGGATTCTGACAGAGTTTTTCGGAGTTCTATGTAGAATTTTTTAGGGATTTGTAGAGATTTATTGGAATTCGTAGAGATTTGTAGAGATTTACGTAGTTCACGGTTTGAAGAGATTTTCAGAGCTCCAAATAGGCCCTATATATAAATACACAAATATACTACTGTATAAGTTTCCTACCTTTTAAGAATTGCCCTCTCATCAGATCCGTCACTTGGTACAAGGCACTTTGCAACTTTCAAGTAAAAAGAAAAACTTGGGATTAATGCTTCTTATGGTCTATTTGCATATCATATTATCATGTCAATGTATATGCTACATAGGATCAGGCATGACCATAGGTCTCTTGACATTATTACAATTTTTTTTTTTTGGGGGTAAGTAGTTAGTATAATTAATCTATCTACTACTACCCTTTTTTCAGCATTTGTGCCATAAACAGAGACTTCGAGGCAAGATTCTATTAAAAAAAAACAAATGCTGTGCACGGTTACAGCAACCCAACATGTTGACACGACAATTGTTTTAAAAAATCAAGAAAAAACACAGCTGGGTCAGTTAGTAAATTTTATATGCATATGTGACATAAGAAAGTACTACTTTATCTTTTTCTGCATTACAAATATATTTATATTTATATTTATTATATCCAAAAATCGTAAGAAACCAACAAATATTTCCCACATTCCATGTCTCAAAGAAGATGTGTGAAAAAAAAATTTTAATATTAATCTAAAAAAACCTTGTCCATTTTAAATCAACTGACTCAAAGCTCTATCCATTCCATAGTACAGGTTCTGGTTGTTTTGCATAGGTGAAGGCGTGAATCAAACCTTTTGGCATAAAGGGGTTGGTAAAGGCTCCCGATAACTGGCAAAGGTAAAGAGGCTGAACTGAGTGCAAACTGCAAACCAAATCTTTTTTTATCTATTTGCATAGAGTGGCCACCTGAATAAATTCTCGTACTCAGCGCAAATTGGAATTTCTCTCTCTCTCTCTCTCTCCCCCCTCCTCTCTCTCTCTCTCTCTCTCTCTCTCTCACACACACACACACACACATACGCGTGCGCACATACATGCCTATGCCCACATTTATTTACTTGTGACAAGAGAAGTAAACTTATCAATAGCACCAAACAGAGCAGAACCCTCAGACCACTTGAATGGAGTGAAATGGAAAGAAAAGAAAAGAAAAGAAATGATTTGGGGATATATCTCGTGTTTGTAAGTTTTATGAGGGAACAAAGAAAAGAGGCCCAAAGTATCTCTTCTCCATGTTTCCAAAGTTGGACGGAAATGGAGAGAGGAGAACTTTTTAATGGAACTTTCATAATACCAATATTTGCTCACCAAATAAAGAACAAGAGCTAAATACATGTTTAGAGGACATAATAGTAAAATAACGACAAATACTTTTTTTTTTCCCTTCCATTTATTCTCAACCCTCAAATAAAAAGAAAACGCCATCATTTCTCTTCTTTTCTCCTCTTATTTCTAATGTTTTTCTTTATTTTCTTTCCTCTCCTAAATTCACAAATCGCTATCTAATAAACCCAAAAGCATAATGTAGATGGTATTTACAACACTAGAAGAATAATAACAGAAAATATGGATGGCAGATACAAATAGAAAAAAACAAACTTATACACATTGCAGAAGAAAAATAATCCAGTCTTTACCTGTCTATCAACCTTCTTTGGCTCAGCTGTTTCATCTATTTTAGATGGAACTGAAGAAGGCAAGTCTTCAATCTTTTGTGGTTCCAATAACGATATTGTCTTCTTAATTAAAACAATTCGCTCTTCTGAAGGAATATCCATTATCGCCCACATATCTCCATCTTCCTCTTGAAGTCTAAACCCAAGATACTCCAACAACTCTACACCTCCCAAAACATCACCAATAGCCTCCCTTATCTTTGGATTTCCCATCCGAATCCTCCGAAATTTAGCATTTTCTGGTTCCTTCACTACATTCCTCAGTAACTTGAGAACAATCTCCACTGAACCATCTGAAGGCTTGCCAGAAAGATACACACCAACACAAGCTTCCAATTCAGTTGTAGATTCAGCAGCACCATCACTTTCTGCTAATTGTTGACCACCAGCTACACTATTTGCTTCTGCACTACTCAGACAATTGTCAACATGAGCAGACACCTCTTCTTCAGACCCATAAGCTCGGCCACAAACCGGACATTCAAACACATTTAGAGAATAACCGTTAGCGGTTCGTTTCCCAGAAGTGATCAACGAGTCATACGGATTAAACCCACTTGCTGCCGGTGTACAATTTGAGTCTGTTCTACTCTCAGCAGCGGACCTGTTCGCCACTTGATGAGATGAATTCGCTGGTTTCTGTGGCAAAGATTTGGAATTGGCCGAAGCAGATGAAAATGATGGCTGACTTGGCCTAGAAGCAGTCGTCTGCGGCGGCCGAACCACACTCGGATTGGTTGGCCCCGAAGGAGAAGATGAGCCCAAGACCCTGCCTTGCCCCTTGAATTTACCAGAAGAAGAGGACGAGAATGGGTTGTTGACTTTCTTCATGAATCCCTTCATCTTATCCTTCATGTCATCCATTTCTCAAAACAAAAAAACCAAAGAACAATCCGATACAAAACAAAGAGATGTTCTAAAAGATGGAACAGAACGCTAAATCAAACCAAGAAATCAAAATTTTGAAACCCAATAGCAGAATCAAAGGACTCGATGTACGAATTTTGTGAGACTAGTCGATCAATAAATAAATAAGTTTGTGTACTTTGGGCAGAAAACTAGGGCTTTGTGTGTAGAAAAATGAATACGATAGGGAAAGGAACTGACCAAAAAAGGTCAACTGAGAAATCTAGAAAGAAGGCAAGGCTTTTCGGAAACGGCCACCCACCCGACGATGAGGACAAAGCGCGTTCTAGGTTCGGTTGACCTGAGATGGTTGTATAACGTTGTCGTTTTTTAATATTTTTTATTTTTTATTATCACTTTTTAAATAAAATTGAAATTATATTCAGAAATATAATTTTATTTATAATTATTAATTTTTTATTTTTATAAAATATTTAATTTTATTAATTTTTTAAAAATTAATTGAATTTAATAAATATATTTTATATTAATTTAATTATATTATTTATTAAAAATAATTAAATAAAATATAAATATTATATCATTTAATCCAGTAAATATAAAATATATTAATTATAATTTAATTATATTATGTACTAAAAATAATTGAATAAAATATATTTCATAATAATTTAAATAATTTAATTATAATATTAATAAAAATAATTTAATAGAATATAATTCATTTTAAATAAATAAATTAAATTAAAATTAATTTAATTTAATTATGATATTTATTAAACATAATTTAATAAAATATATTTAATATTATTTGAATTAATTATTTTAAATTAATTATTAAATTAAATTAAACAATTTAATCATAATATTTATTAAAAATAATTAATGAAATATATTTATATTAATTAAATTATTTATTAAATTTAATTAATATATTTTATTTTATTATTTATTAAAAATAATTTAATAATATATATTTCTTATTAATTAAATTAACTAATTTAATTTAATTATTTATTAGAAATAAATTAATAATAGATATTACATATTAATTTAATTAATTTGATTTAATTATATTATTTATTAAAAATAATTTTAGTTTAATAAAATATTTGAATAAAATAATTTATTTTAATATGAAGTAACAAAAATAAATAAAGTATTGGAACTGATAAAATGTTTGCAATAGAAAAAAATAGAGTAAAATCATATTTTTTCTGTTTACGTTTTTTGGTTTAAGTTTTCATCTTTTTAGAAACAAAAAAAAAATGAACAGATTTAGCAAATATATTTTTGTTATTAGCTTACAAATTTTGAAAATATAAACAAAAAAACAGAAAATAAAAACGTTACTAAACGAGGCCTAAGGAAATTATTCCAATTGTGAGTCTGAGGATTCTGATCGGAAGTTCTCATGACAGAAAAAAGTGAACCGTGAGACCCGCTTTAATGGGAATCATCGTCTATTGCTTTAGAGTTGTAGAAATATATAAATTATAGTGTGTTCAATAAAATGAAAAACGTTGAAAAATTATAAAAATTTTTAAAGTCATTCATTTTTTATCTTTATGAATTCATAAATTATCTTAAATTATCTCATTTTATCATTTTTTTTTATCACTCTAAATGCCTCCTTTGTCGTCAAAATGAAATATAAACATATTTGGGCAAATTGTCTAACAAATTTAGATACAATTTACACAATTTTCAAACTAAAGTTGAAAATTTTTATTTGCCAAAGTACTCTTTGCACAACAAATTCCGTATTTGCAAATAAACAAGAAATTCTAGAGACAAATTGAATTTTATTGATGTAGAAAAAAATGAATTTCAATATCTGATGTATTCTAATCAAAGAACTAAAATCCTCTGATTCTTCTCTTCAAAACGTTGATGCGAGGACTTGAAACTTGATCTCATATCAATATTTGTATATTCTTGGTGCTTAAGTGTCTGTGGGGCGTTGGTAGCTTGATCCAGCAGAGTCTCCTTATGTGCAAAAGAATATCACTTTGTACTTGGTAGTGACTCCCATTTATAAATGTGAAAGAGAGAGTCACAATAGAACTTAAATTCTCTAAGATAATTATCTCATTATTTTATTTATTAAATAAGAGATAATATTAAAGAGTTAAGATAGCATTATACTTCTTAAGTAATTATCTCTTATTTATTTATTTTGTAAGAGATAAAAAAAATTAAGAAATAGTAATTATATTTAGCACTGGGCTCTACTGACAAGTGGCTTAATTTTGACTAGTCAATCTTGTCATCTTTAGAACTACATCACTTTCACACGTGGCGACTTGTCATTTGTTACATATGCAATTTTCTTGTAATCCCCCATAAGACATGTGACAAGATTTAATTTGTTAATTTAATGAGCTTTTATTTGACACGTGGCAATTTATGATTCGGCCAAATTTTGTTTGTGTCTATACTCTTTTTTTTTGGCTTGAAGTGTGTAATGTTAAAAGAATGATACATGACAATTTTTCTTTTCTTTTCTTTTTTTTTAAGATATAGAATTTAAAAGAATAACGTGAATAATTTATGAACCAAGCTATGTACATTTCACAAAAGAATATGAGTAAATTTTTTAAATACTTTTTTTTCTTTGTAATTCAATGTGCCCGAATATAAGTAAATTTTTTAAATACTTTTTTTTTTGGTAACTCAGTGTGTCTAGATTAGTTTGCATGCAGCTCGACTAATTCTCGGGATTCTGAAGTTAACGATCAGGTAAACTCTCCAGTGGCATTGAGGAGAATCAAGCTAATGACTACTAGGAAATAAACCCAAGGTCTTACTAGTTAAGTTAACTCTTAGGATTAAATTTTTTAAATATGATAAATAATTTTACAAAAAAAATTAAATAATTATTGAGTGAACAGTTTAATTGACTATGTTAAATAATTTTAAGAGTTAATGCGACCTATTTTTTAATTAACCAATGTAATCAATTTTATGGATTAGTGTTAAATTTAAAAAAAAAAAGTGAAAAAAATTTGTAGTATATAATTTAATAATCTAAGGTGAATAATTTAATAGTAGAAGATAAAGAATTTTATAGATTAATGTGAACTGTTTGTTTTATATTTTGTCACGCCCCGAGTCTTACACTCGAAGGGTGAGTGATAAACACACATAACATACACTAATATAACTATCCCATAATCAGAGCAATACAATAACCTCTAAGTGAGCCTAAAACATAAGGTAAGATAACATGAGTTTAGCCTTGACAAATGCCAGGTCACTTACCCATACACTCTCCCTGTTAATGCAAATCTTAGGCCTTAAGGCCCTTACAACCATATCAAATCAGTCTAGAAATGTACAATATTACAATTTCAAATAAACTTGTACTAAGAGACCAAAAGCCTTGTTAAGTTTAGAAGGGCTCATGCAATGCACTTTTAATCCAACCCCATTAGCCCACTTGATTGTTATGACCTGTTCCTGCATCAAAATCTATAGGGACGTGAGCATGGGTCCACTTGTGCCCACAATGCCTCAAACAAACATATATGGTATGTAACCAACACATGCATGCCAATGTTCATATATGCATAACTACACCAACATCTTTCTATAAGCCATAACAATTCATTGATATCTATTAGTTTTCAACTTAAACAAGTATTTATCATCATTCAACATCATCATAGTATTGTATTCAATTCCAATTATTCTTCATTATTGAATTTCCCAACGTTATATCCAATTACTTTCCTTAACACATTATCGCATATTTAACATTTAATCACATAACCATATCTACATTAGTACTCATTTATCATTCTATCACGTCTTCATAACCACACAAGTCATCAGGGGTTGGGTGCATCCACAATACTGTCTTTTATGAGCCAATACCCAATGGAAACGATAAACTAAAATCCATTGTTTAGGATCACAGTCCAAGGTTATGGGTAACCTATATACATTCAATGTTGTGGGCTACTAACCCACTAGCATTGACACCAAACCTTGCGTAGGTTCCGGGTCTTTCAACCCGATGGTAATCTCAAAACCCTTCCTATTTTCTGCACCCCACCACGGCCCTGGCACATCATCAATCACATTCTAATTCTTTCAAACATATATTCATATTCATCATCATATACTTTCCCACAACACATATCCACGTTTCGGTTCATCCCAAGATTCATCACATATCAACTTTGAATCAAATATCATTAAACATTCAACATTCATCAACATTATGAATATGATTCTCTTGTTCAAATCAACGTTTAATTTAGTCAATCCCATGCTTACATTCATCAACATTTTGTTTTTAATGGCACACATTCCCTATTCCAGTTGATCAAGGTTCTTATCTCATGGTATCCTTCCGATTAATTTAATTCAAAGTGACATTTATTCAACTTTACAAGTTAAATTCCATTAGCTTAAGAGAATGAACTCTTCATAACTTTTTAGAACACATTACCCTTTCTCAATCCATGCAATTAAACAAATAAAGTTTTATGCAAAAACATGTTACTGAATCCTTTCATAGACCTAAGGTAGAAGGACAAATTGAACAAAGTCAGGAAATAGACCTAGGCTCAGTGGGCACCCAAGTTGGCATTCAGTCGTGCGCCCAAGGGCTTATGCGCCCACACCTTGTGCGCCTAAGAAGGTCAGGCACCCATGTCTTGTGCGCCTAAGGTGTTGGACGCCCAACTGTTTCTCACCTTGTGCGCCCACAACTTGGTCCAAGTTACGGTTTCATGCTCTGTTTTCTGATTTTTTGGTTTTTCACTCTTGGGACCTCGAATTGACAAAGTTAAGGTTAATATACTTAAAATCTCATGTTTCTAACATCACCACAAGTCTCTTAGGCATCAAAAGAAACCAACAATTTGAGTTTTCATCAACTTTGGGTCAAGTTATGGATCAAAACATCATTTTCACTCTCTCAACCTATACATACATATATATATGGGTATATAACTTCAATTCTCTTCCATAGATGAAGACAACATTTGAAAAAGGTTTTCTAAAGGTGTTCTACTCCTTGTTACACATCACATATGTAAGAAAGAAGCATTAAATCCCTACCTTAAGTTGAAAGAAGGTGGATCAACAAGATGGTATCCTTCGATTCCAAGCTTCCAAACTTTGATGGGTTCAATCCTTTTACTCCTTGATTCAAACTACAAATGAATCACATAGAAGGGTTCCTTGAGGGTCTAATTACATTTTTACAAGGTTAATTTGATTTCTACTTAGGCTAGAAGAACATAGTCTCAAGAATTCCACTCGGTTCCTCATCTCCTTCTTCCTTGCTCTTCTTTGCTTCTCACCTGGTTCCTTCTTCTCCAAACAATTTCTCTCTCTCTTTCTTGCATCATCTCACACACACACACACACACACACACATATATATATTTAGGCCAATATTTTAATCCCCAACAGTAGATTTCGGACTGTTCCTGCTCCCTCTAGCTAGTTATAGACTTATAGGTATGAGGGGTCGGCTACACAATTCAGAGCAACCATACCTGTCAAGTCTGTTGTACCTTGGGCACCCAAACCCTTCTCAGGTGTGCGCACAAGGTCTTGAGCACCTATGCTCTGTGCACCCAAGGTGTCATCCTCTTGCACTTGGCTAAAATGCCAACTATGAGGTATTTGACTTACCTCTTTCAAAATTCTCAACCTAAAGTACCATTAATGACCCATACTACTAAATTAACATACATCACTTCTAAAATACATCAAAAACCTTATACTTATGTTAATACAAAGTTTGGGGTATTACATTCTCCCCCTACAAAAATTTCGTCCTCGAAATTTAGTACATAACATAACTTTAAGTAAATAATTGTCGATACTGTTCTCGCATCTCTGACTTATGCTCCCAAGTTGATTCTTCCACCCCATGGTGTTTCCATAATATTCGAACCAGTGGAATTGTTTTCCCCCGAAGCACTTGGAACTGATTGTATCTTATATTTTACATCCAAGTCTATTTCCAATTTAGTCCAATTCAAGACATGTGTAGGATCTGGAATGTACTTACGTAACATAGAACCATGAAAAACCTCGTGTACTCCAGACAATTGTGGTGGTAGTGCCAACCGATAAGCAACCTCTCCAACTTTGCTAGTATTTCAAATGGACCAATGTATCTAGGAGATAACTTCCCTCGCTTACTAAATATGTACTGTCCTTCCGTGGTGATACTTTAAGAAATACACAGTCCCCTACTTGAAACTTTAAAGGCCTCCTCATTTGATTCACATAACTCTTCTGCCGACTGCATGCTGTCTCCAGTCTTTACCTAGTTACCTTGATCTTTTCATTGGTTTCGAAGACTAACTCTGGCCCTATCATGGCTGCCTCCCCAACTAGTGTCCAACACACTAGTGATCTACATGGTCTACCATACAATGCTTCAAATGGTACCATCCTAATGCTTGCTTGGTAACTGTTGTCATAAGTGAACTCCACCAGTGGTAAATGATCTTCCCAACTTCCTTTAAAGTCTAACACACAAGCTCGAAGCATATCTTCTAAAATTTGAATTGTTTGTTCAGATTATCCATCCGTTTGGGGATGATAAGTTGTACTAAAACGTAACTTTGCCCCCAAGGCCGCTTGAAAACTCTGCCAGAATCAAGAAACAAATCGAGTGTCTAAGTCTGAAATAATAGATACTGGCGTCCCATGCAATCTCACAATTTCCCGAATATACAATCGAGCCAAAGAATCCATTGAATCTGTCATCCACATTGACAAGAAATGAGCTGACTTAGTTAATCGATCAATGATTACCCATATGGCATCACATCCCCTTTTTGTCTTTGGCAATCCTGACACAAAATCCATAGTTATGTTTTCCCACTTCCACTCAGATATCAACAATGGCTGTAACAATCCAGCTAGTCTCTGATGCTCTGCCTTCACCTGCTGACAGGTTAGGCACTTGTTAATAAATTTCGCTATATCTTTCTTCATTTCTGTCCAATAAAATTGCCTCTTTAAGTCATGATACATTTTTGTATCCCCTGGATGCATTGCTAGTCAGGAATGGTGAAATTCCCTCAAAACTTCCCCCCTAGCTGAGGAGGGTACAAAGATTCTCCCTTGATATTTGACAACTCCATCATCACCCACGGTCCAGCCCGAAATATCCACTTAGTCCCTTATTTTATTACAAACCTCATTAGCTTCCTCATCCGACTTCTGAGCCTCAATTACCTTGCTATTTAAAGCTGGCTGGATGACAACAGTATACAATATCCATTGTTCCTCTCGCCCTTTAAGTTCTAAATCAAATTCATTCAATATCCCTATCATTTCCTACTCCTTGACTGCTACACATGCCATGACAGTTTTGGTCTTCCTACTTAAGGCATCTGTAACCACATTAGCTTTACCCAGATGATAATGCAATTCAAAGTCATAATCTTCCATGTACTCCATCCACTGCCGTTGCCTCAAATTCAAAACTCTATATGAGTAAAAATGTAGTTTAAACTCTTGTGGTCCGAGAACACTTCAAACTTCTCACCATATAAGTAGTGCCTCCAACTCTTCAAGGCAAAGATTACTGCTGCCAGCTCCAAATCATGCACTGGATAATTCTTCTCATGATTTTTCAACTGTCTAGAACCATAGGCCACCACTCGCCCATTCTGTATAAGAACACACCCAAGTCATTCACGTGATGCATCGTAATACACCGAGTAACCAGCTCTCTTTTCTAGGGATGACTAGCACTGGTGCATTAGTTAATCTTCTTTTTCTCTTTTAAAATGATCTTTCACATGCATCACACCATTCAAATTTGATTCCCTTTTGGATTAATCTAGTTAATGGGGTTGCTAATCTGGAAAAATCTAAGACAAACCTTTTGTAGTATTTTGCCAACCCAAGAAAACTGCGGATCTCAAATACAGACTTTGGTTGAGACCATTCTAGAATAGCTTCAACTTTGGATGGGTGCACTGCTACCCCTTCTTCGGATACAACATGCCCCAAAAACGTAACTTTTCTAAGCCAGAATTCACATTTGCTTAACTTGGCATATAACTGATGATCCCTTAATCTTTGTAACACGAGCCTCAAATGTCATTCATGTTCTTCTTCTGACTTAGAATACACCAAGACATCATCTATAAATACCACTACAAATGTATCCAAATAATCTCTAAAGACTCGATTCATCAAGTTTATAAAGACTGTCGGTGCATTTGTCAAACCAAATGGCATAACCAGAAACTCGTAATGACCATACCAAGTCCTGAATGCCGTCTTTGGAATGTATTTTTCCTTTATTCTCACTTGATGGTACCCAGATCGTAGATCAATCTTTGAAAACACCTTCGATCCCTTCAACTAATCAAACAAATCATCGATTCTTGGTAGTGGGTATCTATTCTTGATAGTCACCCTGGTTAATTTCCTGTAATCAATACACATTCTCAATTTTTCATCTTTCTTAGCGGTAAACAATGTCGATACTCCCCAAGGTAATGTACTTGGCCGGATGAATCCTTTAGCTAGCAACTCCTCTACTTGTGTTCTCAATCCTGCTAACTCTGACGGTGCTAACCTGTAGGGTGGAATGGAGATAGGTTCTGTACCTGAGACCAGATCAATGCAAAACTCTACTTCCCATTCAGGTGGCAAGCTGAATATCTCATCAGGAAATACTTTACGAAATTTATTCACAATTTTGGGCAATTCAACCCTCTGTTCTTCGCCCTCTTCTCCTATAACCATGCAAGCAAATAAACTGTATAATTCATTCTTTCCCCAACCTTTCAAGAGTGACATTTCTCGTGTTTCACATCGGTCTATAAAGAAATGAATCCGATCTCCCTCCAGCGTGGTTAAGGTTACCTTGCACTTATGACAATCAATCATAGCTTGGTAGGACATAAGCCAATCCATTCCAAGTATGATATCAAAACCCCTTATTTCCAGTACGATTAAATCAAAACTTGGGACGAACTCTCGCCCATCAAAAACATCCGTTACCCTTAGTTCACATCCTTTACACACTTGGGTCAAAGAAGAAAATCCTGCTATGGGGGTCTCAACACATAAAAACAATTCCAAGGGGCTAACATCTATTCCCAAGGCATATGCAAAGGATGCAGTGATAAATGAATGAGATGCTCCCATGTCTAAGAGTACAATTGCATTTGATGAATAGACATGAAAAATACCCCTCATCACTATAGGCTCAACTGGCGCCTCCTACTATACCACTGCAAACACCCTGCCCTGTGTCTGGATACTTTGTGGCCTACCAAACCTCTGTCCCTGTGGGTTTACCCTTGACTGCTGTGATGTCCAAGTTTACATTGTCCCTTATGGGACACTTCTCTGTTGATACTGTTGTTCTACTGACTGAGAGGTCGATAGGTAGGGTCCTTGTAACAACCGTCCAGATGGTGCCATTCTTCCCCCTGTAACTCACTAAATCTGAGGGCAAAACCTTTAAATATGCCCCATCTCTCCACATCCATAACACGCCCTATTTTCTTCAACCTGACCATTTCTTATTTGTCCTACTAATTCAACCTATTTCTTACTTTTGGGACACTTTGTGCTTTTGTGGCCTTCCTATCTGTAGTTGAAGCATACAACTTGCCTTCGAGAGGTCACCCCTGATCTTCCTGTTGGTGCGGGTACCGTACTTCCCTGATAAGACAATTGGATCTATGGAGCTGACGAACTACCCTTAATCCTTTTTCTACTAATTCCTTCCTATTGAGCCCCTGCATTCTTACCACGTCAATTTTCATAAATAGCTTTAGTTTCATTCAAGTCTCTTTCTACAAACATTGCTCGATTTACCAAAGTCTCATAATCCTCCAAACGCAACATCACCATTTTGTTCCTCAAAGTTGGTCTCAGTCTCATTTCAAATCTTCTGCACTTCAAATGAGTAGTAGAGACCAACTCGGGCACATACTTTGATAAATCTGAGAATTTCTTTTCATACTCCAACACTGTCATAGTCCCTTGTATTAACCTAGCAAATTCCTCCCTCTTAGCATCTCTTAAAGATTGAGGGAAGAAGTGATCCCTGAACTTCTCCTTAAACCTTTCCCAAGTGAGACCCACTGATCCTCTTGTGTCCTTTAAACTAGACCACCAAGCTGATGCCCCACCCACTAATTGAAATGCAGTCAGCGTAATGCGAGTAGAAGGATTAGTGATCTCCATTGCTACTAGTATCTTCTCGCATTACTCCAGGAACTGTTCTGCCATATCTATGTCAACCACACCATCATAAGTTGGAGGTTTCATCCTTCTAAAATTTTCCAAAGCAGTAAGGCTTGTCTGCATTTGTGACTGGGGTCCAACTCGAGTCCCTTCTACTATCGCAGCCATAGCTATCGCCAATTGTTGCAACACTACCCCAGCGTTCATAACTGTAGGTTGCTGAATCTCTGGTGCCCTCATCTGCACCTCATCCCCTTCTGAATTATTCTGCTGTGCCTCAGCCACCGCACTATGATGTGTTTCCTGTTCCTGCTGAACAGGTGTGCCTCCTCGTCCTCTTCCTCTACCTCGGCCATGACCTCGGCCTCTAACCCCCATTTCATGCGATGGCATTTTATCTAAAGTATAACAAAGCATAAAATAATAAAATTAAATCAACACTTGAGATCATGATAGAACATAAGTTCATTTAATAGTAAATTAACAGTTCAATACATTCATAAAGATACAACATAACAACACCATTTCGAATCCATTAATACTACAATAGGAGTTCCAACGTTACAAGGTCTCAAGTTACTCTACTAACTAGAATTGAAAGAGTACATAACATAACACTAGTCATTAGACTAATAGCCACTCCGATTACTGATTACACTAGAAAAGTGTAATTACAAACTCCACATTTTGATACACATTGATGTATTTAAGTAGTTAATCTTGAAGTTTTATCATTATTTTATTACTTATAGCTTTTATTTTCTTAATTGCAAGGAAAATGGAAAAATAATTGAGATTAGTAGCGATGAAAGTGGCTGTCGTGGAGAAAAAAATGGTCTGAAGTTCAAGATGATTGAAGTGGTATGCAACTGAAGTTCCAACTTGACACCCTGTCAGTATTTTGATCATATCTTTTCACTCACAATTCGGATTGACTTGATTTTTTTGGGTTAGAAAGAAGACTCAAAGGGCTACAATTTTTGTGTTTTAGTTGAAGCCTGAATCCATTATCAGTTGAAGCCTGAATCCATTATCTTCGAGGTCAAAATCGTATTAGAAGTCGAGGACAGAAAGCTGTTAGAAGAAAAAAAACACAAAAAATGAAACTTATATACTACCGTTTGGACAACCTTTGGCCTGTCTAAACATTTGGACACATGGAAGCTACTGCCGTCCAGATACCCCCTTGGATGACCTGAGAGTTTATTTTTAGGGTTTTATGTTTCAACTATATATACATATCTTGGACGACCGTTTTAGAGAGTCTTTCACATATGTTTTTCCAGTTTCTTCAGAACTTTAGAATGTAGTTTAGGGTAGTTTTAGGATTGATTTCTTTGGTTTTTGTTCGTTGATTTCATTTTGACATTGCTTCGAAGTACGATATGTAAGTTTTATTTAATGAATCTCGTTTTCTTTTCACCTTTGTTTTTTATTCACTGCTTTATTACTTTATCTATGTTAGGCTAGGTTTTAATGTTGATCTAACATATCAATGATGGGTGAAACCTTATTTGATGATTGGATATGATTGAATCCTCATATACAATGTAAAACTTGTATGTTAATACTTTGAAAATATAGAAAATGAATCTAGATTTAATTTTTGGTTTTCTTTTCTTTTTGGTTTTCAAAACATTCGAAAGCTTGTAACCTCGATCATATTTTCTTGAAATCCCTGATGACGTTACTTGATTATAACTTTCTTCATATTTTGAAATCAAAGAAAAGAATTCTGGACCAAAGAATGTTTTCAAGATGAAATCTTTCCGGTTTTATTTATCCTAAAAAAAAACGTGATTTTAAAATCGTGCTTTGGAATTAATGTTTTCACGATAAAATTTTTTCCGTTTTACTTTTCCTAAATGTGAGTTGTAAATCGAGATAATAGTCACATCTAATATGAGAATAAAGTGTTCACCCAGATTTGTAGGTTGGATAAAATCTTTTTCATTTTGAATATTTGCAATTCTATTTTATTTGTTAATTAGTTAAAAACCAATCAATCCAAACCCAAAATTTATTTTCTTTTCCGGTACTTAAAACTAAATAGTAGGTAGAAGAACTTAGAAAACCCTAGTGTTCAATCTCATAGTTCCCTCTGGATTCGATCTCGGACTCACCGAGTTAAAACTACACCGCACACCCTTGCACTTGAGGGTTAGTTTAGACGAACTATCTAGAAGCGGTCAAGTTTTTGGCGCCGTTGTCGAGGAACTTAGTTTTGATTCATTAGGATAATTCTAGGTTACTCTTTTACTATTTCCTAAAGAAAAAAAAATTAAAATTAATGAACATAGATTATTTTCCTTATAATTCTAGTTCATCAGACACCATTCACCCACTCATTAGTTATTTAGGCAACATTTATAGAATTGATTTTTGCCTAAAAACCTTTGCTATGCTACCTAAATTTCATGGATTTGAACATGAGGACCCTAGGTTTCATTTAGAATATTTTGAGTCAATTTGTTTCTATTACATGGATGGTTATATGGACGACACTTTTAAGTATCATTTTTTCCCGTTATCATTATGCAAAGTGGCTGATAATTGGTGTTGTGTTGTTACTTGCTCTATTAATATTTGGGAAAAGTTACAAAATGATTTTATTACAACTTTTATCCCCAATTTTCAAAACTTCACCCTCCGGTTTCAACTTGGAAATTTTTCTCAAAAGTATGGTGAAGAAATTTATCAATGTTGGGAGATATATAAAGATTTATTAAACACTTACCCAAATTTTAATATTGAGTTATGGCTCATCATTCAATTTTTCTATAATGGTTTACTTTTAGAGATGCACCACATCCTTGAGGAGTTATCTAGGGGTAAGTTTCTTGACTTTACTCCGGAGTCTGCATGGAACTTTCTTGAGTCACTCTACGAGAAAACTCAACATAGGGAAGAAGTTAACTTAAAAGTAGATTCTAGTGCACATGAGACTTCCACACATATTGACTCTACATTAGATGATACATTGTTCGAGTCCACAGCATGTCCTTATATTCGTCCACGCACTGAAGCTGAAATAGCTGAATCTAGGGCCTTTTTGTTACTTACACGAGAAAATTCTAATTCAAAAACCCTAGACTTTAAGTGAAGAGACTATTCTGATAATGGTTGGGATAATGAAGGGAATGAGCCCTTTGACTCGTTCCTACCAAACTCTAACATACACGAGACATCATCTGTTGAGAGTCTAGAGGACATACCAACCAACACCACCACGGAGCTTGAAGCTCATCCCACCTTGACAATCTAAGTGACTTTCGAAAGTCCTAATACTTATTATGGAAGATTTAATGCCATAGGTTTGAGGGAGCACACTGTTGAGCCAGTCAGTTTAGTTTCATCATGTTCTACCTCACTAATTACTGAGACCACTATTGATAGATCTTTTGTTATTGGGGCTAGTACACATGATGATTTATTGGTTGAGACCCCTACATTTGAGTGGAGGTATGATTTTAATTATGGTTAGGTTCCTACTTTAATTCTACAGGACTCTTAGGATAGTGAATTTTCTTTATCATCCTTTGAGAGTTCGATAGACAGGCCTAAGAGTGAGAGTGGTGCACACCTCTCCTCTTTTGCCCTCAACCTAACTAAGAATCTTACTGAGGGAACTGAACATGTTTTAACAAAGACTGACCACACATGTAGGGAAGTGGTGGAGATTAAGGACATAGTTTGCATTGACTTCTTAGGTGTTGAGGGGATACTAGAAAACACATAACCACATTCCATGTTCACATATGCATATGACTTCGAGCCATATTTGGGATTCAACGATCCTCACAAGGCCATGAATTCTCTAGTGTTCTCTACACTCGGCACACACTCATTTTTGATATCTCCTAGACTCAAGGAGAATATTTTATTTCTAAAGCCATTTGGTAAGGCTTGGGAGAGATTAGGAGTTGGATAGTCTACTTTTGCATTAACCCTTGTATATTAGTAGATTAGATTTTTCTTTCTTTATTTTTTGATTTATTGTTAGTTTAGTTTTTCTTCCATTTTATTTTTATTTTGTCTTTCTACTGACTCTTTTCTTCTTCTTTTATTTTTCTTTTATTTTTATCTTCTTTTAATTCTAACATATTGCTTGTATAGTTCTTTTGTTTTTCTTCAAAATAAGGAAGCTCTTAAGGTAATATTCCTCCTCTCCCTTTTATTTAGTTTTGCACTTCTAATTGGTACTTCATATTTATAATTGTTGTTGTTGGGAGTGCTATAGAATCTAAGTTGGGGGATGTATTGGGTGATGCCCTAAGTGGCTTGAATAATGGATGCATGCTTGGTTTAATTTGTGTTTTGTTCTTATTTTTGCCAATTGTGGTTATTGTTTCATGCTCATCATCATGCTCACTATTGCACACTACAGACCCACATATGCCTCATAGTTCTCACATTGAGGACAATGTGAATTTTAAGTTAGGGGGTAGGGTTTAGATGATGATCTTTTGTGCCAAAATTGCAAAATTTTAAATTTTTTGAGCATCTTCAAGCTTGAATACATGAATTTAGCACATTTGTACCTACATGTCAGCCCTTTTTGGTTTGGTTGATTGTGGAGTTGAGTGAGAGAGTGATAAATGAGTTTTGTTCAAGCTTTAATAGGAAACTTAGTTCAAGTTGACTGTATAATGACCTTGTGCATTTTTTACTATCATAAAAAAAAGTTTATGTGCTTAGGAGTGGATTTTGTTTAATATTGGTTAATTGAGCATTCTTGGACTTGGTGGAGACTTATACCCCTTAATGGTGAGTTTTTGAGCCTATTATTCTTTTCTTGAGGGGTTGCACATAATCACAGCTCTTTTATTCTTCACTTTAGTTTCCAATGCACCAATTGCATCACACACACTTGCATGAGTTTCACTTGGCATATTATGAGTTGTTGCAAGTTTTGAACATGATGCTAGGCCATTTTTGCTATTTTTGGACCTTCTTATCCTTTCCTTGATATGAAATTACCATAGGAACCAACTTGAAGCCTTTTAATAAAGTGTGTGATATATTTATATATTTTTCTTGGTTCCCACCTCATATATTATCCCTTAGCTTCATTCACACACTTTAAACCTTACTCTCACATGTCTTGGGTTGTGAAAGTGCATTAATGTCAATGATGTGAATCGGGGTTGGGAATGGAAATTTTTGAAAGCATATTGAGAGGAAATATTAGGTGGAGAATTCAATTGATATATTTTACTATTTAAAAGAAATAGAAAAAAAAACAAAAAAAATTAAAAAAAACAAAAAACAAAAAGAAAAGAAAAAAAAGAGAAAAAGAAAAAAAATAGAGAAAGAAAAAAAAGAAAATAAAAAAAAAGTTTGTCATTCCTTTTTGCTTATGTAATTTTGGGACTTGTGCATTGTATTATAATTATTGAGAATGTCCCATGAGTAGTTTGTAATTTGTGAATAAGCTTCTTGTTGGGATCCTTGTTGAGGTTTGGAAAGGAAACGGGTAGTTCGAGACTTATGCGCACTTGAGCATCTTTATCCTAAGACATGTGCTTTGATTTCCATATCCTCTATTGTTAACCATTACCCTTGGCCAAGTTACAACCAAAAGAAAGACCTAGTGGATTCTAAGCAAGCAACTCTTGTATTGTGCATGCAGTGGTCTTATGTAGGTTGTGTGGTGTGATCTCTTACATATGCATTGGAACATGGTTATAAGCTGTCCACTTTGAACTTTAATTTAGTTCACTCACTTATTTGTGGGGTTATGTGCAACTAGGATAGCATTATATGCTAATAGGTATGTGTGAACCCTTGATGAGTAAATTTCTTTCTACGAGTGGTACCTTGTGAGTATTTGAAGTCAAAACCTAGTTCCGCTTATACTCTTGCAACCTTGTTGAATGAATGAAACAATTTTGTTCACATGCTCTTTCTACTTTGATAGTCCATGTATTTATGCTTAGCACTTGGGAATTACACATGATATTTGGGTTTTGTGACTTGTTGGGCTTGAGCTTGATTCATTTTTTATCTTAATTGCTTTTTAACACTTTGAAACCATGCCATAGAATTTTGTAAGTAGATTCACTACAAACCCTCACGAGACCTTACTCATCCATTAGGGGGAACCTAGGGGTTTAAAGGGCTTGCTGCACGTAGCTAAGTGTAGTCGTGTTTCCAACAAAAAGAGAAATAGGATAGTATTTTCATTTCATTTTAATAAAGGTCATTGCTAGGGACTAGCAACGCTCAAGTTGGGGGGGTGATTATACTTGAAAAATGTAATTACAAACTCCACATTGATGTATTTAAGTAGTTAATCTTGAAGTTTTATCATTATTTTATTACTTATAGCTTTTATTTTCTTAATTGCAGGGAAAACAAAAAAATAATTGAGATTAGTAGCGATAAAAGTGGCTGTCGCAGAGAAAAAAAATGGTCCAAAGTTTAAGATGATTGAAGTGGTGTGCAACTGAAGTTCCAGCTTGACACCCTGTCAGTATTTTGATCATATCTTTTCACTCACAATTCAGATTGACCTGATTCTTTTTAGGTTAGAAAGAAGACTCAAAGGGCTACAATTTTTGTGTTTTAGTTGAAGCCTAAATCCATCATCTTTGAGGTCAAAATTGCATTGGAAGTCGAGGACAGAAAACTGTTAGAAGAAAAAAACACAAAAAGTGAAACTTATACACTGCCGTCTGGACAACCTTTGGCCTATCTGGACATCTAGACACATGGAAGCTACTGCCGTCCCGACACCCTCTCAGGCCGTCTGGACACCTAAGACACGCGAGAGTTAATTTTTAGGGTTTTATGTTTCAACTATATACATATCTTGGACGACCGTTTTAGAGTCTTTCACATATGTTTTTCCAGTTTCTTCAGAACTTTAGAATGTAGTTTAGGGTAGTTTTAGGATTGATTTCTTTGGTTTTTGTTCGTTGATTTCATTTTGACATTGCTTCGAAGTACGATATGTAAGTTTTATTTAATGAATCTCGTTTTCTTTTCACCTTTGTTTTTTATTCACTGCTTTATTACTTTATCTATGTTAGGCTAGGTTTTAATGTTGATCTAACACATCAATGATGGGTGAAACCTTATTTGATGATTGGATGTGATTGAATCCTCATATACAATGTAAAACTTGTATGTTAGGGTTCTTGTTTGTCTAGATCTATTTTCTAATGTTTTCAAAACATTCGAAAACATATGTAGTTGATCATATTTCCTTGAAATCACTGATAACTACATATGATTAGAATTTTCTTAATACTTTGAAAATATAGAAAATGAATCTAGATTTAATTTTTGGTTTTCTTTTCTTTTTGGTTTTCAAAACATTCGAAAGCTTGTAACCTCGATCATATTTTCTTGAAATCCCTGATGACGTTACTTGATTATAACTTTCTTCATATTTTGAAATCAAAGAAAAGAATTCTAGACCAAAGAATATTTTCAAGATGAAATCTTTCCAGTTTTATTTATCTTAAAAAAACGTGATTTTAAAACCGTGCTTTGGAATTAATGTTTTCATGATGAAATTTTTTCCAGTTTACTTTTCCTAAACGTGAGCTATAAACCGAGATAATAGTCACATCTTATATGAGAATAAAGTGTTCACCCAGATTTGTAGGTTAGATCAAGTCTTTTTCATTTTGAATATTTGCAATTCTATTTTATTTGTTAATTAGTTAAAAACCAATCAATCCAAACCCAAAACTTATTTTCTTTTCTTGCACTTAAAACTAAACAGTAGGTAGAAGAACTTAGAAAACCCTAGTGTTCAATCTTATAGTTCCCTGTGGATTCGACCTCAGACTCTCCGAATTAAAATTATACCGCACACCCTTGCACTTGGGAGTTAGTTTAGACGAACTATCTAGAAGGGGTCAAGTTTTTGCCACTGAGGGAATTGCTTTTCCAAAATCTTCCCCTTCACATTCTTACATTTCAATTTCTACAATAAGTGCAAGAGATATGAGTGTGCCCCCACCTGCCACAGTAAGTACAACATTTGATACATTGCCTAGGACATCTGTAACATATATATCCTAGCCTACGACAGCCTCCACATACTCCTCACAGACGATTTTCCTTATTACTAGAACTTTCACCTATCTCCCCAATGCTAGTGCTACCTTCATGTGAGCTAGTACCTTGACTGCCTGGGTTCTGTTCTGTCACTATATCTAGTGTCACAGTTGGATTTGCTGAAGTGGTAGGCACGATCACGGTCACATTCTGTACTACTATCACTGGGGGTGCAAATTGAAATTGCTAAGGCATGGGGTAAGGCATCATATACTGATACGGATGAAGTGTTGGATATGAAACTGAGTACGGATTCCCATAGTAAGGTACCATTTGATGATCTACTGTTGTTGGCACTAGGTTTATCCCTGCCATATCTCCAGACATGTTCTGGGGTTGTGTTTTACCTAAACCCTCGGTGGCTGCTTGGTTAAAGATATCATCATCAGGCTACTTAATCTCCTCCTCAACTGGTTGGACTTTGGTATTACCACTTTCCCCCTTTTCCATTCCCATCTGGAGTTTATACAAGACCAATTAGATCCTACAATTAACTTTAAATTCAATACTAGGTATTCCCATGTCCCTAGGTATTCTGACCTAGGCTCTGATATCAACCTGTCACACTCTGAGTCATGCGACCCGAGGGGTGAGTGATAAACACACGTAACATGCACTAATATAACTATCCTATAATCAGAGCAATACAATAACCTCTAAATGAGCCCAAGACATAAGGTAAGATAACGTGAGTTTAACCTTGACAAATGCCAGGTCACTTACCTATACACTTTCCCTATTAATGTAAATCTTAGGCCTTAAGGCCCTTACAACCATATCGAATCAGTCTAGAAATGTACAATATTACAATTTAAAATAAACTTGTACTAAGAGACCAAAAGCCTTATTAAGTTCAGAAGGGCTCATGCAATGCACTTCTAATCCAACCCCATTAGTCCACCCTAGTTGTTATAACTTGTTCCTGCATCAAAATCTGTAGGTATGTGAGCACGGGTCAACTTGTGCCCATGTTGCCTCAAATAAACATATATAGTATGTAATCAACACATAATGCCAATGTTCATATATGCATAACTACACCAACATCTTTCTATAAGCATAACAATTCATTGATATCCATTAGTTTTCAACTTAAACAAGTATTTATCATCATTCAACATCATCATAGTTTTGTATTTAATTCAAATTATTCTTCATTATTGAATTTCCCAACGTTATATCCAATCACTTTCCTTAACACATTGTCACATATTTAAAATTCAATCACATAACCATATCTACATTAGCACTTATTCATCATTCTATCACATCTCCATAACCACACAAGTCATTGGGGGTTGGATGCATCCCCAATATCGTCTCTTATGGGCCAATACCCAACGGAAACGATAAATCGAAATCCATTGTTTAGGATCACAGTCCAGGATCACGGGTAACCCATATACACTCAATGTTGTGGGCTACTAACCCACAGGCATTGACACCAAACCTTGTGCAAGTTTTGGGTCTTTCAACCTAAGGGTAATCTCAAACCCTTCCTATTTTTCATACCCCACCACGGCCCCCGGCATATCATCAATCACATTCCAATTCTTTCAAACATATATTCACATTCATCATCATATACTTTCCCACAACACATATCCACGTTTTGGTTCATCCCAAGATTTATCACATATCAACTTTGAATCAAACATCATTAAACATTCAACATTCATCAACATTATGAATACGATTCTCTTGTTCAAATCAACGTTTAATTCAGTTAATCCCATGCTTACATTCATCAACATTTTGTTTTTAATGGCACACATTCTCTATTCCAGTTGATCAAGGTTATTATCTCATGGTATCCTTCTGATTTATTTAATTCAAAGTGACATATATTCAACTTTACAAGTTAAATTCCATTAGCTTAAGATAATAAACTCTTAATAACTTTTTAGAACACATTATCCTTTCTCAATTCATGTAATTAAACAAATAAAGTTTTATGCAAAAACATGTTACTAAATCCTTTCATAAACATAAGGTATAAGGACAAATTGAGCAAAGTTAGGAAATAGACCTAGGCTCCGCAGGCGCCCAAACTGGCATTCAGTCGTGTGCCCACACCTTGTGCGTCCAAAGAGGTCAGGCGCCCATGTCTTGTGCGCCCAAGGTGTTGGGCACCCAATTGTTTCTCACCTTGTGCTCTCACAGCTTGGTCCAAGTTATGGGTTTCATGCTCTGTTTTCTGGTTTCTTGGTTTTTCACTCTTGGGACCTCAAATTGACCAAGTTAAGGTTAATATACTTAAAATCTCATGTTTCTAACATCACCACAAGTCTTTTAGGCATCAAAAGAAACCAACAATTTGAGTTTTCATCAACTTTGGGTCAAGTTATGGATCAAAACATTATTTTCACTCTCTCAACCTATACATACATATATTTGGGTATATAATGTCAATTCTCTTACATAGATGAAGACAACACTTGAAAAAGGTTTTCTAAAGGTGTTTTACTCCTTGTTACACATCACATATGTAAGAAAGAAGCATTAAATCCCTACCTCAAGTTGAAAGAAGATAGATCAACAAGATGGTATCCTCTTGTTCCAAGCTTCCAAACTTTGATGGGTTCAATCCTTTCACTCTTTGATTCAAACTACAAATGAATCACATAGAAAGGTTCCTCGAGGGTTTGATTACACTTTTACAACGTTAATTTGATTTCTACTTAGGCTAGAAGAACTTACTCTTTTTTGCTTCTCACCCGGTTCCTCTTCTCATTCTTCCTTGCTCTTTTTTGCTTCTTACCCGGTTCATTCTTCTCCAAATAATTTCTCTCTCTATCTCTCTCTTGCATCATCTCACACACACACACACACACACACACACACACACACATATATATTTAGGCCAATATTTTAATCCCCAATAGTAGATTTTAGACCTTTCCCACTCCCCCTCACTAGTTATAGACTTATAGGTGTGAAGGGTTGGCTGCACAATTCAGAGCAACCATATCTGTCAAGTCTGTTGTACCTTGGGCGCCCAAACCCTTCTCAGGTGTGCGCCCAAGGTCTTGGGTGCCCATGCTCCGTGCACCCAAGGTGTCTTCCTCCTGCACTTGGCTAAAATGCCAACTATGAGGTATTTGGCTTACCTCTTTCAAAGTTCTCAACCCTAAAATACCATTAATGACCTATACTACTAAATTAACATACATTACTTCTAAAATACATCTAAAACCTTATACTTATGTTAATACAAAGTTCGAGGTATTACATATTTATAATTAGCAAATTAGAGGACAAAATAATGATTTTAAACTTGTACTTTTAGAAGTCTTGTCCCTATGAGACAACTGGCGAGATATGTGTGAGATGATTTTTTGCTTAATTTTACACATGTTCAATATTAGTTGAGTTCCATAGGTCGTTGAGAAATTTGAAGAGTAATTTAACTCACTTTTAAAAGTAGAAACAATATATTCAATTCAAAAACTTGCTAGCTACCTCGCCTCAATGAGCGACAAAATTTTCAGAATATTCAAGATGGCTATATGTTCTATTTCAAGCATAATTCAATTTAGAAGTTACATATAGGTATTAGACAGTTAGTAAGGTCATCTTGGAATGTTTCTGTTATGACTCTTACATTTATTTGATATTCTATTCATTTTAATTTAATTGGTTTTATTTAATACTTCATATGAGGGATAATTGAGTTATTTGCATGATCCTAACATTTTATTAACCAAAATTTAAGTATAGGAGTCCATTCGCATGCACGTCCATACGTATAGCCATCCGTACATTTGTGTACAACTTTCCACCACCTGGACTATTTAAGTATATATACATGTGCACGAGTGTGTAACCCACCCACACACTACATGTCTAGCTGTTTAGAGAGATCATCAAGTGGCAATGTGTTGGCCACTTTACCATCTATAGATATATACTTTGCATACATGTAGGTGGAACATTGTTTATGGGCTTTGAGTTGAGAAAGAAAGAGAGAGTCGCTGTGAGCTAAGAATTTGAAGGAATGAGAGTTGTTAAGAGAAAAATACAGACCCGTGCACGTGCACACACAAACATGCATAGAGTGAGAGAGAGAGTGTGTGTCACACACACAAACAACGAGAGAGAAAAAGAGTGTATCTGTGTGTGCGTGTGTGCGCGCACGCATCCTTGGGGGGTGGAGTAGAAAAAGAAAAAAAAAAGAAAATGAAAAAAGAAGAAAGAGAAAGTGAGGGAACTCATCTAATCTTGCATCATCTTTACTTCATTTCCTGGGGGCGTTGATTTAAGAGGTAGGGGCTCCTAAAAGTTACTCGTTAATTTCATATCTTAATGGTTATGATTTGGATTTCATGATTTGGGTTGCATGTAATATTCCATGCATTTTGATAATGAAATATGTAATTATGAAAAGAGTGTATGTTTAATTGATTATAATATCACTAAAATGAAAAACTTGATTTGAAATTACTCGATAGTAGAAATTAGCTTAAAAATTGTAAAATAGAGTATGAATTAAACAAAAATTTAAAATTCTAATGATTAACATTCAAACCGTCATCCATACAGTCACTGCATATGGATGCTCATTCGAAGGGACACCTGGACACGACTTGATAGGTTGTTATTCCTACTCATTTTGCCTTAGGCTGTACGACGTCCATACCAGCATACATATGGATATCTATATGGATGCACGTTTGGATGATGAGATCCCATTTGAACTCTCATTGCTTATTTGACTAAAAATGTAAGATTCTTCTACACATTGATATACTAGATATAATGAACATTTGAAGCATGTCATGAAGTGATATACTGAAGTTATTGAGAATTATCTTATGATAACAAATGAATTGAGATGATGAGTAATGAATATTTATTGTGATGTATTGATTTTTGTTTGGGGTTTAAAGGTACTGGGATAGAGGGTATATATACCTATTTATGAGAGTTCTTAGACCTGTGTAGGAGTTGGTTATCGAACTAATGAGCTAATAATCCGCATAATGAGGTAGATGCTTAATGTTGACCTGTTGATATGCTGAAACTGTGTATGAGAGATAGTTAAGTACGAGGAATATATGAGTACACCCCAAAATTGTGTATATAGGTTTGTACGTCATTCCCTAGCTGTGTGCATGAGTTTGTTTATTTGGTTGGATGCTGAGATTTTTGGATCGATCATATAGGGTACCTAACCCAATTTACTTCTTTTGATTATGTTAATGATGGAAATAAATTATTGAGATAACTATGATGTTATGATTATAACATATTAAAATATATATTTATCATGTTTCATATTAATAGCATGGTAGGACATGATATTTATTATATTTGTTTGGTGGTCATATCTGTGTGAGTGCCCACTTTCTTGCAGACTGTACTAAAGGTTTTGATGTGACTTTACATGATAGTTAGGCCAGACCATCGGGTTGTGAGACATAGCTGCCCAAGACTTGTTTAAGCATTTTGATTTGTTTTGACAGATTCTGTATTTTGAGGTGAGGACTTTATGTATATTCTATTATAATCTTTGATCGGGTTGTATAGGTTTTAGAGCCTTATCATTATTTTTTTGAGAGTATTGCTTAGCCTATGGTTGAGGTTATTTTATATATATTCTTTTAGGATTATGTGTCCTATGTTGCTCAATTTTTGGTTTGGCTCTAATTAGGGATATGATTATGTGTTGATTTATGATTTGCAAATGTTTAACACACGCCTCAATTTACAAAAAATTAGGGGTGCGACAAGCTCGAACCAATCCAAGACGTGGAAAGGATCTGATTCTTATTTCTTAAGCATAGAAATATGAAAAATATCATACACACTAGTGAATTGCAAAGGTAAAGCCAATCAATATACCACTTATCTAATGCCCTCGAGAATCTCAAACAGCTTGATAAATCGTGAATTTAGCTTTCTTTTCATCCTAGAATGCACTTTACCCTGGTAGGGCTACACACTAAGAAACACTTGATCTCCAATGACACAAGGGCTTTAACAGAGCACTAAAGGATTGAATAAAGCATCGATTGGAATTGGCATGCCCTAGAAATGAACCAATATTTTTGATATTGCAGGGAATGGAGAGTTTCTAATTTAACGCAACCTTAGCCTGATCGACTTGTAATCTTGATGCAGAGACAATATGCCCTGGAACAATATCTTGTGTTGCCATAAAGTAACATTTTTCCTAGTTTAGCATGAGGTTTTGATCTTCATATCGTGATAGAACTCGATCCAAATTCCTTAAACACTGCTCATAAGTATCACTATAGATAGAGAAATTATCCAAAAACACATTTATGATGTCTTCCACCATCTCACTAAAAAAGCTTATCATGTAGCGTTGAAAAATAACTGGTACGTTACACGGGCCAAAGGGCATTCGTTTATATGCAAAGGTACCAAAGCAACAAATCAAAGTTGTTTTAGATTGGTCCTCTAAGGCAACCTCTATTTGATTGTAGCCCTAATAGCCATCCCAAAAAAATAGTAAAAAGTATGTCCAGCTACTATTTCAAGAACTTGATCAAGGAATGGCAGTGAAAATGGTCTTTCCGTGTTATAACATTAAGCTTACGATAGCCTATGCACACCCTCCATCTAGTTTGAATGCAGGTTGGCATCAGTTCATTGTTCTTATTTTTAATGATTGTAATGCCAGATTTCTTGGATACTATTTGTGTAGGGCTTACCCACTTAGAATCTGTAATGGGTAGATGATTCTTACATCCAAAAACTTTAACACTTCTGCCCTTACCACCTCTTTCATGTTTGGATTGAGGCGTCATTACATTTGCCAAACTAGTTTGGCGTCCTCTTCCAAACTAGTATTGGTCAGATTGGCCACAGACCAACCGAATGCTTTCTTATGCCTTTGTAGAAGCACTACAAGTTGGCTTTCTTTTTCTATTATCAATTTTGAGGATATGACTATGGGAAATGTTTTATCCTCTTCTTGGAGAATATACTTCAAGTTTGAAGGCAGGGGTAGGTCTAGGATTTTTACTAGAGGCACCAAGCACTAAAGAAGAGAACAACGATTGAGGTATGTTGAGATTAAGAGTAAAAGAGTAACGATGCTATTTTTAGAAAGAGAAAAAATTATCCTTAGATGTTAAATCAATGAATATACTTTTCACAGTTTAATGATTTAAGCACTTAAAGTTTGTTAGAGATGTCCATCGTTACTTAAAAAAATATAACTATTATTAAATTTTTTTAATAAGTATTATTAAATTTTATTATTTATAGAATTTATTATGTTATATGCTATATTTACTGATATTATGCACAAAAATATGTAATAGTGTCGTGAAAAAATGTAGTTTATTTCACAAAAAAATACCTAAGTTTGATTCTTTTAAACTCATTTTTATGTTAAAAAATTTTAAGTTAACTTTAAAATTTTAATAAGGCCAAAATATCTTAATTTTGAATTAATTTAATTTTTTAATAAAGCTAATACCAATGGTATTTTGGTAAATTTACATTCAAAACTAAGGGGGTCACTTGCCCTCTATCCTTGCGTGGCTCTGCCATTGTTCGCAATTAAGAGTTTTCTCTCAAGTTTTGGTGCCTTTATTTCTGAAGATTTGCTTTCTTTAGTAGTAGTTTTAACTTTCCAAATGTTGGAACCTAGTTATCCACTAACATTATTGGGCTCAGTTCCAACCAATCATAAACTGTCCTAATCTTGTCAAGCTTGTCTACAGTTGTTGATCTATTTTCATTGAAGCAAATGGCCTTCTCTAAAGGATCTTGAATGAACTCACAATCCACATAGTCTTGTACGATCTATTCGAAAATTCAATATTTAAAGTTTACTTAAAATTTACCTCTTAATTAAAATCTAAAATATTTAAAGATTTTAGTTAAATGCTGCTCTACTGATTAAAACTTATTAATCAAAGGATATATTAAAGCACCAAAATTCAACAAAGAGCGAACATCCAGTAAAATGATGATCATATCCCTTAAAAAAAAAAGCAAAAGTCAAGTTGAAAACCCAGATTTAAGGTGGAAAGTCATCAAACTGCATAGGCATATCCAAGACACCAAATAAACATCAAGAATGGTCTCTATCGACGCAGTTAAGGACGGTATCGATTGAACTAACAAGTCAATCTAGAAACACATAAGAAGACAAAAAATTTTAAGAGATACTAGAGAACATAGAACATAGATTAGAATAGCCAAATGACCTCCAGAGGTCATCTGGGCCTCATTGACTCAAAATGGTTTCTATTGACGAGAAAGAGGCTTCGATGCATCAGACACAAATTGAGCCTCCAAATAAAGTTAGAAAGATTCCAAAATTCACAAGGATACAAAAGATATAATTCCTGAAGCAACCCCTCAGCTAAGCTAGACCAAATCAAACATCAGGAAGTGCCTTGGGAATCGAGGCTTGAAAAGTCATCAATAGCCCACAATTCACTAAAAACTCCTAGAGGTCAATCTGACATCATAGATGGATTCCTTATGTCCAAAAGTGATAAGAAGAGCCATCCTGGTAGTGCCCACAAGGGTCAAGCAAAAGAATTAGGTGATTTTTTTACCATTTTATCCCTTTTCGAAGCAGTAATTTTCAAATAGTCATAACTCGACCCTAGAAAATCCCAATTAAACGAAAATTTGACCTATTGATCTATTTTTCTTCCAAGAGCATTTGAGAAGTCTCCGGGCTCCCGAAACTTGTTTAGAATGCCTAAAAATGGTCTAAACATATCTACATCTGACCTGTACCTATCCTAGATTGGCCTAAGCTCCAAGTTGCAGGCCAAATTGGCCCAAAAATGGGTATGCCGCCCAAAATCACTCCACAAGCTTTGTGAAGGGCTTTTGTTACCTGTGAAGGTTATGCAGAATTGTCCACCCGTGAAGCTAGGTAGAAATTTCTTACTGCAAGGCCCAGGCAGGTTTTTCTACCTATAAGGCCAGGTGATGTTATCTGCCTATGAAACTAGGTAAGATTTTTCACCCACAAAGTTAGGCGATATTATCTGCCTGCAATGTGTGGGTAGACTTCTTGATTAGCATGGGTTCAAGCCTATAAATAGGAGGCCTTCCTGGTTCATTTTTTACATTTAAACATTTGATTCACTCATAGCATTCAAGGCAAGACTAACACTCTAGATTTTCTCTTTAGAAAAAGCCCGTGTTAATAAAAGAGAGAAAATTTTTACTTTATTTTTCAATATAATTTTTTTGCATAATTAGAATAAAATAATTTTAATTATGCAAATAAAAACCCTTTATCAATGACAGGTATCTGGATTATAATTCATGTTTGGACCAAACCCGATGTATGATACTGACCAAATTTACCCGAGATAACTTAGGAAAATTCTAAGATACACACGTATGACACCCACATCATATTACTATGTCAGGCCTTCATACTACTATCTCAGGCTATCCCATAACATCACAATGCCATGCTATAACATCATATTACCATACTATGCTATGTTATAACATCATATCTACCATGCTATATCATCTCTATCATACTATGCCATGATCATTTGCAAACATGACATGTCATATCATGATATCATGATGCATCATCATGTTATATCATGTTATATACCATGCCATTACCATGTTATGCCACGTAATATCATGCTATTAACATGATGCACTTTGCTACCATGTCATATTATCATGATATGCCATGCTAACTTGTTTTATCATATGTCATGGTATAACATTCTAGGACATCATTTACCATGCTAACTCATAATATGATATGCCATACACATGACTTGACATGCTAGAACATTATAATACATGCAAATACACACTCATTTGGGTTGACACAACCTTAAAAATCAAAAGTTAACTAACTCAGAGCATTCACCTGAGTGAGTAAGGCTCCAAAGACTTGGAATGACTTAGGATTGGCTAAGTCGGTCATTTTTGGGTCATAATTCCCACAGATATATGTGATATGTATCTTTCAACAGTCATCCATGATAGAGATAAATGATAGAATATCAACTATCATCATATCAACATGCTTATGACATACCTAATCATATCAACTACATTACTCATATCACACTTGGCTTTTAGGCCTATATCACATAAACTCAATCATCACCACCAGGAGTTAAGTTCCATGTCACAGCTAAACTCCTTTCTTAAATGATAAACACACACTCACCTGCGTAAGGTGCACTCTTGGAGTTGAGCTCTTCAATAGAGTGAAATTCCTTTCTTTAGTTGTGTGTAAGGTGCTATTATCCCTTTTTCATCTGAAGTAAGGCTCCTTTCCCTAATTACACATGAGGAGCTAAATGTTCCCGTTATGCTGGAGTAAAGGTCCTTTTCTTAGTTATGTGTGAGGTGTTAACTAGTCTTTTTACTTTGGAGCAAAGCTCCTTTCCTCAGTTACATGCAAGGAGCTAATTGTTCTTTCTCATCTGAAGTAAGGCATTTTTCCCAGTTACGCACGAGGCGCTTACTGTCATTTTTTCTCTAGAGTGATATTTCTTTCCCTAGTTACATGCAAGGCATTAACTGTCTCTTTTCATCTAGAGCAAAGTTCTTTTCCTCAGTTTCCTATGAGGTGCGAATTGTTTTGTCTTATCTGGAGTGATGGTCCATTCCTAAGTTACGTGCAAAGCTCTAACTTTCATTTCAGATCTTAAGAACGAGGCTCCTTCATAGTATCTTTTAACTCATCGGTTGCTCACCAACTCAAGCACCTAGCATACTTACACACTTAGCTTACTTAGGTCGATAAAGATGCTTGAGGTCATCAGTTTGTGGCCATAACATTCTGGAATGTAAACCAGTTTATCATATGTCGTCCCTGGCATCAGAATTGGGCTAATGATAAGGCTCACTATGCTTGAGACCAACTAGTTTGTTGCCATGATATTTTGGAATGTAGAACAGTTCAACATTTGTATACCCACATCAATGTGAGATGCCAACCTAGACTTAGAGCAAGGCTCTTGCTTCTTTTACTCTCACTTTCGACATTACACAAACATATAACAACAAGGTTCGAAATAGTGTAAGTCTAAACTACATTGGCCTAATCCCTTCACAGGGTACCTAGGTAGCTCAAGCAAATAACTTGAGTCTGGTCACCTCGATTTTCATATACTACATTTCAAATACTCACTTCATTTCTAGTGCAAACATATACATAAGGACTACATATGTCTACAATCCTAACTCCATATAGCTTCTTAATGTAAGTCTTATCCCTAGTCGGACTTGTCTTCTATAGACTACATATGTCTACAATCCTAAATGCATACAGCTTCTTAATGCAAGTTTCATCCCCAGTGGGACTCATCTTGTACAAAGGATCTCTAGTGAGCATCAGAAGCAGATTTAGCATTTATCTTGCATTTAGATTCAAAGCAGCATAAAAATCTATTAGGGTATATCATTGCCACACAGGTAGACATTACATTACATTTTCACACACGAGCTAGGCTTGATTGTCTCATATTCAATACATTATATGCATGTTTTTAGATTGCATACAATGATTATTATAAATCAAAACATTATTTTGTGAGATTATGGCTGTAGAAAGTGGAAAAGGACTCTAAATATCACTGGATATCTAGGTGTAATAGTTTTCGTGTGCAACCGAACCCATGGATCCGTTATCTTTGATTGCATATGCCAGTTAAGAATCAATAAAATGACCATTTTATCACATTTTCAAAACATAACTAGAACATTTTAAATTAGAATCAAACTCAGGTCTCTCAACGCACCTATTTTGAATGTGTCGGATGGAGACTCTTATTCTCTGTATTCAAGCCTTATTTTAAAACAAAAAACATATTTTTGGGATGTTCTTGGACTCACTATGTTGTAATAAAGACTCATGACTCATGACCCATGACCTATGACCCACACTCGTTTGCCCGGGGAATGGATTTAGTTGCGACAACCACCATGAACATTTATTTTTAATAAGGATGTTACTCCATTCAGATAAGTCAACTCATCATTTGAAGAAGCGTTAAAGAAACTTGGGAATGATCTATTTTGACAAAGAATTCAAATTCAAAATGAAAAGAAGCCATCAATTCTGATATCCATACTTAGGAAAATTTCATCCCTTACTAACCTATTGAGCATGTATAAAGTCTTTTGTTACAAGGCCCAAAAGTCATCCCCCAAGTTAGGACAATGTAAGAGAATAGATCAGAGCCTGATACAAAAATGACAAAAAAGTTAGAGTTAATACAAAGAAAAAAGAAATTACTAAAGTTCAAGTGATAGAAATTAGTCAAAAACCTAAGTCAAAGTAAATGACAAAAGGATAAACATTGACAATGACTCAAGGACCTTAAAATAAAGCAATGGTAGTTCAAATTTTAGCACTCAAGCATCAAGAACAACAGAGTACACCAACTTATCGAACAAAAAAACTGATGACCTTTACAATTCTCAAACCTAGAAATATAATTCGAGCCTAATAGTAGTCTTAATTTCTCTAATCCTCACCCCATCCTACAATATGGTTTAGATAAAAGTCCTTTCAGATTGAAATTGATAGTTTTGTTCAATTAGATCCTTCAAGGATATCCAAAGCATTTTTTAGGATAGAGAGTATATTTTGAAGAACTAGACCTTGCAAATGATCCTTGGAAAATTTACCCATTTGAAAAAAATCAAGATTTGAGCTTATATTTTCCTCTATTCTTTAAGCCCTTAACCATGCCTACATTACAACTTAAATCAAAGGCCTCTTTAATTGACAACAATATTAAGTCAAAGAGCTCTCATAAGCCAGGGGCATTTCCTTTTTTCCAAGGCTACCATATATGCTATGTTTAACCCTAATTAGCCAGAACCTCGATCATTCCATACATTACCCTTCAATCACAACTAGATGACATTCGTACCAGATATAATACCCCTTTGATGGATAGTGATATATTAATTCAAAAGCCTCTGAAATAAAGAGACCCTTGAAGTAATCGAAAACATATCACAATAACTTAAGAAAAGCACAAGCATCATCAGTATCTCATTGAACACTTTAATAGTAGAGCCCTTTATAAAATGAATATTTTTCAAAAAAATTCAAAATAGTTATTTTACCACACTAATGGTCATTACACATTGCAAAAAATCTAGATAACCATCCTTGAACTCAAATATCAAGAATGCATCCCTACCATGCATACAATATATTTGTATAAACTTATAGATTCTACCATGCATATTCACATTTTATAGACTATACCTAGCCCAACTTTTTTAGGGACTATGCATATTCTCTTATTTATATTCGTAATCTATACATGGCTTGACTTTTTCAAAGCCTATTCATAGCCTTATTACCAAATTAGACCATATATAGCCTCACCCCTCTGCTTTAAGCTGCCGAAGAATTTCCATATTGAACGCCTTAAAATCATGGACACAATGGCACACTTTTTAAGCACCTAGTAATAATCATCATATCACCACAGTAAAACGGCACAATGTACATCATGAACTTCCACCTTAGATATTCTACTAGTCTAGGAGAGAGGCTGCATTTATAGAGTTGAGAGCGACACCTAGATGATACGTCAAGTGATGTAAGGTCCAGTGTGCTCCACATCGGAAGTTAATCTGATTCAGAAAGAGAAGCTGAGCTGACTTAGTCATCCAAAGGCTCTAAGTGAGTAAGGTAACATACGTGAGGGAACTTCTAGAAATGGAATTCTTCCCCAAAAAGAGGTCCAAACGATACGCACTCCTGATGGGCTCACAAAATCTATGGCAAAAAATAGAGGTATCAGTTGTGCAAGACCCGAAGACAATTTAACTCCCATTCTAGTTGGCCGAGAGGAACTAATTTACCAATTTTGGAATGCGCCTCCATTTATCAGTTTAGGTGTAAGGCACTGACCCAAACTAAAGGGCTAGCCTCATCCATGCACTCACTATGTTAGGGGCAAAATAGGTTATCTTCTTTCTGTTTTCTGCCTTAGTCAAGCTAAGGCAGAAAAAGAGAGACAGTTGCAAAAACCTCAGTTTTGTCCCCTTTACTTATATAATTGTAGGACATCACTGATATTGGAAACCCACATTTAAATTATGCTTACAATCATGTGTGAATGCTATTGATAACACTTTATGACCATAGGGCAGGTCAAAGTGCAAAATTCAACAAAAGAAATTATTTAGCAAAATGACAAATACATCCTTAACCAAATGGAGAAGAAAAATTAAAAGCTCAGATTAGATCAGAACACCATGAAATTAAACAAGAACATTGAAATCATAAAAATAAATACTCCTACATTGTAAAAAACAAGTAGAATCATGATTTAAGAGTCAATTTAGTCTTAAGGTCAAAATTAGCTTTTATTAGCGCAATCAGAGAGCAGCATCTACCGGACTACACAATTCAAGTTAGAAAAATATGAGATACTCTAGAATATTCAAGGACATATCCAGGAATCTGAAAAAAGGCTTTGGGTAGGCAATCAAGTCTTCTAGAGATCATTCTGGGGTCACATACTGAAAATGGCTTTTATAAACAAAATTGTAGTAACCAATAATTTAGACAAAATTTAGTTACTCTAATTCTGTCTAAAATGGCTCCAAATTTCACAAGAATATTGCAGACATAATTCTTGAGGTCGTCCACCCATTGAACCAAACTAGATGAGATTCTCATAAGCGATTTATAATATACACCTAAAATTGCCTTATCGACACACATGCCAATAAAAAGGATCAGGGGCCAATTTGATCTCATTGAATTTCTCATACCCAAAAATGCTAATATGGATCATCCCTAGTACGTCTATGCTGGCTAATTGGATAAACAAAGTGGATCCATCACCATCTCAACTCATTTTTTAGCAATAATTTTTAGAAGATCATAATTTGGTCTTGTAAATTCTAACTTTGACTTAATTTTGATCAAGTCAACACTAAGAAACCTAATTTTCTTCTTAACATGCCCGATGAGCTTCTAGTGCTCTTGGAACTTTCCCAGAACTCAAATTCATGGAACATACATATTCGAACCTATCTTGAACCAACTTGAACTTGACCCAAGCACCACGACTCGGGTCAAATTGACGTATCGTATGGAGAGAATAGCAATAAAAGTCATTAAAACTAGTAAATAGCTTTCAAATAAGAAACTTAAATATTATAAATATTTTTTATTTGACTTTTCATTGAAGAAAAGTAATAATAAGTTTTTCATATCATGATATCACTTTAAGATGCCATTATAGAGACTTTACTATTGTATTTTTTATTTATTTCATATTAAAATGTTTTAATACCCATATGCTTAAGTGATAACTTTTGTTTTAATGGTGATATTATCCAATAAAGTTCCATTAATTAACTAGATTTTAATTGGGATTTAATGACATCTTTTAAAAGTGCCACAACTGTTGTTCAATGAATAGTGGCATTATTTTCTAAAATGTTATTAAACAATTACACTATATTTGTTATTTAATGACATTTCTTAAAAATGCCACAACTAATAGATGAAGGGTGACACTCTCTCATAAAGTGTTATGAAATTGTTGCAATTTACTTGCGATTTAATGACATTTCTTAAAAAAAATGCCATAACTATTGAATAAATAGTGACATTTTGTAATAAAGTGTCATTAAGCTATTGCAATTTATTTGTTATTTAATGACATTGTTTAAAAAATGCCACAACTAATATGTGAAGGGTGACACTGTTATATAAAATGTCATTAAAATACATCAATTTATTTGTACCTCAATAACACTTGTTTTTTAAAAAAATGCCATAAATATAGAGCCCCATGTCACGCCTCGAAATCCATAAGCAGAGAATATGGGGACTAAACCCACAAATAACCATATAATCAACATAAATCAGAGCAAAAGCAAATTAATAATATTGTATTCATCAATTGAATACTCAAAAGTTCTATAATCTGCCACCAATGGGCTACAATATGACATGTCCCAAATCGGACATGTCCCAAATCGGGCCCAAAACTAAAATTCAAAATACATGAGGTATAAGAAAAATAAACCAAAATCAGCTACTATGCCCTATTGGTCCACCACAAACATCTGCCCTTGCAAGATCAACTGTAAGGGGGTAAGCACTAAACATCATGTGCTTAGAAACAAGCATATAAGAATATATTGTCTTAATCATGCAATTATCCAACATACAATCATTAACATTCAAATTTCTACTTTTAGCATGCTATTCCAAATAGACAGTTACTTAACCATGAACCTACAGTCTCATACTAAAAATATTCATCATCTCAATCATATCTCAGTATATATATATGCCAAAAATATCATACTATGGGTCAGTTACCCAGCAAGGTTAGTTTGTGGCTGCAGAATTAAACCCAAAACAATCCCGAGGCCTAAGCCTTGAGGTATAACTAGTCACGTAGTCTTAGATGTACTCATCAAATCCCCAGGCTGAAGCCTTGGGGTTCAATTGGTCCTACAATCCCAGATTTATTCATCAATCCCCAGACATCAATCGTGGGGTACAATTGGTCCTATGGTCCCAAATGTACTCATGGCCCCGATACGCAATCCAAGTCTATCTCATTTTACCTTAATAGGAAAATTGATCCCACAGTCTCCATACTAATATATGCTAGTACAAGCCGTATATATATTTCGTAGGTTTCTAGCGGTTGGCTATGCTATACCACCTTACACAAGTTTCAGGATTTTCGACCCTTGAACTCTAGAGCCTACTATTCTAGTACCTTTAACGACCCCAAATATAAAAAATTAAGTCCTTTATTTAACATCACATCACACACAAAATAAATCCCTAAATTAGGTTTCTTGTGTTCATCCTTTTACTTTATAAGTTTTATAAAGTATCATTATATTTTGGGCCTAGGTTTCATGTTGACCAAACACACTTGTGTTTTAATCAGGTAAACAACATCAATTAAACTCACCACATCACATGCTAGATAAGCATAAGCTTAACAAAGTTGAGAGCACAAAATTAAAAAAAAAAAAAAGTCTACTAGAGGATGGCATCCTGATGCCAAGAGACAGTGACCTTAGAAAAAAAAAATAGCCTACTGGAGGTTAGTGTCCCGACACCAAGAGGCAGTGACCTTAACAAATAGCGTACTGGAGGCTGGTGTCCCGACGCCATCCTGACTCTGCGATCTAGAGTCTAAATTTTGAGTTTTTTTTCTTATCAAAAGCATGTGCAACAATGCATTTTGAATGAAATCAAAATCATAAATCATTTCATCTGCACATTTTTTTTTATTTAAAAGAAGAATCAACACTTAAAATATAGTAGCATGAATCACATTTATAAATCCTCAAATATGTCCAAAAATATAGGTTGTTTAAAATGATCTAAACATTTCAACATGTATCATATATATATACTTGTATGCCCTAAGCATGGATTTATCAAATATTAAACCTTTCTTGAAATCTTTGAAATTTACATCAAAAACAACATTTTATGTACTCAAAGCATAAACCATACTTTTACCTATATGCATACTCAAACAAAACAACACCTTGCAACATATTAAGAAAATAAATCCTATATGCTAGCCCTACCTACCTCACTGCACACGTAAATGATCGATGTGCAAATGCGTAAATTCCAACTCAAGTTGGTCCTTCCTCTATATGAGAACTCTGGTGAAAGCTTACTCAAAGCTTCATGAAAACAAACGGACACTCCAAAAAAGATGTAGGAAGAAACTCTTCCTCTTCCTTTTCACACGATCTACCAAAAATCTCGGTGGCTTGAATATATATATATATAATACTATATATATCTCTCTATATATAATTAGTTTTTTTCTTTTGATGGGGAAACGGTGGAGTCTTGGGGGGAGGGGTTTATATAGGCCTGCATAAGAGGCTTCCCCCATAAGCCTTTCTTTTTGCCTCCTCCGTGCACAATAAATATGCCACCTTTCGAACCAATGGGAGTAGTCACCTATATCTTTGTCCAATAGAACTTGCCATCTCATTCAACCAATAGAAGTGCACCCTTCCTCTAGCCAACCAAAACTCACAGCCACCTTTACCTACCAATAGTAATTCACCTCCTCCTTCCACCTATAGGAACTAGCCTCCTATATCGCCCAATAGGAGCTCACCTCTCCCCTTGACCAATAAAACATGCCCAACACACACATATATATATTTGAATGCACAATAGTATAATAATATATGCATATATATTTATGTATGAATTTAAATAACATGTTACACTAAATTAAATTAAATAAAAACATTAATATAAATGAGTAAAAATTTAAATTTTGAAATAAATAATAAAATATATTTTAAAATATATTTCCAAAAATTTCAAGTTGTTACACTCCATGTCAGTTATTCACAAAATGTCATTAAATTTGTGTCACCAGATTTAATTTTTGTTATAGTGACAAGAAGAAAAATGGGTTACAGATGAGCAATTATTTGAAGAACGCAACTAGCCAATAAGAATTAAGCATATAAGTGGCATAACCTACATTTGTATGATATGTTTAATTTTTATTTGTTGGGCACACCTAAATTGGGTGTATAAAATAATTACTCATTGCACAGAGTTGAACATGGAGTTAATAAAGGCTTTGTTTGAAACATTAAAAAGTGTTATGAAGAAAAAGAAAAGTGACAATCAAGAGAAAGTGAGGAGAAAATTTGTAGAATTTCATTTATAATTTTCTCTCGAAACACAATAACGAAACAAGTAGGGGATTTTTTTATTATTATTTTCATTTTCACTTTCTCTTATCCCCAAACCAAACAAAGTGTAAGTATAATTTTCAAGATACAAGAAAAACTTTTTCACTTCTGCTTAAAACTCATGGGAGATTGATTAGTGTATATAAATCACTGAAAATATCCTACATCACAGCTTACTTTTATTTTTATTTTATTAATTTTCTATATAAGAGTTTCATGATAGTGTAGAATAGAAAATGTTTCTAATCCGATTTGCAACTGAACCCATGGATGGCCGATTCTGAGGGTACTCAAAAGTACAACAAATAGCAAGCTGCAAAATCTGAAATATTTGTTGCTCAGTGTCCTTCTCATCGCTTGTAGTCAATAGCTTAGGATCAAACAGCTCAACAATTGGCTTCTCTTGAAACATGAAACGCACCCATTTAGGCAAGTCTTGTACTTCATCTGTTGGGGGCTTTCCAGTGACTAGTTCCAAAAGTAATACACCAAAACTATACACATCTGCTTTCTGTGACACATGATAATTTCCATTTGTGATTGCAAGCTCTGGTGCTTGGTATCCTGTGCGATTGACTTTGGAGTCTCGCCTGAAGAGTTGGGCTATCCCAAACTCAGACACGCAAGTCTCGAAGGAGTTGTTGGTGAGAAAAATGTTAGAAGATCTTATATTCCCATGGCTAAAAGAACCATTGCCTTGAGAATGGAGATATTCGATTCCACAAGCTACTCCATGAGCGATTCTTCCCCTAACTTGCCAATTAAGTGGTGTACCGTCGCTTGTGTCTCCCCTCCCTATTAAGAAAGTTAAAAAAGAGAAAAAAATGAATTTTGAACCCAATTGATATTTTGGGTTTGGGTAAAACATGCAATTAGCACCTTTATAATTTATTATCAGTCTCACTCTAATTGGTATATATTTTAAATTGTTCCATTTTGGCATCTCTAAATTTGATCTAATTTTAATATTATTCTCCCATAAATTCTATTTGAAAAGTACTTTTACTCATATTTTAAAAAAATATTTTGAAAAAAGAGGAATAAATGTCTTTTTTGTTCTTAGATAATATTGTACATTTAAAAAAAAAAAAAAATAGGGCCTAGAACTGAATCAAATCTGCTGGAACAAAGACGTACATTTAAAAGAACAACTAGCGAAATGGGTTTGGCGGTAAAGTAAACTAAATCAGATGTGCATGAACAATGAGTGCTAAGCAAAAAAAAAAAAAAAATGAGTGCTAAGCGTATTTTAGCTTTATGTTTTTCCCAACTATTCAGGTTTATATTTGGTAGATTTATGTATACATATATATATATGTGTGTATCCTTCTTCATAATGAAGAACAATTGGGGATTCAAACATAGTTCGTCCTAATGGGGCCTTTAAATCGAGAGACAAAAATTCAGAAAATTCTGATATGTTGAGACCTGTTGTGGTTGATAAAATTAATTTAGGCAACATATCCAGAAGACCAAAACCAGGAATAAGGAGTATGCCCACGCATTAGGATGGATAATAAAAAAAACAAAAAGATTTTGCAGATACTCTGCATTAGGAAGAGAAATGGAAATGACATCAAATTGATATCTGAAGAAAGACTTGAAAAGATAACAAAATGTCAATGAAAAATAATCAACTGCAACCATTAGTTTGGAGTTTCAAAAAAGTTTAAAAAAAATAAAAGTTAGTATTGAAATAATATAAAATTGACACGTGACAAAATTTAATTGAGATAATTTGAAAGTTTTTAAATTTTTTTTTTAAGTTTTTTGAGAAAATTTGGGGTTTCAAAGGCTCTCAAAAACTCTTCAATTTTTGTTTAAGGGAACTGATCAAAGCCAAAAAAACCAAAGGCCAGACAAGTTAAGTTTTCTCCCAAAAAAAAAAAATAACGTAGACAGAGAGAGAGAGAGAGAGAGAGGGGGGGGAAGATGTAAACTGTATTAAAATCTGTAACAGGTGCTAAATTGTGGTGATTCATCATTGTGAAATTGAAAACTAAGGAAAAGGAAGTTAATTAAGCACAGGAAAGGCTTACAATGCAACAAATCAGCCAAACTTCCTGAGGGCATGTAATCGAATATAAGAAGGGTCTCGTGTTTGCTCAAATGATATGCTTTGGGAGGAAGCAAATTTTCATGAACCATTCTTCTTAATTCTGCAATCTTCTCTCTTCCAAAAGCACAAGGACCCTTCAGTCTCTTCACTGCCAAACAACCCATCCCCTCCAAATTTGCCTTGTAAGTGGTCCCAAAAGTGCCCCTGCCCAAGGCCTCAGCTTGAGAACCCATCAACTTGTCTAACTCAAATACCCTTTCATCCTTCTCAAAGAACACCAACCCATCATTGTTCCCACTACTCTCAGTTTGAACATTCACAACCATCCTCTTTCTTTCTTTCTTTCTTTTTCTTTTTCTTCTTCCTTTTTTTTTTTTTCCCCTTCTTCGAACACAGATTACAAAATATAAGTCTTTCTTACAGAATATCAGCAGAATCACAATTAGGACAATTTTGGGGGAGGATTTCACAGTATCCCACGAAATCCTTGGAGGCTTGCATGAAAATTTCCCCTGTTGTTCTATCTTATATACACCCTGCAGAATCCTATTTTTCCATTAATTTATTTTTCCCTTTTCCTTCTCTCAAATAATTTACCTCAACGAGTCGACACGGAGTGGTTAATTATTTGCATAAATAGTAATAATAATACAGGAATTGAAAGTATGAGGAAAATGGGTTGTACTCTTCTTCTCACTTTCTTTTTTCACTGTTTACTTTATTTATTTATTGCTGTTTTTTAAGTCCATTCTTCTCCATTGTTCGTTGCTACTTTCAAGTTTAAATGTGAATACAGTTTTTAGTTCACACGGCAAATAGTTCAATCTTCAAATAAACCAAGCCGCTTCATGCATGAGAAGGCCAGATTGATAAATTTAATAAACATTCAATCTTGCGATTGGTTGACTTACCTAACGCTTGGAATTAAACAATGCCTAGCTTGGGAAGTTTCCTTAATATCTACATATATAATAAAATAGTGGATTGGGAAGATGTTCACATTCGAAGTGATTTTGCGATCAATATTTAATAATCGAAATCTGCAGATTTGAAGAAGTTCCCCTCCTTGATGGGAATCAATCAGTGCAAAAATATAAGGGGTGTTTGGTTGATAAAAAATTGGTTAAAAAGTATAATGAAGTAGAAAGATGTGACATAAAATTGATATGTAGAGAAATTTAATTGAAAAAAAGTACAAAAATTAATTAAAATTAGGCCTCGTTTGATTTGTTGAAAAATAACAAAAAATTCTATAAATCTCTATTAATTTTATATCACATCAATTTTTTTCTTTCGCTGCACGTATTACAAACTCTCAATTTATCTCATTTTTTCTTACTCTAAACAAACCCTTAACGAGTTTTGATGATTTTTTATGCTACCAAACATAACCATAATTGACTTGTCAACGAGAATTATCTTCTACCATTGGGCAACATGATTTATGATTGAGACTGACTTTTAATATTTTAATATCTGCACAACTCTAAACCAGATATGGGCAAGGTCAACTGTAATATTTTAAATTCTTAAAATCAGTCAATGGAAAAATCTACAGGTACTGGAGGTACGAAACTTAAGGCACGTTTCGCGAAATGAAAAATAATAAAAAATATAATTTTAAAAAATTTTTAATATTTAATATACAGTCATGAAATCACGTTTTGTAAAAATAAATAGTAAAATTTGTTGACTTTTACGTTAAGTTTTTAGAAAGAGAAACTGTCCAAACAATTTTTTTACTCCATCAAAATGGTTTTAAGTTAGAATTTATTGAAAGTGATTAAAAAATTTTTAAGATTTGTAGAAAAATTATTAAGATTTGTGGAATGTTATTAAGATTTGTAAAAATTTATTGGGATAAGTAAATATATATATATATATATATATAAAAATTTATAGAAATTTCATGAAGCACGAGAAGTGTAAAACGTGTTAGAGAATTTTAGAGATTTTAAAAGATGTCCAAATATTTTTAATGTTTTTCAAAATTTTTTGTTGTGCCAAATGAATCCTAAATTAATTGAAGGTAAAATTCATTTCCTGCCCATGAATTTTATCTGAAATTTTAATTCGTACTTGAATTTATCTGCTATTTTTGCAACAATTAAATGTATGAATTTTTAATTAATTATAATGTAGGGTTTTAGTGATTATTTTACTTCTCCACTCTCATTTTTAACGGGTCAACAATTGGGAATAAAATGGCCTTTAAGGCCCAATAATACAATTATTTTAAAAGATTAAATATTTAATTATTATAAAAAATAATTTAAGTTTTAAAATAAAATTTCAAATAAATGTTTAATAAATGTCAATGGTGCAAACTGATTTTTAGTCAATAATTGAACGAAGCGAGTCAATGTGAAATTGGTTGTTTGGAAGACCAACTCTTCTAACTTCTAATGCGGGCTGTGAATTTGAAAAGCAGAATGAAGTAATGGAGTTGATTTTCTTGGCACTTGCATGGACTTTTCATCTGGCAACCAGCATATTATGGTCGTGGTCTGCAGCATTGTTAAACGAACTCACGCGGATATCAATGTTTTTATATTTAAAAGTCTCACCAATACGTCAGTGCTTGTATCAGTAGTTCCTCCGTATCAATCTATGATGCAAAAATGATATATTTTGTCTCTCATTCTCTTCTTCATTTCAATCTTACCTACCTATAAGATATTCATTCAATTTTTATATAAATTTTTAATTTTTTTTGGAAATTACTTCATTCTCTTTTTTCTCTTCTCTTTTTATTCACAAAACCTTTATTTTTTTTATTTTATAATGTTAAAATGTTATAATTTCACTTTTTTTCCCTTTAAAACCATTAGAATTATGTCATATAATTTTAATTAGTGTGAAAGAACTCCTTAGATTCCGTTTGGAGGTTAAAAAAAAAAGCAAAAAAGTAAAACTTTTGATAGTTTTTGTGTTTTTTTGTAATTATAATTTTTTTATATGTTTGGTGGAACAAAGTGTAATTTTTAACATTTTTTTTACAACTTTTAGGTGTTTGGTAAACTTCTTACTGTAGCAGAGAAGAAAAGTGGTAACTTTTTACGTGTTTGGTAAGTTTTTTACTGTAGCAGAATAGAAAAGTGACAATTTTTGTGTGTTTGATAAAATTTTTTATGGAATAAATTACTGTAGCAGAGTAGAAAAGTGAAAAAAAATTATGATTCCACGAAACGTAAAGTTAAAAAATATAACTTTTGGTACTTCTTTTTTGTCTTTTTTTGATCCTTCAAACGGGTTCTTACTCATAAATTTAATATGGTTGTAATTTACCTATTTCAAATACATTAGTAATTAAATTAAAAAAACACAAATAAAAAATGCTTAACAATAATTGAGTTATTTATCTCATAACGATAACTCTTGGTATTTTTAAAATATCAAAATGCAAACAAAATACGAAAATATTAATTTTGTGGTAATTATTTTTTTTAAACTCTAATTTTAAATTTAAATTAGTCACATTTAATTATATGTGTTTATTTTACAAAACACAAATGATTAATGATAATATTTTTTATTTGAGCTATTTTTATAAAATTAATAAAAAATTATTATCAAATCCTAGTTTTTTATATTTATCATTCTACCCTTTTATTTTTATAAATTTTTAAATAAAATTAGTCTTAAAAATATTTTTTTTTTGTCAATTTTAATTGATCACGTTCACCCTATTTTTCTTGCCACTTCGTGGACTTTTATTTATCTACTTCGTGGACTTTTATTTATCTACTTCATGGACTTTTAGGCCTTGTTTGGTTGGCTAAATTTTGACCAAAAAGTATAATAAAAAAAATGTGACATAAATGTGATATGTATTAAAATTTTATTAAAAAAAATACAAAAAATAGTTAAAATTTAATAACTTTTAGTAAAATTTAGTAAGCCAAACAAACCTTTAATTTTCTACCTTTATAATATGGTCGTGGCCTTCGTCATTGTTAAATGAACTCGCGCGATGTCAATGTATATATATTTAAAAAATCTCGCCAGTACGTCAGGGCTGTACTAATTGGCAGTTTTATTTATATCTATCTATAATACTAATTAAAATAATATACTTTTATCTCTCCTTCACTCCAATCCAACGCGCTATGTCTATATCATCATCATTCTATTTTTTCTTTTTCTTTTAATAAATTTTTGAATTGTTTTTGAAATTAATCCATTTTTTTTTCTCTCTCCTCTTCTTGTTTACAAAAACACGATAACTTTATCTTTTCTTTTACTTATAAAACCTCTAAACTTGTCACATATGATTTTAACTAATGTGAATGAACTCTTAAATTTCAAAAAAGGACCAATTTATAAATAAATTTAATAATATAATTGTAAAATTTACATATTTTAAATATATTAGTAATTAAATTAAAAAATATAAATAAAAAATTTTTAATAATGATTAGATTATTTCTTTCATAGCAACAACTCGCAGTATTTCTAAAAGTTATAAATACAAATAAAATAAGAAAATACTAATTAGACTCGGGAGTAGTTATTTTTTTAAATTTTAATTTTAAATTTAAATTTCTCACATTGATTATATGTGTTTATTTTACAAAACACATATGATTAATAATAATATTTTTTATTTGAATTATTTTTATAAAATTAATAAAAAATAATTATCGAATCTTATGTGATACTCTTTATATTTATCATTTTATCTTTTCTTGTTTTTATAAATCTTTGAATAAAATTAGTCTTGAAAGTGATTTTTTATAAATTCTAATTTTAAATTTAAATTGATGACGTTGACCATATTTTTTTATAAAGCACAATGTACGATTAATAATAATAATTTTAATTTAAGTTATTTTTATAAAACAAATTATAAAATTATTACTAAATTCTGTGTGGCACTCTTTATATTTACCATTCTATATTTTCTATTTTTATAAATCTTTGAATCACATAACGTTTGCTCATTTTTTTATACTTTTTGTTCTTATTTACAAAACTTTTACATTCTTTAATTTCACATTAGTAGATGGTTACAACTCTACTTTTTTCTTTTGTCTATAAAATCACTATGGTTGTGACACGTGATCTTCAACAATTTAAAGTGAACTTATAGGTCTTTTAAGTGGAACCTACTTATTGATTCATTGTAATTGTAAAATTTGCTAGACAATTAATTCAGATTGGAAAAGGATTTAAAAATTCTTAAATGTTAATTAAATTTAAAAAATATAACATCTCTTATGACAACAAGTCTTATTATATTTTAAATTTAAAAACATAAAAAAATACCATAATATTATTGAAGCCTGTGAATGATTATTTTTTTAGAAAAATTTCTAATTTTAAATTTAAATCAATCATATCGATAATTTTTAATCGATTAAGTTGTGTAATTCTTTCTTTTTTCCTCATTAAACCAAATTGTATGTGCATTCTTCCTATGGGTAAATCATACCTATCTCCCTTTAACATTTCGGTAATTATACTTAGCACCTATAATATCTAAAAGTTACACTTGTTTTCCTTATTTTATAATGTTGTTAACATTAACCTCCTTCCAACAAAATTAGTCATTAAAACTAAACGTAAAATTATCAAACTAATCAAAAATTTTGGTATTTTTCTTATTTTACCTTTCTCTCGTATCTCATCAGTTTTCTTCAAAAAAAAAAAAAAAATCCTCGAAGTCTTTTTATTTTTACTTATTTTTGAGAATTTTTGTAAAGAAAACTGTAAAAAAAGTGAGACAGTGAGGAATAAAATAGGAAAAATACCTAAATTTTTAGTTATTGTAACATTTTTTTAAGTTTCAACAGTAAATTTTATCGAAAAGAGGGTTAATGTTAATAACATTTTGAAATAAAAGTTTTAACAGTTAATTTTTATCTCTCTTATTTCGTAATGTTGTTAACATTAACATTCTTCAAATAAAATCAGTCATTAAAACTTGATATGAAATGTCAAACTAACTGAAATTTTTTGGTATTTTTCTTATTTTATCTTTCTTTCATATCTTGTTAATTTTCTTCAAAAAATCCTCAAAACCTTTTTATTTTTACTTATTTTTACTTGTTTTTGAGAACTTTTGTAAAGAAAAACTATAAAAAATGTGAAAGAATGAAGGATAAAATAAGAAAATATCTAAAATTTTAGTTATTATAACATTTTTTTAAGTTTTAACAATTAATTTTATCGAAACAAGGCTAATGTTAATAGCATTTCGAAATAAGAGAGATATGTGTAACTTTTAAATGTTGTAGGTACTAAATGTAATTACTTAAATTTTAAGTGGAGGTTGATGTAATTTATCTTCTTCTTATTTATCATTAATACTTTCCATTATTTTAGAATGTTTTGAATGGAATACTCCATCACTTTTATTTTTTAGTATTCTTTTTCTCATCTTTTTATTTCCTTTTATGTTATATTGATACATGACCACAACTATATTTTTTTCTTTTGTCTTTATGGCTACTAAGGTTGTATTATGTGATTGTAAGTAATGTAAAATGAGTTAATTTGCTTCTAAAATGGACCCAGCATTAGCATACTTCACTTTCATCATTGCATACAAATATAAATAATCAATCTTGTTGTTTGCTGTAAAAAAAAAAAAAAAGCTTCTTTTCCTCGTTTTTGTGCAAGTAGAATTGGCGGTAAGAATAATAAATATTATGTATATGAATTTAGGAATATCAACAAAAATAAATTAATACGAAAAACAAATATATTTGCTTCATGATCTTACTTCAGTTTGTGATTGTGTCATGCATCTCTAAAACTAGAAAACTATAACTAGATTATTAGGTTTTAATTTTCCTATTTATTACAATCAATATGACGATTATCAATAGGAAAAAATTGTCTGTAGGTTGTGAGAAGAGAAGGCCTAATATATATATAGGGTAAACCTTACTTTCACTGGATCCTCCCATAAAAAAATCCTATAATGAGTTTAACAATTGGCGCACGCTAACCGTCTAACTGCATTATCTCCATTAGGTGTACATAGATCTAACAATATAGATCGTAGCAAAATGAACCCTATAATGTAGGTTATTCATCTTTAACTTGATTCTAGCTCATTTTTGACAAAATAAAATTAATTAATATATATATATATATATATGCTCAATATACAGAGAATTTCAACACTAATGACAACAAATAGTTATATAAATTTCTTTCAATTACAATTATTTTTATTTTGGTTTTGGTTTTTTTCTCAGTTTACTCTTGTTGAAAGAACTGAATTCAAGATTATCCATTCCATCTCTTTAGGGTATTATTTTATTTATATATATATATATATTTTTTACTTAATTATTTATAGTTACATGTTTCATTTTTTTTTTTAATATCGAAGCCGCCATTGAATAGTACTTAGGGACGACTTCTACTCTGACAATGAATTGTAAATTTTTATTTATTTATTTATCTTATTTTCACTTAAATTATGAACAGGTCTTAATTACTTTCATTACCCCAAGGCTCATGGATACATGAGTGGAACTCACTCATCAAGGCTCGATATCGAAGTGAGTCACCGCAAGCGCCTCGCGCCGAGCGCCGTGAGTAAACCACAAAGGAGCTCCCTGATTTCTCCTCTTGTTTAATAATTTACTGCTTCCCTAGGTTCTGTTTACTACTTCACTATAAAACGAATTTTAATAATTATTGTGCTTTTTATTGAAACATAATAAAAACTCTATGAAATTAAAATAAATTTTTGGAGAATGAAATAATTTTACATTGAAATGAGAGAGCCCAATTCAAATGTTAAGGGAGTTAGAAGAAAAAGCACATGTATCTGTCAAACATATCAGATTCTATTAATGGGAAGTGTATGATTGTAATGAATTTCATGGAAGAAGATATACTCAAATTTTATAGGACAACCAAATGACAGTTATTATTTTTGCTCATGTTAGTTAATTATTTGGTGTGCCATAAATAAATATCGAGAAAGCTCATTTTTTTCAGTAATTGAGTTCTAACAAAGTGCATCAATCGTTAATTGCAATTGAGAGTGAGATAACAAGTGAGATGGTTATTAGATTCATTTGTAAGCATTAATTAATGTAAGGGTATAACATCTGAGGAGTAATCTTATCCTAATTGAAGCAATTTGAATTTCATGATAAATGGTATAGAGAGGATTCAATAACTTAATCAAAGGTTTTGAATATTTTTTTTAGTGTGGGAAAATAGGTCTTCGAAGTTATGGAGATCATTGATATTAGAATCTACCTGACATCGATAAAATGAAACTTTTCAAACCAGTGTGAGATTTTAATAGCCCTTCCCCCTCTACATCAATTGGTTTTGACTAGCATAATTTAATATTGTATTAAAGTTATATTTTGAAGCACTCTCTCCTCTTTCACTTATTAATTTCTCATATTCTATACATTGTCAATATCTCCACATGTGCCCACCCAAAAGTCACATGTGGGAAGCATAATGGAATAGATCCCATGTAACACTAGTATTTATGTTTAGCTAATTATTAAGATTTTGGGGATTGTAGCGATATTTTGTAAATTTTATTTTGGAGATCTATAAATAAAAACTCCAAGAAAAAGAATCAAGGGGGGTCTAGGCCTCCATAGTTAGGGTTCTTTATTTTCATATGGATTGAATGTAATTCCAAGCTTGAGGAGGATAGGATTTTTGGTTTTGGGTATATTGTATCATCTTATTTTAAGCTCTTTGAACTAACTATATGGCAGTTTCTTATGTATAATATTATATTTTATTAATTGAATGCTTGTTTACACAAAAGTTATTAATTTTTATGATGCTACCTCTAATTATGTGTAAACAAAATCTATTTTAGTGCATATAATGTTTAGTGAATCACCTAATTAATCACGTGTTTCATAAATTATTATAAAAACCATTACTCTCTATCAATCTTATATTTTTAAAACTAGATACTCCATTTCTAATCTACTATGATGGGTTGGACATGAGTTGTCTGGATTACCTTTGACTGTTTGTGAGATGCTCATTATGTATTTGATAAATTAATTCCTAAATCATTTCTCCATTAGTTTAGTACATTTTTTTTGTGATCTCTAAATTAAATTAGCTCTAAACAACATCAAAATAATTTCTACTTAATTTCTAGTTAGTTAAATTAGTCTAAACAAGTTATTGGTGTAGAAAGAGGTTGGTATAAGATTTAGCATTCTCTCTATAAATATTAATTTTAGGTTTATTTGGTATTATTTGACAACACACTTAGTGTCTAACTAAAAAAAAGTAATTGTTTTTAACTTGAGAAACTTTTAGGTGCAATAAACTCAACTCTATACCTTTTAAAAGGTAAATAATTAAACTAGTAATTTTGTACTTTATGGTTCTTACGTAGGTTACTGAGCTATAAGCTAAAGTGGGAAATTAGACCATTGATTGTTGCCATGGAAATAATGGCAGCCAAGTGGTTGCCCCACAAGCCAAACCAATCAAAGAAAGAAGCAAAATGATTGAATATCAAAAACGTATTCAGACATTTTATCAAACAAAGTAACGTGCGCTTCAGAAACCTGCCCCATGTCCCATGACATGCCATTCCGAAGCTATGACACAACCGAGGACAATCCTCAGCACACCAAAAGGTAGCCCAAGTAGCTCTGAGACCAACCAAGAGTCTCCATAAATATTGTTCATCTCTCCCACAATTCTTTAATATATATAAAAAAAAGTTTACTAATTAATATAAAATGAAAATAGAAATGAAATTAGGTCAGTCAAGTGTTTACTAATTGGTAGGTTAATGATTAAATTAATAAAAATAATGAAAATGGAAAAAAAATAAAAAAGTAAAGTCGGTCGCGTTGCAATACTAAAAGAAGAAAATGATAAAATTAATACTATCACTTTGAGATGCAAGGCGTTGATTGTTGCATGGGTTAAAACTATCTAAGCTTCCTCTTTCCATTTCCAATTTACTTATTCATTATGTTAAAATGGAGGAATTACGAATTTTCATTTTTATTGGTGTGCATTCGTATTTGCTCGTAATTAGTGTCCGTGCCAAATTCTACGTTACAAATTCAGAAGAGGGCTATAAGTACAAAAGTAGTGTAATAATTCAGGATTTTTTTTATTTAATTAAATTTAAAATTTTTTTATTGATAAATTTAGTTTACTATTTAAATTTAATAATATGTAATTTTCTTAAACCTATGGGGAGTAGGGAATTAATTAGTTGGATAGGGTTAGAATTCTACTGCTATACATATATATATATATATATATATATATGTATAATGTTAAATTTATTCAGGTTAAAAAAAATAGAAAATCCTAATATTTTTGGGGCGGCTTGAACTTCGTTGGCTACACTGTGTTTTTTGGTTGCGCTGTGTTCCTTAGCAATGAATTTGCGGACTGTCTTTTTTTTAGTTGCCGAATCAGAGGTAAGGGGGAATGGAACATTAGTTTTCTTTAAAAAAGAAAATCCAATTAGTTTGATGTACATGTACAAGTGCATATCTTTCTTTATCTGTTGATCAATGGCGGAAAACGACAAATATTAAATCCGTGTAAGTAATGAATTTTTTTTTCTTCTTCTTGAATCTCGTGCATGTAGTCCTTGATATACACGTACTTGTTTGAATATATGCACAGCAACTAATTGTTTTGGCTTTGTCTTTATGTGTTAATGGGACCCACAAACATTGATATACATATATATATGGTGCTAAAGTTATTAGTGCTATTCCTGGACGAATTGTTTTGATTGATTTTTATATTTATTTATTAAATACTTGCCATGTAGTTAACGTGCATTGCCTTGGATCATTCGGTTTGAATTATTTGATTGTCATAGCAATTGATTGGTTTGATGAGTATTTGGTGATGTGATTAACGGTGTTTCCGTGTGGATACATAATTTATTTAGTATTATTATTAATTTTTTTATTTTTTATTTTTTTTTAAACTTGGAATAAAAAGACCAATTTGTATGAAGTGGAGTTAAAGTGGGATTTGATGTGTTATGATTTGTTTGGGTTGAGGGGTACTGAAAATATCGGGTATACGTACCCAAGGGTTGAAAGTCTTGAAACCCGCGTGGGGTTGGTTATCAATTCTAGTAGACTAGTAACCTACGAACGAGCAGATGCCTAAGAGTAGCATATTATATTCCTAAGACTTCGGTCTAAGAAACAGATACCGAAGGATGGTGTATATTGGTTGGGTCTTGTTTCTACGAAACAACCAAGTAGACATCGAAGAACGATGTATATTGGTTGGGTCCTGTTTCTACGGGACAACCAAGCAGCAGTACCTAGAAATCAATTTGTTTTCTTTGATGTGTTATGTGGTGCAACAGTACAATTAATTGTAATGAGAAAAAGATTGATAAATAAATTTTAAGTTCTTGTTTGAAATTACTATTTGTGCATAATTGTTTCACTTAGTAGCATGTTAGGGCATACCGCATTTATATTATTTTTATTAGGGTTCCGAGCACACGTGGTATTAGTGCTCATCCCCTTGCAACTTGTGATGCAAGTAATGAATTCGAGTCACGCGTAGGATCTACTCACCATGGAAATTAGGAATTTATTTATTTGTTTTTATTTAATTACATCAGAAATATTTAGAGAATTGTTTTTAGTGGATTATAATAACCCTCTGTTGTTGAGGTAATAGTTAATTGTTTATCTTTGAGGGATTTGTTTGGGCATAGTTATGGAACTTTGTTGCCTAGTTAGTTTTAACTAAGGCATTTATTTAAATTTAAAGTATGAATTTTATTCATTTTTATTTTTACTGCTCCATAAAATGTATGCATGACTCTGATGTGGGATAGGGAATGTTATTTAATGTTGTGTTATATGTTCATTTGTTCACATACTCGGGTTTGGAAACCCGGGGCGTGACAAGTAGAGTCAATAAATCTAATTTTGATAACTTGTTTAATTCTTTACAAGATTTTTATGTACTAACATCTAATAATTGTGTTTTTTTTTTTTTTTTTTTTGCTTAACATTTAATTTATCTACCCTGAGAGTAATGCTTCCATAAGGTGGTTAAGAGGGAGAGAAAATGATGTTTGAATCACTATAGATTGATTAGTTGTGAGTTTATTATGAAAGATCAAAATTTGTGATTGTGGTTATCGTCAGTTTTATAAAACCTTACTTCCATTATAAAATTTATTTTTATTATTTTTTATTCTATGAGGGATAAAATAAGAAAAATATCTAAAACTTTAGTTATTGTAACCTTTTTTTAGCAGTTAATTTTATCAAAAGAGGGTTAATGTTAATAACATTTCTAAATAAGAGAGATAAGTGTAACTTTTAAATGTTGTCGTTACCAAATATAATTACCCAAATTTTAAGTGGAGGTTGATGTAATTTATCTTCTTCCTATTTATCATTAATACTTTTCATTACTTTAGAATGTTTTGAATGGAATACTGCATCACTTTTATTTTTTAGTATTCTTTTTCTTATCTTTTTACTTCCTTTTATCTTATATCGATGCATGACCACAACTACATTTTTTCTTTTGTCTGTATAGCTAGTAAGGTTGTATTATGTGATTGTAAGTAATGTAAAATGAGTTAATTTGTTTCTAAAATGGACCCACTTGCCTCTTAGTTCATTATTGTTGTAAAATTTACATATTTCAAACATATTTGAAATTAAATTTAAAAATAGAAAGAAAAATATTTAACAAATAATTCGGATTGAAAATGATTTAAAAATGAAAGAATGTTAATTAAATTTATCAAAAATTTAATTTCTCTCATAATAACAACTTTTAGTATATTTTAAATATAAATTTTCAGTACTTATATAAAAATCCTACTTTAATCAACTTTATCTACTTATTAAAACTGACACAAATAAAAAATATAAATATAAAAAATAATTCAATTAATATCATCTAAAATTATACATTTTTTTTAAATATTTTATACTACATTTAAAGGTTTTTTTGTTTGGTTAATAACAAATAATTATACAGCTTCATGCATCGCATAGGTAAACACTAGTGTATATACATATAATGCCAAGTTAAGAGGAATAAGACTGCCCCATATTATGGGGTAAATTATATTATGTATTATTAAATTATACACTCAATTATATTTTAGGACTCAATTTTTATTTTGATGGTCTGGCTTGTATACTTAGAGTCAAGTTACAATGTATCTCTTTCGTTCAAATCTATTTGAATTTGAGCAGCTAAATTTTTCAACTATAGACACCCAATTTTGCCTTTCTCGTTTAAACACTACAATTTGAAGTTGAAAAACTTGAAGCAAATATCAGTATGATCATTTTAGCCCATCAGTTAAATGCAATAATAACCAATCAATAACTAAACAGAAAGGCCATGCATGCCTCTTATTGGATCAGCAAGGCATGTAGAATCCCATGAATCCAGCACAAAACCCCTAATTCTACATCTTGTGGGAAAAAATGGATGAAGAAGAGTAAAACACCACTTGAAGCCTAGACAACATCAAACTGCACAGAAGTGTTCAAAATGTTCTTCAAAAAGTGATTAAGAAGTTAGAATGCTCGCAAGACAACTATAAGCACTCCATGTTGCTTGAAGGCCAAAAAATAGAACAAATAAAAATCTAATGTAATCAAATAAAAATTAATAAAATTCTAATTTCCATGTTTAGCAGGTTTAGCATATGACTCAAAATTATTACTTGTATCAAAAGTTATAAGAGGATGAGCACTTATACACGTGTGCTTGGAACCCTAATAATAATAATATGCTACTAAGTAAAACATCTCAGCACAAACAACAATCTCATACAATAACTTTACATAAGAAATTAAATTTATTTATTTATTACTTTTCTTTTACAATTTAGTCATTTATTAACACCTCATAACACATTAAAATAAAACAATTAGGTTATAGGTACTACTGCATGATTGTCCTATAAATACATGACCAAATCAATATACACCATGCTTCTAAGGTTTAAACCTTAAAAATATTAATTACACCAGCCTTCGGTGTTTGCTTCCTAGGCTGAAACCTTAGGATATAATAAACCACCCTTAGACATCTACTCGCTTCATAGGTTACTAGTCTACTGGACTTGATTACTAATCCTGTGCAGGTTTTGGGATTTTCAATCCTTAGGTACGTATACCCGATATTTTTAATATCTCTCAACCCAAACAAAACACATCAAATTTCATTTTAAATACACATTAAATAAATTTTCATTAATTTGATTTTTAAACCTTATTAACCATCAATTCACTAACATATTAAATAATACAAACTTTAATCCCATTAAGCAAACAACCTTATGGGTAACCTCCACAATGCATATATATATCAAATTAATGCTTGCTTGTATTTGCTTAATTACCTCACTCTCAAATGTAAATAAAGATGCAAATTCAGATTCCAAAGGTGTTAAGTAAGAAAAATCAAGACAAACTCCCCCAAGTGCAAGGTTTCATTGTAACACAATTAACTGGTAAGAACCAGGTCATATCCACAGGGATCTAGGGAGCAAAATCATGTTTGAATCAAATGGATTAAAGAGGCAAAACATGGCTCACATGAATGGTAAACAGAATTGAAAATCTGGTTTGGAATTTTTGATAGTTTTGGAAATGGGTTTTGAAATGAAAACTAAACTTAACTAAAACTTGATATTAAAAAGATAGGCAAGACAATTCTAATGCCTATCCAAATCAATCTCAAAATACCAAGAGTGAATAGATCATCAATTCTAGTTGCTCTAATGTTTGGGAAAAATTAATTTCAAATGATACAAGCCATGGATCAAACAAGTGATGTGCATAATCTATCATGAAGACTATAGAAGATCTAATTCTAGCAACTCCCATACATATTTGCAATAAGAGTTCTGAATTCAGCAACTTCTATGAACTCATTGATAAAATATGTAAACAAGTGTTAATCGGACATTGAACCATTGATTTTGAGAGTAATTAGATACAACTAAGATTGATAACCAAAGAACTCAAAATTAATCCATGAAGAACGGAATCTTAGAAATCATTGGACAGGACATTGTCTTTGCCTTGGCCCAAGAAAAACTAGCCGATCTTGAGAAAATGAATAACAGAAATGAAGAACAGAGACATGACCTTCAAAGCTGGAAATGGAAATTACTCTTTAATTCAAAATGAAATCTAATTACATGAATGGAATTGTAAAGTGCTGAAGAACTAAAATCTAATTACAGTAAACTAAAAATTAAAACCAGAATTGAAATCAAAATCTGCAGAATCAAAAACCAGAGAAAATGAAGAAGAAGAAGAAGAAGAAGAAGAAGAAAAACTGAAAAACTTGAACCCCAAAAAAAAAACTCTCTCCCCCTCTCTAAAACAAAACTCTCGCTCTCCCTCTAAAAACAAATTCTCTGTCGCCCCCAGTATCTCAGCATGAGTGGGTGTGGATCATGTGATGCCACCCCTCCACACTCTCTTTCCTCCAGATTGCATCCCTTAAAATCTGTAAAATCACGTAGAATCTGTTTTCTGCCAACAGTCCTAGTATTCGAATACTGCTTGGCTGTATTCGAATATGCATTTCCTCCTTTGCTTAAGATATTCAAATAGGATTATGTGTTGTATCCTGAATCTTCTGTGCTTGCATTTTTCATTCCTTCTTCTTTACACTTTAATGAGCTCAAATCCTCCTTTAATTGTGATGAAATTGTAACACATTCTTTATATTGAGGAATGAAGATGAAATCTGCACAAAACAAGAGTTTTATCTCATTTATATGCTATGTAAAAGTGTAATTAAGTGAATAAAAGTGTAGCAAATTAAGTCCAATCACATCCCCCCAACTACAACATTACTAGTCCCTGGTAATGCCTAAAAGAGGAAGGCTACTTTAAAAACAATCCAAATCTTCATGTTTTGAGCTTGCAATCCTTTGAAGATTATCCTAAAAATGGCATCTTAAATTCTAAATGAATGATAAATCATAACCACAGAATATTAATCAATATCTCAAGCCAAGAAATTTAAGATAACAATTTAAAATCATGAAATTCTATGTGGTATGTGAAACTTGCTAAACATTTGAACCAAGTATGAAAATTCAGCTCTTAACTTGTTAACTCAACATAGATCTCCAAGATCAAACTCTATCTTGAACTTTGCACCATACTACTTCCCCAAGCTTCAATTTCAAAATCTCACCTTGAAATTCACTCACAAGAAAATGAAGCACACAAGGTTTCTCTCAAGATGCCCTTTTTTAAAAGAGTAAATGTAAATCAAATTCTAGGAAGGTGCATCTACAAGTCAAAAACGGTAATCAAGAAAGAAAATTGACTTAACATAACTCCATGAAAGGATGATGTGTAAAGAGTGATTATTTAACTTCACTGAGTCTTTTGACATTCAAAACTCTAAGATTGTTCATCAATTCCCTTGAATCAATTAGGACTTTTTCTAGGTTGTAATGGAGGTCATTTGGGTAAAGTGAGGTTTTTCCAAAAGAAAGGATTAAGAATTCAAAAGAATCTTTTTGGAAAGCACCTAGTAATGATGTCCTAACCTTCCATACCGTTTCAGCATATCCCTTCACTTTTCTGCTATGTGAGACTAAAATTGAAATTTTTTTTTTTGGAAATGAATGAAACATGAATAATCTTCAATTCTGTTATTCCTTCAGTTTTTCTTTTCAAAAGTTCACTCTTCTTCTTTTCAACCTTCATCCAATACTTTTGCATTCACCATCACATTTCTGTTTTCTAATTATTCTTTATTTTATTCTCTTTACCCTCTCTATTCATTTCCTCTATGCAATCCAAAAAGATATAACATAATAGGGATGGCTTGAGAGCATTTATTTCAAGGTAGAGGGAATGATGTGGTAAATAAGAAAAAATATATAAATGCTCACATGAGGCTCAAATTGGGTTGCTAAGGTACTGTTAATGAACAATTGAAATTCAAAGGCCCAATTAAAGAAAAGATGGCCTAATGTCATTTTCAGGTTTCTTTCCAAACAATTATAAAGCCTAAACAGCAAAATTTCAGCTAAGTTCCTTCATCACTCTTATGAACATCTAAAGCAAAGTAATGTATGTGGAGTTATTGAAAGAAAATGAGGAAAAAATAATAACCCTATAGAGGTTTAAGAATGAATATAATCCTCTCAAGAAAAACAAGCTAAAAAGGCTCAATTCCTCACTTGGGTTCAAGTCTCCACTTTATCCGGGAATTAATACAATACATCATTCAATTAAGAAGTTCTTTCATGAGTATCTATGTTTAAGTTAACAAATCAAAAGCTAAATTCATTCACAACCAATTCATCAATAAAGCAAACTAAACATATCAACACATTTCAGATTCCAAACTGAAATCTCAAAATTCAGCAATCGGCATCAACTAAAATTCTAAGCTATGACATTTCATCCATTCAAAAACAAAAGAGCTCACTTCAACCAAATAGATCACAACACAACCCCAATGCTCAAAATGGATTTTTCAACAAAATAGTATTCAAATTCAGAATTCAAAGTCGTTCAAGTTCAAAATAACAAAATCAGAACAGAAAAAAAAATTAAAAAAAAAACTATTTTCTGATGACAGAACATATGGCTTTAAATTTTTCCTAAAAATTCATTCACTGATTCCAGCCTTATGGATCAAAAACAGTAGACTTTAATGATCTGGAGGTGTCACATACTCTTCAAGTGCAGCTGGAGCATACAAACCCTCCAGCATTTCAATTGTTTGTTGATGATCAGCATCCTGTTTGCCCTTTAAATTCTTCAGCTCAGCAGCCAACTCTACTTGCTGATCCTTCACCTCCTTAACTAATGCATACAAGCTTTGAAGAGTCACTGTTTCAATCCCTGATTGCCCCTCAGATTGCTGTTCTTGTTGGGGTTCTACTGCCACTTTCCTTGCCAATTGCCCTTTACTTCTCTTCATTGAAGTTTTAGCAATTCGAGTGGCAGGTTTCACTATCTCCATTCCACTCTTTCCCTTCACTCCATGACCTTGCAGAATTTTAGTTATTAACCTCCCGAAAGGTAAACCAGAATTTACCTCTGGTTTTGCAATTGCTCCAGTGATTGTATTCCAAATGTGCTTTGTCAAGTCAATGGGAATATCCAGAAGAAGCCTTCCAATCATCTCAGCTTAAAGTAGAGTCACAGATGAGACATAGGCATGTGGTAAAATCTTTGAACAGACCAACATGTGCAGCACTTTACTCTTATCTGTGAGGTCCCCCTTTGACAATCTAACTCCTTTCCACTGAGCTTGAGGGTTCCCAGAAAGCAATTTCACCAAATTTTCCTTTTTCAATTGTTCTATCCACCCAGCTTGCTGTTCCGGATCAATAACTAGAGGTTGTCCAAATGGTAGTCCAGCATACTTTGCAATGGACTCGGGTGTCAGCCGTATTTCCTTCTTCCTCACATTGGTCGTAATTTCAATTTTTCCTTTCTCCCCTTTCACAGCGTTAGAATAAAATTCCCTAACCAGAGGTACTACTGCATTCTAACTCACAACAACCCAATCATTCCATCCCCTACTGTTAATCATGTCTACTAGCTCATAAGGGGGAGCAGAATAGTCTTCAAGATTGATACCCCTCTCACACAAGACAGCCCTCTTGGAATACCACTTAAGGTATCTATCTTTTGTTGCTTCTCCAGCAAACCTAGGGTTAGAGTAGGGTATTGCAGAAGTCCCCTCACCAGGAACCTCTGTTTTTGGAATGTTAGCCTCAACATTGACATCCACATTGATGTCAACTGAAGCTTGTTCAGGTTCAATGGTTGGTTGACCCTCGGTGGTAGGAGAATGTGTAGGAGATTGGGATTTGTCACTTATGTCTACGGGTTCAGAGAAAGAAGATCGAACAGACCTGGCACCTCTCATAGTTTCCCTCAATCGCTGACTCCATCGCCTTGGTCCAGGTCCAGTCATCTTCCTCTTCATCTTCTTCTCAGGAAAACCCTAGCTTCGTGTTTTTCTTTCGAAAATCCTAAATCCCTGAGAGTGCTTTTAATTTGGAATAATGAGGAGAACCAGAGAGGTATAGATCACAGGAGGGTGATTCGAATACAGGTTTGACACATCCTAACCTCAGTTAAGTTACTGACCAATCACTGCCTATTCGAATACCATCTGGTCCTATTCGAATACAATTTCCCATCTAGAAATCCAGTAGCTGACCAAAGTCTGTGATGAATTCTCAGAGAAATTTAAGCCATGTTTCTGCACTTTTTAAAAAAAAAAAACTTTGACAAAATTAAATTTGAAAAATCCTATTGAATTGTTAGCCCAAATTTTAATCCAAAAATAAATCAGCACAACCAATTACATTATGGGCTGTAACAGGTATTCGAATACCTCAACTTATATTCGAATAGGTTGCATCAGAAAATCACAAACAGTAATTCCAGTGTTCAAGTCTGCTAACAATTCTTTAGAAATGCTCAAACCTTATTTTGTCACTTGAGTTAAGTTTATTTACAACTAATAACATCTAAACTCAAAAGAAAAACAAAAAGAAAATTAAAAAAAAAAATCAAAGAAAATTTCTAAAATTTTTGAAAATTTTCAGCAATTTAGCTATATTAAACACACTACTCAAATTTCCATTCAACAAGTATAACAAAGTAAATCAGCAATTTCATTCAACACATTCCAATCAACACAAATGTATAAGACCAAGAGACAAACTCAAATTATTTCTTCCCCCCCAACTAGAAACAAGCATTGTCCTCAATGCACAAACAAATCAAACAATTTGGAATAAAGTACAAAGGGAAAGGAAGTACCTGCTGAGTTTAAGGTTAACATTTTTGAATGAAGTGTATCAGCTGAAATTTCAAGGCACCACCAGAACATCTGGTTCCCCCCAACTTGTTCAATGTAAAATTCTTGAATAAAATGCAAGTCAATGAAAACAATGAAAGATGGGTTGCATACAAATAAGATCAGTCTCGCAATTAATATGGTAGCAGATTTTCAATCATTCAATTCACAATTGAGAACCTGTGCTCAGATGGCACATTCGAATGACTTGTGGGAATTCAAATGAATGAAAATCTCACCTGACTCTTACCTGTTACAGCACTAGATTTGGAAAACCTCATTGCACAATTCTAAGTTGATTTGATCCTCAGTAAAACATGCTCAATTGAGATCTCCCTAATCTGCAATTCTGAAACACTTTCCAAAGCATAGCTATCCAATTTGGTTAATGGATTATACTCCAAAACAGATCATGCAAATGCAAAAGAAAATTTCAACAATGAAGTTCAATGCAAACCATTTGACTTTCAATTTGTTCTACCATCAGTGGTGTTGCCACTGCACAGAAACATTCCTACTGCACTACTTACTGCTCAAACCAGAGAACAATACAACAAGGTCAGAAAATTCCCACTTCTTCTATGGACTGTTGCCTGCTGAAACCAATTTTGTTAAACTTGCAAAGTGAAAGAAATTAAAAAAAAAAAATAGAAAATTGAAAACATAAAAAGAATCCTAACTACTATGGTGCAAAATCAGAATTCTTTTCTTAATCAATCACAATCCGGGGGATCCTCAAGATCCCAACTCTCAATTTTAGCAATGAAATTCTCATGATACTCTTTCAATCTCTGTCCATTCACTCTAAAAATATTCTTAGAGGTTGGATTTTGAATGTCAACAGCCCCAAACTCAGTGATGTTCTGAATCACATATGGACCACTCCATCTTGACTTTAACTTTCCGGGAAACAAGTGCAACCTAGAGTCATACAACAAAACCTGTTGACCCACAACCAACTCTCTTTTAAGGATATGTGCATCATGCCACTTCTTCACTCTATCCTTAGTGATCTTGGTATTCTCATATGCATCATTTCGGACCTCCTCCAACTCACTAAGTTGCAACTTCCTTTGAAATCCAGCTTCATTGATGTTTTCATTGAAATGTTTCACAGCCCAATAAGCCTTGTGTTCAAGTTCCACAGGAAGATGACAAGCTTTTCCATACACTAACCTATAAGGAGACATGCCTAGAATAGTCTTGTAGGCAGTCCTATAAGCCCAAAGTGCATCAACCAATTTCAAAGACCAATCTTTCCTTGTGGGGTTCACTGTTTTTTCAATGATTCTCTTGATCTCTCTATTGGCTAACTTGGCTTGTCCACTCGTTTGGGGATGATATGATGTTCCAACCTTATGCACAACCCCATACTTCCTCATCAAAAGGCCAACATATCTATTACAAAAATGTGTTCCCCTATCACTTATCATGGCCTTTAGCATTCCAAATCTTGAAAACACATTCTCCTTCAAAAATTTTATCACCACCTTGTGATCATTGGTCCTAGTTGGTATGGCCTCTACCCACTTTGAAACATAATCCACTGCCACTAAGATATATTCATTGCCAAATGAATTCACAAATGGTCCCATAAAATCCATACCCCAACAATCAAAGATATCAAGCACATAAATGGGGTGAAGTGGCATCATGTTCCTCTTAGTGAGCTTACCAAGCCTTTGACACTTATCACAGGCAACACAAAAGGTATGCACATCCCGAAACATGGTAGGCCAATACAATCCACTCTGCAAAATCTTTGCCACTGTCTTCCTAGCTAAAAAATGACCTCCACATGCGAGAGTATGACAAAAACTAATGACACTATGAGTTTCACTCTCGGGTATGCATCTCCTAATGACCTGATCTGAGCAATACTTAAACAGATATGGATCATCCCAGAAAAAGTTCTTCACATTCCTAAAAAACTTTCTTTTATCTAACATGGTCCAATGAGAGGGCACCACACCTAAAACCAAATAATTGGCTATATCTGCAAACCATGGTGTCTCTGAGGAATCTACATAAAACAACTGCTCATCAGGGAATGTCTCATTAATTGGTGACTCAAAAGATGCTAAGTCCCGATGTGGGAGTTTAGAAAGATGATCAGCAACTACATTTTCAACTCCCTTCTTATCTTTGATCTCTAAATCAAATTCTTGAAGCAAAAGAATCCACCTAATGAGTCTAGGCTTGGCATCAGATTTGGTCAAAAGATACTTCAATGCTGCATGGTCAGTAAATACAATGACATAAGATCCCACTAGGTATGATCTGAACTTATCCAATGCATATACTACTGCTAGCAACTCTTTCTCAGTAGTTGTGTAGTTCTTTTGTGCATCACTAAGGGATTTGCTAGCATAGTACAGCACATGTGACTTCCTCTCCTTCCTCTGACCTAGGACTGCACCAATGGCACTATCACTAGCGTCACACATGATCTCAAAGGGTAGAGTCCAATCTGGTGCCTGCATAATGGGAGCTGAAGTGAGCAGGTCCTTAAGTCTATCAAATGAAGCCTGACAATCTGATGTCCAATCAAAAGGAACATCCTGGCCTAGGAGATTGCACAAAGGTCTAGAAATGGCACTGAATGATGCAATGAACCTCCTATAGAAACCTGCATGTCCTAAAAATGATCTGACATCCTTGACACATCTAGGGGTAGGAAGTTTTTGAATAATTTCAACTTTTGCTCTATCTACTTCTATCCCCCTAGAAGACACTATATGACCAAGAACTATTCCCTGAGTTACCATAAAATGGCATTTCTCCCAATTCAACACCAAATTTTTCTCTTCACATCTTGCTAAAACCTTCTCCAGATTCCCCAAGCACAAATCAAAGTCACTCCCATAAACTGAAAAGTCATCCATGAACACTTCAAGAAATTTCTCCACAAAGTCACTAAACAAACTGATCATGCATCTTTGGAAGGTTGTAGGAGCATTGCAAAGACCAAAAGGCATGCGCCTATATGCAAATGTACCAAATGGACAAGTAAATGTGGTCTTCTCCTGATCATCTAATGCAATCTCAATTTGATTGTACCCAGATTATCCATCCAAGAAACAGTAAAATGCCTGTCCTGCCACTCTTTTCAATCCCTGATCTAGGAATGGAAGAAGGAAATGATCCTTCCTTGTGACTGCATTTAACTTTCTATAATCTATGCACATGCGCCATCCTGTTTGGATGCGCATTGGAACTAATTCATCTTGTTTATTCTTCACTACAGTCACTCTGGATTTCTTAGGCACTACCTGAGTTGGACTAACCCATTTAGAGTCTGAAATAGGGTAGATAATTCCAGCATCCAATAGCTTGATTACCTCCCCCCTAACCACTTCTTTCATGTTTGGGTTTAGTCTCCTTTGCATTTGCCTAATGGGTTTGGCATCCTCCTCCAAAAAGATCCTATGAGTACAAATAAAAGGACTAATTCCTTGCAAATCTGCTATGGTCCATCCCAAAGCTCTTTTATGTTTTTTCAAGACATCAACCAGCTTACTTTCTTGGTCCAAACTCAGCTGAGAAGAAATAACAGCTGGATAGGACTCTTCCTACCCAAAAATGCATATTTTAAGTCATTAGGTAGAGGCTTTCTCTCAGGTACAGGTGGCTTCTCAAAGGATGACTCTGCTTTGATTGTGGGCAGCTCTAAGGACTCAAAAGTGGGCCTCCACTGATTCACTGACATCACTGATTTTTCCATTTCCTCAAATTCTCCTCCACCAAAATTTTCCAAGTCACAATCATCTAGGAAATCTACTTGATCACTGTTCACTAAAGCTCTTTCCAATGGGTCATCTAAGTACTCTCTATCAAAATGCTCTTGTGTGATGGTTTGAATCAAATCTACTTCCTCTATCTCCTCATGATCACTTGGTTGTTTGGTCACACTAAAGATGTTCTTCTCAATGGTCATGTTACCAAAAGACAACTTAATGACTCCGGTTCTACAATTGATTAAGGCATTAGAAGTGGCCAAAAATGGTCTTCCTAAGATGACTGGGACAGCTGGTTGTGGCCCTTGAATTGATTGGGTATCAAGCACTATAAAGTCCACTGGAAAGACAAAATGCTCCACTTGAATTAGGACATCCTCTACAATACCTCTAGGGACTTTGACTGACCTATCCGCTAATTGAAGTGTCACCCTAGTAGGTCTAAGCTCCCCTAATCCAAGCTGTTGGTACACAAAAAATGGAAAAAGATTAACACTTGCTCCCAAATCCAATAAGGCTCTATCTACCCTCTTATCCCCAATGATGCATGCGATTGTAGGAAACCCTGAATCTTTATATTTTGGAGGGGTTTTGAATTGCAAAATTGAGCTCACTTGTGCAGTTAAAAATGCTCTCTCTTTGACATTCATTCTCCTTTTAACAGTGCACAAATCTTTCAAAAACTTTCCATAAGATGGATTTTGTTTAATGGCATCAAGCAAATGAATGTTTATTCTGACTTGTTTGAAAAGTTCATAAATGTCAGAATTCAAATTCTCTTTCTTTCCTTTGTTCAACCTTTGAGGAAAAGGAATTTTTGGAATGAAATCAGGGCTGTCCAGCTGGTTTTCTTTTGAAATCTTCTCCTTTCCAGAAACTTTTTCATTCTTTTCAAACTGTTTTCATCAAAACCTTTGATTGTATTTTTAGAAAAATCATTTTTATTTTTAGAAATCACCTGTTCTTTCCTCTGAAATCTGTTTTTCTGCTCCTCGTTGCTCAGCTGCTGTTTTTGTTCAGCTTCTGGACTGCTGTCCAGCTTTTGTTTCTGCTGTTCTTCAATTCCTGATCTGCTGTGCAGCTGCTGTTTTTGCTCTTCTAGTAGCTGCTTTTGCTGCAATTCAGCTTCTGTTTCGGTGAGCAGCTGCTGTTCAAATGCTTTGCTGCTGGTGTTGTGCTGGATTTCTTCCTCATCTTCTATCATATTTTGCTCATTTGCCTTTTCAATTGGAACATAATCTGGTTTCAAGATCTGTTTTCCACTTCTCAATGTTGAAATAGCTTGCACATGTTCCAAATTCTCATTTGCACTTGAAGAAGATGATTCACTGAAATGCACTTGGCCAGTGGGATTTGGTTTGGGCTGAGATGGAAGTTTCCCTGTTTCCCTCAAGGTTAAAGCTTGAGTGAGCTTTGATAGTTGACTTCGAATGTCTTCCACAGCCCTATTTGTTTGATCTTGGAACCTTGAATTTTGGTTGTTAGTTCCAATTTGCCCTTGCATGAATTGTTGCAAGGTATCCTCCAATGATCTTTTATGTGGTGGCTGATAATTGTTGGTGTTCTGTTGAGGTTGATAAAGTTGGGAATGAAATGGTTGAGGTGGAAAAGGTTGTTGAGATTGCTGCTGCTGCTGGTGTTGTGCCTCAGCTCTCCAGGGTGTATTCGAATGGCCTCTATATCCAGCATTGTAAGCATTCGAATATGGCTGATTTCCTGAAGCAAAGTTATTCACCCCCTGATTTGAGTTGTAATTTCTTGCAGCTGGTGGGGGATTTACTTGGCCATAAAGAACTTCTTTAAAAGCTGGGAGTGTAGGACAATTGTCCGTCTTGTGGTCCGAAGTTTTATACAACACACAGTTAACTTCCTTTTCCTTCGATCCTTGCTTCTTTTGCTCCATCAACTCCACTTTCCTTGACAATGCAGCCAAACAAGCACCAAGATTATCAGTGTCACTGAGATGAAACTTTCCTCTTGCACCTATGTTGTCAGAAAACTCAGAAAATGGAGAAACTACCTCCCATTGTTTTGTATTTTCAGCCAAGGAATCAAAAAAATGCAAAGCTTCTTCAGCGGTTTTATCATAAAATTCACCATTACACATTGTTGCAACCAACATTTTCAGATTTGGAGTTAATGCATTATGAAAGAAGTTAACAATTCTCCAAGACTCAAAACCATAATGTGGACAAGCTTGCAACAATTCTCTAAACCTATCCCATGCATGTGCAAATGTTTCATTAGGCTTACACACAAAATTCATGATTTTTTGTTGGAGTATCACTGTCCTATTAGCTGGAAAATACTTATTCAAAAACTTTGTTTGCATGTCCCTCCAAGTTCCAGTTGATCTAGGCTCCAATGAGTTCAACCACATCTTTGCTTTATCTTTCAATGAAAATGGAAACAACTTAAGCCTAACCATGTCCTCATTTGTATTCCTATCCATGCATGTTCCACAAACATCCTCAAATTCTTTCATATGCATGTAAGGATTTTTTGAATCCATGCCATGAAAAGTAGGCAAAATCTGAATTGTTCCTGGTTTAAAATTAAAATTATGATGTCCAATGGGATGTACAATGCATGATGGTATTATTTTCCTAGCTGGATGGAGATATTCACGGAGAGGTCTAAAAGGATTTTGATCGATTTGATCATTTCCTCCATGAACACTACCTTCCGGCAACAGAGGTGGTGGTCCTCCCAGTAAAGCAGGTGGTGGTGGTGGATCCATGTGCACAGATAATTCAGATGATGTGTAAGATGTAGCAAGTTCAATTAATTCAGCTAGAGATGATAGTGAACGCAACTCAGAATTATTTCCAACAGGTCTGCCAGATCTTAAGAACATGCACAGAAAATTCAAATTTGAATATACTCCAACCTAACCTCCAAACTTCACAACTAAATCACCAATTCACAAAGAAAAATCAGACCTCTTCCTCTAACAAATTGCAGCAGAATGTACAGCAACTCAATGCAAATTTTCAGTAAGTCAAACAAAAATTCAAAGATGAATTTCAGCAAATGAAATCAGATTTTTCAACTACTTCTCACAAAATTCTGAACAACTTTTCTTTTAACAGATTGCACATACACATAAACTCAGCAGATTTAATGCAATATGACAGCAAAACAGATCAGCAATTCAGAGGTAAACTCAGGCATTCAAATATCATATGTAGCAGATTCGAAGATCAAAATTCCGAAGATCAAAATTCAGCACAAAAAATCAACACAGAAATTTAGATATCCAAAACAAAATATAGCACTAAACTCAGATTTTTTTTTTCAAAATCAGAAACTATAATTTAAACACTAAAACTAAAAACAAAAACCTTTAAAAATGAAACTAGAGGTGGAAATAAAAATGGGACAAAATTACCCAATGCCTTGAGTAGCTTTGTTGTTGAAGATGGTGGTGAGTAATGTTGCCAATCCTTGCTCCAAGAGTTCAAAACACCATTGCTTTTCAAAGATCCCCGGCAACGGTGCCAAAATTGTGCTTGTATTTGCTTAATTACCTACTCTCAAATGTAAATAAAGATGCAAATTCAGATTCCAAAGGTGTTAAGTAAGGAAAATCAAGATAAACTCCCCCAAGTGCAAGGTTTCATTGTAACACAATTAACTGGTAAGAACCAGGTCATATCCACAGGGATCTAGGGAGCAAAATCATGTTTGAATCAAATGGATTAAAGAGGCAAAACATGGCTCACATGAATGGTAAACAGAATTGAAAATCTGGTTTGGAATTTTTGATGGTTTTGGAAATGGGTTTTGAAATGAAAACTAAACCTAACTAAAACTTGATATTAAAAAGATGGGCAAGACAATTCCAATGCCTATCCAAATCAATCTCAAAATACCAAGAGTGAATAGATCATCAATTCTAGTTGCTCTAATGTTTGGGAAAAATTAATTTCAAATGATACAAGCCATGGATCAAACAAGTGATGTGCATAATCTATCATGAAGACTATAGAAGATCTAATTCTAGCAACTCCCATACATATTTGCAATAAGAGTTCTGAATTCAGCAACTTCTATGAACTCATTGATAAAATATGTAAACAAGTGTTAATCGGACATTGAACCATTGATTTTGAGAGTAATTAGATACAACTAAGATTGATAACCAAAGAACTCAAAATTAATCCATGAAGAACGGAATCTTGGAAATCATTGGACAGGACATTGTCCTTGCCTTGGCCCAAGAAAAACTAGCCGATCTTGAGAAAATGAATAACAGAAATGAAGAACAGAGACATGACCTTCAAAGCTGGAAATGGAAATTACTCTTTAATTCAAAATGAAATCTAATTACATGAATGGAATTGTAAAGTGCTGAAAAACTAAAATCTAATTATAGTAAACTGAAAATTAAAACCAGAATTGAAATCAAAATCTGCAGAATCAAAAACCAGAGAAAATGAAGAAGAAGAAGAAGAAGAAGAAGAAAAACTGAAAACTTGAACCCCAAAAAAAAACTCTCTCTCCCTCTCTAAAACAAAACTCTCGCTCTCCCTTTAAAAACAAATTCTCTGTCGCCCCCAGTATCTCAGTATGAGTGGGTGTGGATCATGTGATGCCACCCCTCCACACTCTCTTTCCTCCAGATTGCATCCCTTAAAATCTGTAAAATCACGTAGAATCTATTTTCTGCCAACAGTCCTAGTATTCGAATACTGCTTGGCTGTATTCGAATATGCATTTCCTCCTTTGCTTAAGATATTCAAATAGGATTATGTGTTGTATCCTGAATCTTCTGTGCTTCCATTTTTCATTCCTTCTTCTTTACACTTTAATGAGCTCAAATCCTCCTTTAATTGTGATGAAATTGTAACACATTCTTTATATTGAGGAATAAAGATGAAATCTACACAAAACAAGAGTTTTATCTCATTTATATGCTATGTAAAAGTGTAATTACGTGAATAAAAGTGTAGCAAATTAAGTCCAATCAATGCTTTTGGAATCAATCACACATTCAAATTAATCACGTCCAACGGTTTAATAGAAAATTAAAAAAAATTCATCAAACATCAAAATCATGCATCTGGAAAGCATTAACTAATATAATATTATATATATATATATATATATATATATTCATAACTACCTTGAGGTCACAAATTTACGCCTATAAGACTAATCAATTAAGCTGTATATATATCTATATATATATAAAGATTAAAAGGCCAGCCCCTTACTTCTTCAATTTGGACGATTCAGGTTACTCACTGCCAAGTAGGTTCGCCAAAATTTCTTCAGTGCTGTTCCCCCTTCTCTCTCTCTCTTTATCTCTCTCTAGGGTTATTTTTACACAAATGAATATAAGATTATAAATATAGTAGCTAAATTTATAACCCTAATAAATTAAATAATTAGATACCCTCCCTTAAAATTTTAAAATCTTTTTAAAGGTTACCAAAATTTAACCTTTTTAAATGCAACTCAAAATTAAATAACAAAAATTTCAAATTATTAAATTTAAATAACGAGCTAAATTTACTGAGTAATAAAATATAAAAAAAATTAAATCAAATCTGGGTCATTATAGTCACGCCCCTAACCTCGTAGTCTGAGACAGGCGGTATAGGAATATGGGAACTAAATAAAATAAATAAAAACCTATGCCAAGGTCAAGTCATAATAAATAATAACAATCAAAGGTCAATAGGATACCTATGTTAAGGTCGAATGCCCCCAAAATTTTGTAGAGGTGCCAAACATCATTCAAGGTCAAACATTGTCATATGTCAAGTATCAAACTAGTTACTACTCACATACCTAATAGTATATGACAATTCTATGGGATGTGTGTTAGGTCAATAAGAGAGGAATGGTTAAAGCGAAAGTCTATTATTATCTCAGCAGGAAATTCTTGGGACATGAGGTAAATTATTAATTATGGAAAAGATATATTGTGCTTTGGCTTAGCTTGGGCTACCATTATCTCCACCACTATATGCTTTACAGGACAACTCATCTTATTTCTAGGAGAAATTTGGTCAAATAAGTCTTTAAAAAGCCTAGGTTATCAGGTGAAATTGATAAATGGTATATGATCTTGTCAGAGTTTGATATATCATTCGTCATTAGTAAATTCGTTAAAGGAAGAATATTGCGAATTATCTTACTCCCAATCCAATTGAAGATGAAGAACTCATGGACCTTACTTTCTTAGATGAAGACATCTTGCTAATACAATAAAAAGTAGACAAGATTCCTAGATGGAAGGCATGCTTTGATGGAGCGGTAAATGAGAATGGTGTTAGAGTTTGGGCAGCCCTACTATTAGTGGAAGGTAATCATTTTCTCTTTCTTGCTAAATAGGAACTGGGTGAATGCACTAATAATGCAGTAGAGTATCAAGCATGCGTACTGTGTCACGCCCCGAATTTTCATAAACCGAATGCTCGAGGGTGACTTGGGATTTATTTGTTGGGTATAAAAATAAGATGATAATAATACTTTGTCACACCCCAGAATGTTTCCCCCAAACTAGGGTTGACCCGTAAGAAAAATTTAAGATATTCAAAATCCCTTGTTTATCCAACAATATTTATAAGTTATTGGACTAAATCATTTGATGGAATTTCAACTACAGGGCAAAAAATAAAGATAGAGAAAAATATTACAGAGCCATCTAAGTGTCCCAACCACGCGAATAACATTACATACCAATTAAAAGCAAATTAGGTCTAAGCTTTAATAATTACAATCATCCAACAATTGTTACAGACAAAAAAATAAAGTCCTCCAGCTCTGCGCAGGAAAGAAGAAAAAAATAGATAACTCTTCTGATGGAATATTTAAGAGAAATTAATCTCTTTCCAACTCATCTTCTGTATTCTTGTACTTAATATCCTGAAAAAAATATTCCCACAAGGGGTGAGCTACTAAAGCCCAGTAATCAGAATCTCCTAGGTGCCTGATTAGCATACATTATTGTACAATTATATATATATTGAGCATGCTAATTATGAATTTACAGTTATTATTGGTGATGTGTTAGCGTGATTATCTCATTTCCATGCATTCTTGGTGTATGTATATTTCAGGTGATATAATATGGTGTTTTTGGCCCAAACAACACCAAGATTGCATGTAAGGAGGAGCCATCCCAAGGCATAAGATTGACTACCATGGGTGCCAAGGAGAAGGAAGTGGTTTGAAGTTCAAAATAGTTGAAGTGGTGTGCGGTTGAAGTTCTAGCTCAACACCCTCTCAGTTTTCCAGCCATAACTTTTTCGTCACAACTCAAAATGGTTCCATTCTTTTTGCGTTGGAAAGAAGACTCGAAGCCCTACAACTTTTCTGGTTTAGCCGAAGCCTAAATCTGTCATCTTCAATGTCAAAATCGCATCAGAAGTCAGGGACAGAAAGCTATCAAAGAAGAACTGTTCACTGTATTTGCAGATGGGCGCCCCACCTAGACCCATGGGCGCCCCACCACAAGCATGGGCGCCCCACCTAGACCCATGGGTGCCCTTGAGGACCCTTGGGCACCCCACTCTTCATTAGGCGGGCGCCCACAGAGAAAGAGTTCTGACTACTGTTTTTGGCTATCTTTTTGAGGACTTCATCAAACACTTGTACCATGGGCACCCCACCTCAGCCATGGGCGCCCATGAGGACTCTTCCAGCACAAGTTTAGAATAAGTTTGAGCTATGTTTTTACCTTTATGCCCTTGTAATATACGTTGATATAAAAGGTTGAAAATCTGATGTAGGAGGGTTCGAAACCCTACGCACTTCTTCTCTTTTTCTTAGTTTAGTTTAGATTAGGGTTACGATTTCGATTTCACTTTGGATTGGATTGTTCAAGCTTAATTTCATCTTTGCAATAAGATTTACGTGTAAGTTTATTTGTTAATTTGTTTTAATCAGAATTTCATGTTCTTCGTGCTTTGTCTTCTATGTTCACTTCGTAGTATTTCGTAGATTTAGTTTGGATTAATTTGCTTTCAAAATTGTCTTAAACCTTTTTAATCTATTTCGTTTTCATATTCTGTTGCATGATGAAGATGTTTTTCTTTTTGAAATGCTTTGTTCATGTTTTAGTAATGCTAGGCTAGGGTTTTCTTGGTTTTAACCTAGGAGTGTAATCGAATTGAAGGAGTTGAATTTGGATAGTTCGAACTAAATTGTGTTTATCTTTCGAATAAAAACATAAGGCACATAATTCTAGATTAATTTTCGAAAACGAATTGCCCGTGATACAGTTGAACTTCGATTACGCTCGTGTAAATTGAAGGTCAATTCCATGTCCCGGTGATTTCGAACCTGATTTCAAAATCCTAGAATTATGAGTTCTTTACGAAAAGGGTGTTTAACGCCAAATCTTCCGACCTAATATTACAGGTGTAAGAATTAGGTTGAGTTAACTATATATCCAAATTCAGCCATTTGAGGACGTTACAGGACTAGGTTAAAGCTAAGTGTTTTAATTCACATAGTTTGTTTAAGTTTATAAATTGATTTTCTTTTGTAGTATGTTCATCTTTCGTTTAATTCATGTTGGAAATTCTCAAATTATTGTTACAAATCTCTATTCAAAAACTCCAAAAAGATTGATTTATTTGCTTCTTAAAATTTTTGCAAGTGCTTTCAAAACCAAGTTTTCCAAAATTTAGTCATACCCTTGCTCCCTGTGGAAGATGACCTAGGACTCACCTAGACTAAACTCAACTGACCTCTTATACTTGAGAATGAGCCACTACCAAATTAGAGAGCGGTCAAGTTTTTGGCACCGTTGCCGGGGAGCAACGGTGTGTGTGTGCTGAACTCGGAGGGCTTGTGGATGAAAGAACTTGCTGGTGCGGTTACATTTGGACTTCCAGGTGACATCGCTCCTTATTTCTTTTCTTTTGTATATTTCATTTTTTTTTATTTTGATTCCTTTTCTCTAGTTTTAGGATTTTTCTTCTTTTAGATATTTGAAAAAAAAAACAAAAAAAAAATAATATAGTCATTTGCATTCATATAATCTAGCTTGCATGTTAGTAAACTTAGGTTGCATTTTATTGTAGTTTTTTCTTTTCTCTCATTTTGTTTTCATTTTTATTTTCTTATCATAGACATGGATTTTGGTGATTTCAATCATGGTCCCTTTGATGCCCACGCCTACATTAAGTCTCTAAGTAACCAATTTGGATATGACTATACATTAGAGACCTATCATCAATTACCCCAATTTTTTGGGCACGAGGAAGAAGACCCATGTCTTCATATTGATAGGTTTGAGGCTGTGTGTGGCTTATATGATGATGTTCGAATGAGTAAGAGACTTAGGTTCTTGTTTTTCCCTTTGTCTTTACAAAGTGTGGCTGGCGACTGGTGCTATGATTTTGGTGAATGGACCACTTGGGATCAATGTGTTCAAGCTTTTATTGAACATTTCCTCCCTATTCATCAAACCTTCACCAATGGCTTTCAAATTAGAAATTTTTATCAACAAAAGGGTGAAGTATTTTATAAATGCTGGGAGAGATTTAATATACTTTTGGACACTTTCCCAAGTCATGGATTAGAGTTAGGGGACATCATAGCCATATTATATAATGCTCTATCTCATGAGTTGCACCAGGCGTTCGATATAGTCTTGGGGAAGGAGTTTCTTGACCTCACACAAGGTGAGGCATGGTCATTCCTTGAATTTTTCTCTGAACACACCAGGCCACGGGAAAGATTTGAACCTAGTTTTGAACCTTACACACTTGCTAGCCATACCGACCTTTTCCCGTATGCTCCTACTTCACTTGATCCTCATGATCCATCCCGTGGAAGTAGTGTATGCGTGGAGCCTGACTACTCAGATTTTGCATATCCCAACCTTGTTCCACTCACTGAGGGCCGGTCTGAGGAGCCCCGAGATTATTGGCCTAGTGAACCTTATGATGCACAATTTGAGACCATAGGCACTGAGTGGGGCAATTGCCCTAACCACACTAGGGATGATGTTTGGGATGAGTGTCCTTCTCATTTCCTTGTGGACTCCCCTATTCTGGAGACTTCTTTACCACCTTTTGAGAGTCAGGGAGACATGCAGTCCTTTCCTACTACTGAGTTTGATGCTCAGCCCACCCAGACCACCCCGGGCCCTATTGAGAGTCTTTTGACTCCCTTTGAGCAATTGCAAGTTACAATGCCTGAGGAGCATATCATTGAGTCAGTTGATCCTTGATCACTCATTTATTCACTTGAGGTTGAGAGTAGTGCGCACCTCTTACCTCTTGACTCAGCCATACCTGAGAAGTTCACTTTGGGGATTATGAGTGATCATGTGACCGATCATCACTGGGGGGCGATAGTGGAGATTGGGGGAGAGTACATTGATTTATTGGGCACCGAGAGACTGATAGAACCCACCATATCTATGTCCTCACATGCATTATGGCCATATTTGAGGTTTCATGAACCTCACTTGGCCTTTCATCCTTTGGTGTATTTTACACCTGAAGAGCATCCATATTCAGTGTTTCATGAGCCCAAAGAAAATATTTTATTTCTTAAACCATTTGTGGATGCGTGGGATAGAGAGGGTGTTGGATAACCCTTCTTCTTTGTTTCCTTTGTACATAGTAGATTAGAGTTTTCTTTTTCTTATTTTATTTTTTTTGGTTTGATTCTCTTCTCTTATTTCTTCTTTTGTATTAACTCTTTCTCTTGTCTTATTTTCCCTTTATTTTTCTTTTATTTTCTTTCTCACATTTCTCTTGTATAGTTTTTTTTTTTTCCTTTCTTCAAATAAGGAAGCTCTTGAGGTAATATCCACCCTTTTTACCTTCTATTTCTACATTTTGAGCATAACACTTGGATATATGTTGTTGGTTGTTGTTGGAAGTGCTGTAGAAACTAGGTTGGGGGGTGTTCTTTATTACTTATGGGGATTTTTGTTTTGGGTGCATGCTTGGCTTATGTGTTACATATTGATTGCTCTTTATGCTCATCATCATCATGCTCACTTTGCACACGACGGACCTACATATGCTTCATAATTCTCATATTGAGGACAATGTTTAGTTTAGGTTGGGGGGTGATTAGAGTTCGCATGATGACCATTTGTGCTAAAATTGTCAAATTTTTCAAATTTTGAGCATTTTTGAGCTTACATACATGACTTAGCACACTTGTACCTGCATGTTGGCCCTTTTTGGTTTGGTTGATGGTGAATTTGAGTGAGAGAGTGGAAAAAAATGAGTCATGTTTCAGCTTTGACGAGGAACATAATTTAAGTTGAGTGTGTCATGACCTTGTGCATTTCAAGTTATCATGGAAGAACTTATGTGCTTAAGAGTGAATTTTATGTAACATTGGTCAATTGAGCATCTTCGGACAAGGTTGAGACTTATACCCCTATGGTAAGCTTTTGAGCCTGTTATTATTTTCTTGAGGGGCTGCACATGATTTAAGCTCATTTGTTCTACACTACAATTTCCAATGCACCAGTTGCATCCCACACTTGCATGAGTTCCACTTGGCACTTTATGAGTTGTTGCAAGCTTTGGATATGATGTTAGGCCTTCTTTGCTACTTTGGGCCTTCTTATCCTTTCTTGTTCATGAATCTCCCTAGGAACCAATTTGAAGCCTTCTAATAAGTGTGTGAAATATAAAGTTTTCTCTTTTTGATTCTCCTCACACATGATATCCCCTACACCCTATTCACACCCTTTAAGCCTAACCCTCATATGTCTTGGGTTGTGAAAGTGCCTCAAAGTCTAAGTTGGGAATGTGGGGTTGGGAATGTAAGCTTTTGAGAGGCAAATGAGGGTGAGTGCTGGGATGAGAATTTATACATTGTATAGTTCATTCTTCTAATTTCAAAAATAAATAAATAAATAAATAAAAATAAAAGGATAAAAAGAGAAAAGAAGAAAAAAAAAAAGAAAAAAAATATTTTCTCATTCCTTTTGTTTATTCAATTTTGGGATTTATGTTTTGTAATGCGGTTGCTAAGAGTGTCCCAAAAGTAGTTTGTAAGTTTGTGAATAAGCTTCATGTTGTTGGTTAGGGTATAGAAAGGAAATGGGTAGTTTGGGACTTATACATACTTGAACATCTTTATCCCAAGACATGTGTTTTGATTTCTATATCTTCCATTGTTAACCAATACCCCTGGCAAAGTTACAACCGGATCAAAGACCTAGTGGATTCTAAGCGAGCAACTCTTGTGTGTGCATGTAGTGGTCTTGTGTAGGTTGTGTGGTGTAATCTATTGCATGGCATTGGAACTTATTTTTGGTATGAGCTATCCATGCGGAACTTCAATTCAATTCACTCACTTATTCGTGTAGTTGTGTGCAACTAGGAGAGCATTTTATGCTCATAGGTATGAGTGAACCCTTGATGAGTGAGTTTCTTTCTCTGAGTGATCTACCTTGTGCGTTTTTGAAGTCAAAACCTAGTTCTGATTATGCTCTCGAGACCTTGTTGAATAAATGACACTATTTTGCACACATGCTTTTCCAACTTTGATAGTGCATGCATTCATGCTTAGCACTTGGGAATTACACATGATATTTAAGTTTTGTGACTTGTTGAGCTTGAACTTGATTCGTTACTGACCTTAATCACTCTTTGACACCTTGAGACCATACCATAGATGTTTGTGGGTAGCATCACTGCAAACCCTCAGGAGACCTTACTCATCCACTAGAGGGAACCTATGGGTTTAAAGGGCTTGCCTCACGCGCTAAGTGTGGTCGTGTGTCTGCCACGAAAATAGACATCACCTTAGTTAGTTTTTATTTTGTCTTATTTTGATTTGAATAAGAGCTTACATGTTGTGGGTGCCCTTGCATTTGTTCTTATACCTCATGGTTTGATTGCACTCATTGTTAGGGACTAGCAATGTCTAGGTTGGGGGGTGTGATTAGCATGCATTATTGTACAATTATATATATATTGAGCATGCTAATTATGAATTTACAGTTATTATTGGTGATGTGTTAGCGTGATTATCTCATTTCCATGCATTCTTGGTGTGTGTATATTTCAGGTGATATAATATGGTGTTTTTGGCCCAAACAACACCAAGGTTGCATGCAAGGAGGAGCCATCCCAAGGCATAAGATCGACTACCATAGGTGCCAAGGAGAAGGAAGTGGTTTGAAGTTCAAAATAGTTGAAGTGGTGTGCGGTTGAAGTTCCAGCTCAACACCCTCTCAGTTTTCCAGCCATAACTTTTTCGTCACAACTCGAAATGGTTCCATTCTTTTTGCGTTGGAAAGAAGACTCGAAGCCCTACAACTTTCCTGGTTTAGACGAATCCTAAATCTGTCATCTTCAATGTCAAAATCACATAAGAAATTAGGGACAGAAAGTTGTCAAAGAAGAACTGTTCACTGTATTTGTAGATGGGCGCCCCACCATAAGCATGGGCGCCCCACCTAGACCCATGGGTGCCCCTGAGGACCCTTGGGCGCCCCACTCTTCATTAGGCGGGCACCCACAGAGAGAGAGTTCTGACTACTGTTTTTGGCTATCTTTTTGAGGACTTCATTAAACACTTGTACCATGGGCACCCCACCTCAGCCATGGGCGCCCATGAGGACTCTTCCAGCACAAGTTTAGAATAAGTTTGAGCTATGTTTTTACCTTTATTCCCTTGTAATATACGTTGATATAAAAGGTTGAAAATCTGATGCAGGAGGGTTCGAAACCCTATGCACTTCTTCTCTTTTTCTTAGTTTAGTTTAGATTAGGGTTACGATTTCGATCTCACTTTGGATTGGATTGTTCAAGCTTAATTTCATCTTCGCAATAAGATTTACGTGTAAGTTCTATTTGTTAATTTGTTTTAATCAGAATTTCATATTCTTCGTGCTTTGTCTTCTATGTTCACTTCGTAGTATTTTGTAGACTTAGTTAGGATTAATTTGCTTTCAAAATTGTCTTAAACCTTTTTAATCTATTTCGTTTTCATATTCTGTTGCATGATGAAGATGTTTTTCTTTTCGAAATGCTTTGTTCATGTTTTAGTAATGCTAGGCTAGGGTTTTCTTGGTTTTAACCTAGGAGTGTAATCGAATTGAAGGAGTTGAATTTGGATAGTTCGAACTAAATTGTGTTTATCTTTCGAATAAAAACGTAAGGCAGATAATTCTAGATTAATTTTCGAAAACGTATTGCCCATGATACAGTTGAACTTCGATTACGCTCGTGTAAATTGAAGGTCAATTCCATGTCCCGGTGATTTCGAACTTGATTTCAAAATCCTAGAATTATGAGTTCTTTACGAAAAGGGTTTTTAGCGCCAAATCTTCCGACCTAATATTACAGGTGTAAGAATTAGGTTGAGTTAACTATATATCCGAATTCAGCCCTTCGAGGATGTTACAGGACTAGGTTAAAGAGAAGTGTTTTATTTCACATAGTTTGTTTAAGTTTATAAATTGATTTTCTTTTGTAGTATGTTCATCATTCATTTAATTCGTGTTGGAAATTCTCAAATTATTGTTACAAATCTTTATTCGAAAACTCCAAAAAGATTGATTTATTTGCTTCTTAAAATTTTTGCAAGTGCTTTCAAAACCAAGTTTTCCAAAATTTAGTCATACCCTTGCTCCCTGTGGAAGATGACCTAGGACTCACCTAGACTAAACTCAACCGACCTCTTATACTTGAGAGTGAGCCACTACCAAATTAGAGAGCGGTCAGTGCCTATATACAGTGGTTGTAATGCTACACTGTATTAAGTGACCCACTACAGTGAATGTGTTTAGGTGGCATACTGCTTATGCAACAATTAATTCAATAGATCTCAACTGAATAATGTAAATTATACTTACAACGGTTCGATGAAACCGTCACCGTAACTACTATTTTACTTACATGTAAAAAATAGTTAAATATTGATGTGTGTACCACAATGAAGTCTATGTCGCAGTGGTAGGGATCTCAGATTTAGATCTTTAAGGTCTCGGGATCAAACATCGTAGCGATACAGGTTTCATATATATATATATATATCTATATATATTTAAAATATTCATCAAGAAGAATTAAATTTAATTAAATAATTTCAACACATCATTTATACATAAACAAGAGATGTTGCTAATCACAGTAAAATTTTGTAGGGGAGTTTAATCTAAATTCTCCTAAGATAATCATACTCCTATCCTCCTCTACCCCCAGCCTTGGGAACCAGTGACTTTACGGGCTTAGCATCCAATGCATACCGACGGTGTCACCTACCAAAAACCTAGCTGTCGCGACCGGTTACCTGACTGGCCAAGTCAGAAGGGAGAATCTCCTAAATGAAATGCATATATTCCCATCTCCATCTAAAAGGCCATTTCTATCCACCCATCACCCCATTGCCAAAAATAATTTTAGCACCGAGTGTCTTAATTTCTTCTCACCCTTTTACATTCCAAGGGTACCTTGTATGGAAATCAGACATTTTTAATAACAACCGGCAATGTTCCCGGGTGATGAATCAAAAGTGAGATTATTCAGTTACATGCAGTATATTTTTAAGCACTTTATCTAAATCCATAATTTAATAATAATTCTCAATAAATCAAAGATTTAACATAGTCACCAATATCATTATCACAAAGGTAGGTACTACATGTAAATTAACAAGTAGCAAGTAAAAAAAAATTTAGAATACGAATTAGTATTTTAGTTAATTGTTTTGACAAGTTTACCGTACCACATTTGATAAGAATAAAATTATTTTTAATAGTATATTAATTAGGCCGAGGTTGGTAGCTTAGTGGGTGGACAACCCTAATTGCGATTTAAAGTCGCAAGTTCGAACCTCATTGGCTACAAATCTCGATTTTTTCCCTCTTTTACCTTTTATTTTATTATTTTATGGAATATAAAGATAATAAATAGTTCTTTGAACTTATATTTAATTTTAGAAAAACTTATAAGTTTTATTTTTTTTCAAAATAATTTGAATAAATTTTCTAATCATCATCTTCTTTATAATCAAACCCTTATTGTAGGTTTTTGGCTTCAATATGTCCACAAATGTCCATAGAATTATTCCAATGTTTAGGAAGGTATTAAATAAGTTTCATTAAATTTACTTAATCATAAAAATATAGTTATATAACTTGCTAGGTTGACAAAACAATGCCTAAAAATAAATCAAATTCATTTAAGAAAGACCAAATGAGAAAAGAGCAAGTCCATTGTTTCTTTTGGGCATTTTATCAAATACTTAGCATTTTAGTTTGAATAAGTCATCCAACTATCCATGATGAAACTGATTATCTAAGTCAATTATCATCAATATTAGAGTGTCAAATAATACATAATATCCAGTTTAAAATAATTTTATATCAATAGAATTTATTAACATGACAATAACTAACAGAAGGTAATTGGAAATTTAAATAAATCTTTAAACATAATATTCTAAAGAAATCCAAACAAGCATCAATTAAAGCTAAGTAGAAATAGCAGCTTGAAAGAAAATTCATATAAAATAGAGCAGGACTCCAATATCTATAAAATTTATATCTGTAGAAACTAGACTTCAAGACCTACAACTTTCATGTTTTACACTTTTTAAAATTCTAAGGTCTAAAGTTACAAAAACAGCCTTGAATTCAGTTTGTTCAGAAAATATAGTTTTACACGTGCTCAGTATTTTGGGCATAACTTTTGACTCACAAATCGGATTGATGCAATTCTTTTTGGGTTGGAAAGAAAACTGAAAGGGCTACAACTTTTATGTTTTAGCCGAAGCCTAATTCCACCGTTTTAGGGGTCAGGAGCACATTAGAAGTTACAAATAGAGAGCTGTCAGCATACTGAGTTACATCAGTTAAAATTTCAGCTTCCTTACCCCTAATATACGGATATATATTTTTATCATAATCAAGTTTCATACTTCAAACCTAGAAAATGCATCAAATATATTTTAGAAGATTCGTCATCCTACCTCAATGAAGATATTAAGGACTAAGTCTGAGAAGGAAAAATGAGTTAGCTTTGAACACCACCCAAACTGAAAAATTCCAAGCCTTTCTTCTTCCTCCAAGCAACACCAAATCTTCAACCTCACTAATTAATGATTTATTATTATTTCTCTCTTATTATCTTCTCTTTGAAGACACAATTTATAGGGAGTGTAGAGGAAGTGTCGGTAGAGAAAAACAAGTTCCACTATCTAAACTTGAAAACTACTAAAGTAGCATTATGCATTAGGTGGTATAATCCAAATAATCTAGCTTAGCCTTTTTGACTATCTAACCACATAATTAAAGATAGGTGTTAGAGGATGGATGAGGATGGGTGGCATGATTCGGGAATCATGTTAACTTTTTGACAAATTAAACAATCATGCTAGTTTTTGGACAAATTAACAAAATGATTTAAATCATGCTAGCTTTCAAACAAATTTCTTTAAATCTTGTTTGCTAAATAATTTGAAAAAGATGCTTTAAGGTCATCAATGTAGGGTCTTCTCTTTGTCTAATTAGTCAAATAATTTTGAAAGATTGTGAGAGTGTATGGAAGATGGAAAATGAAGTTGTCGGGAAATAATTTAGAACAACTATTCATGAGTCAACTCATTGAGTGATAAAGTGAGTTGAGGTGAGTCAAAGAAAAGGGTTGACCCATGGGTTAATGGGTTTGGTTTGAACCAAATAGGTAATTAGGCTAGGAAGTGTTTGGATAAAAATTTTAGAAATTCTACATTAAACTCTCACATAGAGTGAAATTCAATCCGAAAATCTTTCCAACTAATTTTATTATTCCAAAAATTTTCAAATCCTCAATTCTCTAGATTTTTACTATAACAAATATCACCACCACACTTAAGCAAATTAATTAAGAGGAAAAAAAATTCAGGTTATTACATACTGGGGTTAAAAATGGCTTTGGACTTGAGAATAAGAGATCTTACATGGATGGGACTTAAAACTTATCATCCAACAGATTACCAGACGAATGATAAGAAGTTGTTTCCCAACTATAACCAATTGATTGAGTTGGCCAAACATTTTGACAAGATTTCATTCCATTACATCCCATGTTCAGAAAATTCATTTGCTAATGCTTTGGCAACACTCGTAGCATTATTAAAATTTCAAAGTCATAAAGAATCCCAATGATCCAAATTAAAGTCTTGGACATGCCTTCATATTGTTGCAATATTATAAACAGGGAAGATTAACCTTAGTTTCATGACATTAAAAAGTTGACACCAAGTAGGGAATATCTAAAAAAGCCAGTATGAAAGATAAGAAGACACTTCTCATAATGTTAAAAGGATACTTTCTAGGTGGAGAGAGTTTATTCAGAAGGTCTCCTTTTGGTCCCTTAAGATGTGCAATTAAAATCCAATCTAACGAAATTATAAAAGATGACTATAGCTACATATGAGTGGTCCTCGTCCATTCTAGAAAGATATTGAGATCCAAATACTATTAGTTGTTAATGCATTCTCATTATATAAAGTATGTTTAGAAATGTTATAAGTGCCAAACTCATGCAGAAGTATCACGAGCCTCGCCAAATGAATTGCAAACCTTGTCATCCCTATGGCCTTTCTCAATATGAGGTAGAGATATGATAAGGCCTATCTCACGAAAGGCCTCACATAGGCATCATTTCATATTAGTGACAATTAACTATATGAATTGATGTAGAGTCTTTCATTAATGTCACGAGAATGGTGGTAGTCTGATTCATCAATTAAAACTTGCTATGTCGATGTGGTGTCCTTGAGTCGATTTTCACAAATAGTGCCACCAATTTGAACAATGAGGATATAGCAGCACTCTATAAAGAACTTCAAATCAATCACTTGAATTTAGTAACTTATTGACCCTATATGAATGGGTCTAGTGAAATAGCAAACAAAAACATTATTAGAAAGACCACAAACACCTTTAAAGAATGGAATGAAAAATTACCTTTTGCTCTCATGGCTTATCACATGATAATAAGGCTATCAACAGGATTAATTCCTTATTCTCTAGTATGTGGAACCAAGGCTATTTTATTAATTAAAGTGGAGATACCTTCACTAAGGGTCATGATAGAGGTGAAGCTTGATGAGGCTGAGTGGATAAGTCTATGAGAGAACAACTTTCTCTATTAGATGAAAAACAGATGGAAGCACTCAACAATCTACAATGCTACCAGCAAAAGGTGGCATGATCATATAACCAAGAAGGTAAAGCACGAGATTTCCAAAAAGGAGACTTAGTATTGACGTGCATACTACCTATCTAAGAGAAGGTGAAAGGAAAATTTGCAACAGATTACCAAGGGTCATTCTTCATCCATAAGGTCCTGTTAGCAGGAGCATTAGTACTAGCAAACATGGATAGAGAAGTGTTTACTAACCCTACTAATCCTGATAGTGTAAAGTTGTTTTATTTCTAAGCCATGTGTTATAACTAATGCTATGCTAATGAGTCATATAAGTAGAAGCACAATTTTGAACTAATTGTTATATTATCGTCAAGGATTTATCAAGTGAAGATGAGAGAGAGAGAGAGAGATTACAAAATAAACATAGTCGAAGTTTATAGTGAAAAAGTATTCGCGGATATTACAAAATAAACAGAGCCTAAGTTTATAGTGAAAACCCATTCACGGGCACTATTAGCAATAAGTAGGGCCATAACAAGATTAAAAAAAAAAAAAATACCAGCATAGTGAAAATATGAAAGGATTCTATAATGCAATAATGGTATAGTCAGTGTTAGTGAAAATGAATAAGGGCTGTAATGGAAATATTGACCAAAAAAGGGGTTGATGAAGGTAATGATTCAAATAATTCAATCATTTCATCTCATGCACATGCATTATCAATGGGAAACTAGATTCATCAACTATTTAGAAACTCATCAATCTTCTGAGAATACGTCATATCAATAAAATGAAATTACATCAACACGGGCTATTTTACATAAGCAGACTCTTTTGATTAGAAAACAAAATTTATATAAATACTAATAGTTGAAATATTTGTAATGTGAAAGTACACAAGATAGCAGAGGATTCGATTTAAGTAGTAGATCAAGAAGTTTGTTGTCATTGTCACACCACAGATTCTATGATCTGAACATGAAAACAAAAGAGACATATTACATCATTTAACACCAGAGCCATACACACAAGTTATAGAGCATTAAATATAAATAAAATATAAAAATGAATAAATTCATACTTTAAGTTTGAATAAATGCCTTAGTCAAAACTAACTAGGCAATAAAGTTCCAAAATAAAACTACAAGTCTCCAAAACTAGGCCTAAATAATTTTCCAAAAACTAAATATAAATAATTAATATTCACCTCACAAATAGAGATCCATTACAATCCTCTTAAACAATTATATAAAATCTAATGTAATCAAATGAAAATTGATAAAATTCTAATTTCCATGTTTAGCAGGTGTAGTATGTAACTCAAAATCATTACTTGTATCACAAGCTGTAAGGGGATAAGGACTAATATCACGTGTGCTCGGAACCCTAATAATAATAATAATAATAATAATAATAATAGTACAATAACACCCTAACATGCTATTAAGTAAAACATCTCAACACAAAACAACAATCTTATATAATAACTTTAAATAATAAATGAATTTATTTATTTATTATTCTTCTTTTACAATTTAGTCATGTATTAACACCATATAATACGTCAAAATAGAACAATTTGGTTGTAGGCACTGTTGCTTGTTTGTCTCGTAGATACAGGACCCAATCAATATACACTATTCTTTGGTATTTGATTCATAGGCCAAAATCTTAAGAATATTAATTACACCATCCTTCGTTGTTTGCTTCCTATGCCGAAGCCTTGGGAATATAACATACCACCCTTGGATCTACTTGCTTCGTAAGTTATTAGCCTACTGGATTCAATTACCAACCCTACGTGAGTTTTGGGACTTTTAACCCTTGGGTACATATACCTTATATTTTCAATACCCCTAAACCCAAACAAACCACATCAAATTTCACTTTAAATACACATTAAATAGATTTTCCTTAATTTGATTTTCAAACCTCATTAACCATCAATTCACCAACACATTAATAACGCAAACTTTAATCCCATTAAGAAAATAACCTTACGGGTAACCTCCACAATGTATATATATGTATATCAAATTATTATCGATCACACATTCGAATAAATCACGTCCAAAGGTTTAATAGAAAATAATTAAAAAAAAATCATCAAACATCAATTTCAATCATGCATCTGGAAAGCATTGACTATATAATATCATATATATATATATATATATATTTATAACTATCTTGACGTCACGAATTCACGTATGTGAGATTAATCAATTAAGTTTTATATATATATATAGCATTAAAAAGCCTGCCCTTTACCTCTTCAATTTGGACGATTCAGGTTGCTCACTACTGCACCGTTCCCCTTCCCTCTCTTATTTTTACATGAATGAATATAGGATTATATACATATATCAACTAAATTTATAATCCTAATAAATTAAATAATTATATACCCTCCTTTATGGGTTTAAGAAAATTAAAACCTTTTCCTTAAAATTTAAAAATCTTTTCAAAAGTTACAAAAATTTAACCTTTTTAAATGCAACTGAAAATTAAATAACAAAAATTTCAAATTATTAAATTTAAATAATGAATTAAATTTACAGAGTAATAAAATATAAATTAAATTAAATCAAATCTAGGTCATTACAATCACACCCCTAATTTCGTAGTCTGAGAGAGGTAGCATAGGAATATGAAAACTAAATAAAATAAATAAAAGCCCATGCCAAGGTCAAGTCATAATAAATAATAACAATCAAAGTATCTAACATCGTCCTTTATTCTTGTATTAAAATAAATAAAGATGACATCACCGAAATGAAATCCATCGTCACACCCCGATAACACAATCCAGGGCTTACACAGCCATAATAGCATCATCATAATACAATCTTAGAAATGTAAATAAGTCTGGGACGTACTCCCCAGGTTGCATAAATAAAAGTATAGTCATTCAGTAATAAAATTAAATAACTATTAGGTCAATCTATCAGTATTAGCTAAGTTTTGGGTGGCTATTTCCTGGCCTTGTGGGATTACCTGTAATAAGGATGGGGTAAACACTACCACTCAATAGGTAGAATCATGCAACAAGTGAACAATAATTAAACATATAATATAACTCATAATAATCTCTACAAATATAATATGATAATGCTAGTGTAATGCAATAGCTAATGCATTCTCTAATCTCCATCTACCTCTAATCTTATCCTAGGATGGGTGACACTTAGTAAAGCATGTGGGACCACCAACCGCACTGTTTATGCTTACGATGAACATATATATTAACATATATCGCAAGAAGATAACCAAGTTACACCCCCATAGGTGTAAGACTCTGGAGAATCAAGTTACACCCATAATCAAGTATCTGCTTAGTTCAAATAGGGTCCGACTGTAGTCTGGAGAATATCTTATAATATATAATATCAATATTAACACCCTAACTCTAATGATTAATATCTATTCATATATATCGATTAGAGATCATCTAGTATTTTCAAAATCTCATTTTAACTTTTTTCTTAAAATCAAAGATCTTGTTCATATACATGACCTATGCCTTGGCATGTTAATAATATAAATATAGCACTCTTGACCAATTATCAATCACAATATAAAACCAAATGATGCAACCTTAGCCCATTCACATGATATACTCAATCATGTAAACAAATATTATCTTAATATAAAAATGCATTCTCATTAGGCTTGATAACAATTTGGGATTCATCTTGTCTCTAGAAATTAATAACCAATGGTCCTAGGCACCAAATGATATTTAAAATATCAAAATTTGTAAAATTTTTAGAAACTGAACCATTCTGTCATCCAGGCCCTTGTCTGAATAGGAACCCTAGTCAGGCCGTTCAAACCCTTGTCTGCATGTCAGAGCTCGGGAGCCATTTCTGAGTTCTTTTTCAGCGTAGAACCCTGGAACCAAAACACCCCAAATCCTCTATTCAACCCACAAGCTCGACAATCAACCACATATAAACATATATACAACTTAATAACATGTTCATCTAACATTTAATTCAATGATAACTCAAAAAAATGCAACATTTCAACATAGATATGCATTTATATATATGTATATAGACATAATCACAATTCAACCAATACTTAACCAAATAAAGCAAATGATATATCAAAATCATGCTAGCAACATATATAAGCATGTATATGAGTTCTACTTACCTCAAATCCAAAGAAAAAAGAATAAAAATGAAGAAAACTGAGTTAGGCTCCCAAGCTTCCAAAGCTTATTGCTCTTACCTTGGGCCAAATTACCAAAAACGGCCACTATCACGGTGTTCACAGCGTCGAATACTTCTCGATTAGTTTGGTTTCCCTCTTTGAGCTTCACAATCCTTTTATTCTCTCTCTGCTCTCTATTCTCTCTCCTGCAACTCCTTAAATAAGAAAAGTAATAAAAAAATAAGAAAGAAGAAAAAAAAATAAGAGAGTTGAGCCCTTGGCCCAATTGTCTAACCTAATACAACTCTGGGCCAAAATTGGCCTAGGAATAATAAAATAAACTTAACCGTTAAGACCAAACCTCAGGTCTAAATATTTATGTGGCCCAAAATCTCAAACAAATAGCTAAAATAAAATAGGTGTTATGTTTATAACATGACACAAGAACTTTGAAAGGAAAATTGATTAAGATGCTAGTCTTTATAACGAAGTGCCCTAATCTCTTGAAGCAAATCAATGATTACATAAGTTAATTCAGTCAATTGCCCAACTAGAGAATCCCTATTAGCACAAGTTTTCTTATTGGCAAGTTGGAGTGATACTAAATGAGCTCTGGTTGAGGCTCCCAGCAGATAAAGCATTAGCTAATTTAGCACCAAGAGCTATAATGTCACCTTCAAGAAAGGTAATGGTTATCTCATGTTTAGCTACCTTTTCCTTAAACTCATCACAGACACGGGTATCCTATCTAAAGAGCGTTATAATAAAACTAAGCCATTGGCACTAGAAAAGGAGATAATATACTTGGATTAGACTCAATCTTGTTCACTATTAGCTAATGTCATGATCTGTTATTACAGCGTGCTAATTTTGTCACCCCATACTTGATTTGATGGGAGATGATTGTGTAAACTAAGCCTTGATAGTTAGAGGTTTAATGAATGGTAAGGGTAATGAGAAGAAACTGTTAGCGTAGTGATTATACTAGTAAAGTGTAATTACTTAGCAATTAAAATAATGAAATTAATTATATATTTAAGTTATATTAGTAATTTTACTTAGAAAATTAGATAACTTGGTAAAGAAAATTAGATAACTTGGTAATTTAAGCTATTATAGTATTTTACTTATTAAAATAGTTAAATTCGTAACAAATAAAGATTATTAAAAGTTAATAAAATAAAATAAATTAATTTAATATTTATTGTACTCATTATCATATTGTTATTTCTCTTATTTTTTTTCTTTCATTTTTCTTATAGAATGAAAAGAAGAAAAAAATAGTAGGCACCCTAACACTTTGAAGGTGTCCTGACGGCCTTCGTTGACAACTGTCCCAATAGCACCTTTACATGAGGTGTCCTGATGCCTTCGATTTTTCCTGCGATACACCTGCTTCATCTATGTTATTTTAAGGTGGTTCAAAAGGGTGCTAATTCAATTACGAATCTATACATTGCAATTGGAATATAATAGAGATAAAATCAAATAACAAAATGATCGGATTAAATGTTTAAAGGTAGTTGAAGATTAAATGGAAAAGAAATACATCTCCAACTTTATATATATCAGCAAATAAATCACATCTAGAGGAAGTTTTTGACTACAATTGGAGTTCTACCATCTTTAAAACCTCATCTTTAACATGTATAGAAAGCCCTAAATTGAAGGTAATAGAAGATTAGATTAGGGAAGATTGAATAAGAAAAACAGCCATAGTCGTGTATATATTTATATATATATGCAGTTACGCATAGCTGCACGAAGCCTATTAAGAAGAAACTTCTAGCAAATCAAACTCTCAAAATTGACCTCGCTCATGCCTATATAAACCCATATCAGCAAAGAGGAAAAGCAAGTAGTAATCGAGAGCAGTAAGCGTAGGTAATAGAATAAATTAGCAATTGTTTTCCTTCCATTTTCTTTTTCTATTTTAGGAGTAGATTAACATAGATTTCAGTTTAGAAAATTGTTCATTATTTAATTTCATTGCACTTTAATTCAAATTTCTAAGTTTCAGTATCAATTCCAGAATTCTGACTTACTGTTTAGATTCAATTTCAATTTAGAATTTCTTTACAATCTTCAATTTCAAGTAAAATCTTTCTATTATTCACTTCTTGCAATTAATTTCTTTTATTTTTCCTATAATTAATTAATTTATTTAAAAGCATGTTAGGTTAGATTTAGGAGTC